>JAFMOC010000045.1:2775000-3975000 GCA_019802505.1 Corydoras sp. C115
CACGATAACGTTTTTATTTTTCAGACCCTGTTTTTAACTTCAGAACGGAAAAAGGCCAATTGCATAGATTTATGTGAAGGTTCGATTGAACCAGGCTGCTTCTCTGATGAATTAAAACTGTGAAAAATAAAAAGTCATGTTCATTTCTTAAAAAACAACAAAAAAACACACTTTCTGAAAGGTAATCGATCACGCACAATCTCGTTGATCTCAACACTGCATTTTTACTTTTTAACTTGGGGGTTGAATTCGCAGTAAATTACATTCACTCATTTTGCAGCCACCTTCGTTTAAAGCAACCCCCGAGTATCCAAACTTGAGGCAGCACCCCTGGAGTAATGAGGTTCGGGAAGTCGAGGCCCTAAATTGGCAATTTTAGTAAAATCGTGGTTTAAACCCCCAACCTTCAAATTACTCACCCAACCCCTCACCTTCTTAGCTACCTGCCCGAGTGACCAAAAGTTAGAACACCTCACGTCTTCCAGTTTCTGATATTTAAACAGTTTATTAAAGCAAAGAGCAAAGACAAAACCTACAAGTGAAATATCATTTAAATAATGGTCCATCCATCCATCCAGAGTTAAATAATAATAGTTTTTGTACTTAATAATTCATTCATTATCTCCCGCTTTATCCTCTATTGGGGTCGCGGGGGGGGGGGGGTTCCCCATGCCCATCCAGGGGAGAACGTTTTGGGCGCTGGGCAGATACACCCAGGACAGGGCGCCAATCCATCGCTGGGCACACACTCACTCACAGAGACACACTACATATGGGGAAATTTTGAGAATTCAATTGACTTGATCCATGTTTTTGGACTGTGGGAGGAAACCGGAGAACCCGGAGGAAACCCATGCAGACACGGGGAGAACATGGAGACTCCACCCAGATGGGGATTCGAACCGAGAATCCCTAGCGCTGAGAGGCGAACGTGCCAACCACTATTGTATTTAATAATAATAAAAATAATAGTTTTTGTATTTAATAATAATAATAATAATAGGTGGCACGGTGGCTTGATGGTTGGCATGTACCCCTCTCAGCACTAGGGATTCCCGGTTTGAATCCCAGTCTGGGTGGAGTTTCCATGTTCTCCCCGTGTCCGCGTGGGTTTCCTCCGGGTTCTCCGGTTTCCTCTCACAGTCCAAAAACATGGATCAAGTCAATTGAGTTCTCCCAATTGCCCCATATAGAGTGTGTCTGTGTGAGTGAGTGTGTGCCCAGCAATAGATTGGCACCCTGTCCTGGGTGTATCTGCCCAGCGCCTGAAACTTTCTCCCCTGTATGGGCAAGGGGAACCCCCCCCCCCTGCAACCCTAATATTGGATAAAGCGGAAGATAATGAATGAATGAATAATAATAATAAAAATAGTTTTTGTACTTAATTAAATCAAGACCTTGGACTCAAAGTCCTTTCTGCTTTGTTTAACCATTCGCTCAGTTTGCACCAAGCAAACATCTCCAGCTATGAGTCTAAATCTGGGTGGAGTTTCCATGTTCTCCTCAAGTTTGGGTTGCATAGAAAGCTCTCCGTAATTTCCCATACAGACACACAGACAACGAACACAGACAAGTTCTGGGTAAGATCCATTACCTCACATGCTTCCCTGACTCTTTGAATCACGCCCACACCGTTTCCGTCGCTCATCCTGTGCTGGAAGGGCTGCTTGTTCGTAGCTGTATCTGCTGGTATGATGCCACCACAAAGGCTCTGAACACAAAGAACATGACAAATTACAGAGGAACGGCTCTAGAACATCCCATAATGTCCTATAATCTCAATTTTCCTTTCGCAAGAGGTCCTCAGCAGTTCACCATATGTGTTCGGAGCCGGCACGTTGAGTAAATCAGTTTGCAGAGTCACACGGCACATAGTGCGAGCCGACACTTACGGTTTTAATAGAGGCCCCCGTCCCTGCTGTTCGCCAGACATTTCTGCAATTAGGAGTTATTAGAACGGCGTGCGGTGTGCAGTTGGAATATAATGTATGTGAGCGCTCTTATAGACCGTCATGATCTCAGGTTTGCTCTCGCTAGTAAAAGCATTCTAAGTTAAAGTTCCTCTAAAGCCGTTCTGTCTCTGCTGCGTCCTCACTGCAGTTCACTGCACCTCCATTCAGCTCCACTCGGTTCAGCCGCCGATGTTTTTTGCGCAGAGTATTTATTTCATCATTAATGCCACCCGTTTTGATTTATTAAGCCATGGTAATCAACTAAATAAATTGTTAGAATCTTAAATGACCCCCCCCCCCACCCCATATTACAGCCGGACTTTTGCCCCAGCGATGCGCATATAAATAAACATATCTAAATACATTATTAATAATTTAACATCTAATAATAATAATCAAAAATGAACATCTTATACATCTAAACAAAATTGTTAATAATTTAACATTTAATAATAATAATAAAAAAATAACATCTTATATATCTAAAACAAACTGTTAATAATTTAACATCTAATAATAATAATAATAATAATAATAATAATAAAATTAATATCTTAATACACCTAAACAAATTGTTAATAATTTAACATCTAATAATAATAATAAAAAATTTACATCTTATACATCTAAACAAATTGTTAATAATTTAACATCTAATAATAATAATAAAATTAATATCTTAATACACCAAAACAAATTGTTCATAATTTAACATCTAATAATAATAATAAAAAATTAACGTCTTAAAACATCTAAATAAATTGTTAATAATTTAACATCTAATAATAATAATCAAAAATTAACATCTTATACATCTAAATAAATGGTTAATAATTTAACATCTAATAATAATAATAAAATAATAACATCTAATACATCTAAACACATTGTTAATAATTTAACATCTAATAATAATAATAATAATAATAATAATAATAATAAATTAATATCTTAATACATCTAAACAAATTGTTAATAATTTATCATCTAATAATAATCTAAAATTAACATCTTAATACATCTAAACAAATGGTTATTAATTTAACATCTAATAATAATAATCCAAAATTAACATCTTAAAACATCTAAATAAATTGAGATTGAATTTTGAATGACCCCCCCCCCCCCCCCCCCCCCCCCCCCCCCCACACACACACACACACACACACACACACACACTCCCATATTAGAACCCCACCTTTGGCTTCCATCACTGAAAAACCCCAGCGGCGTGCATCTTTTTATTGGAGGTCATTTGTGTTTGATTTCTTGTTTCCTTTCTTTTTCTACCTAATAACCTGCCAGCTGAAGAGATGGAGTTCTTTGTTTGTCTTTCTGTGTACAGTCGGTTCATGTGATGAGTGCGGTGCACTGATGAGTCTATTATTATGTGCATGTAAACACGGCGCCATTTCCATAATGTGTGTAAACATTCCTGTTTCCTCGCAGGCTGCTCGGGTCGGGTGGCGGCCTGCCTGTGTGTTTCTGCCTCGTGATGTTTAAAATGGCGTCTCTGGTGGCCCCCCGTAGGCACAGCGTTGCCTGCTTTTGAACGTTCAGACAGGAACCCTGATTTCACTGTGTGATGCGATGATGTCACGACCTGAGGCTGAGTCATGTCATGTCCGCACGATGCTCTCAGCTCACGCGCCATTAATACTTCGTTATCGAAAAAAAGACAACGCAGGGTTTTTAATGAATGTAAACACAAAATATACATTATGATACAAAATAGGGCAGCATGGTGGCTTAGTGGTTGGCATGTTCTCCTCTCAGCACTAGGGATTCCAGGTTCGAATCCCCATCTGGGTGAAGTTTCCATGTTCTCCCCGTGTCCGCGTGGGTTTCCTCCGGGTTCTCCGGTTTCCTCCCACAGTCCAAAAACATGGATCAAGTCAATAGAGTTCTCCAAATTGCCCCATATAGAGTGTGTCTGTGTGAGTGAGTGTGTGCCCAGCGATAGATTAGCGTCCTGTCCTGGGTGTATCTGCCCGGCGCCCGAGACGTTCTCCCCTGGATGGGCATGGGGACCCCCCCCACGAGCCTAATATAGGATAAAGCAGAAGATAATGAATGAATGAATGATACAAAATATTCAATTCTTTGAAGGGACAAAGGTAAACAGAGAAGTGTAACCACTTGGTCTGCCAACCAACCTAATCCACATTTTTCTTTGATGGTGGCTTAGTGGTTGGCATGTTCTCCTCTCATCGCTGGTGATTCCTGGTTTGAATCCCAATCTGGGTGGAGTTTCCATGTTCTCCCCGTATCCGTGTGGGTTTCCTCCGGGTTCTCCGGTTTCCTCCCACAGTCCAAAAACATGGCTCAAGGTCTATTGAATTCTCCTAATTGCGCCATATAGAGTGTGTCTGTGTGAGTGAGTGTGTGCCCAGTGATAGATTGGCGCCCTGTCCTGGGTGTATCTGCCCAGCGCCTGAAACGTTCTCCCCTGATGGGCATGGGGAACCCCCCCGCGACCCTAATAGAGGACAAAGTGGAATTAATGGATGGATGGAATGTTGTCATGACAATGTTGAGGAGCCTTTACAATTAATTAATTGTAACATTTTTAATTGTGATTTATAATTGTGACTAGGGATTCCCGGTTCGAATCCCAATCTGGGTGGAGTTTCCATGTTCTCCCCGTGTCCACGTGGGTTTTCCTCCAGGTTCTCCGGTTTCCTCCCACAGTCCAAAAACATGGATCAAGTCAATTGAGTTCTCCAAATTGCCCCAAATAGAGTGTGTCTGTGTGAGTGAGTGTGTGCCCAGTGATAGATTGGCGCCCTGTCCTGGGTCTATCTGCCCTGGATGGGCATGAGGAACCCCACTGCGACCCTAATAGAGGATAAAGCGGAAGATAATGGATGGATGAATGAATACCTTTTGGTATGATGGCAAAGGCACACTGACGCCCCGAAATCAAGCTGCACAGTGCGCAGTGGACATCTTGCTAAAGATCCAATAGCATGTTTTGATTAAAGCAACGTGAATGCTGAATGTAAACACTACAACCTGTAAGCATTTCAGAAAGTCTGCCGATCCGTTTCTGGACTGAGCTTCACGTTGCCGTAGCGATTTGTTGTGGCTGAATGGAGTTGATTGCTCCAGACTAATCGCCACCACTTACATGTGAATACTCACGTCCTCCAGTGCTCCACTTGAGTGTATGATGATGTTATCAAAGTAAGCACAAGTGTCTCTTTTCCTTTTCCTACCATTAATTTCTTTTTTTTTTTTTTCTTTTTTTTTTTTAACTGCATTTTCTCATTTCCCTCTCGCCTCTCGCTCTCGCGGCACAGTCTTGTATACTGCGTTTATTTTTAGCCTCCCATCACCTACTTTTAAGTGTTATACCTTAAAAAGGGTGTGATTGAAGGACGCCGAGGCTTCACAACAGACAGAAGGAGGGCAGGAGGGAGATGGTAGGCCTACACCTCGTTCCTACCTGAGGAAGTTCCTGCACTTCCTGCGTCTTGTGTTTTATTACCGCGAAACAAGTGCAACCTGAGTGAGAGGTCTCACAACGGCAATAAAACACCTTCTCATTCCAGCCCTTTACTGCGACGGCTTCTCTCTCCGTACCAACAGGAGCAGCAGGGCCATAAAATCTGACGCCCTCCACCCCCCACCCCCACCTTTCATTAAATGTCACTATCATTAATAGCAATCGATCGCAGCAAAGAGACCCTGCTGGCAGCCCTTGGTGTAAAGGGTAAGATTTTATTAGGTCTTTACAAACACGCCCATGCCTCGTGATGGAGTCCAGACGGCCTCGGCGGACGCGACTGCCCCGCAACGCTGCTGTACTTGTTTCAGAGCCGGCGTTGTGCGAATACAATGCGCAGGCTAATTACGGTGTTTACTTTTGACCTTTCGCTGATGTAATGTAATCTGCTTTATAAGTGACCTTAAGGAATCCAATAATGATATTAGCCTCGAACAGTAAATTGAAATTGAGTTGCAGATTGACTGGTGTCACTTTGATCAATAGTGGAGCCTTGAACACCTATTTGAACCCAGATGTTATTTCTTTTAGCCTCAGCTCGACTTTAAGCTTTAAAAAGCTTGATTTTAAGAATTCCATCCATCCATCTTCCACTTTATCCACTACTAGGGTTGTGGGGGTTCCCCATGCCCATCCAGGGGAGAACGTTTCAGGCGCTGGGCAGAAAAAACTACTCATCCATTGTTGGATCACTCACTCACTCGGTCACACGCACACACGCAAGACACAGGGGCAGTTTAGAGCAGCAAATTACCTTGAATCCATGTTTTGAAGAACCCAAAGGAAACAGGGAGAACATGGAAACTCCACCCAGATCCGGATTTGAACCTCGAACCCACCTTGATGTGGAAATACTCACAACTACATCACCGTGCTGCCCCCTATGTTAAGAGTCATAGAGGTGAATGAAATTTTGAGTGGAGGATTGTGGGTGGGGCGGTGGTGGCACGGTGGCTTGGTGGTTAGCACGTTCGCCTCTCAGCGCTATTCCTGGTTCGAATCCCAATCTGGGTGGAGTTTCCATGTTCTCCCCATGTCCACGTGGGTTTCCTCTGGGTTCTCCGGTTTCCTCCCACAGTCCAAAAACATGGATCAAGGTTAATTGAATTCTCCAAATCGCCCCATATAGAGTGTGTCTGTGTGAGTGAGTGTGTGTCCAGTGATATTGGCGCCCTGTCCTGGGTGTATCTGCTCAGCGCCCGAAACGTTCTCCCCTGGATGGGCATGGGGAACCCCCCCTAGCTGAAGATAATGGATGGATGAATGGATTGTTGGTGATGCAGATGTGTTGTGTTGTCACCTTTGTCATTGTGTGTGTGTGTGTTTATAATGAGAACACAAACACACACACACACACGCGCGCCACACGGTGGATGAGTTAGACTGTCCGCTTAAGGAATTACTGTAAAGTCTAACCCATTAAAGTCAGTTACGTGTGCGAGTGCAGATCTGGCTTTAATTTATCTTTACTCTTCAGCGGACAGATTGTCAGCGGACAATAAAACCATGTAAAGTGACCATGAGTGTCGGGCTTCTTCCACTTTACAGATTTCACGCCTGAGCGGGCCTGTCGCTGACATTAAATGAATTTCGATCCATGTCTGCAGTAGAGGCGTGGGTTACCCCATACCACAGCATTCAGCTTTTTCTTTCCTAAATATGAACGGCTTATCTGCCATCGGGTTTGTACTGTAGGTGGTGTGCCGGTTATCAGTCGCCTGCAGAAGCCCAGTGACCCCTGCGTCCTTAAAAGCAATCATCTGAATCGATGGCGCCTGTAGTATGTAACAAAAGATTAATGGTGTCGTCACCTCAATATCTCACACGGAGTGTATACCTGCATACGCAAACGCATAACCTTTTACAAAATGTAAAACATGCAGCTAAGAGGAAGTGGATGCACGTGTGTGAGATGTGCAGTGTGTGTGAGATGTGCAGTGTGTGTGATTGTGTGTGTGAAAGATGTGAGTGTGTGTGGTGGGGTGTGTGGTGCGTGTGAGTGTGTGTGTGTGTGTTTGTGAGATGTGCAGTGTGAGTGTGTGTGAGAGAGATGTGTGGTGTGTGTGAGAGATGTGCTGTTTGGTGTGTGTGTGAGAGATGTGCAGTGTGTGTGAGTGTGGTGTGTGTGAGAGATGTGTGTGGTGTGTGTGAGTTGTGCACTGTGTGTGTGAGAGATGAGATGTGTGGTGTGTGTGTGTGTGAGATGTGCAGTGTGTGTGGTGTGTGAGATGTGCAGCATGTGTGAGTGTGGTGTGTGTGAGAGATATGCAGTGTGTGTGTGTGTGTGTGTGTGTGTGTTTGTGTGAGAGATGTGCAGTGTGTGTGGTGCCTGTGAGTGTGTGGTGGGGGGGGGGGGGGAGGGAGGTGGTGTGTGTGTGTGTGTGTGTGTGTGTGTGTGTGTGTGTGTGTGTGTGTTTGTGTGAGAGATGTGCAGTGTGTGTGTGTGAGATGTGGTGTGTGTTGTGTGTGTGTGTGTGTGGGGGGGGGGGGGGGTGTTGTGTGTGTAGGGTGTGTGTGTGTGTGTTTGTGTGAGAGATGTGCAGTGTGTGTGTGTGTGAGATGTGGTGGTGCTTGTGTGTGTGTGGGAGGGGGGTGTTGTGTTTGTATGTGTATGTGTGTGTTTGTGTGAGAGATGTGCAGTGTGTGTGGTGCCTGTGAGTGTGTGTGTTGGGGGGGTGTGGGAGGGGGTGTGTTGTGTTTGTATGTGTGTGTGTGTTTGTGTGAGAGATGTGTGGTGTGTGTGAGAGATGGGCAGTGTGTGTGGTGCCTGTGAGTGTGTGTGGTGTGGGGGGGGTGTTGTGTTTGTACGTGTTTGTACGTGTGTGTGTGTGTGTGTGTTTGTGTGAGAGATGTGCAGTGGTTACTTAATGGCACTTTCTGTTAATCATAAATCATAAATCACTTTTCATGTTAATGCACAAAAGTGCAATCATAAAGCTTTATAAAGTGTCAGGATGTATTCTAACACGTATTCACCTCTGTTAATATAAAAAGAATGCGGCATAAGGCTTTATAACACAATGTGACATAATGCATTATAAAATAATAGATTTATTTTAATATCAAGAGTTTCTAAATCCAGGATTAATAATGCATTATAATCCCTGTCATAATATGCCTCGCTCAATGTACATAGATGTTCATAATCACAGCTGTAGTGCTATAACAATATGGCAAGTGTTATAATGCATTATTATTGTGAATTCTTTTATATGTGTTATGAATGGGTTTCTAATGCATTATAAATACAGGCTTTTTAAACAGTTGCTTTTAGAATTATATGCGTTAATAAATTATGTACATTTTATTACAAGTGTTATAATGTTTTATGAATGGGTTTCTAATTTATAAATACAGGCTTTTTTTAACAGTTGCATTATAAAAACAGTCATAATGCATTTTTTATAAACAGTTGCTGTTAGTGAATATAATATTTTATGTGTTATAATGTGTCATGTCATATGCATTTATAATGCGGCATAATGCCTTATGGCATATAGTTATAACATTTTATGAATGTGGATATGTACTTTAACAGAGGCTTATTACAAGTGGTATAAAGCATTATGAACTAGGGGTTTCTTCAACTAAGGATTTTCATAGTCGAATCTGATTCGTCAGATTTTCCCTATAGTCGACTGATAGTCGATAGTCGAATCACTTAAAATTTCACCACAAGATGGCGCTATAAGCGTGGTTTTTAAAAAAGATTTTTTAAATATATTTTACTTGTTTTTCTAACAAAAGAAAACCTTTTTTTTTTTTTTTTTTTTTTTTTTCTAGAAATTAGGATGATTTTATTTGACGAAAACAAAGACATTTCATGTGAAAACTAATGCTTAGCAGCAGCCATGGACACCCCCATGTGGTCAAAATGGTACATTCGACTATGAGGTTCATAGTCGACTACGGTTCTCCGAATTGAATCGTCGAATCAGCGAATATTGCAGCTCACAACTATTATGAACACTGACTTCACTGAACGTGTTACTGTCATGGTTTTTGATCGTAGTCTGAGGAAACATTCTGGACCATGCGGAGCTCCACAGAGCAGATATTATTTGAGTGGTGGATCATGTTCAGGCCTGCAGTGACACTGTTGGTGGTGGTGGTGTTCGTATGTGTTTGTTGGAGTGGATCGGTCACAGCAGTTCCTCTGAGACGTTTAAAACCCTCGAACCTCTGCTCCGCTGTCATCCTCCGGTCCTTCATCAGTGATTGCTGCACATTTATCTGTTGGTGAGCTCGTCTTCCGTTTCAGCACCGACGCTAACGGTGGCTGATCCACTCTTAGTGGTGCAACACCGATGAACACACCACCATCATGATGAACCGCAGTCTGTAACCGTAGAACTGTAAAGTGCATTTACTGTATAGTGTAAGTGGAGCTGATCAAATGGATGAGGAGGTAGTTGTAATGTTGTGGCTGATGGACATATGTACTCTTACTTTCTAACGCTGAGAGATTCATTCAACCCTCTGAGGTACCAGCAGTCCTGCTCATTTCCCCCATTTTCATCTTTAGCCAGAACATCACTCAAGTCTATACGTCTGTATGTAATTTTGAACCACTCTACTGTACTTTACGTCCTTGAGGGAATCCTGCTGTCTCATTCTTGGTTCTCTTCAGTGTCATGAAGAGCATGTGGGTGGACTGGTTTATCTCTCTGTAGATGAGCACCCAGTTACCTCGTCCTGCGCCTCTCCTTAGAACATCATTCTGAATCTGGGTTCTCCTGGGACTGCGGTTCAGACTTCTCTCATCTCATCATCTTCTGCTTTATCCTCTATGTCTTCTGGTTAAGGAACCAGCCCTGATTCGATTCCAGGTTCCACCAAGTACTAGTGCCCCTGGGCAAGGCACCTAACCCCAATTGCACCATGGGCGCCATATACAGCGCTGCCCACCGTTTTCTCATCTCATTATCTTCTGCTTTATCCTCTACGGCTTGTGGTTAAGGCACCAGCCTTTTGACCTGAAGGTCCCCGGTTCGATTCCAGGTCCCACCAAGTACTAGTGCCCCTGGGCAAGGCACCTAACCCCAATTGCACTGAGGATGCCATATACAGGGCTGCCCACCGTTCTCTCATCTCATTATCTTCCGCTGTATCCTCTATGGCTTGTGGTTAAGGAGCCCAGCCTTAGAGCCAGAAGGTCCCCGGTTCGATTCCAGGTCCCACCAAGTACTTCGGTTGAAGTGGCCTTGGACAAGGCGCCTAACCCCAATTGCGGGCGCCATATACAGGGCTGCCCACCATTCCTGGCACATGTGCCCCAGCGTTGAGGAGGATGTCCTAATCACCACATCATTCCCATTTGTCCTAGACTTCTCTCATCTCATTATCTTCTACTGTATCCTCTACGGCTTGTGGTTAAGGAGCACAGCCTGACGACCAGAAGGTCCCCGGTTCGATTCCAGGTCCCACCAAGTACTAGTTCCCCTGGGCAAGGCACCTAACCCCAATTGCACCCCGGGCACCATATACAGGGCTGCCCACCATTCCTGGCACATGTGCCCCAGCGTTGAGGAGGATGTCCTAATCACCACATCATTCCCATTTGTCCTAGACTTCTCTCATCTCATTATCTTCTACTGTATCCTCTACGGCTTGTGGTTAAGGAGCACAGCCTGACGACCAGAAGGTCCCCGGTTCGATTCCAGGTCCCACCAAGTACTAGTTCCCCTGGGCAAGGCACCTAACCCCAATTGCACCCCGGGCACCATATACAGGGCTGCCCACCATTCCTGGCACATGTGCCCCAGCGTTGAGGAGGATGTCCTAATCACCGCATCGTCCCCATTTGTCCTAGACTTCTCTCATCTCATTATCTTCTACTGTATCCTCTACGGCTTGTGGTTAAGGAGCACAGCCTGATGACCAGAAGGTCCCTGGTTCGATTCCAGGTCCCACCAAGTACTACAGCTGAAGTGCCCTTGGGCAAGGCACCTAACCCCAATTGTGGGTGCCATATACAGGGCTGCCCACAAGTGCCCCAGCACTGTGGTGGATGTCCTAATCACCGCATCATCTCCATTTGTCCTAGACTTCTCTCATCTCATTATCTTCTACTGTATCCTCTATGGCTTGTGGTTAAGGAGCCCAGCCTTATGACCTGAAGGTCCCCGGTTCGATTGCAGGTCCCACCAAGTGCCCATGGGCAAGGCACCCAACCCCAATTGCAGCTGCCATATACAGGACTGCCCCCATGTGCCTCAGCGCTGAGGAGGACATGCTAATCACCGCATCGTCCCCATTTGTCCCGGAGTGGCACCTTCATTATACACACTGATGCCGTCTTGTGATGGATGGTGATCTGAGACAATACAATAAAAACAGAAATGTACCCCATGTCCCCCCCCAAACTCCCCCACAAACGTTATTTAAACCTAACTAAAGCCTGTTTTTCATGTGTTTTGTCGTAGCCTCTCGAACCCTTTCATCCATTTTGAAACTCCTCTTGGCTCGAGGCCGTGTTAGCGGATCAGCGGTAGCATCGCATGCTACGCAGCTGCTATCAGTCTTGCACCGCTGTCTGAGCAGAGGGCGGCTGGGTGTCAGCGAGTGACTGATTGCCATGAATCTTTTTGGTAAAACGTTGTGATGGTGCGAAGGATGATGGTCTAAGTGTCACCATCATCTGGTAGAGCGGAAAATGAAAACAGATGATGTGTGTTTTTTTTTCTTTAAAGCTTTTTTTTTCACGACGAGACGAAATCGAATCGCTGCGCCCTCCACCGAATCGATAGGCCGATTTAAATATCGGCTTCATTTGCATATTAAAGGACACATTGGTTTCTGTCGTAAGCAATCGAGATTCCTAATTATAACCCCTTTAATCCGTGACCTTGTCCATCTTTCTCATCTTAATAAATCTTAATTAGACCTAAAACTATGCAATTACAGGATTTATTATGTTTGATTAGATGAATCGATTCCATTTTGTGTGGCATTTAAAAAACATACGTGGCTCACATCAGTTTATAGAAAATCGTACTTTATTTATTAATAATTAGTTATTTTTTTAATGGATTTAAATGACGCACACAGCTTACGCAGGTCACTAAACATTTTTTTTTTTTTTTTTATACCTGTCACCTTTTGCAGCGGCGCGGTGGCTTAGTGGTTAACACGTTCGCCTCTCAGCGCTAGGGATTCCCGGTTCGTATCCCCATCTGGGTGGAGTTCCCATGTTCTCCCCGCGTCAGCGTAGTTTCCTCCGGGTTCTCCGGTTTCCTCCCACAGTCCAAAAACATGGATCAAGTCAATTGAATTCTCAAAATTGCCCCATATAGAGTGTGTCTGTGTGAGTGAGTGTGTGCCCAGTGTTGGATTGGCGCCCTGTCCTGGGTGTATCTGCCCAGCGCCCGAAATGTTCTCCCCTGGATGGGCATGGGGAACCCCACCGCGACCCTAATAGAGGATAAAGCGGAAGATAATGAATGAATTAGGGGTGTATTCAACAAAGGATTTTCATAGTCGAATCTGATTCGTCAGATTTTCCCTATAGTCGACTGATAGTCGAATCAGTTAAAATTTCACCACAAGATGGCGCTATAAGCGTGTTTTTTTTTTTTTTAAACGATTTTTTTTTTTTTTTTTTTACTTGTTTTTCTAGAGCAACGTAAATGGGATCCCCGTTCTGGACTTTTTCCACTTCAAAGGAAAAACCTAAAAAAAAAACCTAAAAACCTAAAAATTAGGATGATTTTATTTGACAAAAGGCTATATATATAACGAAAACAAGACATTTCATGTAAAAACTAATGCTTAGCAGCAGCCATGGGCTCCCTCATGTGGTCAAAATGGTACATTCGACTATGAGGTTCATAGTCGACTACGGTTCTCCGAATCGAATCAGCGAATATTGCAGCTCACCCCTAGAATGAATGTCACCTTTTGCAATCTGAATGGTAATCTGACTGCACTGATGTACCATACATGTTTCCTTTCACGTTTACCATTCACATTTCTACAGATTATTGTAGCTTTCCTGTTAATTGTGCTTTTCTTTGATTGATTTGAATTATTCTGCCAATGCATGACAGGGGGAAAAAGGAGGAGGAAAAGGAGAGAGAGGGGAAGGGAAAAAAAATTAATAAATAAATAAAAAAACACAACCTAGAAAAACACTGAAACGTTCTGATCTGGTTCCTTGTGCGTCCGGTGGCGTGATTTTGGTTCCAGGGCGTTGGGGAGGTTGAAGCCGGTATGATGCTCGGGAAGCTGGTGACAGGCTGGTCAGGCAGCGGGAAAGGGAAGCGTGGAGCCTGGCCTGTGCATGGCCTGCATGCTAAAGAGCCTCGGCCTGGCCACCGCCTCTGTGCACCGCACTGCGTCCCTGCGTTCTGCGCGCCGGCTCACTTTACACACCCTCTCGTTCTCATCGCGCCGTTCTCTTTCAGCGGCCGTGTTCTTTTCGGATCGCCTCTTTTTGGAGCTTTTCTTTTAATTCACTCGCGTTGTCTTGGATCGCCCTTCAACCTGCCGCTCGGGTGCGTTCTTTTGTTCCGCGCCTCGCTGTGATGTGTGCATATGCAGAACCCCATTTGTGTTCCATCACTCAGACCTTTTCTACATGCGACAGCCATTCAAGACATAAAAGCTTCATTAATGAAGTGTGTACATTCACACGCAAGGCTTTAGAACCTGATTAATAAAGTCAGCTATTTTGCCCTCAGTGTTAACACACAGGAGTGTGTCCTCCACATTAACCCATTCATGAAGTGAAACACACACATACACACACACACACACACACTGAGTGAAAGGAGCACACATGTACAGCATGTTGGGCATCACTATACACGGCATCCGGAGACTGGGGTTAGGTGCCTTGCCCAGCCACTTCAGGTGTAGTACTTGGTGGGACCGGGAATCAAACCCGGGACCTTCAGGTCACATGGCTGATTGCTTAACCACAAGCCTACGACTGTGATTTAGCTGTGATGAACTATCAGGACGCTCTTCCTGACAGGAATTCATCTCGTGACTGCATGACATCACTCGTTTTTTGCGTGTGCAGCTTACTTGCCATTTTATTTTTCTTATATTTTGTATTTTTGTAATGTTACCATTTGTTGCATGTAATTTTTATAACGTACGTTTGTATTTTTGTATTGTAACCGGAGTTTTATCCTGGTGAAATAAAGGTAAAATTTGTCATCCATTCATTATCTTCCGCTTTATCCAATATCAGGGTCGCGGTGGGGTTCCCCATGCCCATCAAGGGGAGAACGTCTCGGGCGCTGGGCAGATAGACCCAGGACAGGGTGCCAATCCATCGCTGGGCACACACTCACTCACACACACACACTCTATATGGGGCAATTTGGAGAACTCAATTGACTTGATCCATGTTTTTGGACTGTGGGAGGAAACCGGAGAACCCGGAGGAAACCCACGCGGACACGGGGAGAACATGGAAACACCCAGATGGGGATTCGAACCGGGAATCCCTAGTGCTGAGAGGCAAATGTGCTAACCACTAAGCCACTGTGCCGCCCAGGTTCAATTTATAATATTTTATTATATTCATTCATTCATTATCTTCTGCTTTATCCTAAATTAGGGTCGCGGGGTGGGGGTTCCCCATGCCCATCCAGGGGAGAACGTTTCGGGCGCTGGGCACCCAGGACAGGGCGCCAATCTATATTTTATTTTTATTTTTTATATTTATTATATATATATATATATATATATATATATATATATATATATATATATATATATATATATATATATATTCGAAAAAAAAAAACCATATTGAACCTGTAATGTTAGACTGTAATAGCTGTGCGTATGTCAGAGCGAACGCTGAGAGCTGGATCAGATCTGCATAATTGGCACGGTTACCGGCACTAACTCACTATGCACGGTCATCTATACTTAATGTACGTTTCAGTTCTCACTACGAAATTAAACATTATCAAGAACTTTTCAAAATCATTATTAGCCCTCGAGTGAACGCAGTGGAAATAAAACACAGCGCTAATGATGAGGGATTAAAAATGGAAGGCTGCAATTTTAACAGCATGATTCATATAATAAGGAAGGGAATATTATACGTCTGTGTTCGGACTAGGTTTGGAGGTCATGTTAGATCAGACTCTGGAGCTTTTTTCCTCTCAGTTTCTGAAAGAAAGCTTAATATGCAAATAAAGTTCACCTTGAAATCAGTTGGCTCGGGTCGCCGGTCCATCACAGGGCAGATTGACTGACAGAACATTCATGTTTCACACTTGATTTTTCCAGCTTACATTGATGACATTCAGAGTAGGATATTAATTGGATATTAATTGGATATTAATTGGATATTAATTGCTCTGGCGGTCCTGCAGGACCCCCTTAATGGACTTACATGTAGTTTTCCAGTTGTTAAGAGTTTTTCCATTTGTGTCCTCCCAAGGTTTCTTCCTTAAAATAACAACATAACAGGGAGTTTTGTCTTGCCACTGTCACCTCGGCTTGCTCTTTGGGGGATTAAAGGTTTATAACACTGTAAAGCTGCTTTGTGACATTGTACTGCTGTAAAAAGCACTCTATAAATATATTACTTGAACTTAGAACGTTTCCAATTACAGAGCGGGACATCGCACACGGTGTGTGTGCCTAGCTAGGTGACGAAAAATATTTTTTGTAATTTACACAAAAATAAATAATATAATGTGGGTCGGGTGGTTTATAATAATATAAATGGTAGCTTAGTGGTTAGCACATTCACCTCTCAGCACTAGGGATTCCCGTTTCGAATCCCCATCTGGGCGGAGTTCCCATGTTCTCCCCGTGTCCGCGTGGGTTTCCTCCGGGTTCTCCGGTTTCCTCCCACAGTCCAAAAACATGGATCAAGTCAGTTGAGTTCTCCAAATTGCCCCATATAGAGTGTGTATGTGTGAGTGTGTGCCCAGCGATAGATTGGCGCCCTGTCCTGGGTGTATCTGCCCAGCGCCCGAAACGTTCTCCCCTGGATGGGCATGGGGAACCCCCCGCGACCCTAACAGAGGATAAAGTGGGAGATAATGGATGGATGAATAATGTGGGTCTAAAAAAGCAATAAAGCCATTAATTTATTTTAAGGAGTGACGGCTTATTTCAAAGGCAAAACAAATCAACAGAACAAGGTCATTTATTTAGAGCTCATTTGTATTTCTAACATATTTTGTGTGTGTGTGTGTGTGTGTGGGGGGGGGGGGGTTCTCTCCTGCAATGTTTATTCCTCAAACACGCAAATGGATTATTATGCAAAT
Source organism: Corydoras sp. C115 (assembly GCA_019802505.1). Classification (NCBI taxonomy): domain Eukaryota; kingdom Metazoa; phylum Chordata; class Actinopteri; order Siluriformes; family Callichthyidae; genus Corydoras; species Corydoras sp. C115. Next base: position 2,791,707 of record JAFMOC010000045.1, read on the forward strand.
TAGGAAATGATGTCATTTAGTGACCTTTAGCGACTTTTTAGGACCAATAGCTTCTCACCTTACTGAGAAGTTGGCAGCAGTGCTGGTATTCTGAAGCTCCATCGTGGAAAGTCGAGTGTGTTTGAAAAGCTGCATTAAGAAAACATTAAGAAATAAATTCTAATAGTGGGATTTCATTGGCTAATTTGCTTAATCTTCGCGATACCACTGTGTGCCCAAAGCAATATAGTGGAAGAGTTAATAAAGGAAGAGCGACTGGAGAAACAAATGGGAATAAATGAGCGAGGCTGCGGATTGAGTAATCCTCTCGAATGCGGTGAGGCTCGCATGTCATCGCTGGTTTGAATCCGCGTTTGAATTGATGGTGTTCGGCTGCTGCTCAATGAGCGATTCACCGGAGCTCAGCGCGTCATTCGCCTGCAGTCAGCTTCGCTTTTGTTTTCAATTAATAACTCCCCTGTGAGAGGAAACCTGGGTGGTCTTCATCTCTTCCCAGCAACGTTTCTGTCAGTTCAGCATTCGGATCCACTCGACCAGACCCCCCCCCACCACCATCCACCCACCCACACACACATACACAAGATCTGTTCATATACTAGGACGCAGTAGCTCAGCGGTCAGCGTGTTGGGCTATCAATCTGAAGGTTGGGGTTCAAACCCCAGGTCCACTGAAGTTACCAATGTGGGTCCTTCAGCCCTCATTAACCCTCATTGCTCCAGGGATGCTGTGATGAACCCTGTGTTCACCTTGTAAGTCGTTTTGGATAAAAGCGTCCAATAAATGACCAAATGTAATGTAAATGTAATGTAATATACTTTGGCGGCACGGTGGCTTAGTGGTTAGCATGTTCTCCTATCAGCACTAGGGATTCCCGGTTCGAATCCCCATCTGGGTGGAGTTTCCGTTCTCCCCGTGTCCGCGTGGGTTTCCTCCGGGTTCTACGGTTTCCTCCCACAAGTCCAAAAACATGGATCAAGTCAATTGAGTTCTCCATATTGCCCCATATAGAGTGTGTCTGTGTGAGTGAGTGTTTGCCCAGCGATAGATTGGCGCCCTGTCCTGGGTGTATCTGCCCAGCGCCCGAAACGTTCTCCCCTGGATGGGCATGTGGAACCCCACCGCGACCCTAATAGAGGATAAAGTGGAAGATAATGAATGAATGAATGAATGAATGAATGTAATATACTGCATGTACTGTATGTATGAACGCCGCCGACCGGCGATGAGAACTGTCCGTTGTCTTCGTGCAGCTGGGGACTATCCCTGCAGCTCTGATTGTTTTTTGATCGTTATTACAAATAGGGAATTAGAGCAGGTCGTTAGCAAGCCCACACACATGTTCCCACTGTGAGTGGAGGAGAGACCGAGCCAAGTGAATGTAGGCTAGACGTAGAGGAAAGGAGGCGGAGGGGAGGACGGAGGGGGGGTGGGGGGGACCGAGAGGAACTTGACAGCTAGAGATTGGTCTCGGGTGGCACAGCTGGGTGGAACTGAATAAAAGGAAGGCTTTTATGGACAGTCCTTCTAATCTTTAAAAAAAACTAATGGAGTAATTAGAGCGCTGGTGGACATCAATGATTTGTGTCGCGCTCTTAGTCTGTTTGAAAGGAACAGCCTCACGCTGCGGGGTCTCAGCAGTCATTCTGACATTTAAGTCGATTTATTATGTTAATATATTTATAAAATGCCTTGAAATCATCGGACGCCGTTCATCAGAGGACGCTTTCAGACCAAAGACGTCCAGGGACTGGGGGGGTTCTCTGATAAATACATACAGTACCAGTCCAAAGTTTGGTCACGCCCTCTTGTGCTCCACTTATTGGCCATGTTCTCACTTTGTAGACTTTGTAGTTGTACAGGACATACTGTGTACTCTGTTCTCTGGTGGTCAGAACCCCAATAGTAGCACCACAGAGCAGGGATTATTTGGTCGGTGCATTATTCCTATCCCAGCAGTGTCACTGAGGTGTTTAACAGATGGGCTACAGTCTGTAATTATAAAACTAAATACAAACTACTATGAGTGTTTCTGTGTAGGCGGCACGGTGGCTTAGTGGTTGGCATGTTCTCCTCTCAGCGCTGGGGATTTTGGTTCGAATCCCCATCTGGGTGGAGTTTCCATGTTCTCCCTTCGTGTTCTGTGTGGGTTTCCTACGGGTTCCCCGGGTTTCCTCCCACAGTCCAAAAACATGGATCAAGTCAATTGAGTTCTCCAAATTGCCCCATATAGAGTGTGTTTGTGTGAGTGAGTGTGTGCCCAGCGATGGATTGGCGCCCTGTTCTGGGTGTATCTGCCCAGCGCCTGAGACGTTCTCCCCTGGATGGGCATGGGGAACCCCCCGCGACCCTAATATAGGATAAAGCAGAAGATAATGGATGGATGAATGTTTCTGTGTGTGTGTGTGTGTGTGTGTGTGTGTGTGTTAGAGACAGAGATGGTGACGAGGATAATATTGTGTATGCAGGCAAATGTCAAGGTTTTTCATTTTCTGGTGCTAATGAGCAGTGTGACCGCTTAATGGTGCAGATGTGCACCCCGTTGTTAACTGCAGCAGTGGGCAGCAAATATAGTTAAAGTAAAGCGACCTCGAGTCGCGGATGATAATCAAAGTATTACTTTCACCGCCGGGGTTTCGCATCGGGCCACATGAGGTCAAACGCAGGGCTATTATTTCATTTGAGCGTTTAGCTGAAGCGTTTGTGTTTTCACGAAATTTAAAAGCCAACATGAGAACGGGGTTCTGAGCCACGGGAAACGCAGAGACAGAGACGTTGGAGTTGAGTTCTGGACCCGAACGTTTCTGTGTGGAGGACGGAGGAGACGATTACAGATTCTAAGCAATACGATTGCTAAGGAATCGATACGATTATTATGCAATAATTCACTTATAATAATTAACTTAGTGGCTTAGTGGTTAGCATGTTCTCCTCTCGGCACTAGGGATTCTCAGTTCGAATCCCAATCTGGGTGGAGTGTCCATGTTCTCCCCGTGTCCGCGTGGGTTTCCTCCGGGTTCTCCGGTTTCCTCCCACATTCAAAAAACATGGAAGTCAATTGAATTCTTCAAATTGCCCCATATAGTATGTATAGTATGTGTGAGTGTGTGTCCAGTGATAGATTGGCGCCCAGTCCTGGGTGTATCTGCCCAGCGCCCGAAACGTTCTCCCCTGGATGGGCATGGGGAACCCCCCCCCTCCCCCCCGCGACCCTAATATAGGATAAAGCGGAAGATAATGAATGGATAATTAACAATGCACAGATTTTTATTTATATAGTGTAAACACCAAATAACATTTAGCAGGGCTTTTTTTGCTAAATATTAACACAAAATATTAAATTATTTTGTGAAAATCAAAAGAAAAAAAAAATCGGAATACAATGTATGTTTTATGACGGTCGTGGTGATGATACGGTGCTTTTACGATGAATTAATTCTGACGTTTTTATCGCCATTAATCGCAAAAATGATTTATTGTCTAATGGGTTGTGTGGAATTAGCTTGTTCTTACTATTATGATGGCAGGACAGACACAGTGTGTGTGTGTGTGTGTGTGTGTGTGTGTGTGTGTGTGTGTGAGAGAGATTTTTCATGCTGGCCTGGTGTGATTCCTTCTGGAGAGCTCAATTGGCCATAAAATCCTTGGTGTTGAGTTGCATACACAATGCGTGGTCAAGCATGGCACAGTGTGTGGCTTTAGCATGCTACACTGGGTGCAATCCAGGCATATGTTCCTCCTCACGGCCCAAATAAGTAAACCCGCCCTCCCGCTCGCTCGCTCACGCACACACACACACACCTCACAACTTGGCGAGCCCCCTGCCGCTACATCAGCATGTGTTTAACAAAGCGCAAAAGCACACAACACATCACAACACCTCAAGCGCCGAGCATGTGTCGGGCTGTGTATCAGCTCCTTGAAGGCTTAATCTATTCCGTGGGGTCTCTAGTTATTCCTCCAAAGCCCCGTGCCATGATTTTACAGGCTACACTTACAGTCAGGATGCAGAAAGTAATAGGAACGTGTAAACTCTGTCATATATCACCCGTCTGACGGAGTACGCAAGCGAGAGAGGACCGACGGCGTGCGCTCTTTTAGAGAAATAGCTCGCTGATGTGCGGGGCTCCGCCGGTGCTGGGTGTCAAATGCAATCACAGTCAAGAGGGATGAGGGTTTGCAATTTCACCCCGATCTCAACACAGCACACGGGCTACAAATTGGACCTTTACGGGGTACGGGTTTGTCAGGAGACGGGTTCGCACGCTCGCCAGCTATCGGTCGTTAGCATATCATATGTGGGTGATGGTAGCTCAGTGGTTAGAGTGTTGGGCTATCAATCAGAAGGTTGGGGGTTCAAATCCCAGGTCCACTGAAGTTACCAATGTGGGTCCTTGAGCAAGACCCTTAACCCTCATTGCTCCAGGGATGTTGTGATTAACCCTGTGCTCATCTTGTAAGTCGCTTTGGATAAAAGCGTCCAATAAATGACCAAAATGTAATGTAAATGTAAATATTGACGCCTCGCTAATGTCTCTCCCACATGAAGCTGTTCTCATACACAGGTTATTGTTTCCCATCGCATTAACTCCCAGATGCTCCCAGATCCCAGAAACATCCATTTGCAATGTTTATGTTAATGTTTAAGTTTCTATGGAATATCAGGCTTAAGGTCTCACTCGTCCTGTCCTGGCCCTCTGCAGGTACCGGTACTTTGGCAGTGTTGGAATAAGCTTAGTGGTTATCATGTTCTCCTCTCAGCACTAGGGATTCCCGGTTCGAATCCCTATCGAGTTTCCATGTCCTCCCCGTGTCCGCGTGGGTTTCCTGGGTGTCAAATGCAATCACAGTCAAGAGGGATGAGGGTTTGCAATCTCACCCGATCTCAACACAGCACACGGGCTACAAATTGGACCTTTACGGGGTACGGGTTTGTCAGGAGACGGGTTCGCACGCTCGCCAGCTATCGGTCGTTAGCATTCATATGTTGGCGTGGTAGCTCAGTGGTTAGGGTGTTGGGCTATCAATCAGAAGGTTGGGGTTCAAATCCCAGGTCCACTGAAGTTACCAATGTAACTTCAGGGATATTCCAGGGACTCTAAGAAACCTAGCCAGATCTTAGAGTCAGTAGAGAACCGACTAAGGAACAGTGTCTGTCTGTGGATACTGTTCATTAGTGTGTGTGTGTGTCCGTTCCCCTTGTCCCCTCGGCATCTTCTGTGATCTTGATCTGTGATCTTATTAGAACTCAACAAAACATGCCATTGAATCAAATACAATCCCATATAGGGCGGCATGGTGGCTTAGTGGTTTGCATGTTCTCCTCTCAGCACTAGGGATTCCCGGTTCGAATCCCCATCTGGGTGGAGTTTCCATGTTTTCCCTGTGTCCACAAGGGTTTCCTCCGGGTGATGGTAGCTCAGTGGTTAGGGTGTTGGGCTATCAATCAGAAGGTTGGGGGTTCAAATCCCAGGTCCACTGAAGTTACCAATGTGGGTCCTTGAGCAAGACCCTTAACCCTCATTGCTCCAGGGATGTTGTGATGAACCCTGTGCTCCCCTTGTAAGTCGCTTTGGATAAAAGCGTCCAATAAATGACCAAAATGTAAATGTAAAAGTAAATATTGAGGCCTCGCTAATGCCTCTCCCACATGAAGCTGTTCTCATACACAGGTTATTGTTTCCCGTCGCATTAACTCCCAGATGCTTCATTTGTTTAAATCCAAACATCCATTTGCAATGTTTTTGTTAATGTTTAAGTTTCTCTGGAATATCAGGCTTAAGGTCTGATGTTAGAACTGAGGAGGACGGTCACTCGTCCTGTCCTGGCCCTCTGCAGGTCCCGGTACTTTGGCAGGTTCTCCGGTTTCCTCCCACACTCCAAAAACATGGATCAAGTCTATTAAATTCTCCAAATTGCCCCATATAGAGTGTCTGTGTGAGTGAGTGTGTGCACAGTGATAGATTGGCGTCCTGTCCTGGGTGTATCTGCCCAGCGCCAGAAACGTTCTCCCCTGGATGGGCATGGGGAACCCCACCCCCCGCAACCCTAATAGAGGATAAAGTGGAAGATAATGGATGGATGGAATAAGAACGCTGATGTGAATTAACCGTAAAATCCCGAGGAGGGAACCTTTTTTTAAATCAATGAAAATCGTACTCGAATCACCGAGAGAGTCGACTCCCTGCTGAGTGAATGCGACTCAGTCCTAAACATAGCCAGATCTTAGAGTCAGTAGAGAACTGCCTAAGGAACAGTGTCTGTCTGTGGATACTGTTCTTTAGCGTCCATCCCCCCCCCCCCATTCCCAGCATCTTCTGTGATCTTGTTCTGTGATCTTATTAGAACTCAACAGAACATGTCATTGAATCAAATACAATCCCATATAGGGCGGCATGGTGGCTTAGTGGTTAGCATGTTCTCCTCTCAGCGCTAGGGATTACCGGTTCGTATCCCCTTCTGGGTGGAGTTTCCATGTTCTCCCCGTGTCCGTGTGGGTTTCCTCCGGGTTCTCCGGTTTCCTCCCACAGTCCAAAAAACATGGATCAAGTCAATTGAGTTCTCCAAATTGCCCCATATAGAGTGTGTCTGCGTGAGTGAGTGTGCCAGCGCCTGAAACGTTCTCCCCTGGATGGGCATGGGGAACGCCCCCCACCCCCTCCCGCAACCCTAGTAGAGGATAAAGGGGACGATGGATGGATGGACAGACAATCCCATATATGTATCCCGCCGTGTCGTGTTATGACTTAGTATTAGAAATACAGAAGGGGTTTGGTGTTTTATCGGTGGCTCGGTTCCTTTATAGCCCACTTACGAGTGTTGATTGTTCTCACTATCGCTACAGAATGTAATTAGTGCGATTGGACTGTAATGTGATTTGTGCGGTGTTTTATACGAGGTGGCAGGATGTCATGTCGCGGCCGCCGTGTTGTGCTATAAGAGAGACGCTGTCGCATTTAAAATGCTTAACTGCTCGGCTTTTCCACAAGGTCTTAATAAAGGTCCTAAAAAAACGTTGAAGCTTGTCATGTGCGCCGAGATGCATGTTACGGCCGAAAAGCATCCGTCATCGCTCTGCTTTGAAATGCAGAGCACTCGCCGAGATAACAGCACCTCCTTTTGTTCCATCTCCCTTTGTATTTTTTATTTTTTTACAATCAGCCTGATAGAGCGAACCCTGAAAACCAAATTTATTTCCCCTGCGCGTGTGTGTGTGTGTGTGTGTGTGTGGGGGGGAAGATATAAGTAGCACGGCTACGAGGTGGCAGTTATTATACTCTAATAACTAAGTAATGTGTTTTATCCAGCCTTAAGTAAACAGTATTTCATACTTAAGTCTGGAATTGATCTCCTGAAACCTAGTAATTAAGACGTTAAGTATTTTTAGCTATTATTATTATTCCTAATGTAATGTAACGACCCTGATTGTGCCGGCTGTCATGCTTTAGGGTCTGGGGCCACACGCGAGGCCTTCTCTAAACGCCTTAAAACAATCACAGACTGATGTTAATTATATTTTGTCTCTGAATACTAAGCCACCGTGAAGGGTGGCACGGTGGCTTAGTGGTTAGCACGTTCTCCTCTCATCACTAGGGATTCCCGGTTCAAATCCCCATCTGGGTGGAGCTTCCATGTTCTCCCCACGTCTGCGTGGGTTTCCTCCGGGTTCTCCGGTTTCCTCCCACAGTCCAAAAAAATGGATCAAGTCAATTGAGTTCTCCAAATTGCCCCATGTAGAGTGTGAGTGTAAGTGAGTGTGCCCAGCGATAGATTGGCGCCCTGTCCTGGGTGTATCTGCCCAGCACCCAGGATTCCCACCTGGATCCCCAGCACGGAGATGTGGATGTGCTAACCACAGCGCCATCATGCTGCCACTTTGTGGGTGAATTTGTACATTGCTGATCTGCTAAAGGACCAAATGTTTCTCTCATACCACTACAAACATTTATGTTCCTCATTAAAAGGATCGATAGGCGGCACAGTGGTTTAGTGGTTGGCATGTTCTCCTCTCAGCGCTAGGGATTCCTGGTTCGAATCCCCATCTGGGTGGAGTTTCCATGTTCTCCCCGTGTCCGCGTGGGTTTCCTCTGGGTTCTCCGGTTTCCTCCCACAGTCCAAAAACATGGATCAAGTCAATTGAGTTCTCCAAATTGCCCCATATAGAGTGTGTCTGTGTGAGTGAGTGTGTGCCCAGCGATAGATTGGCACCCTGTCCTGGGTGTATCTGCCCAGCGCCCGAAACGTTCTCCCCTGGATGGGCATGGGGAACCCCACCGCAACCCTGATATAGGATAAAGCGGAAGATAATGAATGAATGAATGAATGTTTCATTCCATGGTGTTCCCCCTGATTACACCACTTCCAGACGTGTATTTTCTTATCAAAGTAAGAAACCAATCAATGATGTCAGCATCATTGCCAATCACATGCAGGTTCAAATAATCAGTAGCATTAAAAGGTGCCAATCAAACTCTCCTTTTAACCAATCCGGGTTTGAGTTGGCGAGGCCCTCGTATTCACGCCGTCTGATTGGATCGTCAGACTTGGTCGGACATTGTGAAATTAAAACCTATGCCAGAAACACGATTCGATTTTCAGCATCAGCAACAGAAAAAGATTTTATGATGTCACTTATTTTAAAAGGAGGATGGATTTTGTACAAATAATCAGGATTTAATCAGGATATTGGCTGCGTGTCGGTGTATTTGGTGATTTGGTATCCATCTGCCTCTTTTCCCTGCATTTCTGCATAATACGACGTTTTTAAAGCCATAAGGCCGTTCTTGGCAGGTGCATTGATTGACGGGGTATTTCTGAAGGTCTGGGTGTGAAATGCACGGCCACCCAGCCGCGTTTACCTACATCTGGGGGGTTTTTTTTTTCTCTTTTTGCACCATGCGCTGGCTATAAATGCACTCTGCTGTTTTTCCTCCAGCTGGATATTGGCTGAATAATTGCTGAAGGCTGAGCCAGGCACAGCTCCATCACTATTCAAGAGCGCTAGCAAGCCAAAGCCAGGCATCCAGCGCCGGTGCTGCGCTGCATTGTTTTCTTTACCGCTGCCAACGCCGTCCTGCTAAATCACTTTAACAGCATGGGCCGTACTCAGAATGTGGACTAACAGCATAATAAGCCACAGGCTGTGGCTGCAAAAGCACATTTTCAAAGAGAATTCCCTTCCCCTTCAGTATCGAACGGGGTGGGGCACGAAATGATCCCGTTCAGACACTAATTTATTGCCCGGGCTGCTGGGAATTCAAGAAGAACCTAATGTAAATACAGTGTGTGTGGAAGCAAGCCACCCATGAGGGTCGTCTGCCCCGCCTGCTGTAGACGTTTATGGATTTCAGGGTGGTTGTGTGTGTGTGTGTGTGTGTGTGTGTGTGTGTGTGTGTGTGTGTGTGTGTGTTTTGGTTCTCACGATATTAATCATTGAGTTTGAAAGTAAAGCTGTGTTGTATGGTTAGAGAAAGGTTACGGTTGGGATCAAGGTTAGTGTTCTTTGTGTAGGTCTCTGTAAAATAAATGGAGGTCTATTTAAAGGCCACTTAATCCATGAAAATGTGTGTGCGGTCGCAGTGTGTTTGTTTGTGTGTGTGTGTGTGTGTGTGTGTGTGTGTGCACTGGTGTGTGTAAGAGTGAGTGACAGAAGAGAGTCAGTGTGAGAACCTTCTTTTATTATAATAAAATAGGACATCACTATATATTATCTCTCTCTTTCTCTCCCTGTCTCTCTCACTCTCTCTTTTCTCTCTCTCCTCCCTGTCTCTCTCTCTCCACCCTGTCTCTCTCTCTCTCTCTCTCTCTCTCTCTCTCTCTCTCTTTCTCGTTCTCTCTCATTTTAATTTAATTTGCCTTGACATGACAAATTTGAACCGTCAAACCTTAATATATAAATTTAATAAAAACAAAACAAAACGTTGGGCGGCACGGTGGCTTAGTGGTTAGCATGTTCTCCTCTCAGCACTAGGGATTCCCGGTTCAAATCCCAATCTGGGTGGAGTTTCCATGTTCTCCCCGTGTCCGCGTGGGTTTCCTCCGGGTTCTCCGGTTTCCTCCCACAGTCCAAAACCATGGATCAAGTCAATTGCGTTCTCCAAATTGCCCCATATAGAGAGTGTGTGTGTGCGTGTCTGTGTGAGTGAGTGTGTGCCCAGCGATAGATTGGCGTCCTGTCCTGGGTGTATCTGCCCAGCGCCCGAAACGTTCTCCCCTGTATGGGCATGGGGAACCCCCCCCCCGCGACCCTAATATAGGATAAAGCGGAAGATAATGGATGAATGAAAACAAAAAGTTAATTCATTTAATAAAGAGTATACTGTATATACATGCAAATGAATAATAATAATAGTAATAGTAATAGTAATAATAATAATAATAATGATAAATAATGATTAATTGGAAAATAATGATGAGTAATTGGCAGCTGGGCTACCAAAAGTGTTTGATGAATAGCCCCCCCGTATAATAATAATAATAATAATAATAATAATAATAATAATAATACATACATACATAATTTCATAGGTGTCTTTCTGGCCACTCAAGGACACTGTATTAACAGAACAACAAGTAGAAATAAACAAAAAAAGAGCAATAAAAACAAAATGTTCATGTACACACATACAGTCATTTAATCCATATGAAATTATCAGCATGACTCTCCTCAGCCCCTGCATCCTAAACTGTTCATAAATATATCACCTCTCTCTAAATGCACGGCCGTTTAGGCAGAAACTCCTGCAGGTAGATGAATGTTCGTGATCACTATGGTTCCATGCATCAGCAGCGCCGTCCTAATGATGTACTATGTGACCGAGGTTCTCATATTAATTACACACATGAGAGAAAAAGAGGCTTTAATCTTAAAGTAATCAGGTGTCTTTGAGGGACAGTGGGAAGCAGAATGGATCCATTCATTAGTGCAGGAAGTGATAATGTTCAAACTGTACGATGACACGGAATGAGAAACGATGCCATACCAACCACCCTTCAGTTAGATGTATGATCAATATTATTATTATTATTATTATTATTATTATTATTATTATTATTATTATATAGAAGAGCTGATTTATTAGAACTGATATATAGAATCCATCCATCCCTCCATTATCTTCCGCTTTATCCTATATTAGGGTCGGGGGGGGGTTCCCCATACCGATCCAGGGGAGAACGTTTCGGGCGCTGGCCAGATACACCCAGGACAGGACGCCAATCTATCGCTGGGCACACACTCACACTCTATATAGGGCAATTTGTAGAATTCAATTGACTTTGATACATGTTTTGTGATCCATGGACTGTGGGAGGAAACCAGAGAACCTGGAGAAAACCACGCGGACACGGGGAGAACATGGAAACTCCACCCAGATTGGGATTCGACCCGGGAAACGTGCTAACCACTGAGCCACCGTGCCGCCTGGTATATAGAATCAACCACATTATTATATTTATTATTATAAACAGTGGAGTATTAGTTGTTTTGAACCTGCAAACAAATGATTGGTGCTCTCAACCCCCTCAACCCTAGATTTACAGTTCTCACCTGCACAGGTGAGACAGAGCCCTGTTTCAGAACAGATACATCAAAGAGTGTAAATCCGAAACACACCTGATCTGAGATTTCTTTAAGAAGTTTTTAATTTCATCGCCCTTTAATTTAAGATGTTTTCACGTAGGGATTAAGACCAAGCTGGAATTCATGTCTCCGGATTCCAATGGGTGAGTGCAGGCAGCCTTCTGATTGGATAGACCTCTGTTAATGTATGATTACTTAATTTACTTGCAGTGTGGTCAAATCTAATTCGGGAGCAAAATAATTACCTGGCAATCAGACTAGTAATAGACTGTGACGAGGTGTTGATTCAGAGTGAAGTGAGCATGGCAAGCCCTTCAGCGAAGGATTTGTAAGGAGAATATAATGTGTCTGGAGAGTCAGGGGGCTTAAACTTCACATTCATTTGCATCTATTTGTCTAAGGCACATAAAAGGGAACTTAATGGGTTATATAAGGAGCGGCGCACATTTTTTAAAGCGCACTACATTTCGACAACTGTCTGCTTTAAAGTGGTTTGGTGATAAATGCACAGTTTTGCTTTCTGCGTTTATCAGCCGGATTTTATTAAGGTTATATTTTTACCTTCAGATCGACGCGGCGGCGCAATTAATACAAAAAAAAACAACACTACAGATTTATCAAAGGTTTCCTTCATCAACAGAACTGTTTACTGAGTGTATTGATTGTGTGTGATGCTTAAACTGTTTATCTGATTCAATGCACTGTGCTGCTGTCATACAATTACATTACAATTACATTATAATTATATTACAATGACATTACAATTGTATTGCAATTACATTAGTTACATTACAGTTATATTACAATTACATTACAATTATATTACATTGACATTACAATTGTATTGCAATTACATTAGTTACATTACAGTTATATTACAGTTACATAACAATTATATTACAATTACATTACAATTGTATTGCAATTAGTTACATTACTTACATTACAATTATATTACATTACAATTACATTACAATTATAGTGCAATTACATTAGTTACATTACTGTTACAATTAAATTACAATTATTTTACAATTACATAACAATTATATTACAATTACATTACAATTGTATTGCAATTAGTTACATTAGTTACATTACAATTACATTACAATTATATTACAATTACATTACAGTTGTATTGCAATTACATTAGTTACATTACAGTTACATTACAGTTACATTACAATTATATTGCATTACAATTACATTACAGTTGTATTGCAATTACATTAGTTACATTACAGTTACATTACAATTACATTACAATTATATTGCATTACAATTACATTACAGTTGTATTGCAATTACATTAGTTACATTACAGTTACATTACAATTACATCACAATTACCTTTACAATTACATTACATTTACAAAGCCGACACTTTTATCTAAAGCAACATACAGGTATCATATCAGGTATGTCCTCTTCATGTCCACGTGACTTTCCTCCAGGTTCTCCGGTTTCCTTCCACAGTCCAAAAACATGGATTCAAGGTGAATTGGCTGCCCCTATTTAAATTGCCCCTATATATAGTGTGTACATTTGAGTGAGTGAGTGTATGTGTGGATTGGCGCTCTGTCCTGGGTGTGCCCAGCACCATGGATGGGCATGGGAAGTCCACCCCCCCCCTATGTGACACAAGTAGAGGATAAGGCAGATGTTAAAGAGATGAGGAATGAAACTAATATAAACATGAAACTGAATATCCTAAAATATAAACATGAAACTGAATATCCTAAAATATAAACAGTCCAGAATTGATTAGGCCTGGCTTCCTGTGGGTATTTAAATGCAGATCTTGGCTTTCAAGCTAAAAATAGCTCCCCTGACCCTTTGCCACTGCTTTGCATCTCTGATTACTCATTGACGAGGGTTAGGATTGAGAGCGAACCTGATTCGCGCTGCATAAAATCACCTGATTACGAACATCCTTAGCGTTTTTCACCTGCGCTGCAGCAACTGTGGTTTAACCGTCACACTGAAACGTGTGGGTCCCTCCTTCACATCCTGTTCGTTTCACTTCCCGAAGCTCTGGGGCTGTCCACAACCTGACCAGATCTCATTGGAAACCTAATGTGCTTGTTTACCAGTGTCAAGCGACATGATTCACCGAGTCAACTACCGTTAGGTTCACTCTGCATTTACACCTGGCTTTACAGACCGAGATGTCCGGACGCTCACACACCTTCCTTTATTCAGTGGATACGGACATAGTAAAGGCAGGTTTGCATTCGTATGGTTATTATTCATAAGATCATGCTTATTATGGTTATCAGGGATGGGCGGCGGCGGCTTAGTGGTTAGCACGTTCGCCTCGCAGCGCTAGGGATTCCCGGTACGAATCCCCATCTGGGTGGAGTTTCCATGTTCTCCCCGTGTCCGCGTGGGTTTCCTCCGGGTTCTCCGGTTTCCTCCCACAGTCCAAAAACATGGATCAAGTCAATTGAATTCTCCAAATTGCCCCATATAGAGTGTGTATGTCTGTGTGAGTGTGTGACCAGTGATAGATTGGCGCCCTGTCCTGGGTGTATCTGCCCAGCGCCCGAAACGTTCTCCCCTGGATGGGCATGGGGAACCCCCCCCGACCCTAATAGAGGATAAAGCGGAAGATAATGGATGAATGAATAATTAAAAAAAGCAATGAAGCCATTAATTTATTTTACGGAGTGACGGCTTATTATTATGACAGCTTAAACATGGATCAAGTCAATTCAATTGGTCCTCACAAGGTTTCTTCCTTGAATACAAACATAAAAGGGAGTTTTTTCTTGCCACTGTCGCTTCGGCTTGCTCTTTGGGGTTTAAAGGCTTTTCATTCTGTAAAGCTGCTTTGTGATGATGTACTGCTGTAAAAAGCGCGACATAAATAAATTACTTAAAAACTTGAACTTGAATTGAATTCTCCAAATTGCCCCATATAGAATGTGTATGTCTGTGTGAGTGTGTGACCAGTGATGGATTGGCACCCTGTCCTGGGTGTATCTGCCCAGCGCCCGAAACTGCCCAACGCCCTCATAGAGGATAAAGCGGATGATAATGAATGAATGAAAGGGATGGGCGGCTGGGTGTTGGGTTAAACACACACTTATAATATTGACAGTCAACGACAGCCTTGTGTTGGTCAGTGAACAGTCTGAGGTAGTTTGGGTTGAATAATCTGTGTGGGTGTGTATTACTGGGCGAGGTACAGGATGGAGCCTGTGATAGGCTGTTAAGGATCAGATTGAAGCCAAAGAGGATGCAGGCAGGAAATGGAAGATGTGAGGAAAGCTGACACTGCAGCCTTCAGTCTACAGAGGTATGTACCAGAAATGTGCCAGCCAGGCTTTTTCAAAGATTCAGCGATTTACATTCCCAGCGCAGTCTTAAGTACGAGCTAAATTTATAATTGCAGCGCATCCGTCTTGGTGCTTCTGGTTTTCTTCTCCGTAATGAAAAAGCCGAACGGGGGGTTCATTCCGACACTTTGCGCGAAATCTTTAAATGAGTTCCTGCCCCCGAAGGCCGTGTGCGGGGTGGGCCGAGCATATGAAGGGCATCTATCATGTGCTCGGTACAGACCCGGTGGGAGGGGTCGAACTGGCAGCGGGGCCACCACAGGTGTTTGATGAATAGGCTCTCTGTTAGCCCGCACAGCTCATCCCTTTCCCAGGCCTGTTAGCATTAGCATCGATCTCCTGTGACTGATGGAGGAGGGGTCTCGCTCTCAGCACACGTTCCTCCGGCGCTAGATGGATGGAACGGACTCTCGAGGTCAGCGGCTACCGCTAGATCGGGATAAAGAAAACATTTTGTCCTGCTCCTACAATAAAGTGACAACAAACCGACATCTATTGTTTGCTTGTCAGGCCTGGCGGGACCGCGCTGCAGCCAATCGGGTGGCCGAGCTAAACGAACGGCAGCGGTTAACGCCGGGTTCCGGGGTTCGCGTGCTCTGGGTCGTTGTAGAGTACAGAGTGGAGCACAAAGCTTCACTCACAGAACTTCAAGGCATTTGGCAGTGTCTTCCCTCAGGCTTGCCTGTCAGGCATACCCATCGCCTTACAGCCTCCACCAACAGTTTAATAGCATGTTCCTGCTCTCATTTAGCGTTCTTTAGGGAGCACACACACACAAACTCGCAGAACAAATGTGCTGGAGGTTCACACTAAACACAAAACTCATTTCTGTTGCTATTAACACTGTGCTGGATATGAAGCTGCCACCTAAATACACGTTTTAAATGTTTCTTAACTTTAAATATACATTCAAACGGAACGTGCTATACAATATACAGTACCAGTCAGACGTTTGGACACGCCCCCTTCTGGCTCCATCCTCTATTTCCTCCACTTACCATTTAGACTGACTTTGTAGTTTTATAATTACAGACTGTAGTCCATCTGTGTTCTTTGTTGTTGTTAGTCCCCTGTTGGTTCTCTGTTCTCTGATGATCAGCACATCACAGAACAGGTATTAGTTGTTCTCAGTGACGCTGCTGGGATAGGAACAATGCACCTACCCAAATAATCACTGCTCTGTGGTTGTACTATTGGGGTCTGACCATTAGAACAGAGTAAAGGGGACGTACACAGTATGTACTGTAGAACACAAACAGATGGACTACAGTCTGGAATTGTAGAACTACAAAGTCCATCTTTACAGGACGTGGAACTGAGAACATGGACATTAAGGGGAGCAAAAAGAGGGAGTGGCCGAAAAATTTGACCGATGCTTTTGTGTGTGTGTGTGTGTGTGTGTGTGTGTATATATATATATATATTCATTTCATTCATTATCTTCCACTTTATCATATATTAGGGTCGCGGGGGGGTTCCCCATGCCCAACCAGGGGAGAAGGTTTCGGGCGCTGGGCAGATACACCCAGGACAGGATGCCAATCTATCTCTGGGCACACACTCACTCACACACACAGACACGCACACAAACACACTCTATGTGGGGCAATTTGGAGAACTCAATTGACTTGATCCATGTTTTTGGACTGTGGGAGAAAACCGGAGAACCCGGAGGAAACCCAAGCGGAAACGAGGAGAACATGGAAACTCCACCCAGATGGGGATTTGAACCGGGAATCCCTAGCGCTGAGAGGAGAACATGCTAACCACTAAGCCACCGTGCCGCCCTATATATATATATATATATATATACATACACATACACATGTTTGTGGGCAGTCTTGTATACAGCGCCTGGGGAGCGATTGTTGTTGGGTGCTCATGGGACGGTGCTCCTCACCTGTACATGAGGATCATCTGATTCATGCACATCTGTTCTTTGTTGTGCATTTCTTTTTTTATCTGTTTAATGGCTTTGTTTTCAGACTGCTCTCCGTCTTATTTCTCATCACATACGTAACATTTCTAATGCTGGTGTTTGACTCTGACTCAGGTGACACATGCAGCTTTGATGAGCTGAATAAAACGATGGTTGTTCGCTGCAC
Organism: Corydoras sp. C115; assembly: GCA_019802505.1. Lineage (NCBI taxonomy): Eukaryota > Metazoa > Chordata > Actinopteri > Siluriformes > Callichthyidae > Corydoras > Corydoras sp. C115. Next base: position 2,808,735 of record JAFMOC010000045.1, read on the forward strand.
CTGCTTCATCACGTCGTGGGCCTTGGTTTCATACTGCACGGAAAAGCACGGATTAAACACAAATGTTACAAAAATGTTATAAAAAAACAGCTTCTAGAAAACCTTAATGAACACATTCATTCAAATACACATTTGTAATGAATTATGTATGGCACTGTGTTATAGAGCCTTATGTCATTTTCTTATAACATTTCATGGGTGTGGTTATTAACATCTATTTACATCAACAAAGGCTTATGACGAGTGTTATAATGCATTATGAACATTATTTCATCATAATTTCTAAGTCCCTTTGGATAAAAGCATCTGCTAAATGACTAAATGTAAATGTAATGAACACCAGATTTGTAGAAAGTGTTAGCATTATTCATTCATTCATTATCTCCCGCTTTATACTCTATTAGGGTCGCGGTGGGGTTCCCCATGCCCATCCAGGGGTGAACGTTTCGGGCGCTGGGCAGATACACCCAAGACAGGGCGCCAATCCATCACAGGGCACACACTCACGCACACATACACACTCTATATGGGGCAATTTGGAGAACTCAATTGACTTGATCCATGTTTTTTTGGACTGTGGGAGGAAACCGGAGAACCCGGAGGAAACCCACGTGGACACGGGGAGGACATGGAAACTCCACCCAGATGGGGATTCGAACTGGGAATCCCTATTGCTGAGAGGCAAACGTGCTGACCACTAAGCCACCGTGCCCCCAAGTGTTAAATGTTTATATAATATTAGTTTTGCATATCAATTCTTTACATTGGGTATGCCATCATTATATTCTAAGCCACGCCCTCGATGAGAAGACTGTGCTGGAGTGCTGTTAATTAGAAACAAAGCTCAATTGTATTTTCTAAATTTAGACGGTCCTACAGGGGCAAACGTCAGTGTTTAAGAGAAGGAAATGGACTCGTCTCCAGCCTCATGTTGGTGCTATTCCATTACACAGCTCTGCTCTGAGGATGGCGCTTTAATCTAGCTGTGCACATACACTTCCCGTCGCCGTCGTCTCGCGGCTAAAACAGGAACTGGAAGCCGATCGGCTTTATTTTAAATATCAGTTACTTCAAGCTTAGCCACATCAAGGGGAAAATGGCAAGAAACATCGTGCGCTCGGTACACAGGCCGCTGTTTAAGAGGATTACGCAGTGTATGATGTGGCTGCAGATGGCTTCACTACCCAGCATTAATGCAGCTCGGGAATTGCAGAAGCACAGCCTGATTAATGCTCCTAAAATTCAGCCTTTTCTCATCCTCCAGTTTCCTTCATCCAGTTTTCTAATTGAGTGTTTATTGTCTTAGACGTCACCGCCGGAGCGGTGTTGATTTTACCTTTACTGTGGATTAGAACTGATCTAGTGTTGAGGATTCTCCTAATTAGAGGAAATGCCGTGTGCGTTACCAAGAAACCACGGCTTCCTAAAGACCGGCTGGCCTTAAAAAGTTCACGTAAAGAGCAGACATGTTCCTGACGCAGACGGCCGGCTCCTGGTGGCGCCCGAATCCCGGGAGACTCGCACACAACCTATATTGATATTCCTCGTCTTGGGAAACCAATTATGATAGAAAACGACACAGTCAGCCATTATTCCCCACACATTCTGCACACACCAGTAAGCTCATCGCCACGTTCGATGGACGATCAATAACCTCTAATTTGTCGAGCCGGTGAGGAATTGCTATTATTTAATCACACCTACTTTTCTCATAGTAATTGCTCATTCCGGCCAATATTCAGTTTCCTGTTTTTTTGGACATGCCGTCAGTGATGAGTCAATACGTTCTAATGATTCAATTCGATTCAATAAGAGCACACACATCTTAACATGCGGTGATTACAGTTCTTTAGGAAAAGCATCATAACACATCGTTTTAGTCATTATTATTAATGATTTCTCATTGTATTTCTGCAGTTGAATTAAACAGCAGCAGGGCTTTTTTCTGGGCAGAGGTCAGGTGACTGCAGAGGCTGTGTCATCAATAAAACATGGAATTGAATCACGTCCCCAAACTTTTCCACACCACTGTATCTATACTGTGTATAGAGCCGAGCAAATGAGCAAACAAGCCATGTGGACATAATTAATTGGTAACTGAGCTGAAAGACATTACATTACCTGACATTGCTTGAACAACGATGTGTCGTGTGTGTTGGGGGGGGGTTGGGGGGGGGGGGGGGGGGTACATAAAACAAAAGCTTATCATCTTTAGAGCAGAATTCGGGTTCTGTTCTGTATGTGTTACTCATCTCAGCCAATCAGTGTCGAGATCACCGGGGGAAATTGCCCCTATGAGAGGACTTGCACTGTTCTGGGGTAGTTCACTTACATTACATTACATTAGATTTAGGGCAGCAGTGGTTAGCATGTTCTCCTCTCAGCGCTGGGGATTCCCGGTTCGGATCCCAATCTGGGTGGAGTTTCCATGTTCTCCCCGTGTCCACGTGGGTTTTCTCCGGGTTCTCCGGTTTCCTCCCACAGTCTAAAAACATTGAGCAAGTCAATTGAATTCTGAAAAATTGTCCCATATAGAGTGTGTGTGTGCCCAGTGATGAATTGATGTCCTGTCCTGGGTGTATCTGCCCAGCGCCTGAAACGTAGCCCCTAGTAGAGGATAAAGTGGAAGATAATGGATGGATGGATTTATTACATTTAGTAATTCTGTCTTGCAGCAGGACACCAGAAATACAGCAGGACACCAGAAATAAACACCACGCCCACTCTGATGACCGCGCCCATTGGGCGAGATATATTTAGAAGCAGTGTTGAAGGCATAAGATAGTATTGAGCGTCATGACACGCCCTGCGCAGGGTGTAGGGTACGACCCGAAGCAAGGTGGTGTAGGTGTTAGCAGCCTGCCTCTCTGTACTGGGCATCCAGGTTTAATTCCCGATCAGTAAGGTTTCCTGCCACAGTCCAAAAACATGGGTTTAAGGTGAATTGGCTGCTCTAAATTAAAGCAGAAGATAATGAGATGAATAACCTTAAGTCAGAATCCATAATATAATGAATTATTCTTAAATCACAGAGCAGGTTAACATTCCCGACAGCATCACCGAGAACCCAGTGTTTCTTTTTTTTTTTTGCTCTTCAACTCAATAATTTATGGATATAGTCAAAAAGAAATCTACTTTTTAAATCACTTGATGTCTTCCCTTGAAATAAAGTCGGTCTGTCGTATGAACAGAACGGAATTCACCTCAAGGTCTTTCCTTTCTTCGCGGAGTTTGTGAATGTCTTCTGTTGGAATCTGGTGAGAACAGGATGTGCCCTCAACATGCCACTTTCTTTTTGCCCCACCTAAGAGCAGTGCGAGGTGCTGCTGTTGTAAGGCGAATTAAATCAAGCAGATTTCTCAACCGCAGGCCATTAGTTCCAGAGAAGGCAGGCATCATGAGTAATTATGCCAAAACTGCCATCATTAATGCAGCAGTTTCGTCCCCGGGGGCCATGGCACCAATGTTTCGGTTGGGAGAGTTTCGGATGCCGGAGGAGCAAAGACGATGTCTTTTGCTCTTTTACTTACCCCCATTATGTTGTTGGTTTTTCCTCCAAATGACACGACATCGGCAAATACGGGAACGAAATAAATGGCTCGATGAAAAACTATAATGATCTTCCACATGAACACGGGGGGTCATGACAGATTAAGTGTTATGCAACTGAATACGAAACTTCCAGGGTTCCAGGGATTTGAGTTTCTTATTCTGTTTACTTCGGAACATAGAAGGCATGAACACAAAACTTGTTCGAGACCCGTGGACTGTAGAAGCATTGCTTGCTGGTCTTACATTAAACCACTACAGCTGATTCAGAGCTCTGCAGCTGTCCTGTGTCCTGTGCTCAACCACCCAACTGAGTCCATCTCTCTCCATTGGCGTCCTGTAGCTGCCTGCATTTAAAACGAGACACTGACTCTGGTCTGCAGGACAATCCTGAGATCTGCCCCGTCTTACCTTCACTCTGTCTTCACTGCGGGTGCTGTTCAGTTGAAGTGTAAATGCCAGTCCATCCATGGTGGCTTAGCATGTTCTCCTCTCAGCACTAGGGATTCCCGGTTCGAATCCCCATCTGGGTGGAGTTTCCATGTTCTCCCCGTGTCCGCGTGGGTTTCCTCCGGGTTCTCTGGTTTCCTCCCACAGTCCAAAAACATGGATCAAGTCAATTGAGTTCTCCAAATTGCCCCATATAGAGTGTGTATGTGTGAGTGTGTGCCCAGCGATAGATTGGCGCCCTGTCCTGGGTGTATCTGCCCAGCGCCCGAAACGTTCTCCCCTGGATGGCCCCCGCGACCCTAATAGAGGATAAAGCGGAAGATAATGAATGAATGAATGAATTAAAGGGATCGATGGGTTTTTAATGAATTATTTAGTTTGATGTTTCTTTGTGTTTGGAACGCAGTGATGAGGGAAAGTCATTCCAGCGAGTGTGTGTTAAGCGGAGCATCAAATGAACACTGACCCTCCCACTAAATAAAGCTAATAAATAGCAATGAGGGAAACACCAGGGACTTACCATCCGCTCGGGATGAAGACATTACATTAAAGCTAATATGTACTTTTATATCATCTGTATAATTAAACTGTATCCGTAGCAACGGCTTTCTTCACATACACTTGGTCATGCCACGTTATTACATTCAGAAATGTGGATTTTGCGAATTGGAATGCAGATTATGTGTTTATCAGGGATGCAGCCACTGAAAATGAAGGTGCCAAAAAGAAAATTAATTACCGTAGATGTTAATGATGAGTATATGAGAGCAAGGCTGGTGCTATCCATCTCTTCACTTCGGATTCGGGGGCAGGGGGAATGGTTCTGATTGGCACTTTGCACTTTTGCAACTGAGTCCATCTCTTTCCATTGGCGTCCTGTAGCTGCCTGCATTTAAAACTAGACACTTACTCTGGTCTACAGGACAATCCCGAGATCTGCCCCGTCTTACCTTCACTCTGTCTTCACTGCGTGTGCTGTTCAGTTGAAGTGTAAATGCCAGTCCATCCATCCATTATCTTCTGCTTTATCCTCTACTTAAGTTGCGGGGGGGTTCCCCATGCCCATCCAGGGGAGAACGTTTCGGGCGCTGGGCAGATACACCCAGGACAGGACATCAATCCATCGCTGGGCACACACTCACTCACACAGACACACTCTATATGAGGCAATTTGGAGAACTCAATTGACCTCGATCCATGTTTTTGGACTGTGGGAGGAAACCGGAGAACCCGGAGGAAACCCACATGGACACGGGGAGAACATGGAAACTCCACCCAGATTGGGATTCGAACCAGGAATCCCTAGCACTGATTTTGCGAATTGGAATGCAGATTATGTGTTTATCAGGGATGCAGGTACTGAAAATGAAGGTGCCAAAAAGAAAATTAACTACCGTAGATGTTAATGATGAGTATATGAGAGCAAGGCTGGCGCTATCCATCTCTTCTCTTCGGATCCGGGGGCAGGGGGAATGGTTCTGATTGGCACTTTGCCCCCTGTGCCGTCTCCATCATCCTCTCTGTGTGCTACCTGAACTTTGAACATGAATTCAGCTGGTGAGTGAAGATGACCTGCAGTAATGACTGTCAGGCAGCAGATGGTTAAACACAGGGAAGCCTCACCCAGCATCCCACACTGCACAGATATCCTTCCTTATCAGGATGAGTCACCTCGGGCTGGCGGATTGATTAATGCCAGCCTTTTGTCTGTAAGAACCCTAATAAAGATATCATCGCGGCCGTGAAGGATGTCCCCAGTCTGCTGACCTGATAATGAATGACGTGTCTTCTAAAGGGCCGTCTACTTAAGTATGTTCCCGTGTTTGTTATCAATTTGGACCCGAGGATCAGGCTCCGTCCTCAAAAGATTGTAGGCTTCTTTGACCTCGGGATGATGACTAGATTGTTGGTCACCGAAACGAAAGGCTCTCATCAGGACCGGAGATTTCTGACAGCTCAGGTTTGCATTGCAGGGCTTGAAGCTGACGGCTTGTCATCATCTGATCAGCTCCTGAGACGTTTACGTTTGAGCTCTAGATGCGTTTACAAGCTGAATGCAGGTCTTAGGTCTATAACTCTATCATCACGTTGTGGGGAAAAACTATATCATATATACCATCCATTATCTTCCACTTTATCCTATATTAGGGTCGCGGAGGGGGGTGTTCCCCATGCCCATCCAGGGGAGAACGTCTCGGGCGCTGGGCAGATACACCCAGGACAGGACGCCAATCTATCACTGGACACACACTCACTCACACAGACACACTCTATATGGAACAAATTTGGAGAACTCAATTGACTTGAACCATGTTTTTGGACTGTGGGAGGAAACCGGAGAACCCGGAGGAAACCCATGCAGACACGGAGAACATGGAAACTCCACCCAGATGGGGATTCGAACCGGGAATCCCTAGTGCTGAGAGGAGAACATGCTAACCACTAAGCCACCGTGCCGTCTATCATATATACCAATGCATTGAAATGTAGAGTTTTCTGATTGATATTCGTTAAATAAAACTAGATTCAAACCTGGATCCCCAGAATCTGCATTACGCACCGTTGATGTGATGGCTCTCCCTGCCGCATGGTGCACTCCGGCATATAAAGGCTGCACGTCAATTATTAGCAGATCTTCCAGCGAGTTCATTAATTACTTCTAATTAACTTCTATCGCAGTCGGCGCCGCCTTGTTCACCCAGAGTTACTACGCTCCTGCACAACCATGATTTAGGACAGTTAGTGTCCCACCCTGTTAACTCTGCCTAACCATTCAAAGAGGAAAAGTCCCCCACTGGGCGTTGGTCCTCACAAGATTTGTTGAAAAAAAAATCTAAACATATACCTCATCTCAGACAAGGCTCACCAAAGTCCAACACCTTGCTACCAGCACCATCTCTTTGTTCTTTTTTGGGTTCAAAGCTGCTTTGAGACAACGTTCCACTGTAAATGAGTTTTACTGAAATAATGAAACATGATTACGTCGTCATTTAGCAGATGCTTTTGTCCGTAGTGACTTACAAGTGTCCCAACTAAATGCACATCTGGAGTAATAAAGGTTCAGTGCTGTATTCACAGGGGTACGTTGGCAGCCTTGGTGGACTCGGTTTGAATCCCTGAGCTTTTGATTGATTGCTCAACACCCACCCAACCATTACACCACCCCGCCCACAGTGATCCCAGCTAATATTAAGCAGGATGGAGTTTTAATGTCTTTACATTCTGCCTCGAGGAGTTTTAAGTGCTTCAGTTGGTCTAATCACGTTGGGCGTGGTAGCTGAATGTTAAAGCGTTGGGCTATTAATCTAAAGGTTGGGGGTTCAAATCCCAAATCTGCTCAAAGTTACCAAAGTGGGCCCTCCAATATATATATATACTCACGTCTATTCAGTATGCATCACCTCTAGAGCAATGGGGGCTGAGGGCCATACTGAAGGGCCAGTTGGTCTAATTATGTTGGGCGAGGTAGCTGAATGTTAAAGCGTTGGGCTATTAATCTAAAGGTTGGGGGGTTCAAATCCCAAATCTGCTCAAAGTTACCAAAGTGGGCACTCCATTATATTTTATATATATATATATATATATATATATATATATATATATATATATATATATATATATATATATATATATATATACTCACATCTATTTAGTATGCATCACCTCTAGAGCAATGGAGCCTGAGGGCCATACTGAAGGCGTGAGTATATATTGGCCCTTCAGTATGGCCTTCGGCCCTTATTGCTCTAGAGGTGATGCATACCAATATATACTTATGTCTATTCAGTATGCATCACCTCTAGAGCAATGAGGGCCATACTGAATGGACGTGAGTTTATATTGGTATGCATCACCTCTAGAGCAATGGAGGCTGAGGCCCATATTGAAGGCGTGAGTATATATTGGCCCTTCAGTATGTCCCTCAGCCCTCATTGCTCTAGAGGTGATGCATACCAATATATACTTATGTCTATTCAGTATGCATCACCTCTAGAGCAATGAGGGCCATACTGAATGGACGTGAGTGTATATTGGTATGCATCACCTATAGAGCAATGGAGCCTGAGGGCCATACTGAAGGCGTGAGTATATATTGGCCCTTCAGCATGGCCCTCAGCCCTCATTGCTCTAGAGGTGATGCATACCAATATATACTCACGTCTATTCAGTATGCATCACCTCTAGAGAAACGAGGGCCATACTGAATGGACGTGAGTAAACGTGACGTCAACACAGTCAATAGTAAAGTGTCCAGTTGATCTTGGATTCTTCCTTCTGCCCCACATACTTGTGACGCTGGCCGCTGGCCCAACATCAGCATGCCATGGCGGTCCATCAAGCTGTTACACTCTGAGAGCCTGTGGGTGTGGAATGAGCGCAGGCATCTGTTATTCAGGTCAAACCAAATCCCAGCCTAACCCCAATCCCAATCCCTCACTTCCTCAACAAATAGATAGAAGTTTCCACCATGCCGGACATTTTGCCTGGTGTCAAGGTTATCTCCTCTATATCTCTCATAGTCGGCGAGGCGCGGAATGAGAATTGATTAGAAGGTTCTCCCTCTCCTCACCCAGCACGCGGGAGGTAAATCTTGTCGGGTGGAACTTCCTGTTCGTTTTAACTTTGTGGCTAAGCGTGCTCGTTAGCCCGGGTCTGTCGGCCGGAATTTACACACTCTGCTGTGTGTTCGCTGCAACATGGAGTCACGTCCCCCCCAACCCCTTCATTCGCACCACTCCTTAATCAACGACGGCTCGGTGGCAACAGTCCGCTCGCTTTCCCCTCGCTGTGGCTGAGTAATGGCCTGCTTCTTGCCTCCTGTCACCATGAAAGGTGGCACTGCCTCAATTTTGTTCTGCCTTTTTTCGGAGCTCAGCCTTTCAACTTGTGAGGCTGTTCCAGTTGAGATCTCTCTCCTGTCTGATTTATCTGATGACGTGGGTCGGGACGCGTCAATGTCTTAATTTTAATGTTGCATTTGGTCATTTATTGGACGCTTTTATCCAAAGCGACTTACAAGGTGAGCACAGGGTTAATCACAACATCCCTGGAGCAATGAGGGTTAAGGTTCTTGTTCAAGGACCCACACTGGTGACTTCAGTGGACCTGGGATTTGAACCCCCAACCTTCAGATTGATGGCCTAACGCCCTAACCACTGAGCTACCACTCCCTCCACTCCCTCCACACGAGTCGGGTGTTAACGAGGAACCAGCTGAATTGTGGGATTATTAATCCTGATAGCCTCCAGTGTTTCTGAAGATGAAGAGTTGAACCAGCATATCAGAGTTAGGAGGGTCATTCCACTTTTTGGTGAATTAACAGAATGGAATGAGAATTAGCACTAGGTGACATACAGAACCAATACAAAGTTTGGGCACACCCCCTTTTTGCTCCACTTATTGTCCATGTTCTCAGTTCCACTTCCTGTAAAGATGGACTTTGTAGTTCTACAATTCCAGACTGTAGTCCATCTGTTTGTGTTCCAGTTGAGATCTCTCTCCCGTCTGATTTATCTGATGACTTGGGTCGGGACGCGTCAATGTCTTAGTTTTAATGTTGCATTTACATTAACTCATTATTATCCCAAGTGACTCACGAGTCACAGAACAACACATTTGGTCATTTACATTTGGTCACTTATTGGACGCTTTTATCCAAAGCGACTTACAAGGTGAGCACAGGGTTAATCACAACATCCCTGGAGCAATGAGGGTTAAGGGTCTTGCTCAAGGACCCACACTGGTAACTTCAGTGGACCTGGGGTTTGATTTCTGTAAAGATGGACTTTGTAGTTCTACAATTCCAGACTGTAGTCCATCTGTTTGTGTTCTACAATACATACTATGTACATCCCCTTTACTCTGTTCTAATGGTCAGAACCCCAATAGTACCACCACAGAACAGGGATTATTGGGTTCATTGGGTGCATTAGTCCTATCCCAGCAGTGTCACTGAGGTGTTTAAATAAAACTCCAGCAGCACTGCTGCACTAAACCCCCCTCACCACATCAGTGTCACTGTAGAACTGACAAGAAACAATCCACCACCCAAATGATACCTGTTCTGTGATGCTACTGACCAACAGAGAACAGAGAACCAACAGGAAACAACAGCTATTCTAAGGTCTGAAGTCCATCTATATGGTAGGTAGAGGAAATAGACAATGGAGCTAGAAGGGGGCGTGTCCAAACGTTCGTCTGGTTCTGCATTACTAGCTTTCGTTCTAGATTTCCAAGCTTCATATTTTTATTACACCAGTGAATAATTTGTGGTGTTTTTTATTTATAAATGTCTTGCTTGGGCCGCTGAGGAAAGGAACCGTGATGAAGCAGGGAAGACGAACAGGGAGGGACTCGATTGAGACGGAACGTGTGGAACTTACATATCTGAGCAACTCGTGTTGATCTCTTTTTTTTTTTTCCCCCACGGCCATTAGACTCATGAGCAGCTGAGCTGATGACCACCTCACAGACTTCAAGCATCCTTGCACTAAATCCTACACTCCCCATCGGACTGTTGCACTTTAATGTAGCTTTGCACAACGTGAATAACCTTACAGTATGTTAGTTAGATAGTGTGTGTGTGTTTTCTGGTTTTTATATCTTTTATATATATATATATATATATATATTTTTTTTCATTATTTTTAATATATTTAGGGGCGGCACGGTGGCACGTTCTCCTCTCAGTGCTAGGGATTCCCGGTTCGAATCCCCATCTGGGTGGCACGTCCTCCGGGTTCTCCGGTTTCCTCCCACAGTCCAAAAACATGAATCAAGTCAATTGAGTCCTCCAAATTGCCCCATATAGAGTGTGTCTGTGTGAGTGAATGTGTGCTCAGCGATAGATTGGCGCCCTGTCCTGGGTGTATCTGCCCAGCGCCCGAAACGTTCTCCCCTGGATGGGCATGGCGAACCCCCAAGCGACCCTAATAGACGATAAAGCGGAAGATAATGGATGAATGAATTACTATATTTAGGGGTGGTTTAGTGGTTGGCACGTTGTCCTCTCAGCGATAGGGATTCCCGGTTCGAATCCCCATCTGGGTGAAGTTTCCATGTTCTCCCCGTGTCCGCGTGGGTTTCCTCCGGGTTCTCCGGTTTTCTTCCCACAGTCCAAAAACATGGATCAAGTCAATTGAGTCCTCCAAATTGCCCCATATAGAGTGTGTTTGTGTGAGTGTGTGTGTGCCCAGCAATGGATTGGCGCCCTGTTCTGGGTGTATCTGCCCAGCGCCCGAGACGTTCTCCCCTGGATGGGCATGGGGAACCCCCCCGCTACCCTAATATAGGATAAAGCGGAAGATAATGGATGAATGAATTACTATATTTACTTTTTCTTACTCATCCAGGGCGGACGGCAAAGTAAGAATGTAATTGCACAGGGAGACGTCAGAGACAAATCAGGACCATGGACACCTCTTTCTGTCCGGTCTCACTGACGCCTCAGCGTTCTGGAGGCTCCATCCTGCAGCTCTCCTTCAGATGCCTGCGAGAGCCGGTGCGTTAGCTCGAACCTGTGTCTGATATTTCGTTTCTTTTTTCCCGCTGGGTCGTCTCTATAACAGTATGAGTGCTTCGGCACCGTGTTTGCCTGCTTCCTCCCCCCACCCCACCCCACCCCACCCCACCCTCTGCCGTTCTCTCAGACACACTCTGCACTGCTCTCTCTCTCTCTCTCTCTCTCTCACATACACACACATTCTCTCTCTCCCCTCACGCCGTGATAGTCGCCGCTTTCAGAAGGAGAACTGTGCGTCCTGTTTGCACGCTGCTGAAAAGCAACCCACATTTGGGGTGACGGTGCCGCACTCATGGACTCCTCACCCAGGGATTGGTTTTGGAGGAGATTCAAAGGCTCGCTCGTCAGGCTTTGATTTTAATTAGTGGACGTCTCGGCGTCTGATAGTGGCGCAACATCGGGAAAGCTTTGGTACTTCTGCTCCTGTGGGAATCCTCAGCCCGATTGTCCGAGGCGGTGTGTCCATTTCAAGGAGAAGAGAGAGAGAGGGAGAGGGAGAGAGAGACAGAGCGGCGGACGGGAAGCCGAGAAACGCGGGGGATGGAGAGCAGCTCTAATCAATACGGAGTCGGCGTCAGCGGGTGATAGAAGACAGAGAGACACTCGTCTGCTCGCGGCCAATGCACCATCATCTGGCTGGTCTCGCGCTCCGGTGTCCGGGCTCGGTCTCAGGAAGGTGAAATCCTCGCGGAGGTGTGTTGTGTCGGCTCCTGGCGCATGCGAGGACTCATGGGGAGCTTGAATTTATTTATTTATTTACTGATTTTTTCCTCCGCCGCTCTGCAGCAGATTCCGAGCGCCGTGCGCCAGAGTTCGTCATCCCTCTTTGCGTTTTAACGCCGGCGATCGCTGCTCTTCCGTCTTCACCCGTCCCTTTTTTTTTTTTGTTGATCCGCACATCTTTTTGCAAATCGTCTCGTTCTCCGGCCGGGATGGCTCTCGTGGCGTTCTCTGCAGTGGCGGGGCCGCCCTCTGTGGAAGAGTGGTCTTAGAGCATAATCTGTACCTGAGGCTGGGTGAGGGAGTAAAGGGAATACCAGAGAGTCACCTGGAGCACTTCTGCTCTGCTCAATTAAGCCGAGCCGTTGTTTTGATTCTTCGCTCGCCTTCGATTTGAAATGCTTTCGGGATTCGCAGATGTTTCTCGTTCAGGCAGGAATCTCCAATCGAGTTTGATTTCCGACGCACACTGCTGAAGGTTCTATCGTTCTATTGAACAAACGCATTAAAGAAGAAAGAAATCAATTAAGAGGGAAGGATGCTTGTGGCTGGATTTTAAAGGAAGACTTTTTTTCAAAGACTTCGGAATTCTTCAAGGATTTTGTGTTTTTTTTTTTGTTTTTGTTTTTTTTTTTTGAACTGCTGCACTTGCTTCCCGTCCTGTGGATGATGGCCAGCATGGGCTTCCCAATCTAAGATGTCCTCTGCGTCGTGGTTGGGACAAATGGGAGTTGGCAGGGCCTGGTGTAGTACCCCCAGGCTGGAGGTGCTCCTGCTGGGCTGGGATTGTGGAGGAGCGGGCTGGCTGGGCCTGAGCACCTGGTGGAGATTGGCACTTTCTCTGGTCCTCCTGGTATCCCTACCGGACAGAACAGCCAACGCCCGGGTATCTTCCAGTCTGAGCACAACACATCATGTCCATCACTTCCACAACAAGCATGGTACTGTACCCATTGCCATCAACAGGATGCCATTCCTCACAAGAGGAGGCCACGGTAAGGAAAGCCCGTCTTTGTACATTGCAGTTCCTCGGGGTTCTGATTTAGACCAGGATTGGGAATCTTTATCCTGTTTACATCATGCATCCCAATGATATTTCACACTTGCCATCCTTGTGTTCTGCAGTACTCCATGCCCCCTTCACGCCGTCTTTGATGTTCGCTTCAATTCAGCTCTTTATAGATCAAATAGGGAGGGGGATCAGGCTCTTTGTGATTTTCAGCAGATATGCTGAGGAGATACCAGCCATCCAATTCAGCTGAAGGCCTACAGGCTGAAAATATCTCTTATTCCCACACTTTCACGTCAATCATTCCTTGAAGTCTTTAAAAGGGAATGGTGACAACCTGTCTCCAGTAGCCAGAGCATACGTCTGCTTTGCAGAGATAAATCTCAGGGTTTGGGGCAAGCAGGCAAATGCAGCATGTGGAGAGATGTAGAAGGTGGATGATGTATGCTTCAGCTTCATGGTGGTACAGTATTTGGTTTGAATGTCATGCTTTGCTTTCCTGCAGCAAATAAAAATTATTTAAAGACAGCAATGTTGTTCAGCCATTACACTGTGGTCATGTGATCATAACATTCATTCATTCATTCATTCATACATTATCTTCCGATTTATCCTATATTAGGGTCATGGGGGGTGGGGGTTCCCCATGCCCATCCAGGGGAGAACGTTTCGGGTGCTGGGCAGATACACCCAGGACAGGACGCCAATCCATCGCTGGGCACACACTCACTCACACAGACACACTCTATATGGGGCAATTTGGAGAACTCAATTGACTTGATCCATGTTTTTGGACTGTGGGAGGAAACCGGAGAACCCGGAGGAAACCCACACGGACACGGGGAGAACATGGAAACTCCACCCAGATGGGGATTCCAACCGGGAATCCCTAGCTCGGACACGGGGAGAACATGGAAACCACCCACGCTGACATGGGGAGAACATGGAAACTCCACCCAGATGGGGATTCGAACCGGGAATCCCTAGTGCTGAGAGGAGAACATGCTAAACCACTAAGCCACCGTGCCGTGATCACAACAATCTGCCCTTAATTTCATCATTAAAGACCGGAATCCGAAAGGAACTCATCTTATTTTAATTAAGACGTATGAAAAGATGCAGCGACCTGCTTCTCTGGGATTTTTATACCTGTCTGGAGCTGCTAACTGTCCTTGGAAATGCAGCAGACCAGAGTAATCAAGAGTGAGAAAACGCAATGCTTTTAAATCATGTCAGTGTGCACACATCCATACGGCCATTAACGAATGTCACATTAACGACGGAGCCGTCGCAGGAGAACAGAGATTTACTTGCATAAACAGAGCATTTTATCATTAACATGACGCCGAGTTGCTAAGTTAACACAATTTGTGATTGTAATGCTGATGATCTGTGGCTCGTTCAGCAGCAGTGTGTCTGAATGGTTTCGGATTTGCTTTACGGGCTGGTCTCAGGGTTCAGATGGACTTTATCTCATTCGGATTCTCGTTATGTGGTATTAATGACTGCTGATGTTCTCACACAGTTTACGAGATAAATCGAATTGATTCAATGGCAGCTTTCAATTGAAATCTCTGATTTAATTACGATTCGCTGTTGATCCCCAGCAGCTACTGAGATCACAGAACAACCCGTGTTTTACATTGTTTTTCAAATATAGCAGCCCTAATAGACCGCCTGAACAGTTTGGGTTTAAAAAAGCAAGTCCTTAAGAGCCTTTGATTGAATGATAACTGCAGGGGCTTTAGCTTCCTGATGGCAGGTCACCTCTAATTGATGCTGTAAGAAGATTCATTCATTCATTCATTATCTTCCGCTTTATCCTCTATTAGGGTCGCGGGGGGGTTCCCCATGCCCATCCAGGGGAGAACGTTTCGGGCGCTGGGCAGATACACCCAGGACAGGGCGCCAATCCATCGCTGGGCACACACTCACTCACACAGACACACTCTATATGGGGAAATTTTGAGAATTCAATTGACTTGATCCATGTTTTTGGACTGCGGGAGGAAACCGGAGAACCCGGAGGAAACCCACACGGACACGGGAAGAACATGGAAACTCCAACCAGATGGGGATTCGAACCGGGAATACCTAGCGCTGAGAGGCGAACGTGCTGACCACTAAGCCACCGTGCCGCCTGTAAGAAGATTTAGATTGGGAATTCATCTCATGGTTCTGAAGATGTTCCCATGATACTGAATACAGTATAAGGAGTGCATATCATTCCCTCCATCCCTGACCGAAAAGCTCTCCATTGACCTAGGAACCCGACTTTAAAGGCTCCTCACTGGAGTCATCTCCAGAAATCCAACGCAGTACAATTGACCCCATTAAAAACGATGCCACTGTATTTCTAAAGTCAGATTATTGACCTGCAAAGAACCAAGAGGGACGTTGAAGTTCCTGAAATTGGGTTGAGAAATCCATACAAGTCCATACAACTATACAATATACACATCCATTGGATGTTGGGGCAGATACAACAGGGACAGGGCACCAATCTGCACACACATATACACACACACACACCCCGATCTGGATGAAGTTTCCATGTTCTCCGTGTCCGTGTGGGTTTACTTCAGGTTCTCCGGTTTCCTCCCACAGTCCATAAACATGAATTGAAGGTAAATTTGCTGCTCTTAATTGCCACAGGTGGCACGGTGGCTTAGTGGTTAGCATGTTCGCCTCTCAGCACTAGGGATTCCCGGTTCGAATCCCCATCTGGGTGGAGTTTCCATGTTCTCCCCGTGTCTACGTGGGTTTCCTCCGGGTTCTCTGGTTTCCTCCCACAGTCCAAAAACATGGAGCAAGTCAATTAAGTTCTCCATATTGCCCCATATAGAGTGTGTATGTGTAAGTGGGTGTGTGCCCAGCGATGGATTGGCGTCCTGTCCTGGGTGTATCTGCCCAGCGCCCGAAACAATCTCCCCTGGATGGGCATGGGGAACCTCCCCGCGACCCTAATATAGGATAAAGCGGGAGATAATGAATGAATGAATGAATGAATTGCCCCTATATAGTATATGTCTGTGTGAGTGATGGCAGTGGGTGTATCTGCAGCATATAATGCAGCTCTGGTGAAAAAAACACATCCTGCCGTTGTATACGATGTGAAAATGACGCCGAGGCTAAAGAGCTGTGATCAGTGCTGTCAAAGCAAACAGGAGATCTTCTGTTTATTTGCGTTGAAAGACAAGCGACTTAAACCGTTCAACCTCATTGGACGGGATTCATAAGCTGGCAAAAGCTACGAGTCTGTAGCCCTGACCCACACTGTGCTGGAGACTGGCAGGTGATCGATTGGATTGATATGTAGATTAGAGGAAACATGGTGGCTTCTGAGGTCTGAAACTGTGCCATGATTGAACGGGACACAGGAGGGAGGAGACATCTGTCACTCTGTACATGGTTCTTACATTGACACCATGTGACAACACAAGCCGCCCATCAATCACGGCTTTCATGTAGACGGTAGACGGTTCTTTTGACAGGCGCAGACACCGGCAGTGGTTCCAAAGAACTTCTTTGGTGACTGTCACAATGTTCCACATCAAACAGATTTATGAGCATTTTAAAAGGAACCATACCACTGCCGTGAGGTGACTCACTATGCGAACATGTTTATTATGTGGTGGGTGCAAAGCAGTGTTCAGAATCACATAGTGACCAGTCAAAAGTTTGGACACGCCCCTTATTATCTCCTCCTCTTATATATAGATGGACTTTGTAGTTCTACAATCATTCATTCATTCATTATCTTCCACTTTATCCTCTAGTAGGGTCGTGGTGGGGTTCCCCATGCCCATCCAGGGGAGAACGTTTCGGGCACTGGGCAGATACACCCAGGACAGGACGCCAATATATCACTGGAAACACACTTACTCACACACACACTCTATATGGGGCAATTTGGAGAATTCAATTGACCTCGATCCATGTTTTTGGACTGTGGGAGGACACCGGAGAACCCGGAGGAAACCCACGTGGACACGGGGAGAACATGGAAACTCCACCCAGATGGGGATTCGAACTGGGAATCCCTAGTGCTGAGAGGCGAACGTGCTAACCACTAAGCCACCATGCCACTGTTCTACAATCAGACCTTAGAACATCTGTTGGTTCTCTGTTCTCTGTTGGTCAGCAGCATCACAGAACAGACTGGTATCATTTGGGTGGTGGATTGTTTGTTGTCAGTCCTGCAGTGACACTGATGTGGTGAGGGGGGTTTTAGTGCAGCAGTGCTGCTGGAGTTTCATTTAAACACCTCAGTGACACTGCTGGGATAGGACTAATGCACCAACCCAATAATCCCTGCTCTGTGGTGGTACTATTGGGGTTCTGATCATTAGAACAGAGTACACAGTATGTACTGTAGAACACACACAGATGGACTACAGTCTGGAATTGTGGAACTACAAAGTCCCTCTTTACAAAGTCCATCTTTACAAAGTCCATCGTTGGCCAAACTTTTGCCTGGTACTATATCTCCCAAACAAGGGCAGTAACATGGTGCTGTATTCACGGTCTTCTGCGCTTCAGAGGAAGAGGCAGCATCATGCATTTAAACAGAATTGGTAATCTGCCTCGTTGGCAGCTTGTAAAGAGCCGGGACTTGGATTAGAACCTGGCAGACGTTTACAGAGAATGAGAACACAGCCTTTTAAAATGTTAGTGCTTTAAAAATGTTAACACTTGAGACAGTTTAGGCTTTTGCTTAAGGAACCAGCCTTGTGACTTGATGGTTCCCAGTTCGTTTCCCAGTCTCAATAAGTACTACGGCTGAAGTGCCCTTGGGCAAGGCGCCTAACCCCAATTTCTCAGCAGGAGTCGTATACAGGGCTGCCCAACAGAGCATGTCTGCTCATTTCACTCAGTGTGTGTGTGTGTGTGTGTGTGTGTGTGTGTGTTTCACTGTATTGATGGGTTAAATGTGGAGAACCGATTCCTCTATGCGTAAAGCACTGTATTCAGAATTTTAATTGGTCCTTATTTTATATAATATTCGTTTTTCATTGGACTGATTTGACTGAGCCACTCAGTTTAGTCTACTTGACCTTTTTGGGGGTCACTGTCCAGTTTGTCTGTTGACCTGTAAACCATTCTATTCATTAATAATGCACTCATCTTAACTGTGAACCGTGCTGGATTTTATTTTCTCCGTTACGTCTTACAAGTTTTTGCCGACTGGATGACCTCAATCTGACCTCATGGCGAATCGCTGATTCATACAGATCCTGCTGAATTCTCCCAGCTATCTCTGCAGGAGAGTACATCATCTCTCTGCTAGTTGCAGCATGTCCCTGTCTTGCCATCTTGTTGCAGTGCAAAGCCAAGCCTCCTGTTTCTCTGTAAACACCCAGCGCTTCAGCTGCTGATGCAAGTGAGATGTTTGACATGTACATGGTCCTGTTTGTTCACTCAGGCCTGCCCGTGCAGCTGATGTTTAGTATTCCAGGTGTAGCAGAGGTAAAGCGTCTTTATTCCGTAAAGGATGTCCGTTCCGTGGGTTGGAGGGTATGACATAATCTATACACCGCTCTGGGGCAATGATGGATGAAGGCTACATCGGTGCTGTGCATCCACCGTAGTTGCCAAAGGCAGTGAATACATTGTGGATCGGACGTTATCAGCAGCAACTCGCACCAGTGGAAGGCACATCCCATTACGGCTGCCAGGCTGGGCACCATGCAGCCGCTCTTCAGGGGGTGGCAGGCTAAAGAAAAGGGAGTAATTGATTACTAGAGAAAATAGTATGTTTTGCATGACTGCCCCATTGTTTGCTCTCGGCAGCATCATTGTAGAGCAGTAATGAGGAAGCGTTTAGCCATGACCTCTGCATTCTGTGTAGCGGCTGCTGCCTGTGAGCACATCATTTCAGAGCCTTTCAGAAGAAATGACTTCTGATTCTGCAGCAGGTGTCTACTCTTCCACTTTCGGAAAGTTCGGAAGTAAATAAGCATAATAACTATTAATAAAACAGTCTTTATAATCATAAAAATGTTTACGTTCAGCTCAAAAGGTGTTCAATCATGGGGGAGGGTGATCAATGAGGGTGGAGCCATAAGCCATTATTATTCATTCATTCATCCTTCCATTATCTTCCGCTTTATCCTCTATTAGAGTCGCGGGGGGGTTCCCCATGCCCATCCAGGGAAGAACGTTTCGGACGCTGGGCAGATAGACCCAGGACAGGGCGCCAATCTATCACTGGGCACGCACTCACTCACACAGACACACTCTATATGGGGCAATTTGGAGAACTCAATTGACTTGATCCATGTTTTTGGACTGTGGGAGGAAACCGGAGAACCCGGAGGAAACCCACGCGGACACGTGGAGAACATGGAAACTCCAACCAGATGGGGATTCCAACCGGGAATCCCTAGCGCTGAGAGGCGAACGTGCTAACCACTAAACCACCGTGCCACCCAAGTCATTATTAGCCATTATTATATCAATCAAGACCAAATGGTGGTTGACTTCCAACAACCACAAACAGGATGAGCACATACTAGTGTCAGGGGTTTGGGGGATTGTGGTGGTGGTGGTGGTGGCGGTCTGCCAACTGAGCAGTACATGGCTGCCCATCACGGATGGGTTAAATGTGGAGGAAAGATTTCACTGTGTAAGCAAATAGGCAAAAACATATTTATTAAAGACCTTGCGGTAGGGCCCACCCTGGCAACTTTTGGTGGAGAACGTTCTGATTGATGGCCTAACACCCTAACCCCTAAACTACCACGTCCAGACTGAAACAGTGACAGAACCACAACCATTTAACCATTTGGTCATTTAGCAGACGATTTTTACCAAAGCGACTTACAAGGTGAAGACAGGGTTAATCACAACATCCCTGGAGCAATGAGGGTTAAGGGCCTTGCTCAAGGACCCACATTGGTAACTTCAGTGTGTCTGGGATTTGAACCCCCAACCTTCAGATTGATAGCCCAACACCTTAACCACTGAGCTACCACTCCCTCTATGCGTATATCTACGCATGTGACCAATAAACCTGATTTGATTTGATTTGATTTGATTTGATTTGAACCCAGCGGTCCTGATATTGTGTAGCTTGTAGATGCTGCAGTGCAGGATGTGGTCAGTAATGGTCAGGGTGTTATCTATGCTCCCATACAGTATAACCGTGTCCTATATTCTATCTTGCCAGCAGTTTGAAAGTCTGCTTCGTGAGCAGCAGCTCGGAATGGCTTCTAAATGGTCATTATGTGTACAGCTTTAAATGATGATTGCTCACTGTAGCTGCAGCAGCAGGTCTAAAGCTAATCACAATCCCATGAGCCTCCTTACTCGTTACCCTGTGGGGTGTACGCTTTCACTAAATGTGACATGACGGTGGGGAGAAACCTGGATGTCTGCTTCGGTTTGCTTCACTCTCCCATCAGAGTCCTGAGTACAGCGTCAGATGCATGCTGAGGCCCGTGAACCGCCTCTTTACACACATGCCCTCACATCCACTCAACCATCAACAAACTCTTCTTGGGCTGCCAGTCCAAAGTTGTCCTTTTGGACCCGTTTCCGTCCCGGTCTGGATGGTCGATCTCAGAGTAATGACACAACGGAGAAAAGAATGAAAGACAAATTCTCAGTTGTGTCCAACTATCAGTCCAGTATTCGTAATACATTATAAACACATCCACAATGCTTTATAACCTTGGTCATAAGCCTCTGGTAATCTGCATACATGTTGATAATAAACGCAGTCACAGTGTTTAACCAAAATCACAGAGCTGAGTTTGATGGTTGGAGTTCCACATGGGTTTCCTCAGATTCAACTGTTCTAAATGACCCCAATATAGTGTCTGGGTCCTGGGTGTCTGACCAGCTTCCAAAACGTTCTCCCATCGATGGGCATGGGGAACCCCCTGCGACACTAGTATAGGATTAAACAGAAGCTGAGATGGATGGGTGGACATTCCAAAATCTTGGAAAAAACCTTCTGATAATACCTGCAACAGGTGCGATGTGGACGTACAATTGGACGTTCTGTAGGTTTGGTGTGCAGATGCAGGTTTAATATTTTCCCGTCTGGTGGGTCGTCTTCTGCTCTGTGATCATTTGTACGGTTTGCTTTTTAAGATGCAGGTTGTTTGTCGGTTCTTTAATCTGTGGTACTGTCGCCGCATTGGAAATAAATGGGGCAATGTTTCAAAAGGCTAAATACCTCCTAAACACAGTGGCGTCACTTTCCCAGCCTCGCTTCCTCGAGTGTTTATAGACTATTAGCTTTGAGGAGTAGAATATTAGCAGCTTTTGCAAACCTTGATATCATTACACACCAAGCCCAATTAAAGGAGCACATGGCTCACATCTTTCACAACTCGAAATTCCATAAGAAATAGCTCGTTAATTCCGCTCAACTAATTAATATGAAGCTGGGAGTAGATTATGAACATGAATGTGAAAATCTGTAAAGGTTTGGCGAGGAATAAATCAATGAGTAAAATTCAAATACAGAAAAATGCAAATACTCAGTGGTTAGGGTGTTGGGCTATCAATCTGAAGGTTGGCGATTCAAATTCCAGGTACATTTACATTTAGTCATTCAGCAGACGCTTTTATCCAAAGCGACTTACAAATGAGAACATTACAAGTCAGAAGTTATGCAGAAAACCAACTATACTGTAACTTCATCAAACCTGATTGTTATTTGATGCTGCCCCCCCCTCCTTTTTAATATATATATTTATTTTTTTTCTACAAAAAGATGCGTCTTCAGTAGTTTCTTAAAACTGCTTAGTGGTTCTGCCTTACGGACAGAGTTGGGAATATCGTTCCACCATTTTGCAGTGGTGAACGCCACCGAGTGAAAATGAGCTCCTCTGTGAGGTGGAATCACCAGGCGGCGATCATCACTGGTGCGAAGTGAACGAGTCAGAGTGTATTTTGAAAAGATAGAGTGAAGGTACGAGGGGGAAGATCCAGAAATGGTTCTGTAGGCCAGAGTCAGTGACTTGTACTGAATGCAGCAGCTACAGGAACCAATGGAGGGTCCACTGAAGTTACCAGTGTGGGTCTTTGAGCAAGACCCTTAACCCTCATTGCTCCAGGGATGTTGTGATTAACCCTGTGCTCACCTTGTAAGTCGCTTTGGATAAAAGTGTCCAATAAATGACCAAATGTAATGTAAAATGTAAAAAGACAACCGTCTCATTTATAGTTACCTTTTACATTTCTGTAAAGCTCATTTATTCATTGTCTTCCACTTTATCCTCAATTAGGGTCGGGGGGGTCGGGGGGTTCCTCATGCCCATCCAGGGGAGAACTTTTCGGGTGCTGGGCAGATACACCCAGGACAGGGTGCCAATCTATCGATGGGCACACACTCACTCACACAGACACACTCTATATGGGGTAATTTAGAGAATTCAATTGACTTGATCCATGTTTTTGGACTGTGGGAGGAAACCGGAGAACCCGGAGGAAACCCACACGGACACAGGGTTTGGAATTTGAACCGGGATTGGGATTTGAACTCGGAATCCCTAGCGCTGAGAGGCGACCGTGCTCACCACTAAGCCACCGTGCCGCCATTTCTGTGAAGTTGAACCTTATTAAACATCATGAATGCAGGTTTAATTCTGATCTGCTGACTGTAAGGTGGCGCACTCATGTCGCAGGTCAGAAAAGCTGCAACTATAGGCTTTACAAGCAAGACCCTCAACCCCTCGCTTCTGTGAGAGGCGGCGGATGAGCGTGTCTGCTAAATACTTCAAATAGAAACGCAGAAGGATATCAAAGAAAACTTTTTTTTTTTTCCATTTAAAATCGAATGGAGCTTCAGCGTTCCATTCCTAAGTGGCACCTGCACAAACAAAACCCTGGAGATTGAGACCCACCTGTGTCGCTTATTGTCAATTTACTCTCCGATATGTAGATTTAACCTTCAGGTAATGTGCATCAGCGCTGGAGAGCTCGGGAAACCTGACTTTATTGGGGATGGGTAATCACAGGGCGCCTGTTGGGAGGAGAGTGTGCGCTGTGTGCAGATTATGTTAGGCATTTGAAGCAGAAGCAAGGAGTGCACATCCCCCATCCGAGTGTTTAGGTCTGATTTGCGCAGGCCAGGCATCCACCTACTCACTTCTCCCATGATAGAGTCGCAAATAGCCTGGTATAGCTAGGAAACACACACACACACACACCGACACACCCGCAGACCTTCAGCATCTCCGGCTCTTACTCTCACATACATCATAGCACACCGTCATTCTTTGGATGATCATTATTACCTGTTACAGTGTTTTTGTTCTTGGCCGCTGCGGAACCCAAAGACATGTTGACTGTTGTTTTAATTGCAAAAATGCTTTATTTTTAAACTTATTTTGGACGAACTCAGAAAAAAATTTACAGTTACAGTTAATTACAGTTAGTTCTGCTATTTAAAGAAATGAGAAAAAAAAAGAAAAAGCTTCCTGGCAGTCGCTCTAATGATGAGACAGTTTCACAGATAAACAAGCACACCGTGAACACCAGATGATACTGGTGGCAGACATGTGATTGGTTCCACTGAAGGAACCTCACTTCTCCATCCAGCTGAAGCGATGTTTGAGGAAGCCCCATGTCCCAGCTTCACCTCCGTCTGTCCATGGCGTGTTATAAAGCATTGGACTCTTAATTTGAAGGTAGACACAGTAAATACATTTTCTCATGTGCTTCAAATATTACTTAGCAACCCTTTCACCAGAATAAAGTACCGCTGTGGATATTAATGTTCACGAGATTCCGTCTTCACAACATTGTTAACATATGTCTATGACATCAACCAGCCGTCCATTATCTTCTGCTTTATCCTCTACTAGGGTCGGGGGGGTTCTCCAGCCCATCTTGGGGAGAACGTTTCGGGCGCTGGGCAGATACACCCAGGACAGGGCGCCAATCTATCTCACTCACTCACACAGACACACTCTATATGGGGCAATTTGGAGAATTCAGTCGACCTTGATTCATGTTTTTGGACTGTGGGAGGAAAACAACGCAGACACGGGGAGAACATGGAAACTTCACCCAGATTGGGATTTGAACCGGGAATCCCTAGAGCTGAGAGGAGAACATGCCAACCACCAAGCCACCTACAACGTTATATCTTTTTTTTCCTTTGACCGTCCCCTTTAGGCTTATTCTCCATCTCACGCTGTCCTGACTTGGCATGAGACAATTACAGATTCTGATGATTTCTTATTCATTCATCCATTATCTTCCGCTTTATCCTATATTAGGGTCGCGGGGGGGTTCCCCATGCCCATCCAGGGGAGAACGTTTCGGGCGCTGGGCAGATACACCCAGGACAGGGCGCCAATCTATCGCTGGGCACACACTCACTCACACAGACACACTCTATATGGGGCAATTTGGAGAACTCAATTGACTTGATCCATGTTTTTGGACTGTGGGAGGAAACCGGAGAGCCCGGAGGAAACCCACGCTGACATGGGGAGAACATGGAAACTCCACCCAGATGGGGATTCGAACCGGGAATCCCTAGTGCTGAGAGGAGAACATGCTAACCACTAAGCCACTAAGCTGGTTTCTTATTGTCTAAGAAATAATAATGGTTATATGATTATTGTGCAAAAATGTAATTTTTGCCATATGTTATTTATTTAATGTCAACAAGAAATAATTTTCTTAAAAAAAAAAAAAAAAAAAAACACGGGGATTTGTCTGTCGCAAAATATTCTTTATAACAAAAAATAAATACTTTTATGTATAAATCGATGCAAACACAATCTGTATTCATTTCTTGTTGACATTTTATTATTTGTTAGTAAGGTGCATGCTCTCTGATGTACGGTTAAGCATTTTCTCATGATTTTTGAAACATCCATACTTTATTTAGTACTCCGCTCCTCCAGCATTCTGCTTTCTGGTGACAAAATGTCTGAATTGAATTTAAAAAAAAAAAGAATGAAGAAATAATGATATAAATGTAGAGATCATCGTTCAGGTCATCCTTTGTTTAAATTAAGAGTCCGGGACGTTGAATCTCTGCAATTAGTATAACCATGAACAGCATGATGTGGGCTTCCTGAAATAATTGCTTAATGTTAATAATTCTATTATAAAGACGTACTTAGCGGCCGAAATATTAATCGTGTTAGGTACAGTGTGAAAGAAATTAACTTTGTAATTAACTTTTTAATTTGGACACCTCTTTTCTTTAATACCTTGATGATGTGTTGCTTTTAAAAGTCACGTGGGGCAAAAGTGCAACACTGGAAACTTGAGTTCTGCTTTCTGTTCACGTGCTCGTTCCTTTCCAGTCATTTGTCTTTACACTATAAAGCCGTTTCTGTACACTTTGGTGCGCTGACATGATTTAGAGTCAGTTGTTGCCGTGCTTCTTCTCCGGCTCTGCAGACTTGTCTGGGTCGGGATTTGTGCTGCTCAGCTGCTTTCATTATTTTCTATTCTTTATTGTTCTGAAGCCTCAGCCTAATTCCAGCCTCCCTGCATCCTTGTTATTTTTGGTGTCTGCTCACCGCGATCGGAAAGAATGAATGTGCTTTGGGCGTCGCCGCTGTTTTGAGTGTATCCTAGAGCTTGTGTAGTGGCCTCGAACTTTTGGCTAATTGGCAGAAACGAGGCTCAGGGTTCCTATTTATTAAGAGAAATCCTAAATGTTAATAAATATCGCTGTCTAAAGCTTTTTATTTAATGGTTACAGAAAGTGGCGGCACGGTGGCTTAGTGGTTAGCACGTTCTCCTCTCAGCACTAGGGATTCCCGGTTCGAATCCCCATCTGGGTGGAGTTTCCATGTTCTCCCCATGTCAGCGTGGGTTTCCTCCGGGCTCTCCGGTTTCCTCCCACAGTCCAAAAACATGGATCAAGTCAATTGAGTTCTCCAAATTGCCCCCTATAGAGTGTGTCTGTGTGAGTGAGTGTGTGCCCAGCGATGGATTGGCGTCCTGTTCTGGGTCTATCTGCCCAGCGCCCGAAACTTTCTCCCCTGGATGGGCATGGGGAATCCCCCCACGACCCTAATAGAGGATAAAGCGGGAGATAATGGATGGATGGGTTACAGGAAGTTTTAATTGTTTATCTGGTGAATACGATGGGACGGGGTATCGATTAAAGCAGAGAGTGGGGTATTAAGCAGGAGATGTGGAGGAGTGCTGTCTGCTCGTCTGGTTCGGCAAAATACTGAGTACAGTTAATAATGGATTTAAGACCTCTCAGCGTTGGGGATCCCAATCTGGGTGGAGTTTATTATGTTCTCCCTATGTTTATTTGTGTGGGGGGCTCCCTGTCCTGGTTGTATCTGCCCAGTTCATTCCAACCTGGCAGGAGGGGTTCTACATGCCAATCACCCAGGACAGGGTGACATTCCATTACTAGGCTCATAATGCCTACACAGACACACAGGGGCAATTTAGAGCGGCCAATTCATACGGAACATAGAGACTCCACCCACATTGGGATTTGAACCTGGATGCTGAGAGGCAGACGTGTAAGCCAGCATGCTGTGGCAAGTTCATGAGGAGATTTTGGTGATGGGATAGGCTGCTTAAAATGTGTAGCCGCTCGTCGTGCAGGACCTCAGATGTCCATCATGACAAGTTCATAAGCACCTCTGATTTTAATGAACACGCTGCCACCGGTTTTAAACTTCATTTTGTATGAAGCCTGAGAGGCTGGTTAGTATTCATGATCATCAGGATTGTCCCCTGTTTTTTGGAGGGGTGCACTACTGGGTACCTGTTCTTTGGAGAAGGACTCTTGAGCCCTTTTCAGAATCATCAGTTACAGGCGCGTAATGGCTCGAAAAATCTTGCAATCATGGTGTCTCTTCATAGGAAACCTCTTTGATTCTCCTCCCAGCCCCTCTCTCCAGATGCTCTGTGTGTCGTGTGTTTTAAATCTACAGTCCAGAATTTTCCAGTCTTCGTCACCTTCTAATCTCGCCTCTGGCTCCTTCTGTTGAGATGCAAATGTATGCACTGAGAGACTTCAGATTTTTTGCTCGCCACATTTTCACCTTTTCCACAATGCTTGCACTTGCACTTGTTTAGGAATGCATGCAATAGAGATATAGATACATATATGCATGAACTGAGACCGGGAGCCAGTGCAGGTAACTTAAATAAGAGGAAAACAATGCAGATACCGTGTGAGAGTGTGTGTGTGTGTGTGTGTGTGTGTGTGTGTGTGTGTGTGTGTGTGTGAGTGAGTGAGTGAGTGTGTGTATTGTGTATCTATCTTGCTGTGCCTGATCACTCTATAGTTCAGTTTTCAATGGTTCTGAGCCATACAGTTATTAAATTTATGAATAAAACTTTTTGAATGTATTTGTGTCTCAATTGCCCCCATTTATATAGTGTGTGTGTGTGTGTGTGTGTGAGAGTGAGTGTGTGTTTTGTATCTATCTTGCTGTGCCTGATCACTCTATAGTTCAGCTTACAATGGTTCTGAGCCATACAGTTATAAAAATTTATGAATAAAACTTTTTGAATGTATTTGTGTCTCAGTTGCCCCTATGTATATATATATATATTGTGTGTGTGTGTGTGTGTGTGTGTGTGTGTGTGTGTGTGTGTGTGTGTGTGTGTGTGTGAGTGAGTGTGTGTGTGTTGTGGATCTGTCTTGCTGTGCCTGATCACTCTATAGTTCAGTTTTCAAAGGTTCTGAGCCATACAGTTATTAACTTTATGAATAAAACTTTATGAATGTATTTATTATATGTCTCAATTGCCCCTATATATATATTGTGTGTGTGTGTGTGTGTGAGTGAGTGTGTGTTGTGTATCTGTCTTGCTGTGCCTGATCACTCTATAGTTCAGCTTACAATGGTTCTGAGCCATACAGTTATTAAATTTATGAATAAAACTTTATGAATGTATTTGCGTCTCAATTGCCCCTCTATATATATATATATATATATATATATTGTGTGTGTGTGTGTGTGAGTGAGTGAGTGTGTGTTGTGTATCTGTCTTGCTGTGCCTGATCACTCTATAGTTCAGTTTTCAATGGTTCTGAGCCATGCAGTTATTAACTTTATGAATAAAACTTAATGAATGTATTTATTATATGTCTCAATTGCCCCTATATATATATATATATATATATATATATATATATATATATATATATATATATATATATAGCGCCCAGTGATAAATTAGCACTCTGTCCTGGATGTATCTGCCCAGCACCCAAAACTCTCTCCCCTGGATGGGACCCCCCCCACCTACACCCATGACCCTAGTATAGGATTGTGTGGAATATAATGGATCAATGGATGGATGGTCCTGGGTTTGTGTGTGTACATCCATCCATCCATTATCTTCCACTTTATCCTCTGTTGGGGTCGTGGTGGGGTTCCCCATGCCCATCCAGGGGAGAACGTCTCGGGCGCTGGGCAGATACACCCAGGACAGGACGCCAATCCATCGCTGGGCACACACTCACTCACTGACACGCACACATACACACTCTACATGGGGCAATTTGGAGAACTCAATTGACTTGCTCCATGTTTTTGGACTGTGGGAGGAAACCGGAGAACCCGGAGGAAACCCACGCAGACACGGGGAGAACATGGAAACTCCACCCAGATGGGGATTCGAACCGGGAATCCCTAGTGCTGAGAGGCGAACGTGCTGACCACTAAGCCACCGTGCCGCCTCGTCTGTGTATATATAATATTTTGTTCTCCTTGAGTTTTCATATATCTTCCTTTCTTTTTTGGAGCTAATTTTTTTTTACAAGTTGTGGAGGTCAATTAAAATTTTCTCTTTTCTCTGCAAAACCCGGCGACCTGTCAGGGCTGTTTACTTGCCTTTCAAACTCAGCATCACCCGTGACCCTAATTAGGATGAGTGGCTTAGAAAATAAATCAATGCCTTTATTTGAAATCACCATCCATTGTTTCCTTTTTTATTGTTTTTTTTTTTTTTTTTTAAAAAGGTAAAATCAGGCAGCAGATTTTGGAAACGAATGAAAAACGGCGTAGAACGGGTAAACGGACGTGCCCATCCTCACTCATTAGCTAAGGGGTATGGATGGATGATCTCAAATTGCCTGTTACCAGTAAGGCCTGTAGCTCGGGAGGATATTTTGTATGGCATTTACAAATTAGATATGCTGGCTGGATCCACCATGATCCTGAATGCCAGGAATAAAGGTGCTTTTACACCCCTGCCTGCTCGGCTGTGCTCCGTACCGTACTGGAGGATGTCTTGGAGTAATGCCACTAAAACAAATGGATGAAACGGATACTTCAGTGCAGCCCTGCAGTCTGAAATTGCTTATATTGCTCGCCGTAGACGATGAACACAAACATCAAGCATCTGTAGGTTAAATGAAGGCCAGCAGGAATAAAACGCACGGTGAGATTACGACGCCGGAAAATGATTGGAGCCTCCAAAAGATTAAGATCTTTCATAGTTGGCTCGTTTTTTTTTTTATGTATTTACACTGAATTTGTTTTCAGTGGGAAATGGTGGGGGAAAAAAATATTATCTAATATATGGTAGAGATTTGGACTGATGAAATCGGCAGCAGCTTCCTAGCATGTGTCAAGTCACCTCCCAGTTTGTAACCTAGCAACAGTTCAAGAGTGAGACGACTGTCTTCTCTAACTTCCTGTACAGTGAGTTAGCGCATGGAACAGAACGCTCACACCTTCCATTAATCAGCGGGGAAACATTTTAATCAAGATATATCTTCTGTGGAGTTGTATAAAAGTTTTCCGGTCATGTTTTTAACCCCGGTCGATCATCGTGCGTTTAATTAATGGGTTGCTGCGGTAACTCTCCCACCTGAACTCTATGTTCCTCTCTTCCTTCTCCCCCGGGTTTTTCATGCGTCGCATACAGGGAAGCTTCGGTTGTTTGTCTATGTCCCACCAGTATTCCCAAAACACCCACAGGGGCTTGTTGTTTTTCCTCCCCTCTATGTGTGCTACTCTGTCTTTTCGAAAAGCCACAGTAGAACAGGGTTACGCTTCCATTTCAGTGAAAAATCAATGCCACGCCTCTTAATTCAGGAAGACATTAAAGCATGTTTCATGCTCCTTTCTCCAAAAGAACCTCTCGTCATGCAGCTTAGTGAGGATGTCCCATTTGTGGCTAAAGCTGGTCCACATGTGCGGGGCGAAAATCTCACTGGAACCCAGTTTGGACCGTCATTCTGAGCTTATTAATCGGACCGTTTTCACGTCATATCTACGGGCACTTTTAGGACGTTCTAATCATCACAGCCATAACAGCTTCTACTCTGAGATGCTGAGATTCAGTGTCGGTGGAAATCCATGCCCATTCATCCAGAAGAGTTTGTGAGGTCAGGCTCACACTGTTGGATGAGAAGACCTGGCTTGCATTCTCCATTCTGGTTCATCCCAGAGGTGTTTGATGGGGTTGAGGTCGGGGCTCTGTGTGGGTGTCGTCGAGTTCCTCCAGGCTTAACTCACCCAAGCATGAATTTCTGGATCTTGCCGGGGCACAAAAACAGCTCATGCTGGAACAGAAACTCACCCTCCTGAAACTATTTCCACAAAGTGGTTGACTTTAAAATCCTGACGCTGAGTTTTACTGAAGAATCTGAATGTAGTGATGAAGAATCGTCTCAAAATACAGCGATGACCTTGATGCACATTAACATTATACTCAGGTGCTATAGATAACATGCATTAAACATCAGTTACATCACATACATCAGAAGCATCAGACACATCAGACACATCAGATACATCACATACATCAGATATATCAGACACATCATATACATTACATAAATCACATACATCAGATACATCATGTACATCACATACATCATGTACTGTACATCAGATACATCACATACAACATGTACATTACATACATCAGATACATCACATACATCATATACATCAGATATATCATATACATTACATAAATCACATACATCATGTACATCAGATACATCACATACATCATATACATCACATACATCAGATACATCAGATATATCATATACATTACATAAATCACATACATCATGTACATCAGATACATCACATACATCATGTACATTACATACATCAGATACATCAGATACATCATGTACATCACATACATCATATACATCAAAGAAATCATATACATCACATACATGAGATACATCACATACATCATATACATCACATACATGAGATACATCACATACATCATGTACATTACATACATCAGATACATCAGATACATCATATACATCAGATACATCAGATACATCATATACATCAGATACATCACATACATCATATACATCAGATACATTGCATAAATCATATACATCAGATACATTGCATAAATCATATACATCAGATATATCATGTACATCAGATACATTACATACATCATGTACATTACATACATCAGGTACATCAGACACATCATATACATCACATAAATCATATACATCAGATATATCATGTACATCAGATACATTACATACATCATGTACATTACATACATCAGGTACATCAGGTACATCATATACATCACATAAATCATATACATCGCATACATCAGATACATCACATATATCACAAACATTATATACATCAGGTACATCAGAAACATCAGATATATCACATATATGAGACACATCAGATACATCAGATACATCAGGTGCAATGTGCAGGTGCCGGGTAGATACCCATGACAGGGCAGCAATCCATCATTGTGTACACACACACACACACACACACACACACACACACACACACACACACACACTTATAATGCATTCTGAATACCAGATTTGTAGAAAGTGTTAGGAACTCGAGGTATATCTCAGATTTATATGAGCGACTCGGAGGCTTGAGGCCGCTTTATTCAGATGATCCATTACAAATTGCACTTGTGTGACTTTGATTGTTGCTTATCCCTAATTCATTTGTTTTCATGGCGTAATTTGTAACATGTCAAACGAATTTTATTCTTCTCCCCCAAATGTCACTCCCTGCTATATAACCCAGCTGGGGGCACATTTTCAGAGAAAATGGAGGGAGGAAATGGAGCTCCCTCTGAGCAGTTATTAGAGTAATATGATTTTCGAAGCCCTTCTGTCATGTCTCTTTGGTTCCAATCGGAACAATTTCTTCACGCTGCTTTAAATGATGTTCATTTACATATCAGCACTTTTAATTGAAAGGCATGTCTTCTGCAGTGTTTGACATGTATGTGATTACCCCCCCCCTCCCCATTAATCTGTTATTCACAGTGGTGGACAGTAACTAAGGGCATTTACTCAGGTACTGTGTTTTAGTACAAAGTCAAGTACCTAAGCAGTTAAGACGTGTGCTGTCTCATTACTGAGAACATGCTTATTATACCGTCTCTTCTATAAAATCCTTTATAACTAGAACCCATTAGCAGAATCCTATACGTCCAGCATAATTAGGAACACCATTAACGTCCAATAGGCTTCTGAGTCATGACCCTTCGACTTTAAAATAATGCTTGTACCTTAAATAATGCGCTGAACTTTTAGGTTCTGAACGCTGAGACTAATCAGAAGTGTGTTCCTTATATTACATCAGATTTCTCAGAGGAATAGCAGGATCTTTGCATGTTTTTGTCTGCTGCTCCATTTTGCTTAACTGCACATTAATATTCAATGCAGTGTAGTGACAAGTTCAGCAAACAGGTTAGTGAATTTTACTAATGAATTTCGTTTGGTTTGACATTAGGGCGACACACCGCTGATCACCTGACAGAGCGACAAGACTATATTTAGTTTAGTAAGACTATTAAACAGGCTTCTGTGCGTTCTATAGTAGTTCAGTGATGTCATGTGTATTGTGCAGTCCACGGTGGTGTAGTGGTTAGCATGTTCGCCTCTCAGTGCGGGGGATCCAGGTTCAAATTCTCGATCCGGGTGGAGTTTCCATGTTCTCTCCGTGTCCGTAGTGGCTTCCTCCAGTTTCCTCCCACAGTCTAAAAACATCCTGGGTGTATCGGCCCAGCACACCAAATGTTCTCCCATGTATGGTCATTGGAAACCCCCTGCACGATCCTAGTACTAAATTAAGTGGAACACACACACACACACACACACACACACTCACTTAGACAGACATAAACACAAAAAAATAAAAAAATAAAAAATAAATTAAAAAAAAATAATATATATAATATATATATATATATATATATATATATATATATATATATATATATATATCCATCCATCTTCTGATTTATCCTCTACGCGGTCGTGGGGGGGTTCCCCATGCCCATCCACATCCAGGGAAGAACGTTTCGGGCGCTGGGCAATTACACCCAGGACAGGGCGCTAATCTATCACTGGGCACACTCACTCACACACACACACACTCTCTATATGGGGTAATTTGAAGAATTTAATTGACTTCATTCATGTTTTTGGACTGTGGGAGGAAACCGGAGAACCCGGAGGAAACCCATGTGGACATGGGGAGAACATGGAAACTCCACCCAGATGGGGATTTGAACCGGGAATCCCTAGTGCTGAGAGGAGAACATGCTAACCACTAAGCCACCATCCCACCCATATATATATATATATATATATATATATATATATATATATATATATATATATATATATATATATTGCCCAGCGATGGATTGGCGCCCTGTCCTGGGTCTATCTGCCCAGCGCCCGAGACGTTCTCCCCTGGATGGGCATGGGGAAACCCACCGCGACCCTAATAGCGGATAAAGCGGGAGATAATGAATGAATGAATGAATGAATATATATATATATATAAATAAATATAAAGGCACAATTTAGAGCGGCCAATTCACTGAAATTTCATTACAACTCCGCTTCCAGACGTTTTAATTCATTATACTTATATTTTCCACCGTTCTCTCGTCACTTGTGCTGTCCCTTTGACTGTAACGCTCTTCAGGTGAAGGACCGTCATCAAGTCGAGATCAAATTAAAGCGATCAGTTCATCTTGTAGGCGGCACGGTGGCTTAGTGGTTAGCACGTTCGCCTTTCAGCGCTGGGGATTCCCGGTTCGAATCCCCATCTGGGTGGAGTTTCCATGTTCTCCCCGTGTCCGTGTGGGTTTCCTCCGGGTTCTCCGGTTTCCTCCCACAGTCCAAAAACATGGATCAAGTTAATTGAATTCTCTAAATTGCCCCATATAGAGTGTGTTTGAGTGTGTGAGTGTGTACCCAGCGATGGATTGGCGCCCTGTCCTGGGTCTATCTGCCCAGCGCCCGAGACGTTCTCCCCTGGATGGGCATGGGGAACCCCACCGCGACCCTAATAGAGGATAAAGCGGGAGATAATGAATGAATGAGTTCATCTTGTATGAATGTATGAGCTCAGTGTGCACTGCTCGTGAACATGTCTGGAAGGTGATTGGTTATGTCCTGGCTTGACGGTGGCTGCAGTTCACCCAACTGCAGGCTTTCAGCTTTGGGTTTGATTTTTCAGAGCAGAGCCCATTACGGTTTTGAGTGCATTTACAGGATTCCAAATCTCCAGAGACGAGAGCGGCGGTGTTTAGACCGCTCAAATCACCTGACGTGGTGTCTGAGAATGCGCCGGCTCCTTTATGTGTAATGTTTTGAGTGGTTTACCTTCGAAGATACGACCGCTGTCTTCCTCACTCTCCGTTGCCATGCCACTCTCAGGTGATGAAGCCGTGCGGTTCCTCTTCCTCACTCCCGGTTCTCTCAGTGGGGGTTCGAACGCTCGATTCCCGTTCGTGTTCCGACCCACGTGTCCCAAACGTTCTCACCCACGTACACGCCTCATTTACCTCGATGTAGTGTTAGGAATGCAGGTAAATAGCCTCGGGAAGGGTGTGCACGTGGGTGTGAGTATAAATAAAACGCACTGCTCGGAAGGCCGGAGGTCCGCGAGCGAAAATGACGTTAACAAAGATGAGCCTTTTCTGAAGTGGAATGATGGTCAAGGAAGCTAAATGTTCCCGCATGATTTATGTGCGAGACGTGGTTTTTCCACAGCCTTCACCCTTCATCGCCTGGCAGCTACAGCTCGCCCCACACCAGCAGAGCACACACAGCAGGTGCTAAATCCCCCTTTTGCACATTCAGGCTCACGTGTTGTGTGCTTCCGTTCTGATAGATCAACTGTGTTCTCAGTCTGGCGGCACCGCGGCACCGCGGCGCAGCGGTTAGCGTTACCATCACACAGCTGGAAGCTCTCTGGTTCAGTGTCATGTTATAAAGCCTTATGGTATATTTTATTAACACTTTATCCATCCATCATCTTCCTCTTTGTCCTCTACTAGGGTCACGGGGGGGGTGCAGGGCGTCAATCCATCACTGGGCACACACTCACTCACACAAACACACTCTATATGGGGCAATTTGGAGAATTCAATTGACCTTGAGCCATGTTTTTGGACTGTGGGAGGAAACTGGAGAACCCTGAGGAAGCCATGCAGACACGGGGAGAACATGGACACTCCACCAGATTGGGATTCGAACCGTTGGGATTCTGTTATACAGCATTATACATCCTTTATAAAGCTTTATAAATGCACTTATACCGGATTCATAGAAAGTGTTACCAGAAAGTTCTTTTCATTCAGATTTTCTGGTCAGGGCGGCACGGTGGCTTAGTGGTTGGCATGTTCTCCTCTCAGCGCTAGGGATTCCCGGTTCGAATCCTCATCTGGGTGGAGTTTCCATGTTCTCCCCGTGTCCGCGTGGGTTTCCTCCGGGTTCTCCGCTTTCCTCCCACAGTCCAAAAACATGGATCAAGTCAATTGAGTTCTCCAAATTGCCCCATATAGAGTGTGTCTGTGTGAGTGAGTGTGTGCCCAGCAATGGATTGACACCCTGTCCTGGGTGTATCTGCCCAGCGCCCGAAACATTCTCCCCTGGATAGGCATGGGGAACCCCCCCCCCTTCATGACCCTAATAGAAGATAAAGCAGGAAAAAATGGATGGATGGATTTTCTGGTTTGTATTCACATGGGTTCTTTCGTTTCTTGGAAAAAAATATATTATAGATCACAAATTATTTCTATTCATCCTATAAGAAGATGGCGTCGTCATTGTTGTGTCATTAATAGAGCTGTAACGTAGCTTTACACTGAGTGGGGGTGCTTTGCCCTTCCTCTTTCGCCCCGCGCGGTCTATAGGGAACAAGCTTGTTCTCCACTAATTTACATCTCTCTGTGGAAAGAGTGTAAGTGCTGCCGGCACTAGCTAAGAGATCGGATCTCTGGGGATAAAATGAGATTGGAAAGTAAATACGATTGCAGTAAGCTCGTACCATGTGTGTCCTGGCAATGGCAGAGGTTCTGAGTCTGAATATGTTTTCTCTATCTCTACAGCACATTATATAATACGAGCAGCTATTTAGTGGCTGGAATTACGACTTACAACTCAGTGCAATTAGTAAATAACACGAAAACACAAATCCCATCTCTCCTCATTATCTGGTGCCTTATTCTG
Source organism: Corydoras sp. C115 (assembly GCA_019802505.1). Taxonomy (NCBI): domain Eukaryota; kingdom Metazoa; phylum Chordata; class Actinopteri; order Siluriformes; family Callichthyidae; genus Corydoras; species Corydoras sp. C115. The sequence goes on from JAFMOC010000045.1 coordinate 2,845,422, forward strand.
TACTAGGGTTTGTGGGGGGGGTCCTCATGCTCATCCAGGGGGGGGGGGGTCCCCATGCTCATCCAGGGGAGATTGTTTCAGGTGCTGGGCAGTCACACCCAGGACAGGGAACACATGGCCTCACACACTTAGACACACACTCTATATGGGCAATTTAGAGCCATCACTTAACCTTGAATCCATGTTTTTGGAGTAAACCGGAGAACCCAGAGAAAACCCACGTGTACATGGGGAGAACATGGACACTCCACCCAGATCAGGACTCGAAACCTGGATCATGTTAACCATCAAACAGAAAGCTGTAAACACAATATTTAAAATATTATATAATTTAAAAATAGGCGGCATGGTGGCTTAGTGGTTTAGCACGTTCTCCTCTCAGCACTAGGGATTCCTGGTTCGAATCCCCATCTGGGTGGAGTTTCCATGTTCTCCCCGTGTCTGCGTGCCTCCGGGTTCTCCGGTTTCCTCCCACAGTCCAAAAACATGGATCAAGTCAATTGAATTCTCAAAAATTGGCCCATATAGAGTGTGTCTGTGTGAGTGAGTGTGTGCCCAGTGATGGATTGGCGCCCTGTCCTGGGTCTATCTGCCCAGCGCCCGAAATTCCCGGTTCGAATCCCCATCTGGGTGGAGTTTCCATGCTCTCCCCGTGTCCGCATGGGTTTCCTCCGGGTTCTCCGGTTTCCTCCCACAGTCCAAAAACATGGATCATGTCAATTGAGTTCTCCAAATTGCCCCATATAGAGTGTGTTTGTCTGTGCGTGTGAGTGTGTGCCCAGCGATAGATTGGCGCCCTGTCCTGGGTGTATCTGCCCAGTGCCCGAAACGTTCTCCCCTGAATGGGCATGGGAAACCCCCCCAACGACCCTAATATATGATAAAGCGGAAGATAATGAATGAATGAATATATTACCAATATTGTAAATCCCGTAAACACAGAGTTATTGTAAATTAAAAGGTCTAAAGGTTGCTTCTGTCCCTGTAGGTACCAAATAATTGATTTTTCACTTAGATAATCAATAAAACGTTGAATTTTAACCGAGGTTCCCACACATTTGCATAAGACAGTGTGTAATCAATTATACAGCAGATCTGTCTTTTCCTCGAAGCTTAACCGTCGAACCCGCTACAGCTTTTTTGGTATTCATCTGACTCACTTAAAACAAATGATTCATTCATGATTTGAATCACTGCAGCGCCACTGGTCCAGTGTGGGGTTAACCCTTACGTAAGCTCTGTGGAGAACAGGAAGCCCCGGTTCTGATGAACACACTTCCAACCGAACAGAAAAGGAAAGTGTTCTCACACAGCCGCTCTCGAGCATCAGCTCTGCATATTTTATGGCTGTGCCATTATTATTTCATGTGCGTATCCTATATGTGGTGGCACGGCGTGTGCTATGAAAACAGCGCGTGGGTGGAGAGTTCAACAGTTCTGTGCTCAGCATTAAGATTCGTTTATGTTTGTTTGATCTGACGGTTTCATCATGCCCCACTTTAGCTGGGCCTCGGGGCCTGAATGGGACTAAATGTCATTAGAAGTTGTGTTCTTTCTGTGACTGAAACTTTCTCAGGCTGAAATCCTTGAATATTGATACGTGTCGGGAGGTTCTGTGTCGGTTACGTCTGAGAGGCAGTCACTGCCTTTTAACAAACGCTGCCTTTGCTTCAAATTAAAATACTGTTCTGCAATGTTTTTTATTCCATGGTGTTCTTTGGTGAGCAAGATGATGATGATGATCTTTAATAATCCATCTATTATATTCCACTTTATCCTCCACCAGGATCGCGGGCGGGGGGGGGGGTTCCCCAATGCCCATCCAGAGGAGAACATTTTGAGCACTGGGCAGATACAGTACACCCAGAACAGGGCGCCAATATATTGCTAGACACACACACACACTCTATATGGGGCAATTTGGAGAATTCAACTGACCTTGATCCATGTTTTTGGACAGTGGGAGGAAACCGGAGAACCCGGAGGAAACCCACGCGGACACGGGGAGAACATGGAAACTCCATCCAGATGGGGATTCGAACCGGAATCCCTAGTGCTGAGAGGAGAACATGCTAAACCACTAAGCCACCATGCCACCCATATATATATATATATATATATATATATATATATATATATATATATATATATATATATATATATATAAACATAAATAAATATAAAGACACAATTTAGAGCGGCCAATTCACTGAAATTTCATTACAACTCCGCTTCCAGACGTTTTACTTCATTATACTTATAGGAAACCGGAGAACCCGGAGGAAACCCACACGGGAGAACACGGGGAGAACATGGAAACTCCACCCAGATGGGGATTCGAACCGGAATCCCTAGAGCTGAGAGGAGAACATGCTAACCACTAAGCCACCGTGCCGTCCAGATGTTTATTAATGTTTCAGGGTAATTAGAACACTGTAGAAGCAAATGAGAATCATTTCTTAATGAATATTTTTTAATTTAATGTAAGTAGGTTTGTTTTATTTCTTTCATCTCTGCTGAATTGTGTTGGATTTTGTAGTTTAGTATAATATAGACATGGAAACATGTTATGTGCAGTCAGAATCCCCTTTTGAGGCGATTTATTGAGATCCTAACTTGTGGAATTTGTCCTCACACGATTTAAATGTCAGTGGTTATCGGACTCGAATGGAAGGCGAAGTCAGCGGAAGTGATGACCCGAGAGAAGGTGACATAAAATCAAATCATCCTCCTGTTCTAAGATTCCTCAGCTTGCTGCTCTTCCTTTATCAGCGGCGCAAATGGGATTTGCGAGCGGCCCCGGTGAGCGTGTGCCTCGTTTCAGCACCGCGCAGCCGGACAGCTCCTGTCAAGATACAGCTCTGTTAGCTGGAGACGCTATCGTGAGACGCTGACTTCACCCTGCAGTCTTTACACGGACTTCCTGACCGTGGCCTCGTTTTCCGATCGCTCTACCTCTGCATCCGTACCTCACTCGTTAGCACTCCGTCCACTTCCTCTCCCGTTCCCGCTCGGGGTCCCCGGGGGAGCTGTTTTCACTCAGCAGAGCTCCAAATGGGCCTCGGTGGCTCCCGGTCTTTCTCAGGCTGTCGCATCGTATTCAGTCAGCACACGGTGTCTCCACCTGACTGTACACTGTGTGTGTCTGGCTACCTGCTGTTGGTGTGGTGAAGGCCATGCATTATGGAGGACTTTAATTAGAGAGGACAGTACCTCCCACACTTGTGTGCTTGGAAGCACGTTTAGGAACGTGAGTATAACTAGTACAATAATGAACGTGGGGGATATAAATAGTTAACATTTAACGTGGACTCACCAATACAATGTTACAAGGCAGTTTTCGTTGGTAAATTGTTGCTTTAAAAATGTGATATGTTTGAAAATCATTCCTGTGGGCGCGGTAGCTCAGTGGTTAGGGTGTTGGGCTATCAATCTGAAGGTTGGGGGTTCAAATCCCAGGTCCACTGAAGTTACCAGTGTGGGTCCCTGAGCAAGGCCCTTAACCCTCATTGCTTCAGGGATGTTGTGATTAACCCTGTGCTCAACTTGTAAGTCGCTTTGGATAAAAGCGTCCAATAAATGACCAAATGCCTTATGCCCCAAACCACTCGGTCACAATTTGAGCCTGATTAACCTTGTTCATGCAGTTCTAGTACCAACTTTAATTTCTATTAACATGATGCAGCAGAACCTGTGCATTTGGTTTATAATCCAGCAGTGTATAAGGAGGAGGTAAAATGAGGTTGATGTGCTGGACCTGAGCAAGACATGAACTTAGTGGAGACAGGAAGAGGGATCTTAGTCTGAGAATAAGATAAGTAAGTAAGATAAATATCAGGAGCCTGAGCAACATTTTGTAGCTGAAAGTTTTTAAACGTACCTTGACTGATCTACAGTGGATTTGGAAACTTTTAATTGTGTTTCTTCAGTTTTTGGCCAATTAGAACCGGAACAGGCTTCAGCATCAGAATCCCCTTTGGCACAGTACATCACCTGCATGACCTTTCATCTAAAAGAGCCAATGGTTCCTTCCATTAAATTGACTCCTGCTGCACAAAGATGGTCGTTTACAGTCAAAACCATCCAAACCATCAGAGAACTAAAGGATGGAGGGAACCCTAATAAGACGTATTGAGAGTATCACTGAAGTAACTCTCTAGTTAGCATGTTAACCATTGACACACATGGTTTGGTTCTGCTGCTAGAACAAGGGACAGAGGGATGAAGGTACCAAACAACCAAAGGTGGCGGTTTGAGATTGAGAGATGAAGCAGATAGGGATGAAAGTGACGCAAGCAGGGGGGTGGGGCATGCTAGGAGAAGAGATTAATGAAAAGAGGAGCCCCTCCAGGCAGCATCTCCCAAAGTTCTAACTCTATTTCACAAGATAGCATCTCTTATTTAACCCATCACCTCCGGGCTGTCCCAAAAAAACGGGCACCGCTCTGTTTCCGGAGTGATTTACTGTATTTAGATCGCTATCAAATCCCCTGGAGTGAAGTGGGTGCTTCTTCAAGCTCTGCATGCTTATCTCAGCATTGGATGTCCAAGATAATCCCGCAGATAATACGGCGCTGATGGCAGATGAAAGATCTGTCGGCTGTCAAATACCTTTCAAGTGCCGGCAGATTCTTGGTTAGCATTGTTTAAGCTGGAGAATGATGTATTAAACCAGGAGCTGGACAGAGATTGAGTTGCAGACAGATCGACCCGATATGACAGATATTAGAGTTTTGGCACTGTTGCTGAGTCAAAGGAAATTGCCTTCACATCTGACCCTCCATCTCTGCATCTGCTGTTACAGCAGCGACGGGATGAGGACGTTAAAGTCACAATGTGGTTCTCATTACAATTCTCACTTCTCCTTGGTCGGCCTCGTGAAGATCATCATGCTGCCAGTCAGCAATTACCCTCCACTGTCAAACAAATCTTCATACAGGACACGGGTTCTAAAGGAAGAGCTCCATTTTCACGAGGTAGCAGTAATAACACGGAACTTAAAGAGGTTACAGTCCTAACTTCACTGATGGAAAGAGTTGCTCTGTTTTTCTCCAGCCCTCATAGAGGGCGTCGTTGCCAAAAGTTGACGGTTCTAATGTTGAGCCAGCCAATTTACCCAAGATACGAAATTTATATTCAAAAAGAATGAGATATAAACATATGTTATTCATAATGCATTATAAACACATTCATTTTGTTGGATACTTTATAAAGTATTCATAATACAATAACATTAGTATTTAATGACTTATAATAAATGAGAAATACTCTATATTTAAAATAAAATCATTTTGTATTAAATAAGAAAAGTTATAAAGATATAACGCCTTATGTCATTGTTATGATACTCTATGAGTGTGGTTCTGAACATCTATGTACATTTACATTGGCTTAGGACAAATGTGTTATAAAGTGTTATAATGCTTTATGAATGTGTTTAGAATGCATTATAAATAAATAATAGATTTATAGTAAGTGCTCCCAAAATAAGTAAAAATTAAGAATGAATAAATTATCCACCGAATAATCTATATTATAAAATATAATGTATGTTCTATAATAATAATATTTTTAGCAGAAACCCAGAGTTCTTTAAATATTAAAATGATTGATGGTTCATTAAAACATAAACCATGCAGTGGTTCGAAGTATGAAACTTCAGGTTCTTGGCATGTTAACTTGTGACACCGGGTCACAGGAGGACGAGTCGAAGGCATGGAGGTAAGAGATGCCCCCCCCAGGAGACCCTTGTTTAGGATTAAGCGGTCAAGGTGATGATGATCACAGCACCTTGCTTCCTGCTGAAGAACAGAGATCGGCTCGAACAGAACTGCACGTGTGTGTGTTCACTGGACACCATCTGACATTGATTTTAAAAATGATTTTGTAATTAAATAAATGAGTATCGATGGAATGTGTTCCTACAATTTGTAAACTGTCAGAGCCCAATGGAAGCCATATCGAAATTACCATAAAGAACACAAGAATAATATCATAAACATCCAACTTCATACTCAAAACGTCCCCCACCATGTCCCACAGGAGCCACGCTGGGTTATTCAGGTGTTATTCAGGGGGATGCATTTTGTCATCGGGTGGAACATTAGCATGTTCTCCTCTCAGCACTGGGTATGTCTGGTTCGAATCCCATGTTTCCATGTTTCTGAGTCTCCAGTTTCCTCCCACAGTCCAAAGGTCAATTGAATGCTCTAAATTGCCCCACATAGAGTGTGTGTGCTGAGCGATAGATTGGCACCCTGTCTTGAGTGTATCCAATGCCCGAAATGTTCTCTCCTGGATGGGCATGGGGAACCCCCCGCGACCCTAGTAGAGGTTAAAGTGGAAAATAATTCATTCATTCATTATCTCCCGCTTTATCCTCTGTTAGGGTCGCGGTGGGGTTCCCCATGCCCATCCAGGAGAGAACATCTCAGGCGCTGGGCAGATAGACCCAGGACAGGGCGCCAATCCATCGCTGAAAGTGGAAAATAATGGATGGGTGGAATTTTGTCATCTATAAAATACGATGTAGGTCTGAGAGAACATGTGAACATATGGGTTCTGATTGGTAGATCGCTGTCGTTCACCGGCAGGTGATTCTGAATAGCAGACTGTGTTTAATAACAGATCATTACTGTTCTGATCACAGACTTCAGGGCTGGAGCTCTAATCGTATCAATCTGCAGAACAGGATTTCAGGGTCAGGGTTGGAAACCTAACAGGTGTTTAACTGCACCATAACATCCAGAGTGGATTTAAACAGCAATGCACTTTACTGCTGTGATAATTATTACATAATTAATTCATACCCAGACAGATATCTGCTGGGGGGGGGGGGGGGGGGGTATTATAGTGATGGTTGTTCACTGTTTCATTGTAGTCTTTTCAGAATAAAGATAAAGATAAAGCTGCGTTCTTGTTGAACGCCTGCATTAGTAATAAAAGCATCGTTGCCGATTGGTTTGAAGTGCACCCCGATTCATTCATGTTTGCCCTCTTAAAACCACTTCAGGGCTGAATTGCTGTCTATGAAAATTGAGTACGTAACACTCTAGTGGCCGTGTGGCATGATCACGGAATTGCAGTTGGCAGGTCGTGCTGGCTGTACCTTTAATTTGAATGCTCGCAGTGTTTAGAAAAAGATTTTGCTGTGGAAGCAGCGTTTATTAATTCATAGAGGAAACGAGCGCTGGAAGGCGATGTCAAAGGGAGATCGTCTGGAACCGCCTGCGTTGCATTTAAATTCTTTTAGGTCTTGTGCTCACTGTCTATTAAGGTTCCACATGATGGTCATGGAAAAGTATTGCCGAGTGAATTATTGATGATGCGGTGATACAACTCTGACACTCTGGTACCTTTTTTTTGGGGCTGCTGCTGAGCTTAATGCCTCCAATGAGAGGACGGTGTTTAATGATGCTGGAAGGGGAGATCTCCATCGTTGGGGTAAAAGAACTGGGGCGGCATTAGATTTTAGTACATATGGGGAAGATCTCGAGTCTGGATATCGCCCTGAGGAACATTATCAATGGTGTTATTTACTGAATCCCTAAATTATCCCTGAATCCCCATGCCCATCCAGGGGAGAACGTTTCGGGCGCTGGGCAGATACACCCAGGACAGGACACCAATCCATCGCTGGACACACACTCACACACAAACACATACACACTCTATATGGGGCAATTTGGAGAACTAAATTGACTTGATCCATGTTTTTGGACTGTGGGAGGAAACCGGAGAACCCGGAGGAAACCCACGCGGACACGGGGAGAACATGGAAACTCCACCCAGATGGGGATTCGAACCGGGATTCACTAGTGCTGGGAGGCGAACATGCTAACCACTAAGCCACCGTGCCGCCAGCAGGGAACTTAAGGCACTTAAATTTAGGTTTGTGGTTAAGACACCAGTCTTGCGACCTGAAGGTCCTCGGTTTGTTTTCCAATCCCACCAAGACCTATGAGTGAAGTGCTCATGGTCAAGGCAGATAACCCCAGTTGCTTTTTTGCAACTTTTAGAGTGTGGTAGCTCAATGGTTTGGGTGTTGCGCTATCAATATGAAGGTTGAGGGTTCCAATCCCAGGTCTACTGAAGGTCCATGAGCAAGACCCTTAATATTTTTTGCTACATAGATGCTGCATCATTTCTAACCATGTGTTCTGACCCCAAAATAGAAGGTTACCACCCCCCTACACCCCCACACTGAGTTACCACACCCATACTCTGAATTACCACATCCATAATGTTGCAGTGGACCAGCTTAAAATGTCATAAGTGCTTGAATATATCGAATACCCCAATATTTTTGTCCTTATAGTTTATTCTTTCATTCATTCATTCATTATCATCCGCTTTATTCTATATAAAGGGTCCCTGGGGGGGTTCCCCATGCCCATCCAGGGGAGAACGTTTCGGGCGCTGGGCAGATACACCCAGGACAGGGCGCCAATCTATCGCTGGGCACACACTCACTCACACAGACACACTCTATATGGGGCAATTTGGAGAACTCAATTGACTTGATCCATGTTTTTTGGACTGTGGGAGGAAACCGGAGAATCCGGAGGAAACCCACGCAGACACGGGAAGAACATGGAAACTCCACCCAGATGGGGATTCGAACCGGGAATCCCTAGTGCTGATTGGCGAACGTGCTAACCACTAAGCCACCCATATTGTTTATGTTTCAGAAAATTAAATGAGGTCTTTATTTTGTTCAGAGTGATGGATTGTATCAGAAGCATCTGACGGTGACAAATTCAACACCTGAAGTTCAAAACTAAGAACCTCTCTAAAGTCATTTGGGTTTCCATGCTCTAAAAGTTTCTCGCCCGTATGAGAGAGAGAGAGAACCGGAGAGAAAGGTGATCGATTAGTGAGGGAGTGAAGGCAGGTGATTTATTACAGAGCAAGTGAATGACAGGGATTTGAAAATAAAAAAGATGAGCATGATGGGGGAAATACGAGAGCGAGCGAGTGTGAAAGGATGGGAACGAAACATGACCCACTTCGATCGCAATCGATTCGAGTTTGGGTTCAGCCTGCACATAAAGTGAGAGCGGCGGAATTCTGCTCCAGCAGCACTCTATTGAATGAGACAAGGTCACAGTGATGGCAGTCTCTCTGTCCACCATGTTTCCAAACAAAGGCTGCGAAAGAGACGACGTGGAAAAGTGCCGCTCTTGCAAAAATAAAGAAACTACAGTCAGAATTTAAATAAAAGACATATAGCAATAAATCGAGCTCTGGGAAAGTGTACATGTGAGTGTAAGACCTTAAAAATGATGATGGAGGTGGATTTCTGATGAAGCACATGTCTACATCCATTAGAGAGCAGGTCTCACTCAGTCATCCATAATCTGTGTGCTGTCCTCCTCTAAACCCTTTGGGTGATGGGTTCCCCATGGGCATCCAGGAGAGAACGTTTCGGGCGCTGGGCAGATACACCCAGGACAGGGCGTCAATCCATTACAGGGCATGCTTTCACTCAGATACACTATATAGGGGCAATTCATTCATTCATTATCTTCCGCTTTATCCTATATTAGGGTGGCGGGGGGGTTCCCCATGCCCATCCAGGGGAGAAAGTTTCAGGCGCTGGGCAGATACACCCAGGACAGGGCGCCAATCTATTGCTGGGCACACACTCACTCACACACACACACATACACACTCTATATGGGGCAATTTGGAGAACTCAATTGACCTGATCCATGTTTTTGGACTGTGGGAGGAAACCGGAGAACCCGCAGGAAACCCACGCAGACACGGGGAGAACATGGAAACCACCCAGATGGGGATTCGTACCAGGAATCCCTAGTGCTGAGAGGAGAACGTGATAACCACTAAGCCAGCGTGCCGCCCAGAGGCAATTTAGAGTGTCAAATTTCAACTTGAATCCATATTTTTGGACTGTGGGAGACCATGAAACGCCACCCAGATCGGGATTTGAACCTCAGCACTGAGAGGCGAAAGTGCTATCCATTACCCCACGGTTCCACCCCTGACTTATCAGTACCCCACTGAGGGTAAAAATCCCGAATCATTAAAGCGGGGTTTTGATTCGTGAAACTGTAGGAAGCAGGGTTTGGAACATGTTTAAATAAAGGGTATTAGAACGTATCCTGTCTTATCGCACTGCTGCCTCTTGAACACAAACCCAAAATCCAGGGATCATTCTAAGCTGACATCAAAGCAGAGTTGGCTGAGGAAGAAACAGAGGCCTCCTGAGACATTTAATCTGGAGTCGGTGGTTGTTGGTAACTCCGCAGTGCTGAGGAAGTTCCCGCTGCGTCCCGGTTAGCTGGAGGAACCTACGGTGAGGGGTGCTAATTGCTGCACTCTACAGGATTTTGGTATCAAGCCACCACACGTACTGCTTTAGATCAGACCTGTGTTTGGCTGCCAAACAAATCCTCAGCCTCCTCATCGGTTAGAGAGACACGGCAGTGCACACAGTCCTTAAAAACACCTTTAAAATATATATTAATCCCAATTATTCATATTATTATTAATATTACATATTAACACTGGGGCGGCACGGTGGCTTAGTGGTTTAGCACGTTATCCTCTCAGTGCTTGGGATTCCCGGTTCGAATCCCCATCTGGGTGGAGTTTCCATGTTCTCCCCGTGTCCGCATGGGTTTCCTCCGGGTTCTCCGGTTTCCTCCCACAGTCCAAAAACATGGATCAAGTCAATTGAGTTCTCCAAATTGCCCCATATAGAGTGTGTCTGTGTGTGCCCAGTGATAGATTGGCGCCCTGTCCTGGGTGTATCTGCCCAGCGCCCGAAACGTTCTCCCCTGGATGGGCATGGGCAACCCCCCACCCCCCCGCGCGACCCTAATATAGGATAAAGTGGAAGATAGTGGATGGATGGATATTAACACTGGTGTAGTGGTTAGCACGTCCGCCTCTCGGCGCTGGGGCTCCAGGTTCAAATGCCAATCGGGGTGGAGTTTGCATGTTCTCTCCATTAGTTTTTTTTTTCTGGTTCTCCAATTGCTTCCCACAGTCCAACAACATGGATTCAAAGTGAATTAGTGGTTCTAAATCTAAATTGCCCCTATATAGTGGGACACCCTGTCTTGGGTGTATTTGCCTTTTCCCTCTGTATGGGCAAACCCCTCAGGATCTGGCGTAAGATAATGTGATGGGATGCTTATCCCAGTCTGGCCCCTCCCAGTCATCATTGGCATGGAAGCTCCACCCAGTTTGGAATTCGAACCTGGATCCCCATCACTAAGAGATGAACATGCTAACCCAACGTGACGTCCATGACATCAGTCTGAGGGACAAAAAACTGGCTGCATGAATTCCATCCATCCAGAAACAGTCGGGGTCCTTTTATTCATTCATTCATTATCTTCCGCTTTATCCTCTACTAGGGTCGTGGGGGGTTCCCTATGCCCATCCAGGGGAGAACGTTTCGGGCGGTGGGCAGATACCACCCATTCTATCACAGGGCGCCATTCTATCGCTGGGCACACACTCACTCACACAGACACACTTTATATGGGGCAATTTGGAGAACTCAATTGACTTGATCCATGTTTTTGGACTGTGGGAGGAAACCAGAAAACCCGGAGGAAACCCACGCAGACACGGGGAGAACCTGGAAACTCCACCCAGATGGGGATTCGAACCGGGAATCCCTAGCGCTGAGAGGAGAACGTGCTAAACACTAAGCCACTGTGCCATCACATTAAAATGTGATTCAGCTAAATATTTAGAACTAAAGACGTGCAGGTGCTTTGCTTATCATCAGCTTAATCACCAAACATGGCTACTGTTACTCTCCATCCTCCCTGCCCTCCGCTGGAAGATTATTCAACCGTGGTCACCCCTCACTGGACCCCTGACTTAATTAGAGGTTAGAATTTGCAATCAATTCTAAATCAATGTCTGTAATTACATTCAGCAGTCGCTGGATTTTATTCCGTCACGTTTAAATTACGAGCCCCGTTTCACACACCGGATGCATTTTAAAGATTTTTTTTTATAATAAGAATAGCGGTGTGGTATACTGATGATGTCAGCAGGAAATATGCGGCAGATATCAGATGGGGGTGGGTGGGGGATAAGGGGGTTGCACTACGGACCAAATGGCTTTATCCATATTGTGGTGCAGTGCAGTTCGGCAGGTCTGGAGGATTTTAAAATGGTATAGCGGGCATCCCGAGGAGCTGCAGAGCTCGACCTGGAGACAGAAATCAATTGCGCCTCCATCCTTAGCCTCGCGTTCCTGCCCCCTCATGCAGCTGGCAAATTCCCATCCCACACTGACAAGTGGAGAGCCCGATTTAATTAGTGGCAATCCAGAGAGCAGGGAATAAAGCTGCTGAGTTTTTGCTGTCATATCTGTGGCGTAGCCTGGCAGTGGAGCAATGCCTCAGCTCCGGCACCTGTTCCACTCCGTGTTCTATGTGACATCTTTTCAGAGAAAGTGTACACTAGATGAAGCTCACAGCAAATCTTTCTTCTCCATACTGCACAGTGTGTGCTGCAGCAAGCCGTCTGCCCACGTCGGTTGCAGTTCGTCGAAATAATAGCACCAGAATTATCATAATACCATAATAACAATATTTCAATAGAAAAAACGGGCGTTTCAACACATACTGGTGTAGTGGAGTCAACTATGTGAAAGGCTATCCATCTGTTATGTTCTCCATAATCTTCTACTAGAGTCACGAGGGAGGGGGGGGTTCCCCATGTCCCGACTATCCGGGGGTGAGCGTTTTGGGCACTGGGTTGGCACTGGGTGGCCAATCCATTACCATATTCTGAGTTCTCTGGTTTCCTCCCACAGTCCAAAAACATGGAATCAAGGTAAATTGGCGGCTCTAAATTGCCCTAGGCGGCATGGTGGCTTAGTGGTTAGCACATTCGCCTCTGAGCACTAGGGATTCCCGATTCGAATTCCAATCTGGGTGGAGTTTCCATGTTCTCCCCATGTCTACGTGGGTTTCCTCCGGGTTCTCCGGTTTCCTCCCACAGTCCAAAAACATGGATCAAGTCAATTGGATTCTCCAAATTGCCCCATATAGAGTGGGTTTGTGTTAGTGAGTGTGTGCCCAGCAATAGATTGGCACCCTCTCTTGGGTGTGTCTGCCCAGCGCCCGAGACGTTCTTCTCAGGATGGGCATGGGGACACCCCCCCCCCCCCCCCCCCCCCGTGACCCTAATAGAGGATAAAGCAGAAGATAATAGATGGATTGATAAATTGCCCTATATAGTGTGTATGAAGGGGTTCTTATGGTATTAAAGGTATATAAATTAGTAAACCATGGAGTTCAAGTTATATCGTTGAACTAGTGATTATTACAATATATATAAGACTAAGGGTTCCCTCTTAGGTGACCTCACTGACATGAGGTATCCCATCAACGTCCTTTTCCAAAGAATATCATGTTCACTATGATACAATACACATTTAAACTAAACGGGGTGAACTGAGCCATTTTCCCTTTAATGTCACATGAGTCACCCCAGCTTCCGATGTAAAAACGAATCCTGTCTGAATGTGGGGTTCTATAACTCAAGTACATAAATATTGTTCCAATAGACCACCGTACTGAAACTGTCGTCAGAATAGTGTCTCTGTCTGGAATTTGACATTTCCAGATAAACTATTGGATTTGAAAGTTTAAGACGGAGCTAATCCGCATGCTGTTACCCAGAAGAAAAGATGGAGGGAGGACATTGATGCCATTTAAATTCACCGTTCAGAGAGGCGAATGGAAGCGTGCCTTTTTCTCAGACATTTATTTTGAGGAATGAACTTGTTGCCTGAAGGAAGCAAAATGGTTTGGGTTGTGTTATGGATTACATATGAAGTTACATTAAAGTATGCGAGATTTAATAATATACAACATAAACGCTCTATATATACCAATAATTCCATTTTAAGTTAGAACCCCAGGCGACATGGTGGCTTAGTTGTTGGAACATCTGCCTCTCGGATCCCAATCTGGATGAAATATCCATTTTCTCCCCATGTCTACATAGGTTTCTTTCGGGTTCTCCAGTGTCTTTGAGTCCAAAACCATGGATTAAAGGTAAATTGGCTGGTCTAAAATGCCTTTTCTAAATTGCCCCATATAGTGTGTCTGTGTGAGTGAGTGTGTGCCCAACGATAGATGTCTTGTCCAGCGCCCGAATGGTTCTCTGCTGGATGGGCACCCATTTTCTGCTTTGTGTCGTCATGCACAGCATTTCAGTGGGAACAGGACTGACGTGTTTCTCTGATATAAACCCACGGGATCCACATGCATGCGTATTGTAATGTAGCATTTAGCCTCATCGATCCCGTAAGGTCAGATCTCATGTTTTTGACGTGATCGGCGAAAACTGACACCTTTGTGTCAACCTTAATAATCTTGAGAGCATTGTATCCATCCGAACTGTCAATCAGATAGTTTAGACTTTCAATAACAAGCTGTGTGTCTCTGTAGTTTTATAATGTACCCGCACACACACACACACACACACACACACACACACACACACACACACACACACATATAGACCTCCACCCAAGATCAGTAGCATTGCATTAAAATGTTTCTCAATCATCCATCCATCCATCCATCCATTATCTTCCACTTTATCCTCTACTAGGATCGCGGGGGGGTCGCCCATACCCATCAAGGGGAGAACGTTTCGGGCGCTGGGCAGATACACCCAGGACGGGGCGCCAATCTATCACTGGGCACACACTCACTCACACAAACACACTGTATATGGGGCAATTTGGAGACTTCAGTTGACCTTGATCCATGTTTTTGGACTGTGGGAGGAAACTGGAGAACCCGGAGGAAACCCACGCAGAAACGGGGAGAACATGGAAACCAGTTTCGACTAGATTCTAGATTCGAAGTGGGAATCCCTAACGCTGAGAGGCGAACGTGTGAATCACTATGCCACCCGTTTCTCAAGCTTTTACCCTTTAAATGCTAAATATGACCTCCTCTGAACTTTTTCTGCTTTGTTTGCTAGAAACAGTCTTATTACACAACAACCTGAAATGCCGTATTAGATAGTTGAAGGTCTTGCGTATCCCACTGCGAGTGAATTGTTTTAATCAGTAATTTTCACCAAAATGCCTGAAGCCCTTTAATCAGAAAACCCTGACTTAAAAAAAAAGAAAACGCAGTTGAGCGCAGAACAGATGAAATGTTCCCTGCCCGCCGGTTCACCTGCTGTACGAGCCTCAGACATTCAGAACGGCTAAAATGCATCCAACCCACACTGACCGTGAAGGTCTGGAGATGTCTACCCTTTCTGTCTACAGAGAGCCTTTATACGGAATATGGATCGTCTTTATATAATAAGTGCTTGCATATGGTTTTTATTGAGTGGTTAATGTATTATGTTGGCTAAGATAGGACAAATGCACTAACATAAACTGATTTAGAGAGCTTTCTACTTTACTGCCTGCCATTGGGAGTCTGTATGGCTCTGCAGTATTTTATCCATAAATGGCCAGGTTATGGACTCGCCATGAGTTAAGTGAATTGTCTGGGCATCCTATAAACCTGTAAGATTTAAATTCACATTTCCTCCAGCCTTGATATAAGATTTAATTACATATCCCGGGAGACTTCCAAATAGGATGCTGAAGCACATTACCATCTGTTTTTTATGGGTATATACTGTGTTTTGTAATAAACAAGTAAGGGGTAAAAACCAGCAGGCATTTTGGCTTATAGAGGTCAAAATGCAATTTAGTTTGTGTAGGTGCCTCAACAAGTCCATCCTGTGAATCTCATTAGAGAACTCCACCACCTGAAATGTCCGTCCATCCATCCATCCATCCATCCATTATCTCCTGCTTTAGCTCTACTAGGGTTGCGGGGGTTCCCCATGCCCATCCAGGGGAGAACGTTTCAAGCTCTGGGCAGATACACCCAGGACAGGGCGCCAATCTACACATTCAGGACAGGGCACACATTCACTCACACAAACACTCTATATGGGGCAATTTGGAGAATTCAATTGATCTTGATCCATGTTTTTGAACTGTGGGAGGAAACCGGAGAACCCGGAGGAAACCCACACGGACACAGGGAGAACATGGTGTTGAATCCCTAGCGTTGAGAGGAGAACTTGCCTACCACTAAGCCACCATGCCTACCACCACCTGAAATGTGGTTAACAGGTCTGCTTCTCAGTGCTGGAGATCTGAGTTTGAGTCCCAATCTGGGTGGAGTTTCCATGTTCTCCCTGTGTCCACATGTCTTTCTGCCAGCTTCACTGGTTCCCCACAGTCCAAAAACACAGAATTAAATGCCCCATGTAACATTTTCACCTGGATGGCCATGGGCAACCAGCCTAGTGCTTTACAGGTGGACATGCTATCCACCCCGTGTACCTGCCCAGCGAAATGTTTTCATATGGATGGGCATGTGGAACCCCCAAATTTCAGTGTCTTCCCCCAACACCCTCATCACTGAGCTTGCATTATATAACGCATCACATGCTGTATTCTCTAAAACCCATTTTTGCTTTAAATAATTTTTTTGTCATAGCAACCCACATATGTTAATTTGGAAAATGCTGAGAGCTCAGGGTAAGAGAACCCAAAGCCGTCGCATGCAGCGCAATGCAGAAAGCTTCAGAACGTTGGTACACATGACTGAAGACTGCGGGAACAAGTCTCCGTTTGTTAAGCGTTTTTCTATTCAAATCCAGTCCTGCCATCTACCCAACCGAAGGGAGAGGGGTGTGTAAGCCGGTACCTCCACATCACATTTGTCTTCTTCCCGTCCCTGCGCTCAGGTTCTCCTCACACTGTTCCGTAGCCGAGACCCGCCGCACGAGCGCCATTCCAATAAAAAGCCTACTTTTCATTTAGAAACACTCAGCTCTGAATCCTTACAGCGCTATGGAGAGCCAGGACCCTCACGTTGCGCTTACGTTCGTTCCTGATCGTGAGGGTCCTGAGATGCCTTTTCACATTTGAGAACCTGTTGAAATGTTTTCATCGAATAAACCCTGGAAGCTTGCAGTGGAGCTTCAAATTGATTTGTATTCCGCAGCAGCGGAACCCAGGTCTCTGCCGACTCGTGATCTGCATGCTGGAGCTGCCGACCAAAGTCTGCGCTATGTTTGCGCAGTATGTATTTATAGTCTCTTATGTGTTTGTTAAAATGACGGCTAAAGGAAGGTAGCGTTTCTGAAGCTCTGTTGAATTTGACTGCACTGTTAATCATCTCACTCATCCTCCATTTAATCCAGTGTTTGGGTTGTGGGGGGTGGGGGGGGGGTTCCCCTTGCACATCCTGGGGGGAAGTTTTGGGCGAAATGCTGATACACCCAGGACAGGGCGCTGATCTATTGCTGTGCGTACAGACTATTTGATTGACCCTGAATTTTAATCATCCATCCATCCATTATCTTCCACTTTATCCTCTATTAGGGTCGCGGTGGGGGTTCCCCATGCCCATCCAGGGGAGAACGTTTTGGGCGCTGGGCAGATACACCCAGGACAGGGCGCCAATCTATCGCTGGGCACACATACACTCACACAGACGCACTCTATATGGGGTAATTTGGAGAACTCCATTGACTTGATCCATGTTTTTGGACTGTGGGAGGAAACCCACGCGGACATGGGGAGAACATGGAAACTCCACCCAGATGGGGATTCGACCCGGGAATCCCTAGTGCTGAGAGGAGAACATGCTAACCACTAAGCCACCGTGCCGCCGCTTTATAAGGTTGTAATGGACATTTCCATTTACAACTATGTTAATCTTCACGGCGGCACGGTGGCTTAGTGGTTAGCATGTTCTCCTC
The DNA here is from genome assembly GCA_019802505.1 of Corydoras sp. C115. Classification (NCBI taxonomy): domain Eukaryota; kingdom Metazoa; phylum Chordata; class Actinopteri; order Siluriformes; family Callichthyidae; genus Corydoras; species Corydoras sp. C115. The sequence continues at coordinate 2,863,221 of JAFMOC010000045.1, forward strand.
TCAGTGCTAGGGATTCCCGGTTCGAATCCCAAACCTGGGTGGAATTTCCATGTTCTCCCCGTGTACACGTGGGTTTCCTCCGGGTTCTCTGGTTTCCTCCCACAGTCCAAAAACATGGATCAAGTCAATTGAGTTCTCCAAATTGCCCCATATAGAGTGTGTCTGTGTGAGTGAGTGTGTGCCCAGCGATGGATTGGCGCCCTGTCCTGGGTGTATCTGCCCAGCGCCCGAAACGTTCTCCCCTGGATGGGCATGGGGAACCCCACCGCGACCCTAATAGAGGATAAAGTGGAAGATAATGGATGAATGAATGAATTGATCTTCACATCGAGTAGAAATGATCATCGGTTCCTTCGGCCCTACGTTCGTTCGAATCCTGGTGAAGGACATTGACCTTGGCGGTGCAGTAGTGCTGTGTTGCCGGTGTGATGCACTGAGGCTGAATTGAGATTCATGAAGCAGACTCGCGGCTTTGGCTGATAAAGGGCAAGGCGTCACGTTGGAGAAGGACTTGTGCAATTGTGGCTTTCTTTGCGAGCAGAAGAAATATCTTTGCATTTTTTTCGGCTTGGTTAATATTCCCGATGCTTATTTTCTATACCGCGCCTCCTCAGTGGGACTCGGAGTCCCTGCTTATTATGAGCTTTCAGAATCCGGTAGCCTCATTTCAAATTCACATCCAAACCCTCGATTATTCCTGTCCCCGCCAATAGGACAACATCAGGTCTGTCTGTCGGTCTGTCAGTGGCACTCCACCTGTTAATTCTGATGAGCTGCCAGAGTTTGATGCCGCATGTTTCGGTGGCTTGTATTTAATAACTTACTATAAATACTATTATTATTTATTTACCCTTCGCTACAGCAATCTTAGTGTCAATCTGCTGACAACATTTTGTTCGGAGAGCTTGGGGGAATCTTTTCTACATGGAAAAATATGACTCATCTACGCAATTACTGATATACACTGTACTTTCGGGAGCAGTATAAAGGGTAGCAATAAGAAAAGCAGTCTCCACTATATTTATTTTGAAATAAATATATAGGTTTGGGTCTCTGTGGTCAAAATTTAATAATGACTCAACATCCAAAGGCATACATTTAAATATGTAGCATCGTAAACAAAATTCATTCCATCTCTTAGTTTGGAAGTGAAAAGCACTCCTCAGTCTGAGCTCCATTATCTCACCTGTTTTCAGGCTCCGCCTCTCAGAATCAGAAGCAGGTTTATTTGTCACATACGTAGATATACATGGTACAGCCAGCAGTGAAATTCTTTCCTGACATCTCCACATAAAGTTAATTAATTCATTATCTTCCGCTTCATCCTCTATTAGGGTTGTGGGGGGGTTCCCCATGCCCATCCAGGGGAGAACGTTTTGGGCGCTGGGCAGATACACCCAGCACAGAGCGCCAATCTATCGCTGGGCACACACTCACTCACTCACACACACTCTATATGGGGCAATTTGGAGAACTCAATTGACTTGATCCATGTTTTTGGACTGTGGGAGGAAACCGGAGAACCCGGAGGAAACCCACGCGGACACGGGGAGAACATGGAAACTCCACCCAGATGGGGATTCCCGGTTAGGGGATTCCCCTAGCACTGAGAGGCGAACGTGCTAACCACTAAGCCACCATGCCGCCCGTCTGTGTATATATATATATATATATATATATATATATATATATATATATATATATATATATATATATATATATATATATATAATATTTTGTATGTTCTCCTTGAGTCTTCATACATCTTCCTTTCTTTTTTTTTGAGCTTATTTTTTTACAAGTTCATTCATTCATTATCTTCCGCTTTATCCTCTATTAGGGTCGCGGTGGGGTTCCCCATGCCCATCCAGGGGAGAACGTTTCGGGCGCTGGGCAGATAGACCCAGGACAGGGCACCAATCCATCGCTGGGCACACACTCACTCACACAGACACACTCTATATGGGGCAATTTGGAGAACTCAATTGACTTGATCCATGTTTTTGGACTGTTGGAGGAAACCGGAGAACCCGGAGGAAACCCATGCAGACACGGGGAGAACATGGAAACTCCACCCAGATGGGGATTCGAACCGGGAATCCCTAGTGCTGAGAGGAGAACGTGAACTCCATTATCTCACCTGTTTTCAGGCTCCGCCTCTCAGAACCAGAATCAGGTTTATTTGTCACATACGTAGATATACATGGTACAGCCAGCAGTGAAATTCTTTCCTGACTTCTCCACATAAAGTTACATTTGTTTAAAAGGATAAGAAAAAGAGAATAAAGATAAAATAAAAATGAAATAAAATTGAACTATGTATTTACACTGTGCAAATGGAATTATAAAAATTAAAATTCTGTTATCTATGTTTATCTGTACTGGTGTCTTAGTGGTTAGCACGGTCGCCTCTCAGCACTAGGGTTTCCCGGTTCGAATCCCCATCTGGGTGGAGTTTCTATGTTCTCCCCGTGTCCACGTGGGTCTCCTCCGGGTTCTCCGGTTTCCTCACACAGTCCAAAAACATGGATCAAGTCAATTGAGTTCTCCAAATTGCCCCATATAGAGTATGTTTGTGTGAGTGAGTGTGTACCCAGCAATAGGTTGGCGCCCTGTCCTGGGTGTATCTGCCCAGCGCCCGAAACGTTCTCCCCTGGATGGGCATGGGGAACCCCCCCGCGACCCTAATAGAGGATAAAGCGGGAGATAATGAATGAATGAATGTTTATCTGTTTCATTCTGTTATCTATGTTTAATAGAAGCGCTGGGGTCCCAAACACACCGAATGTTAAAAAAAGGTATTGATTTGTCTTTATGTTGTTAATTTAGGGGAATGTGTGGATATTAATGTTGTAGATGATGATGGTTTAATTCATAACATTAAGTGGGTTCACCCCGGACCTCCAGCTTTGGCTTCATCAGTTCAAGTGTGTGTTTGTGTTTGAAGTGTGTCATGTGCACCAGCTGTTTCACAATGTGGGGGTGTGTTAGCGTTCGAATGCCCTGTAAGTTAATATTTAATGTTACATATTTAGACTTCTGTTTGCTGTTAGTTATTATTAAATCATTGTTCGTGCCAGCGGTGGCTTAGTGGTTAGCACGTTCTCCTCTCAGCATTAGGGATTCCCGATTCGAATCCCCATCTGGGTGGAGTTCCATGTTCTCCCCGTGTCCGTGTGGGTTTCCTCCAGGTTCTCCGGTTTCCTCCCACAGTCCAAAAACATGGATCAAGTCAATTGAGTACTTCAAATTTCCCCATATAGAGTGTGTCTGTGTGAGTGAGTGTGTGCCCAGTGATAGATTGGCACCCTGTCCTGGGTCTATCTGCCCAGCGCCCGAAACGTTCTCCCCTGGATGGGCATGGGGAACCCCCCCATGACCCTATTATAGGATAAAGCGGGAGATGGATGGATGTTCATGCCAAAGGGCGGCACCATGGTGTAGTGATCAGTCCGTCCGTCTCTCAGCACTGGAGATCCAGGTTCCAATTCCATCTGGGTGGAGTTTCCATGTTCTCCTCGTGTCTGTGAAGGTTTCTAGGGTTCTCCACTTTCCTCCCACAGTCCAAAAACATGGATTCAAGGTGAACTGGATGCTCTATGTAGCTCATAAGTTGCCCCTATATAGTGTTAGTGAGTATGTGTCCACTGGATTGACGTCCTGTCCTGGTTAAATCTGCCCGGCGCATGAAATGTTCTTTACTTGATGTCAAGCATTTGATTAAAGGTCCAGAAGCTCCCCCCCGCTGCTGCCCCACGCAGTGGACTCAGGGTTGCATGTAAACTAGTATATTAAGTCGAATATCTTGTGAATTGTTTTGAAGATGAGCTTTAAAAACAGAGTGGAGTGATTAATATTCTCAGAATGTAAAGTAATCGTGTCACCTTGACAGACACGGTTCTTTAACAGGTTTCAGATTCATTCAGATTGTCAAATGAGAAGAAACCTCAGTAAATGAGAGAGAGGGTGAAAGAGAATTATCAATACCACTATTGCTTTGCTCATGTTTACCAAAGCTGTCCTTCATAGACCTCTCACCTTTGAAGCATCACTCTGTCCCTCGATGGACAATTATTTTTCTGTTATAAAACCATCCTTTTCATATCAATGAGCTTTGCACACGCTGCAGCATCAGCCCCAGACTCTTATTATTTCCTTCTTTCATTCTTGGTTGCTCTTTATCTCCTTGTTTTTTTTACTTATCTGCTTCTGCCATTCCATCAATAAGATAATCAAACATGGCTGAAAAATGTCTGCTTACAACGAACGTGACCCAGTGCTTCCACCGTCCTTTTATCAGCAGTTGCAACGGCTTCGTCTTTTCCAGTTGCCTTCTGTGACTTATAATCCAATTACCACGCGGCTTAATTGATGAGCCGATAGAAGCCGCGCTGGCCTCGGCACGTTGACTCCGGCTCAGCCTGAAGCATCGCACAGCTTCTGTGATGCTTTATGTTTTCAAAGACTCCTTTTTTTTGCCGGAGAGGGATTGATAAGACGAATCAAATGGAGTGCATGGAGGGGTTGGCTCGATTGTAAATCTGAATGGCAAAACGTGAGCGACACTTGGAATTGTCATTTATAATAATCATACATCGATTCAGATGAACAGCCCACCAGTAATCGCGGTGCGGCTTATTTATGATCTCGGGATTCAGATTGCTGGGCTTTGGGCGAGCTGCGTAACGTGAGCAGGCAGTGATTCAAAAAAAGCAGCACATCTGCACAAGGTGGCGGGATATATATTGGTTTGGTCATACAGGCTGCCGTTCTGCGGCGTTCGTACGGGATTATAAATCACATTCAGACCCAGCTGCTTCACATGTGGGGCTTCAGAACCTGTTCTGTGTCTGTACAGCAGCAGGTTTATAGCACGTCCCATTGTACAGGAACATCAGTAACAAGCTCCTACCACACCCACCAACACATACTGCTATATATATATATATATATATATATATATATATATATATATATATATATATATATATATATACAGTTTTGGTAAGGTTTTGGACACGCCACTTTTTTCCACTTAATGTCCATGTTCTCAGTTCCACTTGCTCTAAAGATGGACTTTGTAGTTCTACAATTCCAGACTGTAGTTCATCTGTTTGTGTTCTACAGTACATACTATGTACTCTGTTCTAATGGTCAGAACCCCTATAGTACCACCACAGAGCAGGGGTTATTGGGTGGGTGCATTAGTCCTATCCCAGCAGTGTCACTGAGGTGTTTAAATGAAACTCCAGCAGCACTGCTGCACTAAAAACCCCCCTCACCACATCAGTGTCGCTGCAGAACTGACAGCAAACAATCCACCACCCAAATTATACCTGTTCTGTGATGTGCTGACCAACAGAGAACCAACAGAACTAACAACAACAACAAAGAACACAGATGGACTACAGTCTGGAATCGTAAAACTACAAAGTCCACCTATATGATAAGTGGAGGAAATAGAGAATGGAGCAAGAAGGGGGCGTGTCCAAACGTTTGATTGGTACGATATGTGTAACGTGAACAGAAGTCAACAAAGTATCTCATTTTAAAGGCTATAATATATATATATATATATATATATATATATATATATATATATATATATATATATATATATATATAATATTGTATGCATAACATGTATATTCTGCAGCTTGTACCGTGCAGAGTGATGTATTTTTGTGTGGGTGCTGGCTGTGCTGCCTCCTCCGTCCCTCCCCCCACCATCAAATGCACATCAATTGCTTCGTTCCCACAGCAATGGTTCTGGGACATTATTTTTTATGTAGGTGTATTATGGGGAAATATGTAATTACATTGGAAAAAAATAGACATATTTTTTGCTCCATCAAATGTTTTATCTGAGCTGACATGCTGGAGACTCTATTCCCTTCTGTGGGAGTTGCTTCTGCTCTTATTTAAGAATGGAGACACTCCGGAAGCGGCTCTGTCCCATTACCCTAAAGCAATTCCAAACACATGCCTGCAGAAACAGCCCTGCAGTGGGTGCCTTGTGCATTTTTAACTTCACATCCATCAGCTTATCTCCATCCTCCCTCCCTCCCTCCCTCCCTCCTCCACCACAAACTCTAAGCACAGTCCCATATCTCCATCTGAGATCTGAGATGAGTCATGTGATGCATCGTGCATTAGCACAGGTGAACGGGGAGACAGTCCTGTATTCATAATGCTTTAGAACTGCATTTATAACGTGTTCGTAACACTTTATAACATTTGTCGTAAGCTTCTGTTAATGTACATATATGTTCATAATCAGTCATAACAATATGACACAAGGCTTTTTTTTTTTTTTTTAAACATTCTTACTTACAAGATGATGTTATAAAGCTTTATGGCATGGCTTTAACACTTGTGAGTGAATATTAACACCTATGACCATCAATGAAGGCTAATGTCCAATGTTATGAAGCATTATGAATGTTACTTAAACTGCCTGTTCATGGCGAGGGGAGAAGCGAGTGGAAACGAGAGAGCTGTCCACGGTGTGCTGTGTTTATTTCTAATGAGGGAAGCTAATTAGAAAAAGCAACTCTATTTTACCTCACCATGCGCCGCTGACAAGACGATGGGTTCGAGTGCTGCGGTGAATCAGAAAGGTTAGTATTTGGAGCCGACTGACACGAATTAACGAGTCTGTTATCCATCAAAGGGAAGCCTTTCAGCATTTAGCTTTAGTGCTGCACTTTCAACCACCTTACAAATTGGCACTTGTTAGAAGCTAAATGGCCAATAATGCCCCCCCCACACACACACACACACACTGAACTGTGGGAAACACATTTCCAAAAAAGAAACAGCAAACATGAAAACTCCACACAGAAAGACTCCACCCACCTGGGAACTTTATATTGGTGACCATCCATCCATCCATCCATCATCTTTTGCTTAATCCTATACTAGGTTTGCTGCATGGTTTCCCATAACCCAGAACAGGGCACCAATCTATCACCATCACACACACACACACTATATAGGGGCAACTTATAGCAGCAAATTTTACCTTGAATCCATGTTTTTGGACTGTGGGAGGAAACCCATGAAAACACGTGAAGAACATGGAAAATCCACCCACCTGGGAATTTTATATTGGAGACCATCCATCCGTCATCTTTTGCTTAATCCTATTCTAGGGTCGCTGCACGGTTCCCCATAACCCAGAACAGGGCACCAATCTTTTACTATCACACACACACTATATAGGGGAAATTTATGGCAGCCAATTTTACCTTGAATCCATGTTTTTGGGACACGGGGAGAACATGGAAAGTCCACCCACCTGGGAACTTTATATTGGAGACCATCCATCCATCCATCCATCCATCCATCATCTTTTGCTTAATCCTATTCTTTTACCTTGAATCCATGTTTTTGGACTGTGGGAGGAAACCCATGAGGACACGGGGAGGCCATGGTAACTCCACCCAGATTGGGAGGTGCATGCTACCCAAAAGTATAACGTAATGAGAAATAAAGTTAAGTTTAGTGGATATTTAAGTTCACACAAAGCCAAACCTCTGTTAGAGCAGCGCTCGTGAGTTCTAATGACATTTTTGAAGCTACTGCACTTAACCCCACTCCATCCCCTTCTCCTGTTTCTAGACATTTGCATTAACGTTAACAGCAGACAGACAACAGCAGACACTCTGATCAGAAGTGACTTACAGTACAGACACACTCTGATCTGTTCAGGGTCCTGGTGGTGAGAACTTGGAAGTGCAGGAATGACAAACCCGTGATAGAAACAGTTACATCAGTGTGTTGTGTGTTCAGCATGCGATGACCTTAAGAAAACATTATTCATGCATTATTCTTTATCTTCCGCTTTATCCTCTATTAGGGTCGCGGGGGGGGGGTTCCCCATGCCCATCCAGGGGAGAACGTTTCGGGCGCTGGGCAGATACACCCAGGACAGGGCGCCAATCCATCGCTGGACACACACTCACTCACACAGACATACACACTCTATATGGGGCAATTTGGAGAACTCAAGTGACTGAAACCGGAGAACCCGGAGGAAACCCACGCGGACACGGGGGGGAACATGGAAACTCTACCCAGATGGGGATTCAAACTGGGAATCCCTAGCGCTGAGAGGAGAACATGCTAGCCACTAAGCCACCGTGCCATCCAGAAAACATTATTATTCATTCATTCATTCATTATCTCCCGCATTATCCTCTGTTAGGGTCGCGGTGGGGTTCCCCATGCCCATCCAGGGGAGAACGTCTCGGGCGCTGGGCAGACACACCCAGGACAGGGCGCCAATCCATCGCTGAGCACACACTCACTCACACAGATACACTCTACATGGGGCACTTTTGAGAATTCAATTGACTTGATCCATTTTTTTGGACTGTGGGAGGAAACCGGAGAACCCGGAGGAAACCCACGCAGACACGGGGAGAACATGGAAACTCCACCCAGATGGGGATTCGAACCGGGAATCCCTAGCGCTGAGAGGCGGACGTGCATTATTATATCGTATAATATAAATGACATTTCATTTCAGTCTTAGTGAAAACAAGTTTTTCTGAACCCTAACAAGTTTATGAATTCGGTGTTCATAACGCATTATAAACACATTCATAAAGCTTCATAAAGTGTGCATGATGCTTTATAACACTTGTCATTAACCTCTGTGAATGTACATCAATTTTTATAAGCGCAATTGTGAAGAGTAATGAGGAATATGCTATAAGGCTTTATAACCTTCACAAACATGATTATCAACATATGTGTGCATTAACAAAGGCGTAATGTTATGAAGTATTATGAATATATTATTAAGCTTTATAAATGCACATATAAGGCATAAAATCCAGATTCACTCAAAGTGTTACCAGCAGTTCTTCTTTAAATGATGAAATAATTTCCACTTTGATTTCTATTTCTCTTGCGATTGTAACAAACGGGAATGGCATATGTTCCGCCGAGTTCTCTTCCAAGAGTCTTAATGACATTTCCTTCTTCTGTTTCCTGATGTTTTCTTAATAACGTCTCCTCCTTTCCGTCCTTTCCATCACTGGCAGTCCCAGATGGCTGCACTTCCCAAATCCTCAATCTGCTCTGCTCTTAACTCACCACCGTTCTGGCATCATGGTAGCAGAGCTGGGCTCGGCGGTGCTCAGGCAGCAAGCACCTGCTGTTAGCAGACCTCCTCAGCCTTATCTGAGCACAGTTTGAGCCTTCCACCGCAATTAGAGCCAGATCCTCGTTTGAGGGCTGTTCCGGGGATCTTGGAGTTCCTTTAACTCTTGAAATTCACTAATGATGGTTGCGAGAGGCAGTGGCTCTCAGTCAGGCTGTCGCGTGATTTCATGTTTCTTTAATTGTCTTTTGGGGGAAATCCTAATTACCTGCAACTATTTTCTCCCAGGCTCCTGTCAGAGAGGCAAACAAGCAGCAGTTGTGTTCGTTTAGGATCCATATGTTATCGTAACCTGCACCAGATTTTTAATTAAGGGCTGTGTTTTTGTAAAACAGAGACATCACTTGATTAGAGTCGACTTGATCACATAACTTTACTCACCTCTTCATTAACGGGACTCATTAAGCACTTCATTGCCTGATCATGAGCGTTGTCTTATATCCGAAACAACCCTTAATAAGTGCTACTACACTCACCTCTTCATTGTTATGAAGGTCCTGGGTTCGAATCCCATATACATTTACATTTACATTACATTTAGTCATTCAGCAGACGCTTTTATCCAAAGCGACTTACAAATGAGAACATCACAAGTCAGAAGCCATGGAGAAAACCAACTATACGGTAAATTCATCAAACCTGATTGTTATTTGATTCTGCGGCCCCCCCCCCTTTTTTTATTTTTTATTTTCTACAACAGGTATTTGTTAAAGAGATGCGTCTTCAGTAGTTTCTTAAAACTGTTTAGTGATTCTGCCTTACGGACAGAGTTGGGAAGAACGTTCCACCATTTTGCAGTGGTGAACGCCACGGAGTGAGAATCAGCTCCTCGGTGAGGTGGAATCGCCAGGTGGCAATCATCACTGGAGCGAAGTGAACGAGTCGGAGTGTATTTTGAAAAGATAGAGTGAAGGTACGAGGGGGAAGATCCAGAAATGGTCCTGTAGGCCAGAGTCAGTGACTTGTACTGAATGCGAGCAGCTACAGGGAACCAATGGAGGGAAACGAGTAGGGGTGAGCTGCAATATTCGCTGATTTGACGATTCGATTCGGAGAACCGTAGTCGACTACGAACCTCATAGTCGAATGTACCATTTTGACCACATGGGGGTGCCCATGGCTGCTGCTAAGCATTAGTTTTTACATGAAATTTCTTTGTTTTCGATATATATATAGCCTTTTGTCAAATAAACTCATCCTAATTTCTAGAAAAAAAAAAAGAAAAACAAAAAAAAAGGTTTTCTTTTGTTAGAAAAACAAGTCAAATATAAAAAAAAATCTTTTTTAAAAACCACGCTTATAGCGCCATCTTGTGGTGAAATTTTAACTGATTCGACTATCAGTCGACTATAGGGAAAATCTGACGAATCAGATTCGACTATGAAAATCCTTAGTTGAAGACACCCCTAGAAACGAGTAATGGAGTGACATGAGTTCTTGAGTTGGTTAAACACAAGTCGGGCTGCAGAGTTTTGAATTAGTTGAAGAGGTCTGATTGTGGAAGCTAGGATATACAACAAAGTTCTGCATGTCAGGCTTGGATCGGTCTGGGACTCTACTCGTCTCAAACGTTCCACCGACGTGCCGTTAGGGAAACTGGAGATGGTGAATTGTCCATATTGCCGAATCACTCATCGAAAAAGATTCGACGGATGTTGTCCAGATGTTCAACTCGATCAAACAAGCACGTTTTCTAAGCAAATGAAGTGTGTGACTCATAACAGTAATGAATAAAAAATGAACTATTAATTTAACAGCAGTGGAGCAAAAATCAGCCCGCAGTTTATAAAGTGCCATCAAGTGATCGCACTGAATACAAATCAAATCAAGTCAAAGCTCTAAAGCGGAGGTGCGATTCTTCATGTCACATATCCCTAAGCTTTACAAAAATATTTATACTGACTTGTCTGCAGTTAAATAGAATACATTTGCAGTAGAACTTGATTGAGGCAAAGAATCAGCAGCATTTAATAATTTACTGTGGAGCATAATATTATTTATTCATTCATTATCTTCTGCTTTATCCTCTATTAGGGTCGCGCAGGGGGGGGGTTACCCATGCCCATCCGGGGGAGAACGTCTCGGGCAGCGGGCAGACACATCCAGCTCAGGGCGCCAACCTATCGCTGGGCACACACTCACTCACACAAACACACTCTATATGGGGCAATTTGGAGAACTCCGTTTACTTGATCCATGTTTTTGGACTGTGGGAGGAAACCGGAGAACCTGGAGGAAACCCACACGTACACGGGGAGAACATGGAAACTCCACCAAGATGGGGATTCGAACCGGAAATCCCTAGTGCTGAGAGGCGAACGTGCTAACCACTCAGCCACCGTGCCACCAGCATAATATTATAATCATGATTTTTAATAATCTCACTCCAAAAACTTGGATTCAAGGTAAATTGGCTGCTCTAAATTGCCCCTATATGGTGTATGCAAATGACTAAATGTATGTGACTGGCATCTTGTCCTGCGTGTAGCTGCCCAGCACCTGAAACGTTCTCCCCTAGATGGGCATGAGGAACTCCCTGTGACCCTAGAAGTGGGTTAAGTGAGAGATGATGGATTATTATTATTATTATTGTTATTATTATTATGATGATGACGACGATGATTATATTCCTGATGGCACTGGTTCAGTTTCCAAAATTGAATATTAGCTGTCAGAGGAAGAATTGAATTTGAGCAGCAATTTGTAAATGAGCACTAAATCCCACAGTGGGCACAAAGCGAGCGTGCGCAGCGCCGAGAGAGCTCAGTGATTATAATTTCCTTTATAAATGATGACTAAATCCTTTATTGGCTTTTTCCTCGGCGCTCCTGTATCACAGTCAAATTCGCCTGATTCGCACGTGACTCATGTCTTTCTGTAAAAATGCTTTAAAATAGCTTAGAACCCTCGGACTGTTTTTAAGCCTCCGAGAAGCCTTTACACTTCGGCTGATGATTGAACGGTTGAAAGGGAGCCTCCTGCTTTCTCATTGTAAGCTCATTCTGTGGTTTTAAAAGGTGCCTCCGCTGGTGTAATGCACTCATTATGGAATTAAAACAATAGCGTTGCGTGCGGAAGCTGATTTCTTATACGGCATCTTTATTTTTCCCAGAAATCTGCAGTCATGCCCATGCCGTGGGTCTGAGGGAGGTTTACAGAGACGGAGGAGAAATGCCTACAGTCATTTTAAAAGATCAAAGGAAAGGCAATGGGATGTGATTAATTTGTGCATTTACAGTATTAATACATTCACAAAGCCATTTGTTTCTCTCTGGATGGAGCTTTGTGGGTGGAGGTATTTGTTATGCTAAGGCGGTCCAACATTCTTCTTAGACTGTCGTTGCAAAGTTGGAAACACATTTCTCCAAAATGTCATAATGCTGTACGTTGTGGAATTGAGATTTCACTGTCGCCGTGGCTGCATCGCTCCCGCAATGGAATCTCAATCAGCCTCAGAACATTGGTTCTCTACGGTCTTTCTTCTGGCATCAGGAGTTCCATTTAACTGCTGCAGAGGCCTATTGGCGGGTGCTTTACACCACAACATTCATTCATTCATTCGTTATCTCCCGCTTTATCCTCTATTAGGGTCGCGGTGGGGTTCCCCATGCCCATCCAGGGGAGAACGTTTCGGGTGCTGGGCAGATAGACCCAGGACAGGACACCAATCCATCGCTGGACACACAACTCACTCACACAGACACACTATATGGGGCAATTTTGAGAATTCAATTGACTTGATCCATGTTTTTGGACTGTGGGAGGAAACCGGAGAACCCGGAGGAAAGCCACGCAGACACGGGGAGAACATGGAAACTCCACCCAGATGGGGATTGGAACTGGGAATCCCCAGCGCTGAGAGGCGAACATGCTAGCCACTAAGCCACCGTGCCACACCACAACATGACTTTTTTACATCTGTACATTCTTTTCTTTGGAAGTTTTGAGCGCTGGGCGGACAAACCCAGGACAGGACACCAATCCATCCCTCACTCACTCACTCATTCACACACACTGTATAGGGGCAATTTAGAGCAGCCAATTTACCTTGAATCCATGTTTTGGACTGTGGGAGAAAACCAAAAAACCCGGAAAAAAGGTTTTTTTGGTCCCAGGTCCCTGAAGTTACCAATGTGGGTCCTTGAGCAAGACCCTTAACCCTCATTGCTCCAGGGTTGTTGTGTTTAACCCTGTTCACACTTTGTAAGTCGCTTTGGATAAAAGCGTCCAATAAATGACCAAATGTAAATGTAATGTAAATGTAAAAAATGGAGAACACGGAAGTTCCACCCAGATCAGGATTAGTAAATTGCCCCATATGATGTCTATGTATGTGAGGGAGTGTGTGCCCAGTAATGGATTGGCGTGCTATTGGATAATAAGATGAGATGACAACATAACATGTTTTATTGAGTGTAACCAACAATTCCAAAACCCTTAAGAGAACTACTATGTAAGAACCCTAGAGAACCTTAAAACAAGAAACTGTCCATTTTGGAGGAAAGCAACAGAAGAATCCTGTTCCCACTGAGCTTTGGAGGAAGCAAGACAGGCCGCCAATGAGGAAGCAAGCGTTTTCATCTTTCTGCAGTGAGAGGAACGCTCTGCTCAGAGGATGAGATCATTATAACACTCTCGAGCATCTGTCTGAGATTTTGATCCTAAATTGGTTTGGTCATCTTAAGAGAACAGTCAGGCTGAGCGTGGGTGCGCCTTGACATGCTCTTTTTTTTGGTGCTGTATGTCCAGCAGACGGCCTTTATCCTCCGTGTTGATCTGGGAGTCTGTAGGTAAATGACTCTTCGTTTCCTGATGATTCAGAAGGCACCATTACGACGCTGCCATCGGACGCACCGCAAAGCCGTATAATTAGGTGGCCCAGTCATGGTCTCTTTAATCTCACTGACCTTTTGGTGTCAGAGCTCGCCGCTCGCCTGTGGGCTTTTTAACAACTTAGCGTGTCCTCTGACCACTAAGGTCGGACAGAAGCTGCCCCCAGGACAACGGGGCCTCTTCAGCCGGCATAAACGCGCCCTTTAGAAACAATGGGATCCGACACAACACAGCGTTGCAGAGAGCCAAGCAGCACAGGCCTGAAAATAACATGTTAATGTAAAAACTAATTTAACGCCTGCTAGAGGAGCCCTGGGGGAAGGTCAGAGCATCCGAAGCCAACCGCCTCGGTCTGAAGGCATTAGTTCAGCAGGACGAGGATACGGACGTCGACGGTGATGATTCACCTCTCACCACAACAAGGGAGGCAGTGTCATTAGTCCCCTAAAATAACACCAGCACCGCCAAAAGCTACAGATCGCTCTCTATTAATTACTGTATTCAGAATGTAATTACACATTTAATAATAACATTAACAAACAGCTACCTGCTTATTAACTTCACCTACTTTTCTAATGAGAAATGATGCAACGTGCTGCTGGGAAGGACGTGCCGCTCGCTGTTGACCATGATTTATTTAATATGCACGTCCATACTGCGCTCAGAATAGTGCACCACCGAATGTCTCACTGCTGGTGGTCTTAAGAACTCTCTTCCTATATGAACATGCAGGTTTAATGCAAAAGTTTTGGCACCCCGGATTCCATAATAACTCATTTTATTATATCCGACTTAATCCTATACTAGGGTCGTGGGAGGTGGGTCAGGTCACTAGGGTCACCAGGACAGGGTGCCAGTCCATTGCTGGACACACATACACAAACACACTGTATATATATATATATATATATATATCCATCCATCGATCCATTCATTATCTTCCGCTTTATCCTATTTTAGGGTCGTGGGCCCATGCCCATCCAGGGGAGAACATTTCGGGCGCTGGGCAGATACACCCAGGACAGGATGCCAATCTTTCACTGGGCACACACTCACACAGACACGCACACACACACACACACACACACAGTCTATGTGGGGCAATTTGGAGAACTCAATTGACTTGATCCATGTTTTTGGACTGTGGGAGGAAACTGGAGAACCCGGAGCAAACCCACGCAGACACGGGGAGAACCAATATATATATATATAAGGGTTAAATCTGAGCAGCCATTTAAAACAGCCAGTTTATTTTAAACATCACATGGACACAGGGAGAACATGGAAACTTGGAACATGGAAACCAGATTGGGATTCGATCTTAGAACCCCAGCACTGAGAGGCGGGTGGGAGTGGGATGTCATGCTCTACATGCTAACCACTAAACCACTGTTCACATTACAGTACCACACCCAAATACAGTAAGCTCTTTAAAGTGAACTATGCTGTAACCAATGCGGGCTGTGCAGTGCAGGTGGTTGATTTTACACCAGTGGCATTCATCCATTGGGGAGGGGAGTGTTCCCCATGCCCTTCCAGAGGAGAACGTTTCGGGTGCTGGGCAGATACACCCAGGACAGGGCGCCAATCCATCACTGGACACTCACTCACTCACACAGATGCAGACAAACACTCTATATGGGGCAATTTGGAGAATTCAGATGACCTTGAGCCACGTTTTTGGACTGTGGGAGGAAACCAGAGAACCCGGAGGAAACCCACGCGGACATGGGGAGAACATGGAGACTCCACCTAGATTGGGATTTGAACCGGGAAGAGGAGAGGAGAACATGCTAACCACTAAGCAAAATCTGAGTTTAAAATCTAAATCTAAATCAAACCTGAGTTCAGTGATTACGAGGCGAATCCCAAAACATTGGTCCGTACAGTGTACTGAAATCCTCAGCCGCGGGTTACTCATGCGTCTCCTGTACGACTGTATACGTGTGGAACCCATCCTGACTTACTGACATGCCGTGGTGTATCGTATCGGCCGGATTCGATCCCTCTCGTCGTGCTATGGATGTTTTAGAAGCAAACAACAGTCAGAGGACTTTGTGGTGAAGGACTCTGGGGTGAAAAGCGTGTAAATGTCACAGCTCTGAGTGGTGACAGACGGAAGCCATTCCACTGAGACCTGCGAGTGCAATCTGTCTTGGTTGGGCTGTGTGAGCCGCCCTGAAACCGCTTTCCCAATCATCATGTTCTCTCCTCACTCTTCATGTTTCTCAGACGTGAGCCGTCAAACCTAATCGCACTGTGGGAAAGTGAATCAGGTTTAGGGGGCTGTTAGAATGAAATTATATATAGAAGAGCAACATGGCGTCGAGGTGTGAGCGTCACTGTCGTGACATTAATTCAGCCATGTTTGACTTTACACGCACGGCTTTAGAAGATCAAAGGAACATGTTTCGTAGATCGTCAACATACCTGCAACTGTAATAATCAAGATGATGTTTGGTGAAACCGGCGGCACGGTGGCTTAGTGGTTAGCATGTTCGCCTCTCAGCACTAGGGATTTCCGGTTCGAATCCCCATCTGGGTGGAGTTTCCATGTTCTCCCCGTGTCCGCATGGGTTTCCTCCGGGTTCTCCGGTTTCCTCCCACAGTCCAAAAACATGGATCAAGTCAATTGAGTTCTCCAAATTGGCCCCTATAGAGTGTGTTTGTGAGTGAGTGTGTGCCCAGCGATGGATTGGCACCCTGTCCTGGGTCTATCTGCCCAGCAACCGAGACGTTCTCCCCTGGATGGGCATGGGGAACCCCACCACGACCCTAATAGAGGATAAAGCTGAAGATAATGAATAAATTAATGGTTTGGTGAAACCAGTCAATAGACTGTTTTAAACTCTCGTTATGAGACATTTTTAGTCCCTTTTGCTCTGTTCTAATGATCAGAACCCTAATGGTACCACCACAGAGCAGGGATTATTTAGTTAGACCTATCCCAGCAGTGTCACTGAGGTGTTTAAATGAAAGCAGACCCAGCTGCTTCACATGTGGGGCTTCAGTAAGTCACGTCTGTACGGCAGCAGGTTTATAGCACGTCCCAATCGTACAGGAACATCAGTAACAAGCTCCTACCACACCCACCAACACATACTGATATATACTGTGTGTGTGTATATATATATATATATATATATATATATATATATATATATATATATATATGGACACACCCCTTTTTCCACTTGTCCATGTTCTCAGTTCCACGTCCTGTAAAGATGGACTTTGTAGTTTTACAATTCCAGACTGTAGTTCATCTTTTTGTGTTCTACAGTACATACTGTGTACTCTGTTCTAATGATCAGGACCCCAATAGTACCACCACAAAGCAGGTGTTATTGGGTGGGTGCATTAGTCCTATCCCAGCAGTGTCACTGAGGTGTTTAAAAGAAACTCCAGCATCACTGCTGCACTAAAACCCCCCTCACCACATCCGGTGTCACTGCAGAACTGACAAGAAACAATCCACCACCCAAATGATACCTGTTCTGTGATGTGCTGACCAACAGAGAACCAACAGGGGGCTAACAACAACAAAGAACACAGATGGACTACAGTCTGGAATTGTAAAACAACAAAGTCCATATATATGGTAAGTGGAGGAAATGGACAATGGAATCAGAAGGGCGTGTTCTGTGTTCTGTATTTAAATAACACGTTTATTTAAAGGTCTGACTCCTGGTCGAACTCCGTGTTTTATTGAATTGATATTTATAGAGAACAAACCTTCTGCACAGAAAGGACTTATTTAGTGCATTTAGCATTATAGAGAATCTAAATAAATCATAAAACGCTCTGTTTAATATTTCAAGGGAAATTTTTCCATCAAAGACAGCAGAGTAAACATGACGGTGAACCTCAAACCCATGCGCCGCTGACGAACGATGGGAAGTTTCGAAGGTCTTATTGACTCGCATCCCAACCTTGTTTGAAATTTTTGATTCGGGATAAAAGAGGAATTATTCATGATCATGGAGGAGGGTGGGGCGGGGGGTTGGGGGGGGGGGTGATGCACAGTGACACATCTGAAGCCCGGAATAAAACTGTGGTATGACATGCTATTAACTCCGTAGTGGGAAAGAGAGAGAGAGAGAGAGAGAGAGAGAAGAGAGAGATGGAATTAAAAACAGGCAGTCAGAGAGAGAGGTGGGGATTTGTGGGCTGACCCACTTAAGGAACACGGCGAAGTGGAAAAAAGCAAATTCAGCTAAAACAACACTGAACAGCCTGACATGGCCTCGTTGAAACATGTATGGACGAAGCGGGGTTTGAAAGCGCGACTGAACACGTGCACGTTGTAATTTAAATGATCCTGAACATCATCACAGCATTCCAGCTCTGATTGGCTGATTGATGATTTGTGATTAGGAGAGTCAGTGTACTCGTCTGTGAAGTGAGGATAAACAGTTTCGTCCTATATTTTCATTTAACAGGTTTTAAGAATGATTTTAGTTTAGCGGTGATGAAAAGGTTCATTCATTCATCCATTATCATTCATCCATTATCTTTAGGGTCATTGGGGGGTTCCCCATGCCCATCCAGAGGAGAACGTTTCGGGCGCTGGGCAGATACACCCAGGACAGGGCGCCAATCTATCGCTGGGCACACTCACTCACTCACTCACTCACTCACACACACTCTATATGGAGCAATTTGGAGAATTCAGTTGACCTTCAACCATGTTTTTGGACTGTGGGAGGAACCCACGCGGACACGGGGAGAACATGGAAACTCCACCCAGATTGGGATTCGAACCGGTTATCCCCAGCGCTGAGAGGAGAACATGCTAACCACTAAGCCACCGTGCCGCCCTGATGAAAAGGTTGATTCGAATAAAAGAAAGTCACCAAATAAGTGAGTGAGTGAGGGAGTGTTTGCCCAGTGATAGATTGGCGTCCTGTCCTGGGTGTATCTGTGCATCTTCCCGAAACCTCCCCTGGATAGGCATGGGGAACCCCCCCACCACCACCACCACCACCACCACCAACCCAGTTCAACATTATAAGTTAAAGAAGATAATTGATAGAAAAAGAAAATCTGACCTTAAAATACAGAAAAACATACAACCTGATAACAAAATGAAATTAAAGGTGTTGGGATGTTGGACCCTTGTGATTCATAAGGCCGGCTTTAATGTGCCTCGCTTAGGATTTTACAAATCTTTCCAAATGTGCGAAACGAAAGCAAAGCGTTCTTTCAAAAGACGTGTATGTCATCTTTAAATCTCCAATATCGTCTGGAGGAAATCTCGCTTAGGTGTGTGTTTATTATTAAGACTCTGGTGACTGTAAATGTCATAGCATTTAATAACCCTCATTTTATAATCAGAGAACCTTTTCCGAGACATTTGGCCCCATGGAGGGGATTAGAGTCCACAAGAAGAGACCAGTTCCATCGAGATAAAAATATTCCGTCATAAACAGAATGGATCTGGATTGATTTTCCAGTTAACTTTTATTTTCAACAGTTGATTCAAACCACGGGCAGCACGGTGGCTTAGTGGTTAGCATGTTCTCCTCTCAGCGCTAGGGATTCCTGGTACGAATCCCAATCTGGGTGGAGTTTCCATGATTTCCCACAGTCCATGGATCACAAAACATGGATCAAGGTCAATTAAGTTCTCCAAATTGCCCCATATAGAGTGTGTGTGAGTGAGTGTGTGCCCAGTGATATATTGGCGTCCTGTCCTGGGTGTATCTGCCCAGCGCCTGAAACGTTCTCCCCTGGATGGGCATGGGGAACTTCCCCACGACCCTAATATAGGATAAAGCAGAAGATAATGGATGGATGGATGATTCAAATCATGGCAGTGATGAAAACGCAACAATATTTGGACATTGCGTTCTTTTCCCATCGTTAGATAGTAAAGACATCCTGACGCCCTAAATCCATCTGCATGCTGTGCGGTTGATGACTTGCTGAAGATCGCAAACCAAAACAGGACCCTTGTGGTTGACTGCTAGTGGTAGGGCAAGGTATCTCAGTGGTTAGGGCTTTGGGCTATCAAGCTGAGGGTTGGGGGTTCAAATCCCAGGTCCACTGAAGTTACTGTGGGTCCTTGAGCAAGGCCCTTAACCCTCATTACCCCAGGGATGTTGTGATTAACCCTGTGCCCACCTTGGATAAAACGACCAAATGTAAATGACTGCTGTGCTGCACTTATAACATGTGACCTTCATTTTTCCTTCTACATTTTCTCTCTTTCTTTATTTCATCCAATTAAACTCAAAAAACAGATTTGAGTTTAGAATCTCAAGAACGGAGTGGATTATTAAGGTTAGGATGGAATATGCATCATGCCAGGTCTTTTTTTGTGTGCAGGGCACGTGGGGCATCTTAGTATGCAGGCTTTTAAATTTAGATGGGATTTTTGCTTAGTCCTAATGAAAGGCAATGGGGTTTGGTTCTTCACAACATGGCCGTGCCGTGACGGTTCTCATGCAGGAAACGGATCCGAGAAGCGATGAATTGAGAGATGACAGCGCTGGGTAAAAGATGAGGTTGGCA
Source organism: Corydoras sp. C115 (assembly GCA_019802505.1). Lineage (NCBI taxonomy): Eukaryota > Metazoa > Chordata > Actinopteri > Siluriformes > Callichthyidae > Corydoras > Corydoras sp. C115. Next base: position 2,883,742 of record JAFMOC010000045.1, read on the forward strand.
GGATGTATCAGAACCCTGGGGGGCATGACATGGTTTGTTCGTTGAAGCTTTTCTAGCAGAACTGGGTCAAGAGCTTTCAACCCAACAACGCTCAGCATAACAATCATGAGATGGTCTGAGTGACGGGGTCCTGAGGTCGGCTTCACGTTGAGCTTCGTTCTTTGCAGGACCCTGTTAATATAGATGTTGTTATTCGTCATCATGGGTTGGTTCTTGTAGCATTCAATAGAAGCACAGGATTTCATTTCTCGTTGTCTGATACGAGAGACCGACGCCGCTGTGTGAACTCAGTAAACTAACCGCCGTGTGCGAGGTTTGCTCAGGCGGATGTTCTCACCTGCAGAGCTTCAGTACGACAAACAGAGAGAGACGAGGGCGACGATTCAACTGTGTGTTCTTAAAAAAAACAGATTCCATACATGGGTTGGTAGCACATCTGCCTCTCAGCAGGAGGGATCTAGGTTCTAATCCTGATCTGGGTGGAGTTTGCATGATCTCCCCGTGTCCAAATGGGTTTTTTCTGGGTTCTTCGATATCCTTCCATAGTTTAAAAATATGGATTCAAGGATAACAACCCGCTCTAAATTGCCCCGTATATGCCCCATGATCTTAGTAGAGGATTAAGCAGAAGATGAGATGAGTTCTGCTTTATCCTCTATTAGGGTCGCGGGAGGGTTCCCCATGCCCATCCAGGGGAGAACGCCTCGAGCGCTGGGCAGATACACCCAGGACAGGGCGCCAATCCATCGCTGGGCACACACTCACACACTCAAACACACTCTATATGGGGCAATTTAGAGAACTCAGTTGACTTGATCCATGTTTTTGGACTGTGGGAGGAAACCGGAGAACCCGGAGGAAACCCGTGCGGACACGGTGAGAACATGGAAACTCCACTCAGATGGGGATTCGAACCGGGAACCCCAAGCACTGAGAGGAGAACATGCTAACCACTAAGCCACCGTGCCGCCCTAGATGAGACCTTATCAGTTTATTAATGGTCTTTAGATCATTAATCTTTTATTCTTTTCATTCATTCATTCATTATCTCCCGCTTTATCCTCTATTAGGGTCGCGGTGGGGTTCCCCATGCCCATCCAGGGGAGAACGCCTCGAGCGCTGGGCAGATAGACCCAGGACAGGGCGCCAATCCATTGCTGGGTACACACTCACTCACACAGACACACTCTATATGGGGCAATTTAGAGAACTCAATTGAATTGATCCATGTTTTTGGACTGTGGGAGGAAACCGGAGAACCCAGAGGAAACCCACGCGGACACGGGGAGAACATGGAAACTCCACCCAGATGGGGATTCGAACCGGGAATCCCTAGTGCTGAGAGGAGAACATGCTAACCACTAAGCCACTGTGCAGCCCCTTTTATTCTTTTATGATCTTTCATTGTGTTTTCTTTATATTCCATTGTTTTCACCCCACTGCAACAAGTATAATTATTTCGGTGACATCAGGAGCTGTGGCGCACATTCAGTAACTTACAGAAAGAGCAGACTGAAGTACATTTGAATGTTAAAGAAAATGTTCTCTGAACAAGGTGCTACCAAACTTAAAAGAGCTTCGTATTAAAGCACTTTGCACGCCGCTCACTCGCTTAACCAGTCACTCTCTTCTTGTCAGATTTTGATTTGCTACTTATTAAACCTCTTTTCTTCGCTAAAAACGGTTCTCGTCTATTTCGAGGCATGTGTGCATTATGATAATTGCACGCGCAATGGGGAAGACGTTTCGAGAAGAATGGAGGAGAGAAAAGCAGAGTAAACACATTTCAGCCGAAAAGAAGAGGAAAGATGGTGTCGTTTTGTCACGCGTCGTGTCTAAATAGTTCCATTTAAATTCCCCTTCTCCCTCTTTCTTCTCCAGACGCACATGATTACGCGAGCTGCGTTATGATTTACAAGCACGGGCTTTCGCTGGAACGCTTTCACCGGGGCAGGTGCCCTGATATCGATTTGCGGCGCCCCGGCGAAATCTCATGTTTGAGCTTTAACAAGCACCTATGTTTGGTAGCGGATAAGGAGAGAACCTCGTGATCCGGGTCAGCACACACTGCAGCAATCCCTGAATCAGCACACACAACTCCAACCACGAATTATACGACGATGGGACTGAAGTCGGTTTTACAATGACACGCGATGATCCCATTCGGACTCTGGAATTGACTTAATGATTGAAGATTCCAGTCGAAGGTCAATGCCCATCCAGGGGAGAACGTCTCGTGCGCTGGGCAGATAGACCCAGGACAGGGCGCCAATCCATCGCTGGGCACACACTCACTCACTCATACACACTCTATATGGGGCAATTTGGAGAACTCAATTGACTTGATCCATGTTTTTGGACTGTGGGAGGAAACTGGAGAACCAGGAGGAAACTCACGCAGACACGGGGAGAACATGGAAACTCCACCCAGATGGGATATGGATAAAAAGATAGATAGATAGATAGAATATAAACTTTTGGTTTATTATCACGGGTGGCACGTTGGCTTAGTGGTTGGCATGTTCCCAATTTGGGTGGCGTTTCCATGTTCTCCCCGTGTCCGTGTGGGTTTCCTCTGGGTTCTGAGGTCCAAAAACATGGGTCAAGGTCAAGTGAATTCTCCAAATTGCCCCATATGTGTCTGTGTATCTGTGTGAGTGAGTGTGTGCCCAGTGATACATTGACGTGCTGATCGATTGGTGTATCTGCCCAGCACCCGAAATGTTCTCCCCTGGATGGGCATGGGGAACCCCCCCCCTCGACCCTAGTAGAGGATAAAGCGGGAGATAATTGATGGATGGATGTGTTTATTATCACATTTTTAAATCTTAACCAGCAACACAACTCTATAAACTGAATAACCTAAAGGTTCTGGAATGTGTTGCCGCTCATTCTCGTTGTTCTTTCTTGGTTTAGTGTCAGAGATGTCACGCACCGATACGTCCCATGTTTCACTCTGTGCAGCCCGGACGCTCCGCCGCGCAGACTCTTGACAGTTCTGCATCCCACTGATATGCTTTTCATTTCATGACCAACAAATGTGCGGGAAAAAAACAGCCTGTTGCTGACATAAGCATAACACCCAGCATGCAATTCTCATAGCATCTCAGCCTTTCATGGCATAATTATAGAATACGGACGGAGCCATTTCATTAAAGTGTTCTGTCTTGGTGGAGCTGCCTGGCGAAATTTGCATAAACTTAATAAGTGGAAATATGGAGGCATATAAAAAACTGGAAGGCCTGTATAATTGAATGTAGATGTTTAATATGGATCTACTTTCTCAAGTTCTTTAAACTGTTAGATGTGGTAGAACAGACTCCATTTTAATTTTCGCTCAGTTTGCTGGGGTTGAAATGTGTCGTGTTCTTAAGGGAACTGTCATGAACTCTGTGAAGCTGTCCGTGACCCGTCCAGAACGTGTGCTTCAGCTGAGGATGGCCGATCTATGTGGTGGACTCGGAGGTGACTACAGGCGTTTACAAAAAGAAAAGCAAAGATGTCTGCAGTGAGGGCAGGGAATTTCTGTTTTTTTTTTTTTTTGTAGGTGCCTCAGTAACATGGGGATGTGGTTTATCCTCAGATGCCTCTGTTGCTTCATGTGTCAGGGTGTGCCATCATACTCACTCCTCAGGCTGCTCGAGGGCTGTTCTTTTCTGGGTGATGCTGGCTTTCCGAAACCCGTCAGTGACTCTGATGATACCCGAGTCTCATTTACAAATCAATTCAGCATTGCTGATACTGCTGCGGGTGTTTTATCATTAATACAGTACAGTCTGTACCATCAGACTGCCAAAGTGTGTGAAGGAGCTGCCTCTGTTTGCTTACATTACTGTCAGAACCGAAAAATACTGGCACACAGGGTATTGTGTATGAGTAATGTGTGTTCCCTCTACAAACCCACACTCTTTAGGACCCTGCAGATGTTTATATACTCCACCAAGAAGCAGCTGTAATAGAATCCCTATTCAACACGTTGTTTATTTGACCTTTCTTCTCGCAAATGTCTTTTATTCTGGACGGCAAATGTTTTTTATTCCTGGTTCGAATCCCAATCTGGCTGGAGTTTCCATGTTCTCCCCGTGTCTACATGGATTTCCTCCAGGTTCTCTGGTTCTCTCCCACAGTCCAAAAACATGGATCAAGGTCAATTGAATTCTCCAAATTGCCCCATATAGAGTGTGTTCTCCCCTGGATGGGCATGGGAAACCCCACCCATGACCCTACTATAGGATAAAGTGGAAGATAATGGATGGATGGATGGATGGATGGATGTTCGGATGTTCTTTATTCTAAAGAAGTAACTGTGTAATCCTCCCTATACGCCCAGGCCAGGTTGTGTTGTGTGGTTTGGTGTTTATGGGGTGGAGTGGGGTGGTGGGGGATGGGGGTTGTTATACTATAAACAGAGCACTAACCAGCATGGTGTACAGAAGGATGTCCTCATGGTCTTTTCCTCTACACAAGCTGTCATTGGTATTTGGAGGATGCATGAGCCGGTCCCCAGTTTTAAATTCTTAGATTAAAGATCTGCAGATTTAAGCAAGACTTTTGTGATGGAAAACAGGACATAGAAATTAAAATGAAATTGGATTTATCTTCTGCTTGTTTCTTCTGTAAATGTCAATTTTCTGTATTTGGTTTGAAACCTGTCTGGGTTTGCTGGGTTATTTCATACTCTGTGACCTCAAATGACAGGGATTATATTTATATTTGACGTTCATCTGTGCGAAATGTGCACCAAGATGGAAATTCACTTTTCATGTTGTTCTAAACTCGTCTCAAAAACGTCGTTATATCAACAAAGGTCTTAGACTTCATGGGGAAGCTGTCAACCAGACATCAAAACGATGACAATAGGATGTTATCACAGCTCACCCTTTTTTGGCGAAGGCCTTCATCGTACATACAAGCAGAGTTCCTCCTGTAGTGAAGCAGAACTCCACCCTTAAGCCTAAAATAAAATGCATCTCCCCGAGATCTCGGCGGCGGCGTGATCTGTGTTCGAGCGCTGCTGCTGCTGCTGACAGATGAAAAATGCTAAGTTTTCTTTTTCCGTGCCAGTGGCAGTGACTACGCTGTAATGCATGCACTGTAATAATGAACATTGGATTCCAGGAAATCTGATTCTATATAAAGTCCCCTGCTGGGTGTCATGGCCCAGCAGAAAATGATGCATTGATTTTCGTCAGGTTTAAAGAACCAGGTCTATAAGATTGGTGCAGTATACTTTTATGGTGTTTAAAATGGTTGGTTTTGATCGACTGAATTCGGAGGATCCATCGACCAAGAAAAACTTGAGTCTGTACACACACATGCTCTATTGGCCAGGATTCCAATATCCCCCCACCCCCCCCTAAAGAGGCTGAAAGAACACAGTAAATAACCTCAGTGCACACCAAATCCCTCATGATCTGTCTATATGCTGCTCATATCTGATAGCTATTCCTCACAAAGACCTGAAGGCAGATAGTAAATAACATAAATAAACTATATGAATAGATTTTAAGGCAGGGAGGCATGGCGGTGTGGTGGGTGGCATGTTGGGGCTGTACCTTGAAATATAGAGTTATGGTTGGAGGGTCAGTGTCAGTGTCTTGTAGTGAATGCGAGCAGCTACAGGGAGCCAACATGGGTTGGTCCACATGGGTTGGTCCACATGGTTGGTTGGACACAAGTCTGAAGCAGCTGAATAGGCCTGATAGTGCAAGCTGGGAAAGCAATGCATGACAGTCGAGCCGGGATAGGATGATTGACCTTTAATCGACCTCGATGGTGTCTGAAGAAATAAAATAGAAGCAAAACACAAAGCACTCAATGTTTAAGGAAATGTGTGTACTTGACAACTGGGAGTGGACAAGGACAGCAAAATAGTCGGTTGTTGCTCAAAGTCAGGATGTCGCCTGAAAAGAACAAAATCTAAATCTAAAATGTGCACATCTGGCACATCCCTCCCATGAAGTAAGACACATGAGAGCTAACAGTTGATGCTCAAAGGCATCAACTGTAGAAAATGACTCCATATAAGGGAAGGAACAGTATGTTCACCCCTCAAGAACCCTCGAACTAGTTATAACCAGTTGTTCTAGAAAAAGCAGAACCAAGGGGTGGCTTATAGAATAAATAGAACCAGCAACCAAACATCGGGGCCCTACCCTGGTAAGACTTGGTGCTGTGCTGAGGTCAGAGCCGATCTGGGGCTTTTTCTTGGAAGAACACGCTGCTTTGAATTGGTCCGTTAATAAACCGCTTAATTCGAATAACTCTGAAATTGACTGTATTGTGGTTTTTCGACGCCTTCAGAAAAGGTTCATCAGGAACCATTCAAATTTGTTCCTAAGAGTTTAATATAAATAGGTTTTGGAGAAGGGTGTTGTGTCATGAGCAGGTTAAAAGCAGGTTTTGACTCGGATCTTTCAAATGGACTTTTCCCCGTTGACTGGCTTCATTGGTCATTCCTTAGTATCTTGTAACCGCCATGTTTCCTATAAACCAGCATAACACACGAGGGGAATGTATTACCTCTGTCGAGTTCTCCAAAAAAAATCTGCAGGAAGGTTGTTCTGTGATTGGCACTTATAAAAGGCACCCAGCTCAGGGACTGCAGCATGGCAAGAAGAGGAAGGCAGTATACCTTATCTTACTCACAGCTCAGTCTGAGCTTTTTTTACCTTCCTCACAGCGAGCAACTCGAGCACGAAAATGGGATTTTTGCCTGAGAGGTCCCATCTCTCCCAAATAGGGTTATATGGATGGCGCGTATTATTTGCTCGTGGCTGAATTAAATACTATTTACAAATTGTGAATCCCTGCAGGATTTTCGAGTGAATGCTCTTGGCTTATCGCTGGCGCTGCCCGTTGTGAAAGTCCAATCACATATCAACTTGTTTACTTTAAAAACACATCGTTCTTATGAAATAGAGGTGCAAGACTCACCTTTAATCCATTATTCAGCTTATATCGTCGTATTATCTCGACCACATAATCCTCTACTAGTGTTGAAGCTGTGTGTGTGTGTAGGGGGGGGGTTCTCTATGATCATCCAGGGGAGAACGTTGCAGGCGCTGGGCAGATACACCCAAAACAGGGCGCCAATACATCGCTGGGCACACAGACACACACACAAACAAACTCTATATGGGGCATTTTGGAGCATTCAATTGACCTTGATTGTTGTATCCTTCCCTCCATCCATGATGATGAGTCCCAATACAGAACGTTAAAATCTGAGACTCTCAGCACATAATGACATTGTTTACAGATTTTTCTGGCTGTTGCTCCTCATCAGACTATCGATGTCCCCACACTACATGATCTGACATGCTTAATATTTCTAAATACACTGACAATCGGGACGGCCTTCGAAGCACTGGGAGAAGATTGGAGGAATAACGATTGGATTCTAGACTCCCGACGTGACAAGATAATCTAGGAAGATCATCGTTTACGATAACGCTGAAATGGAAAGGCCTGTTGAGATCGTCAGGAGGAGAAAACGGGCCTGAACCTGCTGAAGTGTGAGCCAGGCGTATAGGTCCTTAGATGGGTGTGAATTTTAATAAATGAAAATGAAAGTGATCTATTTTACCTGCTGTACTTACACATAGAGGTCCTCTACAATGAAATCATCCATGCAGAACACACACACACACACACACACACACACAGTGAAGTGAGTACACGTCCGTAGTGGAGGGCAGCCTTGTATACGATGCTAAGGGATGCTATTGGGGTTAGGTGTCTTGCCCAAATTTAATTGCCCATATAGTTCTTTTAAAAGGGAAATCAGAATTTTAAAATTCATTCATTCATTCATTATCTTCCGCTTTGTCCTCTATTAGGGTCGTGGGGGGGTTCCCCATTCCGATCCAGGGGAGAACGTTTCGGGCGCTGGGCAGATACACCCAGGACAGGGCACCAATCAATCGCTGGGCACACACTCACTCACACACACACACACTCTACATGGGACAATTTGGAGAGCTCAATTGACTTGATCCATGTTTTTGGACTGTGGGAGGAAACCGGAGAACCCGGAGGAAACCCACGCGGACACGGGGAGAACATGGAAACTCCACCCAGATGGGGATTCGAGCCGAGAATCCCTAGCGCTGAGAGGTGAACATGCTAACCACTAAACCACCGTGCCGCCGAATATTAAAATACTAGTTGGAATTAATATGATTATAAGCAAACCGACCTTCTCTGTGTACAGTGTACAGAGATCTTTGTGAGGACAGGACATACGATTGGGTCTGAAAGCTGCCGAGTGAAGGAGATTAAACAAGCCTGAAAAAGAACACTTGAGACACTGGCGTGGAAATAGCTCAGTGTAATGTAGAAACTAGGATGTAACAAGTTCATTCATCATCCTCAAGGGCAAATCAAACAGCACGGGTTAGATCCGGGCGATCCGACGACGGGCCGCACTGTCCGATGAGAACGGATAGAGATATTGATTGCTTTATTGCTGCCTTAATACCACGTAATAAGAAAATCACCTCACGACATTTACCAAATAAAGCGACCCATCAGTGGGTTCAGCTGGAGAAGAAATCGATGTTGTTTTTCCGGTAGAACTGCGGGGGATGAACATCTAATTTTGGCCCCCACCGTGTTATTTCAGGTTAAGTACCATTGTTCCAGGGCAGGCTGTCCTTGCCCGGCCCAGTTAATTTTAAGATGGTCATTTTGGTCGGTACCCACTTGCCTCTGACAGGTGTCTACTCCGTGGGGTTCTTTATCTGCCGTGGTATAAGTAATAAGTTAGCTACGGATTCCTGGAGCAGGTGGGCAACTCCGTCAGCCGCAGCCAGTCTTACCAGATCAGCCTAATTACAGCCCCCTCACATGCACTGTTTAGTCATTTACACCGGCGTGGGTGCCAAGACTGCCAGGTGGCATTAGAACCAGGTACTGAGGTTCGGGTTTAGAATGCAACACAAGCAAAGATTCAGATGATCAACCTGGATCATTCTTCTAGCTGGCAGGAATTGAAAGGAGGATGGTTTACCAGAGGAAGCTCTCGGAATTCAGACGTTCCAGAAATTAGAATCAAAGTGTGAATGCCACACAGAGGTGTTGTTAAAATATTATTGTCAAACTTTCTACATGATCTGATTCATTCATCCATTATCTTCCGCTTTATCCTCTCTTAGGGTTGCGGGGGGGTGGGTTCCCCATGCCCATCCAGGGGAGAACGTTTCGGGCGCTGGGCAGACACAGCCAGGACAGAGCCCCAATCTATCGCTGGGCACACACTCTCTCACACACTCTATATGGGGCAATTTGGAGAACTCAATTGACTTTGATCCATGTTTTTGGACTGTGGGAGGAAACCGGAGAACCCGGAGGAAACCCACACGGACACGGGGAGAACATGGAAACTCCACCCAGATGGGGATTCGAACCGGGAACCCCTAGCGCTGAGAGGCGAACGTGCTGACCACTAAGCCACCGTGCCGCCACATGATCTGATTGAAAAATAAAATATTTATATTATTATATGTGATGTGATGAATCAGGGGCATGTTCTCCCCATGTCTGCATGGGTTTTCTCTGGATTCTCCAGTATCCTCCCATAGTCTAAAAACATGGATCAAGTCAATTGAATTCTCCAAATTGCCCCATATAGAGTGTGTCCAGTGTGCCCAGCGATAATTTCTCTCCCTGGTATCTGGGCCCATAGGGAACGCCCCCACAACCCTAGTAGAGGATAAAGTGGAAGATGATGGATGAATGATTCAAGGGCGACAGAGGCTTAGTGGTTAGCATGTTCTCCTCTCAATGCTGGGGGTCCAGGTTCGATTCCCGATCTGGGTGGAGTTTCCATGTGAGGCTTTTCTATGGGTTCCACAGTCGTTCCACAGTCCAAAGACATGAATTCAAGTTGAATTGATGGTCTAAATTCCCTCTATCTAAAGGGTCACTTTATAGTGTGTGTGTGTGTGTGTGTGTGTGTGTGTGTGTGTGTAGGTGAGTGTGTCCCAGGGACAAATTGGCGCCCTGTCCATGTGTATCTGCAACAGCGCCCATGCCCATCCAGGGAAGAACGATCTGTGCACTGGGTTGATGCACCCAGAAGAAGGCGCCAATCCATCACTCACGTGGACACACACACACATTATATAGGGGCGCTATTTTGAAATACCTTAAACAGTACAGTTCCAAACTTTGGACACGCCCCCTTCTGGCTCCATTCTCTATTTCCTCCACTTATTGTATATACGGATGATAGTTTTACAATTACAGACTGTAGTCCATCTTTGTTGTTCTTAGTCCCCTGTTGGTTCTCTGTTCTCTATTGGTCAGGACATCAGAACAGGTATCATTTGCGTGGTGGACTGTTTATTGTCAGTTCTGCAGTGACACTCATGCATCATTATGTATTTTAATTGTATTAAACTGAAGCTGTCTAGTAAACATATTGGCATAAAGGCCACAGTTTTCCCGAAATGAGTCTTTTTTTTTTTTTCTTTTGAATCTTTTTCGGACTGCTATTGATTTCACTGCTTTGCTCGTCCTTTTATCCTCACGGCGTTTTTCCTGCTGTATCAGTGTAGATAGGAGGTTCTGTGCTAAACTTGGCAACGCTGACTCAACCCATGCCCAGCTTGATTGTGTGAGGTATTGTGTAGCGGCGGGTGTGGCGGGCATCCTTCCTGCTCTCTGGAGCTTCCCCGCTCCATTCGGCTGACGTAACCTGGCGGTGGCTCAGTGGCGCATACTCACATCTATTATCTCGCACATCGCTGCGTCTACCACTCAGGACTCAAATGCTGACGGAACAGGAGTCCTGTGACGGTTCAGGAACTGAGTGGGACTTTGGTTAAGGAATGATGGGGGCTCTCAGGGTGCAGCTGAGCTGGGGGGGTTTCAGAGGATCCCATGTCCTCAAATGACGGCGCTGGGTTTGATTTGTTTGCTTCTCGAGTACTCGTACGCCAGCGAGCATCCAAATCAATGAGGAGCTTTACCTCAAAGGCTCAGATGAACAGGTAGCAAGGTGACAAGATTAAAGATCACTCCCCAGAATTTATTTCTCCTCCAACGCCGCCTTCTCTCATCGCTCTATCGCTCATGCTGCAGCATTTCTTCATGCTTAGACCCCCAACCACTCCCTTTTTTAACCTTTAAACCGAATGAGTAATCCGAACCATCTTTCTTTCTCTGACAGCTGGGACCACATATATCTTTGGGAGAGGAGGAGCGCTCATCACGTACACCTGGGCCCCTAACGAGCGGCCGAGCACCAGGGCCGACCGCCTGGCCGTGGGCTTCAGCACTCAGTTGAAAGATGCCATCCTGGTGCAGGTGGAGAGCACGCAGGGCCTGGGAGACTACCTGCAACTGCATATAGTGAGTACTGAACTCCCCCTGCTGTCAAAACCGTGTGTGTGTATGCTGTGTCCCCCTCTCCAGCTTTGAGAGGAGCATAAACGTTAAACTATAAGCTCCATGGTGTTTCGTTCGCTTCAAGAACCTAAATTACCCCGATGTAATTGACTCCTCACTTTAATTAATGTTATCCGTTTTGGTCGAGGTTCAGTTCATCAGCACGAAATAAATCAGATTAAAGTCTGATGCAACCCAAACGACACAGAAACCAACAGATTACTCCTCCACTTATCTGCCGCTGTTCGGATGAGATTTTATTATATATTATTATAAAGTAAAGGGCGGCACGGTGGCTTAGTGATTAGCATGTTCTCCTCTCAGCGCTAGAGATTCCCGGTTCGAATCCCCATCTGGGTGGAGTTTCCATGTTCTCCTCGTGTCCGCGTGGGTTTCCTCCCACAGTCCAAAAACATGGATCAAGGTCAATTGAATTCTCCAAATTGCCCCATATAGAGAGTGTGAGGGAGTGTGTGCCGAGCGATAGATTGGCACACACTCACAGACACACACATTATATAAAGACAATTTATATTTATATATCAAAAGTTTGAACACACTAGTTTCACTTTCTGTAAAGATGGACTTTGTAGTTCTACAATTCCAGACTGTAGTCCATCTGTTTGTGTTCTACAGTACATACTGTGTACACTGTTCTAATGGTCAGAACCCCAATAGTACCCCCACAGAGCAGGGATTATTGGTGGGTGCATTAGTCCTATCCCAGCAGTGTCATTGATGTGGAGAAATGAAACTACAGCAGCACTGCTGCACTAAAACCCCTGCAGAACTGACAATAAACAATCCACCACCCAAATGATACCTGTTCTGTGATGGTTCTGACCAATAGAGAACAGAGAACCAACAGGGGACTAACAACAAAAAAGAACACAGATGTCCATCTATATGTACAGTATGTCTACCACATAATGCAATATATATAGAGCCATAACTGCATGTTAAACGTCTCATGTCTTTAACAGCTCCACATGCTCGTTTTATAATTAGTGAACAAAATACGTGGTTTAAGGGACATTTACAGACATCGAAAGCTCTGAGAGCATTCGGTACGGTGGCCCACGCCCACGCAAGATGGCCCCCACAATTCCAATATTAGACAGCAGCCATGAGATATGAACACAGATGGTCAGCCAGACACCTCCGAGACGCAAGATAGACACAATTATATATAGCCATGTGTCTGAACCGTCCACTTGTTATCTAATTGCACGAGTCGCACTTTAAAACGCTTCATGCATCTTGATGTTTGTTCAAAATGTTAAACATTGGTTGCAGCATGGTGTTGCTGCAGTTAACCCTTTCACCTCACAGTAAGAAGATACTGGAGTGGGGCATGCACACGTGCTGGGTGGGTTTTCTGTGGGTGTCCGGGTTTTCAAAGACATGCTGATGGGTAATTAAGAGATTCTAAATAGTCTAAGGTGTTAGGGGTGTATTAGTGCATTAAAAAAGGGCATCTGATGTAAAACGCTGCAGGATTATGCAGATGGTCTCTGCTGCTGCTGCGACCTCTGACAGAAAAAAGGGAATTATACAAAAGCCCAATTCTAAGCACCGTCACGCTGAACAACCCCTGATGCCTCTCATCACTAATCAACATTACTGTGTCATGTTCCACGTCCATGTTCCAGCACATGCTTCAAGAAAATTAAGGAGAAGCAGAACTAAGTGATGATAAAGTCTTTTAAGTGACATCATTCAGCAGAATTAACACCAGTGTGCAGATACCACAGATGCCACTTCTGGGTTTTGAGAACCCTTAGGACTTTTAAAGGAAGGCTTATGTGAATCCAGCAGGATCTAATCTTCAGGGTTAATTTTGAAAACGTTTCCGGACACATCGAGGCCATTTTTTACCATCAAGCTGTGAAAATAAGCCTCGTCATTTGTCTCCGATAAGATGAAGTGATAAAGCAGCTTGTAGAAGAGATTGCATGAGGCTGGAGAATATTTATCTGCATCGTGGAAAACAGAGTTGGACTTGCTAATGATTCAGCCCATTAAAATAACATAAGGCTGATACGGCGTGACTGTACGCTGGTATATCAATTTGGTAAGTGGCTTGTTGACCTCTTGGGCTTTTACTGGCAATTACAAATCCAGCGGGAATCAATTCAACGGAAATAAAGTGAAGTTAAAAAATAAATAAATAAATAAAAAAAAAAGCATGGTAATACGGTTTCTTGGGATGAATAATTAATTTGTGCCAACTTGGACTTCGCTTCCTTAGCAGGCCAACAGCAGCTGCTCAGCTGACACAGAGCACCGTTTGTTTTTAGTGCCTCCCCCATGCCCATTGCAGGGATATCATTCTGCCCCTGAAAGGGTGGATTGTTTGCAGTCATGTCAGATGGCCGTTTTGATAGCATCCTTTGTAACGAAGATTTATCATCAGAACGCATTTTAACTTGGTGTCGTTCTCAAAACATTGACATTTAAATGTCACATTCAAGTTCATTTATTTATAGAGCACTTTGTACAACAGTGCCTGGACCCCAAAAAACTGTTAACAGTGCAGGACACCCAGGTACAGATCGATGTGGAATCTATGGCAGTGATGCTCAACTGGTGGCTCATGATATATATATATTAATTCATTCGTTCATCTTCCGCTTTATCCTATATCAGGGTCGTGGGGGGGGGGGGTTCCCCATGCCCATCCAGGGGAGAACGTTTCGGGCCCTGGGCACACATACACACACACACACACACACACACTATATGGGGCAATTTGGAGAACTCAATTGATTTGATCTATGTTTTTGGACTGTGGGAGGAAACCGGAGAACCTGGAGGAAACCCACGCGGACAAGGGGAGAACATGGACACTCCACCCAAATGGAGATTCGAACCGGGAATCCCTAGTCCTGAGAGGCGAACATGCTAACCACTAAGCCACCGTGCCGCCCTATATATATATATATATATATTATATTATATGTATATGTATATATATATATATATATATATATATATATATATATAAACAATTCGAAAAAATAATTAATGCCCATCTAATTTTGTAATCATCTACTATCTTTAAAAAAAATGAAGAAAGAGCGTCAGATGCGCACAGCTTTCTCGTTGCCATGGTAACCACCATTCGTTTGCCGGTTACTCTTTTAAAATCTGTGATGCTTTTCGGGGGCAAGATGGCATAACACAAATATAACCCACAGTATTTTAAATGTGGATTTTCTATGTTTTCTTAGTTTCTTTAAAAAAATTGCTCTTGAATTCACTTTGTATACATATGTGTGTTTAAATGTGTTTTCGAAAATAACTTGGTTTGGTTTGTATTCAATAAAAGTGGTTCACAACATAATGACCATGAGTTCAGATCCCTCCTGATCTGTGGGACTGTGTTGTAGATAAAGTGGCGGTGCGGCGCAGTGCGGCATTATTTTTAACCTGTCTTCACTGACAATACATTCAATTGATCATACGTTCAGCGGCGGCAAAGAATGACGGGGATTAAGCAGAAAATAGAGAGATGAAAGAGGTTGACTTTAGGGCTTTCTACCTCCCAGAGAGGACCTGCATTCATCCATGTCCCCTTTAGCTCCCCCCGCAGTACCTCCTGCCTCCAGCTCTGCTTCGTTTCAGGCTGATGATGCCTGGCACCTCATCTTCGCCCACGGAATCGGAGACCGGCAAGAAGGTGGAGGCTGATGAATGAGGTGGTGTCGTCAGCGAGCCGGCCAATCACACTGCAAGTAATGAGGAGCAGAACGCTTTAGTATTCCAGAGAGCCTGTGTATCGATCTACAATAAGGGCCTGGCCTCCATCATCTTGTGGGCGTTTTGAAAAGAGGGCTCACCTTGGGGTCCGTCACCTAACCTGTCAGGGGTGAACCACTAAATTAATGGAGCTCTCAAAGAGATTCTTCAGTGCGAGAAGCACTGAGATGGAAATGCAGCAGCTGAGTTACTTCAGCCTGAACGGGAGCCACGATCCCGACATGTGAAATGTGTGTAACTCACTGGCTCACAGTGTAGCGCTGGAATCTTTCTGCTTTGAGGTTCAGTTCCTGATTTTCTGAGTTCCTCACAATTCAGAAAGCAACAGCAACGGTTTGATAACTTGCCTGAAGATGCAATGTAGAAATACCACTCTGAGTAATGGAACGCTTCCTTCAGTCGTTCCTCATTAACCCTCCCTTTACAGGAAGTCCTGCCAGAACTTGTGATGGGCTTTGGCTGGAAATCATTTTTCATTTTCAACTTGTATGATTTCTCATTTCAGCCTTGAGTTTACCATGATTAGCTCGTTTCTTGCCACTGACTGGATGACACCATTCTGTTTGCTGATGAGGTAAATGTGAGTTCCTTGGGTGGCTACCAATAAAACCATGTACCTGATGATTGGATTTGAATCCTCATGGATTTGCTCATTGGACTGATTAATGCACTGAAGCCTCCACTAAAAAAAGATGAACTAAAGTGATCTATTTTGCACACAGAGGAATCTGTCCTCCACGTTTAACCTATTCGTGCAGTATAACACACAAATATACACACTGAGTGAAGTGAGCACACGTACCCAGAGTGGTGGGCAGTCTTGTACACGTCACCCAGGGAGCATTTGGGGTTAGGGACCATGAGCTCTTCATCCATAGTCCTTGGTGGGACCAAGAATCAAACCGGGGACATTTGGGTCACAAGGCTGATTCCTTAATGACAAGCCTATGACCTTGGGGGACTACACCGTCCCACTGTTGGCCTCCTCCATTATTATGTATTTCTTTAATTTCCTTTACAGCACGGTGTTGCAGCAGACGGTTATTTGGAGTAGATCAGATCTTGGTTAGCGTTGTCAGATTGCCAATGAACTCCAATCACATTGTGGGGTGGAGATCATATGGGTTTTACTAAATTGACTTGTCATCACACGTCTTACCTCAATTCATGGAAACGTCAGGAGTGATATGGCAGATCTGTGTTCTTTTTCTGAGTCAGGAACCCTAAGCTCGTGTGTTGCTCATGGCCGAGCAACTCCAAAGGTACCATGTAGCTTGAAATATGGCCACGCTTTGAGGTTGTAGAGTCCAGAGCTCCCAATTCTTCCCTGGGCATAGGGCATTCATCTCACATTTGACTTGTTGGAGAACATTTTGGTGGAGGAACAGATGCCAGGGGCGGGGGCGCTCCTCGAGGGAAATCAGCCTTTTTAGTGATGTGTATCCCCTGGACAGATGTGGCATGATTAAAAACGGAAGAAAAATCTGTCAAAAAGCAGTCGCTGGCCTCGTAATTAAAGGTGCACCTGTTCATGAAACAGTGGCATTACAACCTTCAAGGTTTTTTTTGCCTTTTAATAGACACTGTTTTTGGCAGTTCTGCTTAAAACCATGTAATAACTCAATAATACTCTGTAATACATAAAAATATACCAACAAATCATTACCAAGCACTGAATTAGGTTCTCCTGTACACCTGCACTCATGTGATTGTCTAATTGACTAATGTAATGTCTTATCTTCCGTTAAATCCTCTACTATGGACTAGGGTTGCCAATGTAGACTGTTTCAGGCGCTGGGCAGCTGCACCCAGGACAGGGTGCCAATCCATCGCTGGGCACACACTCGCAATTATTTTTCAGATGAAGAAATTTAGAGCAGCCAATCCATGTTTTTGGACTGTGGGAGGAAACTGAGAACCCAAAGAAAATGCACATGGACACACGGAGAACATGGAAACTCCACCCAGATTGGGATTCGAACCTGGATCCCAGCGTTGAGAGGTGAACGTGCTGACCGCTACACCACCGGGGGACCAGGGACCAGGATCGTTGGGGGGGGGTCCTTGGGAGGGTCCCCCATTCCCATCTAGAGGCAAACGTTCAGGCGATGGGGAGATACACCCAGGACAGGGTGCCAATTCATCCCTGGGCACACACTCCCACACAGACAGACTATATAGGGGCAATTTAAAGCAGCCAATTCACCTTAAATCCTTGTTTTTGGATTGTGAGAGGAAACCAGAGAACCCGAAAAAAGAATAGAGTTGATAATAAGACAGAAACTCGGATAATCTCTCCGTATCATTGGGGCTAAAAGGCATTTTGAAATCCCTCACACATCGAACCTCGAGGATGTTTTCAACGCGATGTGAGGCTCTTTCCTCGTAGGGAATTTCCTTTAAAGTGCTCGGATATTGTATAGTCATTATTACTCATCTTACATGTCCAACACTAAAATAGCCCTTCTACAAATGGGTCATGATTACAACGTTACACTTACGTAACAATTTGGATTATAGTAATGCAATTATCAACGATTCTACAACAATTGGGGAGAGGGAAGAGCTTCCCATCGTTCTCAAATCCTCAAGGTCCGACGTGTGATGGATTCTGAAATGCTTTTCTGCTTCCCACAAATGCTTATCCCGCTTACTGTTGTCTTCCTGTCAGCTCTCGTTATTTCGGCTCGTTATTTATTCTCCATTTGTTTTTTTCATCGCAATGTCGTCGACGATGAAATCAATCACACGTGAACTTTGAAGCCTCCACCTCCGATTTCAGTTGGGATCGCAGTGCGTTTGAGTTTCTGTGATGTCGTTGGCTGAGAGTTATTTTTAGCTTTTTAGCTATTTGCATAATTGGTCAAGAACGAGGAAGCTTGTGCTGCATGGTATCTTTCTTCAGGCAAAACCCAGATTTCGAAGCAGAAGATTCAATTTGTTCTGTTAGTGAAATGTACAGTGTGGACACGCCCCCTTCTGGCTCCATTGTCCATTTCCTCCACCTACCATATAGATGGACTTTGTTGTTTTACAATTACAGACCTTAGAACATCTGTTGTTTCCTGTTGGTTCTCTGTTCTCTGTTGGTCAGCACATCACAGAACAGGTATCATTTGGGTGGTGGATTGTTTATTGTCAGTTCTGCAGTGACACTGATGCAGTGAGGGGGTGTTAGTGCAGCAGTGCTGCTGGAGTTTCATTTAAACACCTCAATGACACTGCTGGGATAGGACTAATGCACCAACCAAATAATCCCTGCTCTGTGGTGGTACTATTGGGGTTCTGATCATTAGAACAGAGTAAAGGGGACGTACACAGTATTCTGTGGAATTGTAGAACTACAAAGTCCATCTTTACAGAAAGTGAAACTGAAACGGTAGTGTGTTCAAACTTTTGATATATAAATCTAAATTGTGGTTATATAATGTGTGTATGTGTGTGAGTGTGTGCCAATCTATTACTGGGCACACACTCACTCACACAGACACACTCTATATGGGGCAATTTGGAGAACTCAATTGACTTTAATCCGTGTTTTTGTGGGAGAAACTGTGGGAGAAAACCGGAGAACCCGGAGGAAAGCCACACGGAAACCCAAGTGGAACTGAGAACATGGCAAAAATAAATAAATAAATAAATAAATTGGGTCATTTATTGGACGCTTTTATCCAAAGCGACTTACAAGGTGAACACAGGGTTAATCACAACATCCCTGGAGCAATGAGGGTTAAGGGTCTTGCTCAAGGACCCACACTGGCAACTTCAGTGGACCTGGGATTTGAACCCCCAACCTTCAGATTGACAGCCCAACACCCTAACCACTGAGCTAACCCGCCCCCAAAAAGGAGGCGTGTCCAGACTTTTGGCTGCTCCTGTTACTTGGTTGTCCTTGTTTCGGTTGGAAACGCTGCTGAAATCCATGTGCATGTGTCAGAATGCATTTGTGTTCTGTTTGATATGAACTGTTTTAGCACGGCAATAACACATTTCAGAGCGTCTCACGAAGCCTCTGGCGTGTGTGTGTCGGTCGGTTGGTGGTGTGAGCGACGTTGCCTCTGAAAGCAATTTACAGTTTAGCACAAAAATGTAAGTAATGTTGTGCAGAATGTGTTGCATCGTTATCTGAGAAATCAACAGTCCTTCGCCGGGCGTTTCTGCGAATGTGCCGTTCAAGTGCTTTTTTCTGCTGAACATCACACATCTGCTGAACGTGAACAATCCTGCTGTTGACTGTTTGATCATGATGATAAATGGACTTTTATGATTTCTTTTTTATTTTATTTTATTTTATTTTATCGCCTACAAACTCTTTAACAAAGTAGAAAGTCGTAGCCGCGACACAATGATGTCACAGAATTTGAATAGTTGGCTCCAGTTCGAAAATCAAGAAAACTGTCACATTGCACATTGAAACTAAACACTGGTATTTTATTAAGGGTGGCTTATGTTTGCCTCTCTGGGATCCAGGTATGAATCCCAATCTGGATGGAGTTTCCATGTTCTCCCTGTGTCTGCGTGGGTTTCCTCCGGGTTTTCCAGTTTCCTCCCACATTCCAAAAACATGGATCAAGTCAATTGAATTCTCCAAATTGCCCCAAATAGAGTGTGTTTGTGAGAGAGAGAGAGAGAGAGAGAGAGTGTGTGCCCAGCATTAGATTGGCGTCCTGTCCTGGTTGTATCTGCCCAGCACCCAAAACGTTCTCCCCTGGATGGGCATGGGGAACCCCCCGCTACCCTAGTAGAGTATAAAGCGGAAGATAATGGCTGGATGAATTTCAAAAATAAAGAAAACAGTCACATCACATATTTAAACTGCACATTGGTATTGTATTAAGGGTGGCTTACTGGTTACTACGTTCATCTCTCTGGGATCCAGGTTCGAATCCCAATCTGGATGGAGTTTCCATGTTCTCCCTGTGTCTGTGTAGGTTGGTTTCTTTCGAGTTCTCCGGTTTCCTTCCACAATCCAGAAACATGGATTCAAGGTGGGCATGGTAGCTCAGTGGTTAGGGTGTTGGGTTATCAATCTGAAGGTTGTGGGTTCAAATCCCAGGTCCACTGAAGTTACCAGTGTGGGTCCTTGAGCAAGACCCTGAACCCTCATTGCTTCAGGGATGTTGTGATTAACCCTGTGCTCACCTTGTAAGTCGCTTTGGATAAAAGTGTCCAATAAATGACCAAATGTAATGGTAATGTATAGGCTGCTCTAAACTGCCCCTTTCAATTTGCCCCTATATATTTTGTGTGTGTGTGCACACTACTTAAAATAAAATTCTATATTAAAACTTTATATTATTATAAAACGTTATATCAACGTTTCCTCTTTTGGAACAATAACATCAGTTTATTTTCAGAATGTGGCATCTGAGCCAGTATTTTCTGAAACAAAACATCCCCTTTAAAAAAATGCACATTGGCACTTCGCGGTCAAGGGCTCTAGATGCGCTCGAAAGTTCCGTCCTGCTCTTCCACTCCATCCTGCTGTTTTTCCAACCTGCGTTTTAGGCCAAGCTGTACTTCGCCATCCAGCAGAACCGGCTAGGACAAAAATAATTCGAGTGTGCTCGTTGAGTTCCAAGTCTGGTGGACTGTAGGCGTCGATGATTTATGGTCGTCCGATATGCGGGGTCCACTGTCAGAAGCCAACCCAGAGTCGGCGTTCAGCAACAAGATGGAGAGTCTTTAGGGAAGAGTATTTAGCCCAAGGCAAGACTGCAGCGTTGCACTGGTATGCGTAAATATAGCCGGGAGGGCGAGTGACAAGGTGACTCACCACTTTCTTGTTACTGAATAGAGGTTGCAGTGGAATTGGTGCAGGAGCTCATAAACCAGTCATTTAACATCTCCATGTGAAAAACAACCACAATGGCACTTGAAGTCAAAGTGGCTGCACATACTTATGCAATAGGAATCTGTTTATTTTTGCTTTCACAGAAAACCAAACAGCGGCTTTATTGGTTTCTCCTTTTTTTTTCGTGAAATTGCTTATTGCGTCAGAAAATGTGAGTCTACAGAAGAATTTTTTTTTTTTTTTTTCATGTATTTATTTAATTATTTTCTGGGAATTACTTTTCATCGTCTCCCGTTAGAAGCCGACTTGTTTTCCCACCAGCAGAACCATTAGCATGTGTACATCCGTGTCTATGCAGATCCGGGGTGTATGTGTCTCTGCGCCGTGACGCTGGCTGATATTTTTAGCTGTGTTTTCGCGACGCGCACCTGCAAGGTTTCCTAACCTCTTTATAAAATGAACTCCACTTTAGTATTAGTTACTTATAAAATATGCTCCGACCTCAATATGTTACTGACACAGACAAACTTCTCAGAGTACTTTGTACATCATGTGATTGATGCGATTCGCTCGGTTATTAAGGGTGGGGTTCTGAACAACGTCTTGCCGCTGAGGCTCGTAATTCTTTTTGATTTGACGGCTCATTAATAAAGCCGAGGAACATTTTGTTTCCTTCTGATACGTTTTTGAAGCGCTGTTCCCGGTGCTTATCTCCTCCTGATGTCTTCTGTGTGCAGCGCAGACCACTTTCTGGCACATTATTAATAGTCGCTGTGTTGTGAATGGACCATGGAGCTGCCTTCCTGCACTGTGTATATGTATATGTACAACTGAAGCTAGATTAATCACAGCCTATCCCTTAAGGACCTGCTCTGGTTCTGATAAGAGACCATGCCTTGGAACTTTATATAACTTCTAACATCCTTGAATTGGACCTGCAATAAACTCCCAGCATCTATATCGTTCCAACGTTAATTTTCATTTTCTATTAAAATGATGTATGATGTCTTGTATTAATAAAGCTGTCAATTCTAGATGAGTGCACAGCGTCCTACAGACCCATCCTAATAATAAAGACGATTATAGCAACAGAGAACAATTCCCTTGTAAACACAGTTGGTAAAATAAGGAAGGAAATGTTTGGCAACCAGATTCAGAGTTTTGTAGTTCTTTAGAACGTCCCCTTCTATTTAAACCTGTAGTTTTGTGATATTGGGCGTCACGGTGGTTTAGTGGTTAGCACTTCTGACTCTGGGAACTGGGGTTATAGGTTTGAATCCCAATCTGAGTGGAGTTTCCATGTTCTCCATGTGTTCTCCCCATATAGGGGTTTCTCCGCTTTCCTCCCACAGTCCAAAAACATGGATTCGAGGTGAATTGGCTGCTCTAATTTGCCCCTATTTAAGTCCCACCAAGTGCTTACTTCACTCAGGGTGTGTATATGTGTGTGTGAGAGTGTGTCATGAATGGATTAAATGTGTGGGACAGTTTTCTGTGTGTGTATGTACAGTAGACTTTATCAGTCTGGCGCCTCCCAGTGACCACTGGCCAAAAGTCAGAAAAATCACCAGGACAGGTCATCAGTCCGGCGCAGAGCAGACATACTGTACAAACACATCACACGCGAGATGAGTTCTGTGAAATAAAGCTGTCTTCAAAAGCCGATAAAACCTCCCTGAAAACACCTTAAAAATCTCATCCGGCTGCAAATAATCACGAGAGTAGAAGGTTGTGAGTAAACTGGCTGTTTTATAACCATGACTTGCCGTTTTGGCCGTTTTTGATCATAGAGCATGTCAAAATAAAAGCATAGGCAATCATCTACAGCTTAGATCGCATTAGTACAGTCAAGAACATCAAGAACACGAGTATGACCAATGAATTGGAACATGAGTGTGATTCGACAGACAGCTTTCCCACAAGAACAGAAGGAAGAAAACATACACGGAATGCATCGAGAATACAAATCCACCTAGTGGTTCCACTGGGTCTGGCTTTACTAGATCCGTCTGGTTTAGATGTAAAGGGAAGTGTTTGAGTGTAAACCCTCATCAGCCAGCTGAGTCCCGCTGAGTGCACTTTGGCTCCAGAGCTCCATCTTCAGGGGACCCTCATGTTTTTTTCATTGCTTTTAGTTCCCATAAGAGACTTTTGGTTGCTGATGTTGCTGCTGGAACATTAGTTTAACTGTTAGTATGGTTAGTATAACTGTCTGTATCTTATAAAAATAGTTTTATATATAAATACAGTACCAGCCAAAAGTTTGGACGATATATTTTTTTTAATTTTAGAAACTACAGACATGTCGTGGACAAAAGGCAGTACCCTTGTTTTATAAAGAGCTGGAACGGATTGAAGTATTTGAATAAATCTGTTAATTAGATTGATTTTTTTTTCTGTTAGCGTCTCCCCGTCCTCTGCATAGTGAACTTACTGCGGAGTTTCGGAGCCCGGGGACATATCGGACTGCTGCATGCTGGTTATTGATTCAGTGTTTCTTTGTAATGTTTCATGACACAAGTGATTAGAACAAGAAGATTTATATTTTCAGGTTGCACAGACTAACATGATGCATCAGTAATCAGTATTTTATTCAGGAAACCATAACGGAAATGGAATTTATAGCAGAGGGAAAAAATTCCCATTTCAATATGAATTGTGCTTGAAACAAACCAAATGAAATCCTCATGGTGGAACAGTCGTCAGAGCTCCGAGCTGCCGAATTGCAGAGCAGAACAGACTTCACTTCAATTTATTTGTCATCTAAAACAATTGTTCATCTTTTTAAAGTGTAAAGTTGTGGGTTTTGCTTCAGTTGTTGATAAATTATCTCATTTTCATTGATTTGCGTCACGCACCGATAACCTGAAATTGTCCTGTCAAATGACTTTGTTTACTGTGAATTCATTGTTCCTTCAGCTGCAGCACTCTTCACTGTAAACACACATTCCACAGCCAGGCTGAACGATGCTGACGTATTCAGCTTCACTTACTGATCTTCAAATCTCAATTAGTGATTAATTAAAAGGTCTAAAAATAGTTTAATTTAATTTTAATCCCATTGCCTTATCTTTTGGATAATCCTATACTTGGGACCAGGGTTGCGGGGGGAGTTCCCCGTGTCCATCCAGTGGAGAACGTTTTGGGGTTGACACCCAGGACAGGGCATCGATCAATCGTTGGGCACACATTTACTCACACACACATTATATAGGGGCAATTTAGAGCAGCCAATTCACCTCACAGTGGCACAGTGGCTTAGTTAGCATGTTCACCTTGAATCTCAATCTGGGTGGAGATTCTATGGTCTCCCTGTGTCAGTGTGGGTTTTCTCCAGGTTCTCCAGTTTCCTCTCATCATTCAAATACATGGATTCAAGGTAAATTGAATTGAATTTTCCAAATTGCCCCATATAGAGTGTGTGTGTCTGTGTGAGTAAGTGTGTGCCAAGAGATAGATTGGCGCCCTGTCCTGGGTGTATCTGCCCAGCGCCCGAAATCTTCTCCCTTGGATGGGCATGGGGAACCCTCCGCGACCCTAGAAGAGGATTAAGCAGAAGATAATGAATGGATGGATGGATGGGAGGAAACCGGAGAACCTGGAGAAAACCCACACAGACACAGAGAAAACATGGAAACTCCACCCAGATCAGGATCGTAACCTGGATCATCAGACCCCACCATGCCCCGGTTTCCATTCCATAAATTAAAATGAAGGTTAGAATGAAACCCTTTCAGTCATTGGAGTTTTAAGGGTGGTGCAGGGAGGATGGAGGTCCACAGAGAGAGGAGGAGTCTCAGGCATGCAGTTTAAATCTGGGTTCTGATTAAGTGTGAAGGTCATGTGTTGTGTCACATATTAACATGCAGTGTTTGCTCGCAAACAGGCAGGTGAGATTGGTTTGCTCACACGTCTGTGCACCCGGCTAAATGTCAACATCCCCGGGCCACCCTCACCCCTCCGCTGGGGAGATATATTAGGATTGAATCAGTTCTGTCTCCTCGTGTATCCTTCACCCCACATGCATTCTTAGTGTCCTGTCTCCCATCATACAGACTCAGCCGTAATTCCGGGGAAAACGGCGCATGTTCAGATTTGCCTCACAGGCTTCAGCGGGTCGTGTTCCAAATTAATGCCCCTTATAATCATGTCTCAGTCATACCTCTCGGTCCTGAGCCAAAAGTAGGACAGTCATTTCCAAAGCACCTAAGAGGAAAGAGCAGGAATGTTAAAAAGTTAGTGTGCTAAAAGAGATTTCTTATTTCACGTGACCCACTGAAGCAGCTTAGGTTTGGGGGTTTAGTTGGAGAATATAATTGCATTTTAAATTAAGCTCATTAAAATCAAAGGAATTCTGTCATTCAGGATTATGCTCTAAATAATCATCCAGTTTTTATAAATTCGTACTTGTATTTCATCTATTCAGATCCGAAAGTGATAAAAAGTAATGTTATGAAACAGAATGGTTTATATCATGTTCAATCATCGTCAATATTTCAGCACTATAAAGACGTACAATAAACACTTTTTATTATGAATGTTATGAGCATTTATAAAGTACTTTTTAAAGTTTACTTACTATCCATCCATCCATTATCTTCTGCTTTATCCTCTATTAGGGTCGCGGAGGGGGGTTCCCCATGCCCATCCAGGGGAGAACAACAGATACACCCAGGACAGGGCGCCAATCTATCACTGGGCACACACTCACACACACAGACAACTCTATATGGGGCAATTTGGAGAATTCAATTGACCTTTAATTCAATGATTCAAGGATTTTTTATTGTACTGGGGTACTGGTGAGTGAAAAACTTATGAGCAAGTACCCACAACTGTAGACAGACACTCACTCACACAGACACACTCTATATGGGGCAATTTGGAGAATTCAATTGACCTTGATCCAAGTTTCTGGACTGTGGGAGGAAACCGGAGAACCCGGAGGAAACCCACACAGACACGGGGAGAACATGGAAACTCCACCCAGATTGGGATTCAAACCGGGAATCCCTAGAGCTGAGAGGAGAACATGCCAACCACTAAGCCACCGTGCCGCCCCCGATTGTTACTTACGTTTCAGATATACATTTTGTAAAGTATTATGAGGAAGGGAAGGGTGTGGCGGGGGGGGGGGGGGGGGTGCAGCTCTGGACTGTATGATGGATGAGTTTTTTTGGGTTGGCCATTTTCTACAGATCACTGCAGCTTCGTCTGAACCCTTTCCACATTCAGTATGAATAAAAGATTCTATTTTAAGTATTTAAAACTTCACTTTGCTGAGCAAAAAATTCCACTCTGATTACAGAAACAATGTTCCTTTGCTTTTCCAGCTGAAGCATTTTAAATGTAATACCTCACTTTATTTTTCTACACCACTCCTTTTAAAGGGAACCCCTGCTGGTGCTGTTTATAATGAAAACACAGGGTCTCAGTTTAGTGCGAATGACGGGAAACCGAGACGATGATGAGACGAGGCCGAAACCCGCTCCCTGACGAATCTGTCCTTCTTTTGTCTTCTTTTCTTTGGCCTTTTCTAATTTCCACTCTTTTAATTGCATTTTCTGTCACTAGGCAGTTGTTTATTCTGGAGCAGGAATAATTCAGGTAAATTGCTTGTTTGCGTGTGGACGTTGCCTCGGGGGCAAATTAGAGTAGATAGTCAGTCTAGTGGCAGATGAGAGCACATTGGAGTAACTGGACCAAACACGAGCAAAATCAGAGAACAGACATGAAGCTTGAGCCTCAGAGGAAAACTGCACACCGCGTCCAACCAGAGTTGCATCAGACGTAAGAATCAGATACGAGTTAAATTTGAACGTCTTTTTTTTTTTTCTGGTGAAACAGTAATTTCATTTTACTGCTGAAGGGAAGAACATGACATTTTCAGACGTCTGCTTTAGCGCCAGTCTTTTCAGTGTTTAAAAGAGAACCGTGCTCTAATCTTGCATCAGCCAGACTCGCACTTGAGTCTTTTTATGTACAGTGGTGACGTTTCAAACAGTCTCACCCACATCGGCTTCGCGAAAGGAATTCCTTTTGTGCAAAAACAAGCCAAAAATAAATTGACAATCGCTGCTTCGGAACAAATGGGTGAACATCAACACTGCTGTCCTCCGCTTGATGTTCTATATGTTCACACTGATTATTTCAGTCAGAATAGGTGCTAGGAGCTTAATGAGTGTTTATTGCCCATCCAGACAGATGCAATCTATTCCCAGGGACATACCATCAAGTTTGGTTCGTTGGATTATTAGTCCAAAGTTTCTATTTATTTGCCCATCAGCTTTGCTTTTTGTTCCAAATGAAGGAAAGATGAAGAAAAACCGCCGCATTTGAATAAATGCATTTTACAGTCAGGCTTTTACCATTACAGCTACCATGAAAATTTAACAAGTTTTTCTTTCGTGGAGATAAAATGTCCCCTTAAAAGCTATTGAGCATCCTCTAGTGCCATTATCTGTATTATCAAGAGCATGTCGAAGATCCCCTGAGATCCTTGAAGTGCTATAAACACAACAAAGCCATGCTTGTGGCACTCCATCCAAAACTCTGTGATCTCAAGTATCCAGCGATGTGCAGATGTGGTATTCATGAGGTTTTATCAATTCTGTGTCTCATTTCTTATGAAAAGTAAATACTTTGATACAAATTGATAACAAATTAAGAGTAACGCTTTCTAAAATCTGGTGTTCATAATGCATTATAACTGCATTTGTAACACTTGTCATAAGCCTCTGCTAATGTTCATAGATGTTTATAATCACAGTCATGTGTTAGAACAATGACATAAGGCTTTATATTTTTTTCGTTATTATGAATTATAGTGGCGGCACGGTGGCTTAGTGGCTAGCACGTTCACCTCTCAGCGCTAGGGATTCCCGGTTCGAATCCCATCTGGGTGGAGTTTCCATGTTCTCCCCGTGTCTGCGTGAGTTTCCTCCGGGTTCTCCGGTTTCCTCCCACAGTCTAAAACCATGGATCAAGTCAATTGAACTCTCCAAATTGCCCCATATAGAGTGTGTCTGTGTGAGTGAGTGTGTGCCCAGCGATGGATTGGCGTCCTGTCCTGGATCTATCTGCCCAGCGCCCGAGACGTTCTCCCCTGGATGGGCATGGGGAACCCCACCGCGAACCTAATAGAGGATAAAGCGGAAGATAGTGAATAATGAATGAATGATTATAGTATAAACATTCCATAAACTCAGTAACGAGCATTTATAATGTTTTATAAGTCATTATGTATCAATATTAATGTATGTATTTTCTTTATTTTCCGTATTTTCTTTAATAAATAACAAAACACTTTACTTTATGCCTGTACAGAGAGATTATAAGCATTCATTAGCTGTTATGAGCACTTATAAAGTACTTTTTAAAGAAGGCATTCGTTAACACTGGTCACTACAGTTAAAGTATACATTTTATAATGCATTATGTCGCATTGTGTTATAATGCCTTATGGCATATCTTATAACACTTATGACCACAATTAGGGTTATGAACATTTATGTACATTATTAAACGTTATTATTAAATGTGTTATAGGGCATTGTAATTACTTTATAAAGCTTTATGAAAGTGCTCATAATGCATTACAAAAACAGATTCAGTTATCATTAAGTTTAAACACAGATATCAGGTGGCTAACTAATTTAGAATATGATGTCATATCGTTCCTGTAGGTGTAAAGAACAGCTGACTCGGTACTTCTGTCCATATGATCTACCTCATCTGTAGACTGACAGCACGGTTGTTTTTTCACACTCATTGGTTGCATGCTTTGGGTTTTTAAATTGTGTTTGGCGAATCAGAGCATTTTTGGGGCCAGTCTGCCTGATGTGGGCTCAACAGGAAACGTGACATTTCAAATCTACCAGTACAGCTGGATTCCAAATCCATTTTGGTTCTAAGTACATGTTACCTCCTGCCAAGGCCCGTTTATCACAAATACAATTCAGAACATCTTTCTGAGTTCATGCACTCGATTTTGCAATCGCTGCATCGTGTTCCATTCACCCAACTGGCTTCAGTGAAAGCAAACTGATCAGGACACTGACACTTTTTCTTATAAAACCGCCATCTTTAAGCTTTGAATCACTAAAAATAAACTCATGTCCATCCATTATCTCCCGCTTTATCCTCTATTAGGGTCGCGGGGGGGGGGTTCCCCATGCCCATCCAGGGGAGAATGTTTCGGGCGCTGGGCAGATACACCCAGGACAGGGCGCCAATCCATCGCTGGGCACACACTCACTCACACAGACACACTCTATATGGGGCAATTTGGAGAACTAAGTTGACTTGGTCCATGTTTTTGGACTGTGAGAGGAAACCGGAGAACCCGGAGGAAACCCACGCGGACACGGGGAGAACATGGAAACTCCACCCAGATGGTGATTCGAACCTGGAATCCCTAGCGCTGAGAGGCGAACGTGCTAACCACTAAGTCACAGTGCCGCTAAACTCATATCATTCATTAATATTTCTGAAATGACATTGCTTTAAGTCACTTTGTGTTCTGATCCAAACCATCAAGATGGAAAACTTCTAAGTTGCTTTGGATAAAAGTGTCCGCTAAAAGACTTCGTCTCATCATCCTCCACTTCATCCTCTACTAGAGTTTTGAAGGGGAGTTCCTTTTTTTCCATCCAGGGCAGGGTGCCAATCCATTGCTGAGCACAGACACACACACACATTATATATATAGGGGCAATTTAGAGCAGCCAATTCAGCTTGAATCCATGTTTTTGGACTGTGGGAGGAAACCAGAGAACCCGGAGAAAACCCACGTGGACATAAGAAACTCCACCCAGATTGGGACACAAATTTGGATCCCCAGCGCTGAGAGGTGAACGTGATAACCACTACACCACCACAGCGCCCTCTAAAGGACCAAATGTAAAGATTTTATCCCGGACCTCATTAAAACCTCTAACCATTACATGTGATGTAATCGAGATGACATAGCCTTCATTAAGCAGTGTGTTATTTGAATAAAGCCTTAATAAAGGTTTGCTGTGGAGCAGATTGGAGGATGGAGGTGAAAGAATGAGGGTGATGTTAAAAGAGATGTAATACTGTGACCTTTCTTTCACCTTTTCTCCTCGACTGGCGCTTGCATCCGGCCTGTCCTTTAATCCAGATCTACTCACTGGGCATCCCAATCAGCAGGCCACTGGCTGGGCAGGCAGATGTGGGGTGGCGAGAAACGGGGGGCTGATGGAATCACATTAACAGGACCTTCATTAAAGTGCAGGGACAGATCCACATGTCATCAGCAGAATGGATTTAACCTTGCTGTGGGAGTTAAGACGTACAGCGGTGTGCTTCCTGTTGACTTTTGTTTGATGTTGAACTCATCATTCACTTCGGTCGGTTTGGTCCACAACTTCATTTCTGTAAAACTGCTTCGTGCCAATTCCATATGCAATAAGCACTATAGGGCGGCACGGTGGCTTAGTGGTTAGCACGTCCTCCTCTCAGCACTAGGGATTCCCGCTTCGAATCCCCATCTGGGTGGAGTTTCCATGTTCTCCCCGTGTCCGCGTGGGTTTCCTCTGGGTTCTCCGGTGTATGTGTGCGTGTGTATGTGTGCGTGTGTATGTGTGCGTGTCTGTGTGAGTGTGTGCTCAGTGATATATTGGCGCCCTGTCCTAGGTGTACCTACCCAGCGCCCGAAACGTTCTCCCCTGGATGGGCATGGAGAACCCCCCCGCAACCCTAATAGAGGATAAAGCGGGAGATAATGAATGAATGAATAAGCACTATAAAAGAAAGCGATGTGCAGATGTGGTATTCATGAGGTTTTATCAATTCTGTATCTCATTTCTTATGAAAAGTAAATACTTATTGATAACAAATAAAGAGTAATGCTTTCTATAAATCTGGTGTTCATAATGCATTATAACTGCATTTGTAACACTTGTCATAAGCCTCTGCTAATGTACATAGATGTTCATAATCACAGTCATAATGTGTTCGAACAATGACATAAGGCTTTATAACACAAATCATTATTATGAATTTTAGTAAAAATATTCCAATAAACTCAGTAATGAGCATTTATAATGTTTTATAAGTCATTATTTATCAGTATTAATTTATTTATTTTCTGTATTTTCTTAAAATAAATAACAAAACACTTTACTTTATGCCTGTACAGAGAGATTATAAGCTTTCATTAGCTGTTATGAGCACTTATAATGTACTTTTTAAAGAAGGCATTCGTTAACACTGGTCACTACAATAATTTAACTAAAAGTTAAAATATACATTCTATAATGCATTATGTTGCATTGTGTTATAATGCCTTATGGCATAGTCTTATAACACTTATGACCACAATTAGGGTTATGAACAATTATGTACATTATTAAACGTATGTGCTTCCTGTTGACTTTTGTTTGATGTTGAACTCATCATTCAC
The DNA here is from genome assembly GCA_019802505.1 of Corydoras sp. C115. Classification (NCBI taxonomy): domain Eukaryota; kingdom Metazoa; phylum Chordata; class Actinopteri; order Siluriformes; family Callichthyidae; genus Corydoras; species Corydoras sp. C115. Next base: position 2,915,121 of record JAFMOC010000045.1, read on the forward strand.
TTCGGTCTGTTTGGTCCACAATTTTATTTCTGTAAAACTGCTTCATGACAATTCCATATTGCAATAAGCACTATAAACAGAAAGCGAATTAAACCCTGAATGATGTTCTTCCTTCAGGCTCTCGTACAGCAGACTAATGCAATTCTCCAACTATTCATTCTCTGTTTTAGTTTCGTTTAAGAGCTTGTGTATGAGACTTTTTATCCTCGTACTTGCTCCTTATATTATGTTAGTGCAGTATTCTGCATCATTGACATGCAAAGTGTTGGTGAGCTGCAGTGAGGCAGGCCAGCCGAGTGGATTCTGCTTAGCGCCTGACAAAAAGCTCAGGCTTCCTGCTTTGAATATGAATCAAAGCACTTTTTGCGAAAACTTCAGCAAGAGTTCTCTAAGAAGTAGGGTTTAGAACTTTCCTTCCCGGGGAATTTGAGGAATGTATTCTTGCAATTCCGATATAATACCGCGAGCAAAGCACCTTATTTGATTATTTGACGAGTTATTGAGCTGATGCTGTTCAGAAAGTTAATCAGTCTGAATGTGCATCTCTGCATTGTCCGTTGTAGTGTTGTTTAGCGTTGTTTAACATTGTTTAACGGTTTAACTGTGGTGTTAATAACAGTTGTGTTTTTATTATTAGACTTATTGTAGAATGTCTCTGAAATCCTGAAAACTAGAGGCTTATTCTAACATTAACACTGACTATGAATCATCATAGTATTCATAATGTATTATAAGTGCATTCATAATGCTTTCTAACATTTGTCGTTAGCCTCTGATGATGTACATAGATGTTCAAATCACAGTCATAATGTCCATCCATCCATCCATTCATTATCTTCCACTTCATGGGTTCCCCATGCCCATCCAGGGGAGAACGTTTCGGGCGCTGGGCAGATACACCCAGGACAGGGTACTAATCTATCACTGGGCACAAACTCACTCACACACACAATTCCAATTGACCTTGATCCATGTTTTTGGACTGTGGGAGGAAACCAGAGAACCCGGAGGAAACCCACGCGGACAGGGGAGAACATGGAAACTTCCACCCAGATTGGGATCGAACCGGGAATCCCCAGCGCTGAGAGGAGAATAATAATAAGGAAAATAATTAGATTTTTTTGGATGTGTAGACGTTCTTACTTAAACAAGATGATTACACTTTACTTAAAGTCTATAAAGAGCATTTATGATTTTTAATCTTATCTTTTTTATTATATACTAATATGTATGCAGTCTCTTTCATACAGGTAATAAATAAAACACTCTACTTTCTGTCTGTAAAGAAAGCTTATGAGTTATAAACTTTTTATTTATATAATCAGAGAAAACCAACACAGGGAGAACATGAAAACACTCAGGGATTCGAACCTGGATCCGCAGCGCTTAAAGCGCGTGCTCACCACTCACCACCGTGCTCCCGAGTGCCGAACCACTTGTTTTCCGATCAGTTGCCCCATGCAGATGACCCCCAGACATCCATCACATGTTTCCATACAACTAGAAAAACAGCTGCTCTAATGGTTCTAACAGTAGCAGGCCCAACGCTGCAACACATCCCATAATACCGCTGTATAGTGCTGACACAGGTCTTGTTGCAGCCGTAATGAGAGTGTTGATGAGGTTGCCCTGAAGAGAAAGTCAGAGCGCAGACCTCAGGATGCCCGCTGCTGTTGAGATGTTGATGTTGTGTTGGTGTGGAGTTGAAAGCTTCGTGTTCTCATTTCTGACGAGCGAATGGGAATGAGCTCAGTTTAAGGAGGTGAGAGAGAATCAGCGCTGATTGAAAGCTGCATGGATGCAGGCTGCCAGTCTTAAAGGCACCAGCCAACACTGCAATTCAAACCCGGGCTTGTTTAGCCGAATGTTTGGCATGTGGGAATGAGAGCGTGTTGTTGTATGCTCTAGCCTGAAGGGACAGCCTGTTGACAGGTGTGCTCTCCTCTGGCTCATGGCATTGTCTGCTCGTTACCATGTGCCCTGGAGAGATTACTCCAGCGTTCCAGTCTTCCATAGCTGCCACTAGGAACACTGTCAGACGCCGGAGAAGCAAATCCGGTACTGATGTCCTTAAATTCAGGAGGTTTTCATACCTTTCTAGGAGGTATTCTAAGATTTTGGTTCAGGGACGACGCCAGGGTTCTGTACATTAACTAAGAATTCGGGCTGCTGAAACCTATCCCAGCAGAGCAGAGCATAGAGCAGAGCCACCACACCATCCTGGACAGGTCTCCAGAGTATTACAGTGCAAAACACCACAACCCAACCTTTCCTCTGATTGACACAGGAGAATAAAAATAAAAACAAGAAACTACCTGTGCAACCCGGACAGTTATTGTGGAAACAGTTTGGGGAAGGCCGTTCTTGTGTTGTCACTCTGCCCCTGTGCACAAAGCAAGCATGATGGCATCGCCCCCACAGAACACCTCCAGGATGAACCAGAATAGAGCGACCAATCGCAATGTTTACAGCGTTGCAGGAAACATGATCACGAGCCCGCAGAGAAGAGGATCGAATACAAATAATAACGTATGATAATTAAAGTTACTTTATTTCCATTTTTATTCACTTTTAAATGCAAATCTGCAGTTTCTCGTCTCCCTCCACATCATTCTGCATAACAAATCTGATCAACAAGCCTTTAAGTGCATCGCTCTGAGAACTCATCATGTTCTCCAAGATCTTTAGGTTTTAAAGACGTGCACTCTTTCATCAAACGTGACCCACATCTCAGACCATATCGTCGGATTAGCCGTCTCCATTTAAAAGCCTGATTTTGGGGGAGGTCAGGGCAGCTGTAATGCAATTACACAGTAGAGAGCGTCACTTGAACGCGAGAGTGAATGCATAAAAGAAAAAGTCTCTCCAAGAAGCTGATTTGCTAAAAGGCCGTGTCTCACTCTGATAGAGTTTGTGCTTCCTTCTCGAACCAAATTTGAATATTCAAGAGCTCAAAGGAAACAAATTCCTGTCTTCTGACAAGTACATGGCATGTTTTAGCAGATGGTTAATGACACTTCTACAGGTGAGAAAGCGAACTATGGGATAAGAGCCTGTCAGCGGAGCAGAGGCAGGGGAGAGCAGAAGAGGAAGTGGAGGAGGTAGAAAACGAGCGCATGGCAACGGTCCATCCCTCGAGTGCCAGCTGATGGTTTTAAACTTCACACCAACAACCTTTTAAGTGCTTACTGACGATATCGTGGTGTCGCCGGTGCAAATTACACCCAACAAAGTGGAAGTCAGGTGTTTTACTGGGGTTTATGCGTTTTATATAATATATTCATACAGTTGTTCAATAAACAGGTTATAAAGAGGTTAAAAACTTTTAGAGCCTTCTGTCTGCTCGTTTAAATAGCAACGCTGCTTGTGAATATATCTCCCCCGATGGGCGTGGACCTCTGCGTTAAATCGACGCCATTGAACGCTGAAACGAACTGAACACTATTAAATCTGACTGTATTTGTACAGGGCGGCACGGTGGCTTAGTGGTTTGCATGTTCTCCTTTCAGCGATAGGGATTCCCGGTTTGAATACCCATCTGGGTGGAGTTTCCATGTTCTCCCCGTGTCCGCGTGGGTTTCCTCCAGGTTCTCCGGTTTCCTCCCACAGTCCAAAAACATGGATCAAGTTAATTGAGTTCTCCAAATTGCCCCATATAGAGCGTGTTTGTGTGTGTGTGTGTGTGTGTGTGTGTGTGTGTGAGTGTGTGCCCAGCGATAGATTAGCGTCCTGTCCTGGGTGTATCTGCCCAGCGCCCGAAACGTTCTCCCTGGATGGGCATGGGGAACCCCCCCCCGTGACCCTAACATAGGATAAAGCAGAAGATAATGAATGAATGGATGTATTTGTACAAAGAATGCAGGTCCATATTCTACACTATACTGTGGGTTCTCCATTCACACTCAAATGGAGAACCTCATGGAGGAGTGCATTGAGTCCAGGCAGCCGTGCCGCCCAGAGCATCACCTTGCTCTTAAAGGGCACAGGGAGGACCATGCTGATTGGTTTATACGACCAAAATATACCCATGAATTATGTATGAAATCAGTACATGCCTTTTGTGCTTTAACACACTGACACGCCCTAAATCCCGCTGCACAGTGTGCGGTTGGCGGCTCGCTAAAGATCCTTAAACTAACAGTAAAATGTTGTATTTATTAAATATTGATTTATATAAATATGAGAAGCTTCTAGAGTCCAGAGCAAGTTCCATTCCTGAAAAAAAGTTTATTCCATTTGCTTTGTTGATAATAAAATAAGCCCGGTATTATGAGGGCTTATTAAAGTTTAAGTCTGGCTTAAATCAAGTCAGTAAAGGTGTGTTCGTGTGTAAATGGTAATAATAATGACAAAATGGCCGTAAAATGGGAATCTAATAAAACCATCTTCCCAGCATTAACAATGCTCGCAAACGTTTCGGCAGAAATTTAGGAGCCCACGCTGTTTGTAATTTCCATCTATATTCATCCCCAGCTGCAGGATTAGACACTGCCGCTTGTTATCCCTGTCCTTCAGTCTCTAGAACACGTTCTTTATTCATCATATGTACCGTTTGATATTTGTCAGGCATCAGCATCTAAATGAGAAACTGTCAGTCGAGGCCAGAGAGAGAACGGAAGACTATATCCAAACTCTTTGGACGTGGGGTGGAACGCTGATGGCCGTGGCTGGGTTGTGACTCAAAAGCAGGAGAGGTTCCGGCTCTTCTTCTCCCCCCCCTCGCTCAGCCCACCGGACGTAGCGGGTCATGACAAGGCTGTAAAACAGCTGAGCTTTCTCTCTTCTTCTGCAGCACGCCACATTAGCACTGCAACCTGCAATTCCCTAATGCAGCAGGCGAGATCTCGCGCCACAGCAGGCCCCACCCTGAGTTCACAGTCTCTCGGCAGCATCACCCAGAGGCAGGATGTGTTAAAGCTGGACGCTTCGGTCCAAATCAGAAACAGCAGGAATGTGCCAGACCTGATCTCTGTCAATGAGGAGGTTAGAAGGCTGATAAATGTAGAACATGACGATATGCATCATTTTCCATCTGTGGTACAAAGGACACTGCTCTCCCAAGGGTGAATTACTGCAGCATGACCAGGCAGGCAGATGTTTTTCTGCACCAGACCCTCTGGTGTCCATCAGCTTTTTGCTTTCCTGTGCATTTCTCCGTCTTTATTGTTTCTATTTTCAATATGCCTCCCTCTACCCATCCGGCTGAATGAACACGTTCTCCTCTCTTATAGGAACAAGGCAAAATTGGTGTCATCTTCAACGTGGGTACCGACGACATCACAATAGACGAGCCAGCGGTGGTGGTGAGCGACGGCAAGTACCACGTGGTGCGCTTCACGCGCAGTGGCGGCAATGCCACTCTCCAGGTGGACAACCAGCCTGTTATTGAGCGCTACCCAACAGGTAAGGTCCCACTGCTGTAAGTGGGAGCTTTAACATCAGGGGTTTAGAATGTGGTTTGCATTTCTGAGGGAGGCCCAGTGATCCATACAGTGCAAGAGAGAGAGAGATGAAGCGCCACAGAGCGAATGCAGGCACAGCCGGCTCCAAAGATGCAATTATCGCCCCGCAAATAAACCAACAAGACTGCATTTTTCTGCTTCTGAATCAGACCGGGTCTGTTTGATGCCGCGAGCGTCAGTTTAGAGGAATATTGAAGGCATGCCTTGTGCCAGAGTGCAAATTGAGTTATTTGTGAATGCACGTTATTAGGTTTTCAAGTGTGCCATTTTGCCTTCAGACTCTTACCAAGCACTCTGAGTCACTGTGTGGAGGGTCCAAACGCCCGTCTCCCCAACAATCTAATAACAATTGCAAATTGACATATTTTGCTCTAAGCTGCACTTGCTTAATACATACTGCCAATGATGAATTTGGATCTTTTTCACTGAATAGCTGGCCAACTTCGCTTTAATCAGGCGGTGCCAGCGTTAAACGTTGAATCATATCCATCACACGAGGTTGATGACTTGGTTTTAGTCCTGCCAGCTGTCAATTTTGGTGTATCACTGCTTTAAAGAAGACCATAGTACCGTGGTAACCTGACTGGCTGCGGCGCCGGGGGTAAAATCTGCAACCTCATGCGTGAGAGAGATCCATGAAACGACTTTTTAAAAAATACAGAGGTGGCACGGTGCCTCTGGTGATCCAGGTTCAAATCTCAGTCTGGATGAAGTTTGCATGTTCTCCCGTATCGGCATGGGCTTCCTCTGGGTTCTCCAGTTTCCTCCCACTGTCCAAAAACATGGCTCTAAATTGCCAGAGTCTAAATTGCCCCTATAGTGTGTGTGTGTGTGTGTGTGTGTGTGTGTGTGTGTGTGTGTGTGTCTGTATGAGTGAGTGTGTACTTTGTTCTTGGTGTGACAGCCAAGTGCCCGAAATGTTCCACCCAGGACAGATGCCTTTACCTTGACTCCATGTTTTTGGACTGTGGGAGGAAACCCACGCAGACACAGGGAGAACATGTCAACATGTCCACACACAAATCAGGATTCTAACCTGGATCCCCAGCACCGAGAGGCGGACGTGTTAATCACGCCGCCGCCGCCTTGCCGCCCGATATCAGTGATAAGCACTGTAAATATTACTGAATCAGAATGTTACTGTGATTACAACGGATATAACGCAACACACATCAGAGTTTGTAGAAAAGTAAGGGATTTATAGTCAACACGTTGCTTTTTATTTGTTGCATCTAAATTCCTTCTCTGTTCAGTGAATCAGTCAAACATTGTTACTTCGTCCAGCCGCACAATTTATTTCCTTTCAACTTTCTTTACAATCTGAGACTCAACAACTCAATATAAGCCTGAGAAAATTGGGTTGCTGACCCATTTCCTATGCAGGAACTGTCTGGACAGGTGCGCCGGGGCAAGCGAGTGTTCAGGTAATGGTCGAAAATTTGTTTACGACTGGAAAATCTTTCTGACAGTTTCGGAGAGTGCACTAAACATAAATGAAGGCCCCACTGTACTACCAGCTGAAATTCTATTAACTTTTGTGAGAAGCTGATTGTGCCAGATGTCCCGGTGGTATTGCTGCTTTGGACTCGTGGCTGAGCTGAAAGAAAGCTCAGCTTCTGCACTGACTCACCCCATGTGTGCTTAGTGGAAAAATGTGAGCAAACTCTCTCTCTCCCCCACTGTGTGCTCAGGGACTTGCCTCTCTCTTTCACAGACGATAGTCCACAGGAAGACATTTTCTCTGTCTCTAATAACTGCCCCACTCTCACCCGGGCCTCAATTTTCAATCTACTCTCTGATACACTGCCACACACCAGGCACGCAGCCCGAATCAAAGGCCCTTCTATCAAAACACGCTTTAGATTGGAAATACTATTCGAAATAGCCCCACGCAGCCCGACTGGATTCTCCCACCTCCTCAAAGCCTTCAAATCACTAGCATTTAAATGGCGAGGACTCCCTGCTTCCAGAGATCCTGTCCTATTTCTTAAAGGGAAAAGAGTTAGCTTCAGTCAGGATGTGGGTGATGTGTTTACTGAGAGCACACTATAGTCAGTTCCTAAAACCATAATGTCTAATTCCTAAATTCCTAATCCTTTTCTGAAACTGGATCAGATTGGATGGAATGGGCTCATGCCAACTACAATCTAACATTAACAACCGTGATTAATGCCGTTAATTAGATGGGTTAGATGATGGTGGTAGATGTTAAAGCTTGGTGGATGTAACGACAGACAGGACCTCGCGTCACTTAAAGGGCTTTACTGGAAATAAAGACAATATGAAAAGCCATCCTCCATCGTATTGTCAGAGGACTCCCAGTCTTGTCAGAAATCAAAAGCCATAATGGAACTGCATCAGTGAAGGCTTTTCTGCTTTTCACCACCATCAGCTACTTACTCATGGATGAGTTCAATTTCAAGTTTTTCTTTGAAGGTTTGGCAGACAGTATTTGTCACACATGAGAGCTTTTAACAGGCTTAAGGAAGTGGGAGGTTTAGCCCTATTGAGAATACACAGTGGGTGCGGATAGTGCAAGAAGCGGCGAGGCCGCCAAAATATGAGGAAATGGCATTTTTCCGTAGGTTTAGTTAAATCAGGTTTACACATCTGGATTTGCAGTCGCACTAAAAGTAACGCATTTTGATCCAGGTTTACTGAGAGCCAATCTGAAGAGAAGTGATTAACTTTATCTGCCCTTGAACTGAATGTAGCGACGTCCTAATGAAGGTTTTGATGAAAACAAGCAAAATATTTTAAAAATTTGTTTTTAAAAACCACCCATATCGCTTTAAATGACTTTATCCTAAACTAATTCTGCTTGCGAAGTATAAAATTTAGCAGAAAATGGGCGATTTATCCATAGAAAACAAAATGAATGTATTACCACTAATTAGTTAATTAACTGGCACATTATCTAATTGGTTCATGTGTTGTCATCGACGATGAACAAAGTTACAGCTTTATTGGATAACGGGAAGTGGGTCAAATAGCATTCGCAAACTTTTTTTACTTGACAAACAGATGAAGCTAATTTAGGGGTGGGACTTATCAGATATGCAAATCTGTCGATTACACGAACCATTGACATGAAGATTGCACAAAGATCTGCACAAAGAGATCAGACGACATAGACATGAGATTTAAAGTGATCCATTTAGCCTACTGTACTTACACTTAGAGGAATTGGTCCTCCACATTGAACCCAACTGTGCAGTCTCTCTCTCACACACACACACACACACACACACACATACACACTCATTAAAAAAATGTATTGCATTTTGGGTCTGTCTTTAAATCCATGATGTTTTAGCTCATATTTAGGTCGCTTGGAAAAATCTAAAGGGTTTCCAAACTCTTAAACACCATAGTTCTGGTCTAAAATGATCTTAGTATAATACAGCTTGTATTATAGAGATTCGGTGAGAACGTACAGAACGTTTGGGGGGGGGGGGGGTGGCAGCAGGAGTGAGTTATCAGTAGGTGGTGAAATGGACATCTCACAATGTCCTCATCTCCCTTCTTCTAAAACAGTTGAGAGTTTTACAAATCTAATTTTAGACTCCTGTCAGTTCCTGTCTCGCAAACCCGGCCACAAAGGAAGGAGTAGAGCTCCCTGAACACACACTGCGTCTTAACTGAGTATAAAGTCATTTACAGGGACTTTCCCTAGAATAATTCTGTTAAGGTCAGACATCATTATTTGGTAATAATTGCTGGAGTTTAAAGGAAATCTCTCGCAGAGACCTGAAAATGTCTTCCTGCCTGTTTTCTTTGCATGTCCAAATGAGCTCTGTGAGTCACTGATGTCCTTACGATGATATTAGATTCTGCTTTGAATGTCCTTCCCTGAGCTTACACAGAAATTAACCTGATGATCAAACCTGTTAAACTCTCACTAAATATGTTCCCATAACCTTCTAACCAGATTTAAACCTGTTATAAATAGCTTCTAAACCTGTCTAATAACTAGTCTATTTTAAACCAACATAATCGTAGTTCTAAAGCTAAAACGTGCTATAACCCTGATGCCATGTTTCTAACCATGTGACGCTTCAACTTCCAGATATTAACCTCTAACTATCTGTCTCTCTAAATTCTTTGAAGGCAACTTTGATAATGAACGGCTGACTATAGCCAGGCAAAGAATCCCATACAGACTCGGTCGGGTAGTTGACGAGTGGCTACTCGACAAAGGTAAAAAAATGATTAATTAAACAGTGATTTAATGAATGATTAAGGCTCTGCAAGAGGTGCAGTTAGCAGACTTTACAGAATTGGCAGCATTGTGATTGATCGATCGAGTCGGTAAGCACATAGCTAACTTTTTGCTAGCTACCCACTCTCCAAAATATGAACCATGACTGGGTCCCTTCTGGCTGTTTTGTCTATTTCCTGCAGGGAACTACTTGTACTCCCAGATCGAGAACTGCACCGCTTCAGAGATAAACATTTAATATCTAACATAATCCCTGACTAACCCTTTAATAAATCCCCATAACTCCAGTAACTGTCTGCAAATAGTTTGCTGCTCTCTCTGCTATGTTTGTTTTCTGCCTTGTCTTCCGCTCCAACACCGAACACTGCTAAACATGATGTGCTAAAAACACATAACCCTGATATAATATAGATCAAATATCTAATTACAAGATGTTAAGTCTAAATTATTATATGATAATAATTAATATTAAGTCTAAATTAATACATTATATATATATATATATATATATATATATATATATATATATATATATATATATATATATATATATATATATATATAATATATATAAAATGTATCATAAACCCAGCCTTTGTGTCTTTAACTCTTTAAGTGTAACGTTTCTCCATCCTGGGGTTGGAACTCCACTCTCCACGTTTCCCCTGCTCTCAACACACTAATCCAATTAATCAGCTCAACAAAAGTCCATTCTTGAGTCAGAGTGGGTGTGTTGAGGCGGGAACGTCACTAGAACAGTGGGACTCCAGGGCCAGGATTAAAAATATAGATGAGCTTTTTGGGCTGTTTTCATAGCTGGTTAATTAAATCTACAATATTAAACGCAAATGCGACTTTGTGCTATCTGTATATTTGCTACATGCTGTAGTTAAGACACACCGTCTGCTTGTAGTATAAAGATGGACTGATAATAATCAGCACTAATATTAATTAGATTAACAAATTTTTACAAAGAATTGTATTTTCGAATTGATTTTAATGTCAAAATGTATTTTGAACTGAATACAGCCCTTAACATGAAGGATCTGCAAATGGCTGCATGCAGAACTCAGTGAAAGCTTGAGTCCCTTATGGACAAAAATCTTCTCCAGCCATCGTTTCGTTCAGTGAAATAAATTATTATGTATGAAACAAATTTCACACATTTACACCCAAGTCATTTATATGCAAACCTTTCTGATGGGCAAGAACTCGACTTAAATGTTAAGTGCAGATTAAGTGAACCTACATGACAGCTGGAAAAATGGAGGGTTTTTTTTCTGCATGTTTCGATTCATTTAAAAGCAAATGCCACAAATAGAACTTCAGTCTAGAAATACATTACATTTCAATCCAAGTGAAAGGGTTAAAATTGTAGCCGGAACGAATTCACATGAATATATAGAGCGTCGGCAGCGCAGTTATTTTAAATAGGAAAATTAAAATGCTAACTTCAGTAAGACATTCTATGAATCCTGTATTCATAATGTATGACATAAATGCATTCATAAAGCTTTATAACATTTTCATAAGCCTATTATTGTACATAGACATTCATCATCACAGTCATAAGGTTTTATAATAATATGATATATAATACAAGGAATATTTTTAACTTTTATAAATTTTGGATGTTTGGATTTTGTAGACATTCTTATATGATACTTGATGATATCACTTTATTTAAAGTCTGTAAGGAGCATTCATAATCTTTCATAAGTCTTTATTTAATATTAATGCAGAGAACTAATGACTGTGAAAAGCTTATAAGTGTAAAGGTCAAATCCACATTTAATAATGCATCATGTCATTTTGTGGTTTAAAGCCTTATGGTATATTCCTCATAACGCATTAGTATGGTTGTAAACATCTATGTTCATAAACAGAGGCTTATGACAAGTCTTATAAAGCATTATGAATGTGTTTATAATGCATTATGAATACGAGATTAATAGAAAGTGTAACCAAAATTTCTTTAAAAATGCCGTTTTAACTAAATCAGTAATATCTGAGACTAAACTCAGAGTTTATTAAATGTAACTAATTAGGAATTAACTACTAATCTTCTAATCCATCTAATGAATCGCTTATTTAATACACACACACATACTTGACCCTACAATATTGCTTTAATGTGTTACACCAAAGCTCTGTGTCCTGTGTGAATGAGACTGATTGTGTGTGTGTGTGTGTGTGTGTGTGTGTGTGTGTGTGTGTGTGTGTGTGTGTGTGTGTGTATGGAGGGGGCGGGGGGGCAGAATTATGTTGGTTTACGTTCAGCTGGTTTAACTGCATGTGATAATCACGGAAGATTGTCTAGTCCTCTTACGTTTTCCTTCACGCACTGCAACCTTATTAAACTGAAGGGCTCACATATAAAGTACTTAGGTCGAAATCAAACGCACTGTTCGGTTTGATTAGGTTAATGTTCATTCTAACCTGAGAGTGCGACTTATAGCTGATCATTACTGACTCCAAATATAGAAGAACGGTTTGATTTAGCAGTACAGTACTGTATGATGCAGATGAGTGATGGTGTGTGTTCACGTATAATCACTGTTGTCAGAATATATTTACCATTCCAGCATTAAAACTAGAGCTTAGTTGTGTTGAAAGGAAAGTCTGTATTAGGCATAAAGAGACTCCGAGTAAAGCCATAACTGTGGTCCACCTCGTAATCATCTGTGGCAGAGTGCTCTTTATATGGCTGTTGAATGGAAAATAAATGTGTGAATCTCGAAATGCAATGCCAAAGGCCTGTTTCTCAATAAACCGCTGCCTCGGCTTTTCAATATTGTGTTTTTTATTTTTTTATTTCGTTTCAAAGCCAGTAAATAATTTGGTGCTATTGATTTTTATTTTTTTATTAACTGAGCTATTACAGTGGCTAAAAGCGCCGCTCGGTACCAGCCATGTGCTCATTAGTCAGCATTCAATGTAGAATAATAATGGGATCATGGAACTAAAGCCACACTGTGTGTTTCAATTTAACCAATTATGAATCAATCATCACTCATATGGCGTCATTCAATTATAACGATTATTTATTAATTTAGTCATTTTCTGAAGCACTTATCCTAATTAGGGCGGCACGCTGGCTTAGTGGTCAGCTCGTTCGCCTCTCAGCCCTGGGGGATCCAGGTTTGAATCTTGATCTGGATAGAGTTCTCATGTTCTCCCTGTGTCTGAGGCGGTTTTTCTCCAGGTTTCCTCCCACGGTCCAAAAACATTGATTCAAGGTGAATTGGCTGTTTTAAATTGCCCTATTTAAATTGCCTCATATAGTGTGTCTGTGCAAGTGAGTGTGTGCCCAGCGTTGGATTGGCGCCCTGTTTTGGGTGTATCTGCAGAGCACCCAAAACGTTCTCCCCTGGATGAGCATGTGGAACCAGTCCCTAGTAGAGGATTAAGCAGAAGATAATGAGATAAGATGAGACTTTACCTAATTAACTATTGGGGGTGGGGCGATTCCTGTAGATTGGACAGAAATTCAGATGTATTCAGTTAAGTTAAGTTTCATTATGTCTTTGGACTGTGGGAGGAGACTGTAGAACCTGAAGGAAACCAAAGCAGCGATGGGAAAAATATGCAACCTCTATACAGAGAAGACCCAGGCCGTCAGATACAGAGTTGAACCCTGGACCTTCTCGCTGTCAGGCAACTGTTGCTATGAGGCAAGACAATTACCTGAGCTGTTCCGTGTTCCTGCCCAGAACATCACACAATAAACAGGTTCTTAATTCCTCTTTCTGTACCAATCTGGCAACCAACATGCACCAAGCCTTTAAATAACCCAACGGCTTGAGTACAGAATCTCCTCTCAGCTTCCAGAATGAATCTACTCTTAAGAGATGCTTTTGGATTAACAGTTCCAGGAACTATTTTGAGAGGAACAGCACACTGGGGAGGTTAAATGAAAACTATATACATTTATAGGCTTTGGTGTGTCTGCATTCTCACCAGCAGTAGAAATACTATACATCAGTTATCAGACTTCTCATTTACAAAAAGATCTATACCGTTAATCTAATTTCAAATCCAAATTTAGTTCCATTTTTTGCTCATATGACTAAAAATCCTCATGGTTCTGAGATTTATATACAAGCATTTTCATTTGCTTTCTTCGCAGTTTTCTGTTTATGGATGTGGCATCTGCTTTTTAAGATTCATAAACCAACCAGATTCTCCATCGTCTCTTTATGCTGATTAGGCTTAGGTGACTTGTTAAAGTATAAAAAGATGAATACAGTCATTTCGAGGCAGGTTTTCCACATCGTATTGTTATTATTCTCCACTTCATACCAGCCCTTTCAGCTGAGTAGTGGTTTCTATATGAAGGTTAGCACACTTTAAATAAAGCAGGCTTTTTATGTGTGCATACTATATTCATTTTCATGGAGATTATGGGAGATGTTGGAGGTTAAAATGGGACGGGTTGCTTAAAGACAGTCTGTCTTTAAGTGACGTGCTGTACTTTAACTCAGTTATAACAAGTGATTAATAAATCATTTTACTTAGAACTGAATAAGACAACGAGCTCTCATTTATCATTATGTGGCCTTTAAAGAAGAAGCTGGTATCATTTAGAATATTAAACAGGTAATAGAGTTCACTTTACTGAGCTGTTGTGTATAAACCTGATTAATCAATGTGATTTAATATAGTTATTGTGTTTGTAGGTTGTACGTAGCATTGTAATTACTATTAAACAGTACCAGTTAAAAGTTTGGACACGCCATTTTCTTGCGTCGTCCTCTGTTTCCTCCACTTATCATATATATGGACTTTGTAGTTTTAGAATTACAGACTGTAGGCCATCTGTGTTCTTTGTTTTTGTTAGTTCCCTGTTGGTTCTCTGTTCTCTTTTGGTCAGGACATAACAGAATATGTATCATTTGGGTGGTGGATTGTTTATTGTCAGTTCTGCAGTGACATTGATGGGGTTTTCAGTTTCATTTCTCCACCTGAGTGACACTGCTGGGATAGGAATAATGCACCAACCATAGTGGTGCATAATCCCTGCACTGTGGTGGTACTATTGGTGGTACGATCCTGACCATTAGAACAGAGAAAAGGGGACATACACAGTACACAACAGAACATACACAGAACACAAACAGATGAACTACAGTCCGGAATCGTAGAACTACAAAGTCCATCTTTATGAACCATAAAGTGAGAAAAATGGAGGTGTGACCAAACGCTTGTACTGTGTGTATATATATATATATATATATATATATATATATATATATATATATATATATATATATATATATATATATATATATATTGACTGTATTCATAGGTTACATATAGATCTCCTCAGTCCTCAGACTCGGATCATGCAGGTGGTAAGGGAAATGAATCGAGAGTTCAGGGTTCTGTATCGAGTATAAAGGGATGTGCGGCTGAGTGTGTGGGTGTGCATGTTTGAATCTCCTTATCAGTGCATGGATGAGAAATAAACCCCTCATGCTTTGGTAACACATTAGCATTGGAGCTAGATTACGCAGATTAGAAACAACAAGTCTTCTGAATAAAACATTTCCAAAAGCTCTTTACATATTCATTAATATTGTTTTCCAATTGTATTCTCTTGATTCAGTTCATTATGCGTCGACCTACAATGTTAATGAAGTTTAGATGATGGTGTACACTGGCATGTTTCTAAGTTATAAAAGCATTTTCACTCAGGCTTTCATTCTTTCCGCCACAGACGGTCATTGTGTTCATCATTTGTACGAATCACAATAACTTACGAGGGTTGCCATTAGATATGGAATGTAGTACAAGGTTTAGATCTTTTCTTATTGTGTGCATGAGTGCTATAATTACTGGAATTGTTTTCTAATCCACGCTGATGCAGCTCTCTTTGCCTTTCTGTTTCTTTCTGTCTGTCTTGCTGCTGTTCCACCCCTAATCTCTATCACCCCAGGTCGACAGCTGACTATCTTCAACAGCCAGGCAGCTATTAAGATCGGGGGCCAAGATAAAGGCCGGCCATTTCAGGGCCAGATCTCAGGCCTGTACTACAATGGGCTGCAGGTGCTGAAGCTGGCGGCTGAAGGTGACCCCAGCGTGAAGGTAGAAGGCAACCTGCGTTTGGTTGGGGACGCGCCGTCTGTGTTGTCCACCGAGACTACCTCAGCAACGCCTCCGGCTGCTATGGACATGTCCACCACCATCATGGAGACCACCACAACCATGGCTACCACCACCACACGCAGGCAGCGTTCACCCAGCCTCAAGGACAGCATCACACAGGTAATCAGTTTCACACGTCCTGATGTTTGAAAGTCGAAATTATGGGAATTTCCTAATTAAATTTTAAGGCACCGACTGGAGAATTCTTTATTTGTCTGTTATAAGTGCAAATTTATTCAGCAGAAAACAAAAACCCACTTGCTAAATCTAGAGTGCAGGGGGATTTCTTTGTTAAAACGGACTGAGAATGATTCTTTAATCAGGGGATAAAGAAACAATTTCATTTAAGTTGTTTCTGATCTGCTATGAGTTTCTCTGCAATAGAAGCCTGCAAGAATAATTGGTATTCAGAGCTGGGCTTCATCTCTGCAGTGCACACGAAGATGAGAAATAAGCGAGGTAGTTAATGATAGCTCTCTGTCTGCAGGCCTAGAAAAGAGGTTTGAATGGATTTACAAACTATAGACATACAGTAACAGCGCCAAATCAGTCGATGCTCACAGTGTACCAGCTGCAGCTGCAACAAGTGGTCCGTGATCTTCACTCGAGTCGGTGTTGTTCCTCTGCTCGGCTCTGTGAGCTGTTACAGGTCCAGCAGTTGTACCTTTTTCCATACGGAGATGAAAAGAAATCCAGAAATGTTAGCATCTATTATATTCAGTCAGTTGCAGCAGGCATTGGGATGGGAGTGGTAGCTCATCGGTTATGGTGTTGGGCTATCAATCTGAAGGTTGGAGGTTCAAATCCCAGGTCTACTGAAGTTGCCAAAGTGGGTCCTTGAGCAAAACCCTTAACTCTCATTGCTCCAGGGATGTTGTGATTAACCCTGTGCTCACCTTGTAAGTCGCTTTGGATAAAAGCGTCTGCCAAATGTCAAATGTACAAATGCATTGCCATGTTAGCATGTTTCAGATTGGACCAGCAGGCTGATAAACATTAAGACAGAAATCTCAAGCTGTTGTTATTTTTCCAGCAGACCTTAAATATTGTCTAATTTCATGGTCTGTGTAATACTGTGTAATCACCCTGTCCTCTGGTGATCAGGACCCCCACAGAGCAGGAATTTTTAGGGTGGTACAAGTGGATTGGACACATGTATGATCTGATTGATGTACTGTACTGTTATTACACACTCACACTCCACCACCATGTCAGTATCACTGGCGTACTGATCATCCACCACCCTAATACCTCCTCTGTGGTGGTCCTGATCATCAGAAAACATGCTAAAGGAGAATACCAAAGGATCTAGTGAAACAGATGGACTACAGAATGTTATTGCAGAACTGCAAAGTCCATCTATCTGATCGGTGGAACTGAAAAACACACAGTGAGGAATAAAATTATACATTAAACTGTTGTGATAGAAGTCCTACAGGGCACGGCACACTGGAAAATGTGGGCATGCTGGCCCAATCACATGAGAGCGAAAAACCTCAAGAGACCAATAATGATTGCAATCCAATATGGTTAATATCCAAACATAACGTGAGGTACACCACACCGGTCTGCTCTGTGCTGTACTGTATACTTTGTTGTGTGATCTCTAATCAAACCGGGTGCATAAGCCCATCTCAATAGACTTTCCTCTTACCAGTTGGTCTCTGTTATCTGATCTCAGTGGAGGGAATAACGTCTGATATCGTGGGAAAATTTATGATCAAGTGTTATCTCTTAAAACCAGCTTCTGGTTTAATTTATACACCAAAACATTAAGGTCAACAGCTTTTTACTTTCGGAATCCTGTGTCAAATGGCTCAGAGGCCGTGTTGCTATCTGTCCTGTTATCTATGTCCATTAAAAACCAGACCATCATGCTGAAGGCTGCGGAAACCGTGTGCTATGCCTGGTTTATTGTCCATTATTCTGTACAGCACTGACTTGAACGTAAGTCAATGTAGTCAGTTTAAACTGATCTAAACAAATGTCTCTACTTCATTCCGTTTTATTAGCATCACGTTCATGCTGTTGTACAAATGGCTTTAGTGTGTGTGCAGTCAGGTCTATGCACCAGGACAAGATAGCCATGTTGCCCAGCGATAGATTGGCGCCCTTTCCTGGGTGTCTGGGATCTGCCCAGCGCCCAAAACATTCTCCCCTGGATGGGCATGGGGAACCCCACCGCGACCCTAGTAAAGGATAAAGCGGAAGATAATTGATGGATGGAAGATAGCCATGTGTTTCTAGTTTGAAGGTATTGGGCAGCACAGTGGCTTAGTGGTTGAATCCCCATCTGGGTGGAGTTTCCATGTTCTCCCCGTGTCCGCGTGGGTTTCCTCCGGGTTCTCCGATTTCCTCCCACAGTCCAAAAACATGGATCAAGTCAATTGAGTTCTCCAAATTGCCCCACAGAGTGTGTCTGTGTGAGTGAGTGTGTGCCCAGCGATGGATTGGCGCCCTGTCCTGGGTGTATTTGCCCAGCGCCCAAAACGTTCTCCCCTGGATGGGCATGGGGAAACCCCCCCCCCCCCCCCTGACCCTAATATAGGATAAAGCAGAAGATAATGGATGGATGGACTTTGAAGGTATTGCTGCATATGCAGTAGGAAGGTAATGTCGCACACAGTATGTCTTTCTTATGGAATTAAGGCTCTAAACAAAAAAGTCATTATTCCACAACTGCTGATTTTACTTTCAGTGAAAAATATACCAAATAATTCACTTCACTTTTAAATCCGTTTTGTCTGTAAATGTAATTATGTTTTCACGGCGGTCAGAGTGTTGTGTTTTTGACCTGCCAACTTCCATGCTTAAGTCAAGTGAGGTTGATCAGTTAGACTGATGGTTGAAAAACAGGTCCAAAACAACCCTCCTCTATATCCCTTTGAGATCAAACAGACTTAACATTGATCAGGGGGTAATCTCACACATCTTTCTTCTATATAATTGGGTTACCTGTTATTCCAGCACTTATATAAAGTTCATTTCTGCCCATAACAAAGTTATGTGAAGTATGGATTTCCCTTCTGAGTCCTGACTGTTCTGACCTCACACTGTCTCATGGAGATTCTGCTGATCAGGATCGCGAATCATGGTCTGGACCTTCTTTGTGAAATTGTCTATTAATAAAAAAAAACAAATGGGTGGTAAAATACTCTCCACTCATTGTGAACTCTATTAGACATACACCGCCTGGACAAAAACAAGAGAAGGAGGGTGTTCCTCATGTCCATCCAGGGGAGAACGTTTTAGGCACTGGACAGATACATCCAGGACAGGGTGCCGATCCATCAATGGGCACACACTCACGCATACAGATACACACACACTATATAGGGGCAATTTAGAGCAGCATATTCACCATGTTGTTAGACTGTGGGAATAAACTGGAGAACCCAGATACGAGGAGAATATGGAAACTCCAACCAGGATTTGAACCTGGATCCCCAACAAACATGCTAATCACTAAGCCACTATGCCCCCCTGTATAAAATTCTGCCTATAATAATCTTTTAAACATTAAAATCTTTTAAAGAACAACAGAACATGTTCCCCGTATCGATCCTCACATCAGGCGTCATTTCCCACGTGTCGATTCTTGTAATGAGCCAGCTAAGTGACACATGCTTTATGGAATGACTTTCCGGATCATGTCAGGCATTTTTTTATTGGCATGGCATCCAACTTTATCGATCAAAGGCTGAGAACTGATATGTATAAAGGGCACACTCAATAATAATCAGCGTCAGTCAATGCCGAACTGTCAGGCTTTGCGAGAGCCGCTTCTTGGCATTAGCATGAGCGAGGCTGTGCGTGTTGTGTGAGTAATTCTAATCCAGCCTTCACTGGGAACATGGAGGGATGGGAATGTGAGTGAGATGGCTTAGTGCTGTGGGGCTCCCACTGCACATCCTCGCACTGTTCGCGCTTCCTAAATAGGGAACGAGAGATGAAAATGGAATAATATTGACTGTAGTGTCATAAATTGGAAATTTATTCAGCTCGTTAGATGAGCAACATTAACCTAACACTGGAGAACACAAGATCTCAAATGATGGCTGTCCACTTTATTTTTTTATTGAATAGCCCATAAATCCGTGTAATCATTTCTGGGTAAACAATCACTATAGCATACAGCACAATTCTCATGCACAATAATTTTACTCCACAATACATAAAAATAAATATATTACATTCTGATTCATCACTACCAGAACCATCATGAGTCTGTAATAAAACAAAGTGGGGCTGATGTTTAAATACATTTTTTTTTAATTATTTCACATTGAAGCAACACTTTATGCTTTGGTGATTAAAAGAGGGCGGCACGGTGGCTTGGTGGTTAGCATGTTCTCCTCTCAGCACTAGGGATTCCCGGTTCAAATCCATGTTTCCATGTTCTCCCCGTGTCTGCGTGGGTTTCCTCCGGGTTCTCCGGTTTCCTCCCACAGTCCAAAAACATGGATCAAGTCAATTGAGTTCTCCAACTTGCCCCATATAGAGTGTGTGTCTGTGTGAGTGTGTACCCAGCGATAGATTGGCGTCCTGTTCTGGGTGTATCTGCCCAGCGCCCGAGACGTTCTCCCCTGGATGGGCATAGGGAACCCCACCGCGACCCTAATATAGGACAAAGCGGAAGATAATGAATGAATGATTAAAAGAGAAAGGCAAATTATTAATATATAAAGTATCAGTCATCGTCTTTCTGCACCGTTGTCTATAATTCTACCCTCACTGTCTGATTTTTCACTTCTACAGATTATAGAGATGGACTTTGTAGTTCTACAATTGTATTCCTTTCTCCGTCTGTTTCTCCACATACTTTGTTAGTCTGCTTTAGTATCCTTACAGATGATCAGAACCCCACAGAGGAGGTACCAGGGAGGTGGATGATTCTCAGAATTGCAGTGATGCTGACATGGTGGTGGTGTGTGGGATCAGACACAGCAGTGGGTCTGATCCATTTGAACCATCAACCACCACCCTAATAATACCAGCTCTGTGGGGGGTCCTGATCATCAGAGAACAAAGTGAAGGGGATGAACATTACACACTATGTAGAGAAACAGATGGACTACAGAATGGAATTGTAGAACCACAAAGCCCATCTATAAGGTAAGTGGAGATCCAATGAGCTGTACCTAAAATGGTTGGTGAGTGTAGATAGAGTGTAGTTTTACAATCACAGACCCACATACCGAAGATGTGCTGTTGGGTATGTTGGAGATATTAATTGCCCCATAATTATAAACTAGGATTGAGATAAATCCTTTAGAATGACACACAGTGGATCAGAATCATTTAAACTGGACTATA
Source organism: Corydoras sp. C115 (assembly GCA_019802505.1). Taxonomy (NCBI): domain Eukaryota; kingdom Metazoa; phylum Chordata; class Actinopteri; order Siluriformes; family Callichthyidae; genus Corydoras; species Corydoras sp. C115. The sequence goes on from JAFMOC010000045.1 coordinate 2,936,268, forward strand.
TGGTATCCAAGGTTCAGACACAATTGAATAAATAACACACACAGTGTGTAGTAGTCCAAGTATTTTTTTAAATAAAGTATTCTAGAGCAAGAATTGTGAATTCTGTGAGAAACGCAGCGTTACTGTGGTGTAGAGGATGACATAGAGATTCTGGTCAGCTATATATGAGCGTGATAGCATCAGGAATGAACCCGCTCCTGTGCCTCGCGTTGTTTGTATGCATGGTCTGTAGCTCCTGTCGGAGGGGAGGGGGTGTTGAAGAAGGTTGTGTCGGGTATGTGTGGAATCCGAAATGTTTTTCTTTGCAAGTATAAGTAGAAATCCTGGAGGGTGAACCAGGTAGCACCGGAGATTCTGTTGTCTTTACTGTTCCTTTCCTGGTGATGGATGGCAACATGATGGATCTTAAAATATTAATATAAATTATACAGACAGCACGGTGGTGTAGTGGTCAGCACATTCGCCTCTCAGCGGTGGGGATCCAGGTTCGAGTCCCGATTTGGGTGGAGGTACCATGCTCCATGTGGGTACCATGCTCCTGTGGGTCCTTTGGTTTCCTTACACTGCTCAAAAACATGGATTCACGGTGAATTGGATGTTCTAAATTGCCCCTATTTGAATTGGCTGTATATAGTGTGAGTGAGGGTGTGCCCAGCAATAGATAGGCATCCAGGTCTGGGTATATCCAACCAGTGCATGAAACATTATGGATAGCCAGATACCCCTGGATAGGTATGAGGACCGCCCCCCATAGTAAACAACTATTCCAGGTGCTAATGGGTCACTTAGTGCATTAAAGCTTAGAAACCTTTTTAAGGTTTGCATCATTTTGGTATTTTTGCAACACTCTTGGTGTGTTAATGTCGCCGTAGCTCCTGAATAAATCATACTGTCACCACTAAAAGATGTCTTGCTGGATGTCCATGTGCCAACAGCAGTAGTGCTTTTCCCTGCTGTTTTCCCTGCTGTTCATGTTTTAGTGGTTCCATGTCCTCATTGTGTTTGTTTATGGTTCTCTGCATCCACATTGATATTATTAGTATATTGACTTCTCCTGACTTTCAGAGTATGTTATCCTTATAATACAGTAAGTCACTTTGGTACATTGTCAATCAAACCTTTGGACACGCCCCCTTTTGGCTCCATTCTCCATTTCCACCACTTATCCTATAGATGGACTTTGTAGTTTTAGAAGTAAAGACTGTAGACCATCTGTGTTCTTTGTTTTTGTTAGTCTCCCGTTGGTTCTCTGCTCTCTGTTGGTCAGGAGCATCACAGAACAGGTATCATTTGGGTGGTGGATTGGTTATTGTCAGTTCTGCAGTGACACTGATGTGATGAGGGGGTTTCAGTGCGCTGTAGTTTCATTTAAACACCTCAGTGACACTGCTGGGATAGGACTAATACACCAACTGAATAGTACCTACTCTGTGGTGGTACTATTGGGGTTCTGACCATTACAACTGAGTGAAGAGGATGTACACAGTATGTACTGTAGAACACAAAAAGATGAACTACAGTCTGGAATTGTAGAACTACAAAGTCCATCTTTACAGGAAGTGGAAGAACATGGACTATAAGTGGAAAAAAGGGGGCGTGTCCAAATGTATGACTGGTATTATATATATATATCATATAAAGTTGTTTTTGTTCTTTTACTTGTATTTAATATGTGTTTAATCATCTTTGTCCTCAGGCATCAGGTTCTCTTGCTTTGCTGTGCTACAGTATGTGTGATTCAGACTCAGATTGTGACTCTACTTAATGATTTATTAAAGAACGCTCTCCTCATCCTGCATTGCATTCCATTCCACCACTAGTCCTGCATTATTGAATGGCATCAGTTTTGGGTCTGCCAGTAACAGTTGCCCCCATATGACTCGAGAGTGTCATCTTAAAATGGTTCCCCAGGGGTTCAGACAACTTTCCCTGAGAGCTTTAAAGGGGGTTTTGTGTTCTGTCCGAGGTTCTGCTCTGCTGCTCCCTGACTTTAGAGCAGCATCCCTCCTGGTTTACCTCGGTGTGGGCCAAGGTGGTGATGTAGACTTCCTTCCCCCAGGTTGAGCTTTGAAGTGGGCAACCTCTGTTTTAAAAGCCGACCTGAGCCATGTGCTTCTGTGACCCACTTTACTGAAGCCCTACGGGAATCATACGTCTGATGTCTCCTGCTCTTCAGAAATAAAAGTGAGATTTCTCTCTTAGATTTTTGTCTCTTATAACAACCCAGAGGAACATTTTACTTGCTCAAATGTTGATCCTGGACGTCTCAGGAGACTTTCTGGCGATTCCCACTTACGTCTCATTTAGCAATCAACTCTGTTATAGACGTTTCTCTCAAATTTGCTTATGAGAAATCTTATGAGATAAAGATGAGACATGATGCTGCAGAATCTGTGCTTTAGATTAATAAAATATGGATTTGAATGTGTTAAATGTTAAGCTATCAATGTGAATAAAAGTAAAGAAGTCATTCAAAGTATCAGGGCTGTAATAGGGTGACAGTGGCGTAGTGGTTAACATGGCTGCCTCTCAGCTCCAGGTTTGAATCTCGATCTGGTTTCTATATTCTTCAGGATAGCAATAAACATCTGACTGTTGACGTCTGTCCAGGTTGCTTTCAGTCAGCGGTGCACTTGTGTTTTCCATTTGCCAAGATAGCAATATGTACCTGAATACATCTCATTTTGATACGGCCACGCCCATCAGGGTAGCTATATTCACCAGCAGCGTTGCTATTTAAACGATGCAGACGTGGTGTAAGACGGTAATGAGCATCACGGTGCACTTTGTGGCGGTTGTAAGATGGGACCCTTTGGTTTGTTTGTTTCCATGATGCTCTATATGAGTAAACTTGTAAGGAAACTCCCTCCGTCTGTCTTTGTCACAGATTAGTTATGGTGCACTCGTGGAACCGTCTTGAAATAAACATAAGCAGTAATTCCAGCGCACTTCATAAAGGTGTCTTATTAAACACATGTGCATTGTGCAGAATTGCAGATAAGCGGGGGCCTAATTATGTTTTAATAAATGCAGTCAGGCAAAGCTAATGCTGCAGTGCGTATTTTAATGAGGGGCTTGGAAAATTAGAGTCAGTCCCGCATGTGTAGTTAATCATACTTGAAAGCAAATTTAATTTGGCATTTCATTTGAAAAAGAAAAAAAAAAGAAGACGTTGCGAAGACTTTTCGAGTAAAATGAAGTCTTTAATGGTGCATTTGATCCTTTTATCCAATATACATTTCTGAACAAGTAAGAGCCAGCAAGGGAATCAATACTTAAGACATGAAAACATACGAAATATAGCTGTTTATTTCCTCAATGCTTGAAGATAAGTGAGTAGTTTAGACGAAAACCTTTTCCATACACTTAGAAGGAAAGTTAGTTTAGGTTTAGCGTTGATGAAATGTATTCAGCCGCACACAGGGAGTCACATGAAGCCGGAAACGAACAGGCTTCTCTTAGCAGAAGCTGTTTCAGGCTGTCTGCATGCTAATTCAATAAACGGCTGTCAGTCTGGGCCCGCCGCTGATGCTCATGCACAGAAGGAGAAACGGGAATTTGCATATTTTCAGCTAGAAGCCGTCTGAATGTTCCGGTAAATGAGGACACGACTGAAGGTCATGATGTCTTTCACGTTCTGGAACGCACTCTTGTGTAAGAGCCGTATATTTCACGACCAGCAGCCCAGGTTCTGATGTATCGCCGTCCGTTTTTGTTTATGGAGTCTTCTAATATGAAAGGTCCTCGTCCTCGCCGAGTTCGAACGTTTATGAATGTACTAGCCGCATTATTGCTGGAACCGAAAATGCAATCTAAATGTCAGCATTGATAAGAATCCTCTTCTGCTTCATGCCTATCTTGTTAGGTCTAGATGATGCCCCAATAAACAGCAATGTGCTCGTCCAAGTGAAAAGTGAAATTGTTATGACCTTCTGATAGGAGAGAACAAACTGATGCATTAAAATCAGTCACAGCCCAGATCCAATTACATGTTTTATGAATATGACGTGCGCATGCAGAATGTTAAACTGGCCGACGCTCCAGGCTGGGATACAACAGACATTAAGGACTTACTCGGAATTCATCGTATCGCATCTGATATGAAGACGGTGCATGGTGACAGCTGGAATTTGCAGGCATTTAATTTCGGTGCAGAATGAATTAATAGAACACCAATAAGATTACGGTCACATCTCCTTATTGACTTTAAATGAATAGTGCAGGCGGAAACCCTGATGCCTTTAGCCATGAATGAACTGTGAACAGAAACCAATTAGCATAATGCAAATCACATAATGATCATTGTCGCCCAAGATTTACTTTTCGGATTGTTCGCACACCTGTGCCGCAGCCGCAGTGCCGTACATAAACATTAGGTATGAAATTCAATTCAGTATGTACGGCTTAACCTGTGAAGGATCGACATATGTTAATATAAAAATAATAACATATAAACATCTCGATTTAAAGTACTAAAGCTCTGCACGTTTAAATGCACGGGTGCTATTTGTTTACTCAATTTATCAAAAAAAAAAAAAAAAAAAATTGTGGGTAAAAAAATTTAACTTTGGTAGCACTTACTATGAATCTGGTATTTATAACGCATTATAAGGGCATTTGTAAAGCTTAATAAATATTCATCACGCTTTATAACTTGTTATAGTACTCTGTTAATGTACGTACATGTTTATAATCACAGTCCTAAAATGTTTTAACTATATGACATAAGGCTTCATAACAAATTCTTAAATATTTAGACATTATTACTTAATACATGATGATTTCACTTGACATAAAGTCTGTAATGAGCATCTTTTATAAGTCATTATGTATAAATATTAACACAGTTTGTTTTATAGCCATAATAAATGACAACACTTTACCTTATGGCTGTAAAAAGGGATTATACGCTTTATAAACAATCATTATTGTCCATTTTATCAGTTCATTACTGTAAAGATGGACTCTAGTCAATGTTATAACAGCAGTCGTCTCTATGTAACTTAAAGGTTGATCCAAAAATGATTCAAGTTCAAGGAATTTATTTATAGAGCACTTTTTACAATAGCACATTGTCACAAAGCAGCTTTACAGTTGTATAAGCCTTTAAACCTCTACAATTCCTCTAAGTTTGTCTGTCCTTCTATACACTTGTGTGTTATGTCATCATGATGTGTTCTGATATTAAGCATAATGAGAGCTATAATGTGTTATAATTACAAATTAACTTAACCTTTCTGTAAGATCAGTCATGTGTACATGCTGTATATTGTTACTGTGATATGAATAGAGTCTAATAAACGTGGTTTTGTAATAACCTTGTGCAGAACTCGGATGACCTGTTGGTGGCTTCAGCGGAGTGTCCGAGTGACGACGAGGATCTGGAGGAGTGTGAACCTGGCACTGGTGAGTACTGTAGAGGTCAGAATTCCAGATTAGCGCTGATCCACTTTAGTGACCCTGCTATGACAAATTATCGTTAAGTAACCACCTCTTAATAACTAGCTTACTGTGTTAACTGTACATGGTATATCATTAAAATACTATAAGCCGGGTTTTGCTCTTAAGATGTTGATCTTTCACCTTAAATTTAAGATTAAAGGAGTTGTCAGAGGGAAACCTGGACCACATTTGCCAATTTTTTTTTTTACATTTCAACATTCCATTACGTTTGGTCACTCACACGATGAATTAATCAGAGAGTTAAGACGATGGAGCCTGATGTTGTCACGCTGAGAGCTGGAACAGACCGAACCTATCGTCTGTCCTACATCGTAGGAGAGACAGTCCCACACATATGAGCAAATTCTTATTACAAGTATAATACAGCACTAATAACATGCTGTCAAACTCCACCCACATGTCATTTCAGGTTTACTGTGCACTGTGTTTAACAATCGTCTTGCTTCTTCTTTCAAAAATCCATAGTCATAACATTTGAAGTATAATAGCAGACTATGAATTTTCTCATGCATGTTTCTTCTGTCTGTGAGACAAATCTGACAGAATCGAGCCGCCTCAGCTCTCAGTGCTCTCAACACTCAGCATAATAGCATCAAGTGTCCTCTGGGCCTCTGCCACTAAAAAACTGGAACTAAGTAAAATTCAAGTGTTTATGCAGCACGAAGCTATTTTCTGTTACAGAACAAATATAACTCACCCTGTCACTCCATTTCTCATTACATTCCGTAGTCTGTTCATGAGAAAGATGATTAGTCCATGTGGTTTGATTAAAACAACTATAGACATCCAGTACCAGTCAAAGGTTTGGACACACCCACTTTTTTTTTTCCACTTTTTGTCCATGTTCTCAGTTCCACTTCTGATAAAGATGGACTTTGTAGTTCTATGAATCCAGACTGTAGTTCATCTGTTTGTGGACTGTGTACCCCCTCTTTACTCTGTTCTCCTCACCGCATTAGTGTCACTGCAGAATAAACAATCCACCACCCAAATGATACCTGTCCTGTGATGGTTCTGACCAATAGAGAACAGAGAACCAACAGGAGACTAACAACAACAAAGAACACAGATGGACTACAGTCTGTAATCTTAAAACTACAAAGTCCATCTATATAGTAAGTGGAGGAAATAGAGAACGGAGCCAGAAGGGGGTGTGTCTAAAGTTTGAAACGGTATTGTAAAAGGTATTTCAAAATAGCACCACAGTATCTTAGTGGTTACGGCGTTGGACTATCAATCTGAAGGTTGGGGGTTCAAATCCCAAGTCCACTGAAGTTACCAATGTGGGTCCTTGAGCAAGACCCTTAACCCTCATTGCTCCAGGGATGCTGTGATGAACCCTGTGTTCACCTTGTAAGTCGCTTTGGATAAAAGCGTCCAATAAATGACCAAATGTAAATGTAGCGCCACCTTCAGCATCTACAATAGTAACTGGTGTGGTGTGTCCAAACCTTTGATTGGTACTGTATCTAATAATCTGTATTTGCAGATATTTCTTTTTAATTAAGTTTTGTAGCCATCATACATCCAGACACCCAAACCGAACGTTCTGATTCATGTTGCTGTGTGTTTCCTCTTTGTTCTCTGCTTTCTCTTTATAATTCTTTTGGAGGTGTTTATCATTTCCGACTTTTGTCTAATCAGCATTTTCCACTTAGCTTGTCCTTAATTAATGTCACGAGTAGATATTACCCATACTGCCTCTGTGCTGCTTTTTGTTCTCATGTCTAAAATAAAAGAATCTGCCGTCAGTTCACTGATGATTGAAATGTTGAGATTGAAATAACCCACTGAAGACAGACCTGCCATCTGTCCCCTCTGTGTTTGTCTTTGAAAATCACTAACTCCTAATAAGAATCTGGTGTTCATAATGCATTATAAGTGCATTCCTAAAGCTTTATTATGTTTTCATAATGCTTCATAACATTTGCCATAAGCCTCTGTTAATGTATGTAGATGTTCGCAATCACAGTCATAACATGTTATAACAATATGACATGAGCCTTCATGACACAAACTGTTATAATGCATTATAATATAAACTGAAATCTTTGGAACATTTTTATATATTAATGCATTATGTCTTATGTAATAAATGACAACAATTTACCCAATGCATCTTATAAACTTTATAAACTATTATTATGACTTATAAAGTTATTTTCCGAGAACAAATTAAATTGTTAATTAACTTACATTTATTAATATTATTATTAACGTATATTTTTTATTAAACACAAATGTTATAAAGCTTTATGACACAAAACATAATTAACAGTTAAAATAACATTTTATAATGCATTATGTCAGCTTGTGTTATAAACCCTTAATGGCATATTCTTATAACACTTTAGGCTGTGGTTATGAATATCTTTTTACGTTAACAGAGGCTTTTAATAAGTGTTATAAAGCATTATATAAACTTTAAAGAGTTTTATGAATGTGATTATAATGCATTAAGAAAACCAGTTTACCAAAAAATCTTGGTGAAATGTGGTATTTCACAAAATGGAGGTGGAAACGCAGACGTGCAAACCGGAGAAATGTTTACAGTGAAATAGAGATGAAAACATTAAAGGGAATGAACGTGTATGTTGGAGGGTTCATCTTACACAGCTTTGTTTTTTGTAATTTGCTTTTTTTCATGCAAAAATCATGCGGCCTATTTGTTGATGTAAGTGACCCCAACTCCATGGTTTGTTATTTTGCTTAACCAATCAGGAGCCAGACAGAAGCTTACTATTTACACATGCTGTAACTTATTCCTCTGATCATGATTTGATTGTTATGTCAGTATTTATTTGAGGTTTAAAATCTACTATCATTTAAAATCTACTAAACTAATCTGTAGCCATGTTGTGTAGATGTTTTTAGGGAGCTAGTAGTGATATTTTGTAATTTGGCACTAATTCTTGCTGTTCTTACCTTCCTTTTGTCTGTGTCATCGCAGGAGGTGAATTAGTGTTGCCCATTATTACCATGGACACCCAAGACCCTCAGTCTGTGGCCCCTCATTATCCTGCCATCCCCGCACCCCCGACATCCCTTAGCCCTATCCAGACCACCAAAGAGTCCCTAGTTCTGTCTGAGCCTCGGCCGCCGTGCCCTCCGGACCAGGAGGACTGTGGCGAGCCAATGGAGGTGTCAGCCTTTGGTTCGGGGGAGATGACCGACTCGGATGATGAGGACTTCTATAAGAACTCCCCAATGGTCACTGACAGGACAGTGCTGCCTCCACCCCCTGGTGTGGGCAAAAGTGGAGGCCATAAGCCTGGTCTCCATCGCCTTCATTTACCCCAAGCCCCTCCAGCCCCAACCTCCCACCCTGACCAGCTCCACATACCGGCGGGTAAAATGAACACCCGTGACCAGGTGCTCCTTCCCCCCGCCCCATCCTCCCGTCTCACTCCGGGACTAACTCACCCGCCCGATTTCCCTCGTGTGCCCACAGCTCAGCCCTCAGCCTCGGTGGAGAAGGGCCTTCCTGGCGCGGTCGAGGTGATCCGCGAGTCCAGCAGCACCACGGGCATGGTGGTGGGAATCGTCGCAGCCGCCGCTCTCTGCATCCTCATCCTCCTCTATGCCATGTACAAGTACCGCAACCGCGACGAGGGCTCCTACCAAGGTGGAGCAGAGGCGTGGCTCCGGCACTGACAGCAACGGAGCGGTGGTGAAGGAAAAGGCACCGGGCACGACTGCCTCCATGTCCAAGACCGTCGCCAAGGGGAAGAAAAACAAAGACAAGGAGTATTACGTCTGAGAGAAGAGCGTGAAAAAGAGAGCAAGAAAGAAAGATGTGGAGAGAGAGAGAGAGAGAGAAAGTTATTGGGTTGTGGAGTTTAGATTCATGGAATCTCATCCTCAGACGTTCATGTTCATCTGTCTTTAAAATCTTAAAATGTTTAATGTCACACAAAGATAAAAATAGAAGTGCGAGAGCAAGAGCAAAGTAATGGAATGTATCTATAAAGGGAGTGAATTCACAAAGCCATTTCAACCTCAGTTAATTCCCTTTGCATCTCAAAGATATCTTCCATTACAAGCTAGATGAAGAAACGCTATTAATCCTTTTTGCAATGAAAGTCCCCAGTGCAGACATCCTCCTCCTCCTCCTCCTCCCCTCCTCCCCCTCTACTGAGGTTAATGAAAGAGAGAGAAACTCCCATTACATGATCTCATCAACAGCCTGTCCAGTTTTATATCTTTTGGCTAAAACTGATGTCAAATCAGTCATATCTTAAAATCACGACATTCTAAAAAATATACCTTCGAGGTCGTCTTTGTTTTAGAGTGAACAGCAATGAGCTGAAGTATTGGGCAAGTAAATCTTTCGGCATTTAAATCCGAACTTGTTGGACTTTTGGGCGAAAGAAACAAGTGGGAACGACGTGCGTCAGGCTGTTTTATTTATAACAGTAAGAAATCATGAATCTCTGCACGTTCTCGTGAATTCTATATATGATTCAGCTGAATTGTTTAAAAATTGGAATCCCATTGTAACGCCGAACATCGTTTAGCATAATGTACATGGATAATGATACGCTTAAAGTTTTAAAGTTTACGTTTTATTGTGTTTTAGAGCGTAATATAGACGACTTATTCTGTCTGCGTCAGAAAATGTTCACAGTGCACTGTCTGCATTCTGTTCACTCTGATGACGAGCTCACATCCCCATCACTGGAGCAAAATCCCGACTCAATTGGCTGGTTTTAAATTACATGTTAAATACGGGAGAAGTCCATTTTTCTGTAATTAATAGTTATATTGAAGTTAGATTTAGAAGTCGTTTGATTTTTTGATTATCTTGCAGTAAACCGCAGATATTGGTAGTTTGCCATGACCTGAGATGTGCTAAAGAAGACAGAACTGCAGCTCCCCGTCCAGAAAATAGAAGAATTAGAGTCGAAAGTGTTTAAAAGTATAAAGAATCACGCCATCCTCTCTCTCTTTCTCATTCTCCATGGTGCTAACATGTTCATTATCAATTAGGCTTCTTCTTGGTGTTCATGCATGATGTATTCCCATTCAGCGTTCGGTTTGGAGAGTAGCTTGGTCCGAAATTACTGAGCTGGTGAGACTTCACCATTCTGGGCAACTCCTGCCTTATTCCTGGCCCGCTTTCCAGCACCGACTCATACTGGACAAAAAAAAGAGCTTGAGTAATGAACCTAAAGCTGGAGCTGCTTGCATTGATAAAAGACATTGTATTTATGTAAATACACGGTTCTGTGGACATTGCTGCCGATACATCAGGATACAGATCTGTCTGTATACGTGTGCGCGTGGGCATCTGTCTCTGTCTGTCTTCTAGCATGAGAAAGACTTAACCGGACTGAGATCTCTTTCTCTGCTCTTTTATTCTCTGTGGTACAAAACTAGAATCCAACACAGGGTGAGACTGCAGAAAGTACACACGGCCTGGAGTTTGGTGTAAAGTCGTTTCGGGAGAACTGTAATGGCATGTTCACTCTAATAGAAAGTAACATGTCCAATTCTACATCGACATGCTGGCTGTCCTACTGCCCTATCCTGCAGGAATCGGTGGGTGGAGGGAAGCATCTCAGCAATGGAAAACCCCCGGGGAACAAGCGTTTCTGTATGGAGCTCGAGTGAACTTCAACATTTTGATATTTAATGAGGATTCACCCCTGAGAAGCAGAATTGGTGTCGAGTCTTGATATTTCTCACATTCCACAGTTATTATTTCCCCCTCAAAAAAGCTTGTACTTGCTATCAGAGAAAGGTCTGTATCAAAAGTGGGCTTCACTATAAATGATTGTTTAAGCCACATGAGATGTGAAAATCGTACGATTTCCAAACTCACTTTCGGTTCCATCCGGAGGCAGCCGTGTGTCCGATGGGCTTTTAGTTCCGATTTTTGTTCCATCGTTTAAAACTGTGTTCTTTTACACATGGTTTTCATCGCCATCCATCCATCAGAGTATAATCCCATTCTTACTTAATGTTATTGTAAAGTGTTCCTGTGAGATGAATTTAAATATGTGTACATTGACAGAGAAAAAAAAATACACTTGGTTATATACTTCTTACATTTCTCTTTTCAGTCTGGTCTGTTCTGTTAGCCGTTGCTCTTGCGTTCTGTCCAAAGACCTCGGGGAGGATTCACCCGGGAACGGAGCTGAGAACTGTGAATCCAGTTGAGCTGAATTTTATTTCTATGCTTCTGTTTTATTGCAAACGAAAGCAGCGTTACGACAGATTAACCTGGGGCTCAGACTACACACAGAGATCTGAATCCATTCACCCTGTGATACAACATTACAAGAGATACAACCACGTGTGGTCATCAGAAAGAGAACGATACAGTACCAGTCAAACGTTTGGACACGCCCCCTTTTTGCTCCATTATCTATTTACTCCACTTACCATACAGATGGAGTTTTATAAGTCCAACTGTGTTCTTGTTTTTGTTAGTCCTCTGTTGGTGTAGGACACTTCAGCTATAGAACTTGGTGGGACCAGGAATCACACTGTGGATCTTCAGGTCCGATGATTGGTTCCCTAAAAACAAGCCTACAACTGCCCCCATACTATCTGACACACACTATATAGGGGCATTTCAGAGCAGCTTATTTACCTTGAATCCATGTTTTTGGACTGTGGGAAGAAAACCAACGCCGACACGGGTACAACATGGAAACTCCACCCAGGTTAAGATCCAAACCTGGATCTCCAGCGCTGCGAGGGGGAGGTGCTGAGCCACCATGCCCCCCGCTCATTAAACCAATACTCAAAAATCCAAACCTGGATCCTTCATCCTGTCAAATCACAGAGCAAACCTTCTGTTTCAAATAAAAAACAGTGTTTCAGCGACGAAACCTTCATCTTAAATCCATCAATGTTTATGAAATATTTCAGGTTTGAAGTTTCGTCATCGCACAGGGACGGTCCTAATAAGAGGAGTTAATATCTTTATACAATAACAGTCACATCTCTATTTGGATTCCTTTCCTTTTTTCTTGCCCCCTGTGCCTCGAGGACTCGATCGCCGTCATCCTCCTTTCATGTCCTCACTGTGTTAGAATCCCCCACAATTACATTATTGAAACACACTGAACTTCCATTTCAACATGTCTCCTAGTTCAGCGTACAAGTTTTCAAACTGTGGAGTCAGATGGATTTCTTGCACCCCGGTTTCATCATCTGTTATTGTAGAAGATATGGATTTGTGGCCACGGAGTAGCCATAGCGGTGATCTAAAACACAAGCTATATTATCCCCCGTATTGTCAGCTCTGAACTGGTGACGAGGCTCCGTACGCCCGCAGTGATGAATGTGTAATATCTGAAAAAAAGCAGCTCCCACACCTCCAACATGGAGATGCTTCTTAAAAGAAATAAGTTAAAACCTCAATAGAGTTCACACAAACAACTAAAGTCTGAATAAGTACACTGCTGTCACTCCCAACACGGCAAACTAACTGTCAGCAGCCTGAAAGGTGCCTGCTCCACCTCTGCTGTGGGGTGGATGATCCATCCATTCATTATCTTTAACTTCATCCTGTATTAGGGTCGCAGAGGGTTCCACATACCCATCCTGGAGGGAACATTTCTCCCCTAGATGCGACCCCCCCCCCCTATGACTGTGGTCCATACTAAAGTAAGGTCCAAGGTCCAAGTAGTAGGTCCAAGTAAGGTCCAAGTAGTAAACTAAAGATAATGAGATGAGGAGAAAAGTAAACTAAGTACCAAGTGATGTAAAACCGAGTGGAACTGTTTACATAAAATGAAATAATCTTAAGGATTATAATTAGATCTTTATGTTTAATCCATTAAACTTGTTTATTTGACCTTTCAGTATTTGCATATTCGGTTTAAATACCACAATAGTGAATCTTCATTATTGTGTGATTCAGAAAACACCCACATGTCTAGTCATTGCTAATGACGCTGTTAACTTACATCATTAAGAGAGATCTCACAGTCATTTTGTTAATTTTTATAATGATGTTTTTTCTTGATTGATTAAAAATTAAGAAACAATAACTGGAGATGTTTTAAATTCTTCAGAACGGTTAATGGATTTTATATAAAGATCTGTGTAGAATATTGATACGCATGTTATTATATACGATTAAGAATATTTCTAATTGACATTTATTTAAAAAATACTAAATTAAACACTGGGCGGCACGTATAAGCAACTTGAATAATAAATGAATAGAACAGTGAAAAGCCAACATTTTAGACATTTTTTAGACATTTTATTATTCTGAGTAAATGAATAGAACAGTGAAAAGCCAACATTTTAGACATTTTTTAGACATTTTATTATTCCGAGTAAACTCTAACCTGGTTAGGACAAATTAAGGACCTGGAAGTGGGAGTGTGTAAAGTGGATGTGTTCTGCTGGTGTTCTATAAAGTTTCCTAGTTAATTAGAAGGAAACAGTCGGGGAATTCAATTCTCCATTTTGGTTTACTTGTGATCTAAACCACAGTTTGGTTTCTATTCACATAACCCCTCCCCAGCCACTACACATTACAGCACAGCGGCTTCCAACCACCTGAATTTCACAAGTGGAGGCGTGAAAGTAAAATGAGATTTGGGATAAGTCCAGAGGGCAATGTTTCGAAGAGTTGCAATTAAATACTAACCTCAGTGTTGAAATCGTGTCAGATTTAATGCAGCTGTGGCATGGCGTGACTGCAAGATGATTTTTCTCAAAACCATATTTCTGTGGGGGTTTTTTTTATCAGCATCATTAAAAATCTGTTTTTAAAACAAAGTAATTTAAAATGGACCACTTTTTAAAACACTGATCAACTTTGAGGCTGTGGTTTCATAATGGTTAAAGTACATAAGGTCATTTAGCAGATGATCTCATGAGAGTTAAGAGCCTTCCTCAAGGTAACTTTTAGTGGACCTGGGATTTGAACATCCAACCTTCAGTTTGATAACCCAACACCCTAATCACTAAGCTACCACACTCACCACTAAACTCATTGTTCTGGTGGTTCATCAGTTAGATCTTTATCTATATAAATCTACCCAGCAATATGTCGGACTGGCCAAGCTTTAAAAACTAATTACTATTTATTGTTATTGGAATTCGGCGGCACGTTCGCCTCTCAGCGCTAGGGATTCCCGGTTCGAATCTCCATCTGGGTGGAGTTTCCATGTTCTCCCCGTGTCTGCGTGAGTTTCCTCCGGGTTCTCCGGTTTCCTCCCACAGTCCAAAAACATGGATCAAGTCAAGTGAATTCTCCAAATTGCCCCATATAGAGTGTGTATGCGTGCGTGTCTGTGTGTGTGAGTGTGTGCCCAGAGATAGATTGGCGCCCTGTCCTGGGTCTATCTGCCCAGCGCCAAAAACATTCTCCCCTGGAATGGGCATGGGGAACCCCACCGCGACCCTAATATAGGATAAATGAATGAATGAATGTTATTGGAATTATTCGACACACACACACACACACACACACACACACACTACATAGGGGCAATTTAGAGTAGCCAATTCACCCTTAATTCACCTCCATGTTCTTGGAATGTGGGATGAAATATGAAATACACATCCTCATTCATTCATTATCTCCCGCTTTATCCTCTATTAGGGTCGCGGTGGGGTTCCCCATGCCCATCCAGGGGAGAACGTCTCGGGTGCTGGGCAGATAGACCCAGGACAGGGCGCCAATCTATCGCTGGGGACACACTCACTCACACATACACACTCTATATGGGGCAATTTTGAGAATTCAATTGACTTGATCCATGTTTTTGGACTGTGGGAGGAAACCGGAGAACCCGGAGGAAACCCACGCAGACACGGGGAGAACATGGAAACTCCACCCAGATGGGGATTCGAACCGGGAATCCCTAGAGCTGAGAGGCGAACGTGCTAACCACTAGCCACCGTGCCGCCGAAATGCACATCAAATACGAAAAAAATATACACATGGGTAACATTTACTGATCAAAACTTTTCACAAGAACCCCCCTCCCCCCCAAACATACACACCCACACACACACAAACAAACACACACTGAAAAAGATTGCACACTGTTATGATAGTATATCACATTAATGCCACCGGTGGTAGAATTGTTTCCCTTATGAGTCACTACCTGAATTTTTATTGTATTATGACTCACACACTAATATTCAGCTTGAGTTAAAGCTGCCTCTGTCTCTCTAACACACTGCAGTAAATCCATACAGAAGATACAAGCGCCTTGAACATTTAGGCTGACCAGACATCACCAACCAGGAATTTAACATGCACCACAGTGTGCTGCTTATCAGTAACACTGTATTTGTTCAGAAGATCTAACACTACAGTTCAAATACATACACATAGTGGCATAATGATCATTCATCCATATCCAGGCATTTCCTCATGCAAGAGCAGTATCATCATGCTTATCATTCGTAAGGATAAATTTTAGAAAATCAGAAAGACATGCTGAACCAAACTTTGTTTATTATGCAAGGTTTCACCTCAGTCTTATAAATCAGGGTGAAATAGGAAATTGGAACACCTTCACTCATTGTGTAATGCAGTTAATATTTATTTATTGTATCTCTATTTTGGAGGATGGGGGCAGAACAGCTTATACCAAAGTATACCATATTTATAATATGTTTAATTATTAATAAACTAGAAAAAAAGAAACTGTTTATAACCATTTACACGAAAAAAGGAAATTAATCATGTTCTCGTTTGTCAAAACACAAAACAATGATAAGACTGCCATCTGCTGTTCAGATGAAGGTATGACACCAGGTGACGACACGCAATAACGTGATTAATTAAAATTAATTTGGAAGTTAAAATAATTTCAGTTTAAATATACACTTTTCTTTTGATATGTATGTTGATCTTATGTTTAAAAAATGACTTGTTTGTTGCACATAAACATAACGTTTATTATTAATTTTATAATGAAATTATACCTTTAAAACTCAGAGTCGATCATGAGAGCAGCATCGTTGATTGGATGTTGATAAATTGCCCCATAACTGCATCGTTCAAAATCAGTTTATAAACTCAGAAAATACATTCATTCATAATCTTCCTCTTTATCTTCTACTATGGTTGGGGGGGGTTCTCCATGCCCATCCAGGGGAGAACGTTTCGGGTGCTGGGCAGATACACCCAGGAGAGGACACACACTCTCTCTCTCTCTCTCTCTCTCTCTCTCTCTCTCTCTCTCTCTCTCTCTCTCTCTCTCTCTCTCTCTCTATATATATATATATATATATATATATATATATATATATATGGGGCAATTTAAAGAACTCAATTGACCTTGATCCATGTTTTTAGACTGTGGGAGTAAACCGGAGAACCAAGAGGAAACCCACACAGACACGGGGAGAACATGGAAACTCAGAAAATTCATTCATTCATTCATTACCTTCCGCTTTATCCTATATTAGGGTCGCGGGGGGGGGTTCCCCATGCCCATCCAGGGGAGAACGTTTCAGGCGCTGGGCAGATACACCAATCCATCACTGGATTCGGGGGCCAATCCATCACTGGGCACACACATACACACACATATGGGGCAATTTGGAGAACTCAATTGACTTGATCCATGTTTTTGGACTGTGGAGGAAACCGGAGAACCCGGAGGAAACCCATGCAGACACGGGGAGAACATGGAAACTCCACCCAGATGGGGATTCGAACCAGGAATCCCTAGCGCTGAGAGGAGAACATGCCAACCACTAAGCCACCGTGCCGCCCAACTCAGAAAATACATAAGTAATATAAACAGTAACAACAACAGAAGGTTTAAACCTGACATAACTCTGTCCATTAGTCTGTGTATGTTCAAAACAAAACGTGTTGGATTTACTTTGGGCAAAATGTCTGAAATACAACAAATGCTGGGTTTCATGCTTGCACTGATTTGAGCTGATAATTCATCTATTAAGGCTGACAGCACAACTGCAGGAGCCACAACACCTTTATAAAGCACTGAAGTCATGTCTTCATTTTCTAGTTGGTGTTATGTTCGTTATTAGTCCATATTTTAGGATTAGAAGAAGATGAATGGAATATTCATTTATTCATTATCTTCCACTTTATTCTCTATTAGGGTCGCGGTGGGGTTCCCCATGCCCATCCAGGGGAGAACGTTTCAGGCGCTGGGCAGACACACCCAGGACAGGGCGCCAATCTATCGCTGGGCACACACTCACTCACACAGACACACTCTATATGGGGCAATTTAGAGAACTCAATTGACTTGATCCATGTTTTTGGACTGTGGGAGGAAACTGGAGAACCCGGAGGAAACCCACGCGGACACGGGGAGAACATGGAAACGCCACCCAGATGGGGATTCGAACCGGGAATCCCTAGTGCTGAGAGGAGAACATGCAAACCACTAAGCCACCGTGCCGCCCTGAATGGAATATTATGACTCTTTAATAACTTTGTGACCTTATGATGTCGGTCTACACGGTTCAAATGTACACAGAATGAAATGTTTCTGCTTCTGAACATATTTGGTCCCACAGTATGTGAAGAAAGGCGAAAGTAAAACCAAAAAAACCTTTACTATTAAAAACCCTGCTTAATGAGGACTACAGAATGACGCACGACCTCAGCAGTGACGTGAAGGTTATGTTTTTGATGCTTACATCTGCTCTCAAATGAATACCAATTTAATCGAACAATAAGCGCTCGTGATTAAATGTTTATCTTGTCAGAAATTCGCTAAGCCGATTATTAGTCTGTTTGTTTTGAAGGTTTGGGTTTGAATGAGTTAAACTTGCGTTAACGCACAAAATGACCAACAAATGACTACGGCTCCGTTCCAAACGCACACCACACGATATGTGCCCGCAGTGCCCTATATGTCTTATCAGTAATGTAGGGCTACTCGGCCAGGATTTAGGGTACTACGCTGTGATTTGAGACGCAGCCTTTACTCGAACGTTTTTTTTTTTTGCAAACGCAGAAGGTCGTAGGAATTCTGAGCGGCCAATCGGCGCCCGGCGTTTGGGTGAGTGACGTGAGGTTCGGCCAATGGAAGCGGGGAGCTCGCAGTTCCTGTAGGATGGCGTTTGCTACCTGTGTGAATGGACGAGCCCGACGGTGGAAGTTAGCAGCTGCGCGGAGAGCCGTTTAAAGGCGGAATCGTTCGCGCTGAAGGAACTTTCTCTGAGATGAACGGCGCGACGGAACGCGACGGAGGTCGGCACGGTTAAGGCCGAGTCCGGCAACAATGGAACCGGAGCCTTCTGCCCGCTGCAGGAACGCTTTAGCATGTTAGCCGCGAGCTAACGGGGTTGTTGTCGGGAGCGCGGTGTTCGGACGGAGGGCTGCGGTCGAAACGGAGCGGAAAGCCGGCGTCACTCTGAGGAAGCACTCCCCTGAAGCCGGGGCTGGATGTGGTGCGTGTGAGAGGCGGCTCAGCGCGGCGTCGCCCCGGATTTCGGTTTAAAGAAGTGGCCTGGCTCACACTGCTAACAGGGCCACGGCACCGAGAGCCAGCACAGCCTCACTGAAGCCCACGATCTGTGTGTGCAGATCCTCAGAGATCCACAGAGAACCTCAGAGATCATCAGAGGAGATCAGAGATCATCAGAGATCATCAGAGAATCATCAGAGATCCACAGACAACATCAGAGAAGATCAGAGATCATCAGAGAAGAAGATCAGAGATCCACAGAGAACCACATAGATCCTCAGAGATCCACAGAGATCATCAGAGAAGAACATCAGAGATCAGAAGAGAAGATCAGAGATCCACGGAGAACCACATAGATCATCAGAGATCCACAGAGATCATCAGAGAACCACAGAGAAGATCAGAGATCCACAGAGAACCTCAGGCGATCATCAGAGAAGAACATCAGCAGAGAACAGCTTAACAACTAATACAGAAAGTCCCAAAAATCTTTAATGTCACAGCAAAAAAACTGTCCCCATACACACCACCCCGTCTGGACATCTGATCCCTCTAATAAGTTGCTCACTGTGGGTCGTTAAATGTCCCACTTTGATTTTGATCACATCCGGTACTTTTTGTATCACGATTTCGGATTTAGCTCTAAAAAGCCGTATTGCACATCAGCTCGTTTATAGAACCGTCCAGACTGAAGCAAGCTGCCTTTTCCTCCTGCACATCCAGCTCGCTGCTCCAGTCTGTTCATTGATCCGATCTGATCTGATCTGTTAGACATCAGGAGATCACCAAGTAAATGAAGAACCCCGTCAGGAATTATTCACAGACGAGCAGATCGGAGGCTACTCGATTTTGAGAGCCAGTCCAAGTTGTATCAAGTTTAGTGCAGGTTTACCGTTTGCTGGATCTTTACCCTTAATTTATTTATCCTCCTAAAATAAGCCAGACTCGCAGCTTTATTCTGAAAACACATGATTCTGGAGATCTAAGGATTCTGGATGTCTTATTAGCATAGACAATGACATCACCGATGACAGCCCTCTAGCTCGATCACGTGATTTGTAGTTGAGTGTAAGATTGGGGAGGCAGGTTTGGTTCTATCCGAAGTAAATTCAGGCGAAAATGTCCGTCACACTAATCACACTGGCAGGTTGTGCTGAATTTAAGCTAGTTCAAATCCATCAGTCTTAATATAGCTGGGTATAATCCATGTGTAGGTTATTTAAATGTAAACACTCTGGGATTTGTAAAGAAACCAAATCAAGTTTGATGATTGCACAAAGTGAAGGCTTTGCTGTGCTCGCGGCACGGTGTCGGAAGCTTTCAGTGACCTGCCGGGTTAAAGCTCTTCTGCAGAACTATGTGAATATATCACTTTGTTCAGTTAAAGCACAGATCTGGACTCTGTTTGTTATCTCCGTCGATGTTGATTGCGAGACAGTCCTGCTTGATAAGTTGATGAACGTACAGCGGTGGCTCTCCATGGACGTACTTAAGCTGAGCGCTTGAAAAGGGGGCGACCAAGCAACGTGGAAGCGACGTTGGCTCACATCGTTTCATTGGACAGGTGAAAGATGGGATCTCAAGCGTTACAGATTCTGCGGCAGGGTGTGTGGGCCTCGCTGACTGGAGGCTGGTATGTCGACCCCCATCAGAGTACCTTCTCCAACTGCTTTCACCTTTACCTCTGGATTTTCCTCCTGGCCTTCCCTTTTTTACTTTATATGGTGAGTGTTCCTGATGTTCTCTATAAGTATATGGTCATTTAAGCCCATAATCTAGAATTTTTGGTAGATTTCAGGGCAGCAGTAACGGCCACCAAGCTTCCAGTTTGTCATGATGTCTGACCTTGCCCTTTAACCCCTTCATCTGAAGGTTCCAGGCCCTTTTCTGTTGAAGGCAGAGGGGGATAAAGGCAGAATAAATCCAATCAAGTGTCAGATTTTGAAGTGATGTGTAAATATTCTGCCTTTGTTCCAGTTGCACTGTGAGGCTTAATGAACATTGTATTTTCCTGCCTTGAACATGCTGTATAAAAACAGCTTTAGCATTATAATAGGATTATTTTCATTCATTCATTCATTATGTCTCGCTTTATCCTCTATTAGGGTCGCGGTGGGGTTCCCTATGCCCATCCAGGGGAGAACGTCTCGGGCGCTGGGCAGATACACCCAGGACAGGGCGCCAATCCATCGCTGGGCACACACTCACTCACACAGACACACTCTATATGGGGCAATTTTGAGAATTCAATTGACTTGATCCATGTTTTTACACTTTGGGAGGAAACTGGAGAACCCGGAGGAAACCCACGCAGACACAGGGAGAACATGGAAACTCCACCCAGATGGGGATTCGAACCGGGAATCCCTAGCGCTGAGAGGCGAACGTGCTAACCACTAAGCCACCGTGCCGCTAGGATTATTTTACTTATTTTACTTGTTTTTATTTTAGTTAATTATATAATAGGGGTGGCTTAGTGGTTAGCACGGTCGCCTCTCTGCATTAGGGATTCCCAGTTCGAATCCCCATCTGGGTGGAGTTTCCATGTTCTCCCCGTGTCCGCATGGGTTTCCTCCGGGTTCTCTGGTTTCCTCCCACAGTCCAAAAACATGGATCAAGTCAATTGAGTTCTCCAAATTGCCCCATATAGAGTGTGTCTGTGTGAGTGAGTGAGTGTGTGTCCAGCGATAGATTGGCGACCTGTCCTGGTTGTATCTGCCCGGCGCCCGAAACATTCTCCCCTGGATGGGCATGGGGAACCCCCCCGCGATCCTAATATAGGATAAAGCGGAAGATAATGGATGGATGAATTAATGAATAATTATATAAAGTCTAATGGAGTGTTTTTATTTTTTAATTGTATCATTGTCCACTTGTTATGGGTTACAATTCGAGGGGTTGACATCGGTCCTCATTTGATGTTTGAAACTCTTTTGTAATTCTTAATGTCTGTTTCTTTTCCAGGCCCTTCCACCCGGATTGGTAGTGGCCGGCGCGTACTGTGCCGTGGTGGCCGTGTTCTTTACCGCAGTTAAGGTGGTGAACTTTCGGTTGCATGCCATGTTTGACTTGGGTGAGATTGTGGAAAAGAGGCAGGCCTCTCTATCCACAGACCCCCAGAGGGTGGAGGAGGTGGAAGAGGGCTCTGGGGCTCAGGATAGCAGTCAACACAGGTAGATGGAACCATTTGCGTTTTCTATACTTTAAAAAGATTGAGACAGATGTGTAGATTTTTAAGAATGTAAAGGTATTTATAGAAACACTACACCTGTGGGCATTTCAGGTTTGTGTGGGAGTTATTTGGGAGTTAAGTTGTTAATGGAGGTCTGTTGATATTCATGTTGATTAGGGGGAGTGGGGTTGGAGTTGAGATGACAGTTTTCCGAAAGGTGAACTCAACCCCTCCAGTGCGCTGCAGTTCCCAGCACTCCCTGTTTGGGCTGAACCAGGTGTCAGTAAGTCACAAGTTATAACTTGCTTGATTATATAATTCTGATAGCTTTTAAATTAAAAGTTGAATGTAGATGCTTTTATTTATGTTTGATTTTGTGGTCTGATGATTTGTTTGTTTCTGCCCTGCTGTTCAGGAGTTTTTGCCACAACTTGAAGATCCAGGGGGCTTTAAGGGTATGTACTTGTCTCATGCTAAAACCAATGACCTGTAAACTCAATAAAAGCTGTTCAGTGGTGTAAGGCTTTAGATAACATCTCTTACACATGATTAAATTCGTTATTTAGCATCAAGACCTCATCTAGATCAGGGGTGCTCAATACGTCGATCGCGAAGGGGTGTCCGCTCAATCGCGATGGAGGTTTGAGAAAAGCTTTTTTTCACAGCACAGTATCCGAAGCACTTATACACACGCGCACTTATACACACTGTGCACACACTCTATATGGGGCAATTTGGAGAATTCAATCGACTTGATCCATGTTTTTGGACTGTGGGAGAGAACCGGAGAACCCGGAGGAAACCCACGTGGACAGATTGGGATTCGAACGGGGAATCCCTAGCGCTGAGAGGAGAATGTGCTAACCTCTAAGCCAACGTGCCCCCCTTATACTAACATGATGTGTGTAAACAGGTTTCAATATAAAAGCCTAAAAAATTATTAACCCTGGTAGATCTCGATGACCTGTCCAATGGAAAAGTAGATCTCGGGCCAGAAAAGTGTGGGCACCCCTGATCTAGATCATTTCTTAATGTCTAAAGTATGTCAACTGACAGAATTAGCAATGAAAAAAAAAAAACCTAAACCTGCCTAAAGTCTAAAAATAACTTCAGTGGAATTGTAGTTTACAGAATGGACCTCAAGTGAGCGATTCCCGTAGAGAAAACCCATCATATTAAATTAGTGCATATTACACATCTTCCTATTTTCAGATATTAAAGGGCTGATGCAGGAGCAAAGTGACTGTTTTGCCTCAACAAGTAGAGAGGCTCTTCGACACAATTCTCAGGATGCTATCAGTAAGACACAAACAGTCTTCTCTGTACTGCATTTAGTCCAGCTCACCTCTGTTGTCAGCTGGGGCGCAGTTTGTTTATTCATGGCTAAAGTGTATGGTTCAGTCATTCCGGTGTCCGAATGCTCATTTAGAGTAACGTGCCTGGTGATTGTTTCATGACTTTGCAGGAACCAGTGGTGTGGTTCAGTCCTGTCTGGCCCTGGTTGGGGATTTCCCTGCTCTGATGGGAGTGGGCGGAGTGATGTCTGCAGGCTTTGGAAACTTGCACCCTCCAGACTGTCCTTCGATTCCACCCTCTCCCTCTAGCCAGGAGGATGGAGAAGAGAAAGAGCAGGTCCTGATCGGTCAGCCGGAGGATCGGAGCCCGGAGGAGCCTGCACTGGGAGGCTATTCCCCTCTCGGCCCTTCGGCTGAGTCTGAGAGTTTGGGCGATGCACCTCTTAGTCCCCTTATCAAGAGCAGCTTGAGCGAGGAACTAAGCGAGAACCTGCTGGGCCTCGGCCTCGACCCAGCGACCTTCGGTCCGGGAGCCGAGCAGCCAGGCTGCCGCACAGGTGTGGCTCTGACTGCTGGCTCCACAGATAGCTGTGTAGTCACGGATCGAGAGACACTCAGCACAGTCAGCAGCTACCGTAGTGAAAAGACAGACTCCACTCAGCTGGAGAGCCCTTCATTGGGCAAGCAGCATTACCCCATCCCTGCACCTTCCTTAGCCAAGTCATCTTGCAAGCAACTAGAGGACCCTGCGTTCCTGGGAGGCAGTGACACGGATGATCTGTCAGATAGTGAATTGCTGCGATCACCATCCAGAGAGCCCCAGGGCCTTGACAGGACATTGGTTGAGGGTGAGGATGCACCTCCACTGCCTTCATCCCTTCAGGACTCATCCCCCTCTAGCAGTAGTGGTCCATCAGAATCCCGGGCGATCCCTATTCCCCCCGCACCTCCTCCTCGCCAGGCCGGTTCTGTACCCTCAGATCTGGTATGCTCAGAACCTGCCCTGGCTGTTACCTCCACACCGTACCTGCTGGCTGACCCACCTTCATTGCAAGTGCAGCAGCAGCAAGTGGTGCGACCTAAGGATCTGAAGCTGATGCGCGCCGGGGGCAGCGTGGCGCAGCGACCCGGGAGACGGAAAGCACCGCGCAAACGTGGCGCAGCTGGCAGCAGCAGCTTCGACTGTGGATCTTATCGACGGCGCCACCATGGGCGCAGCCAACGCAGAGACTATGTACCTGTGTGCAGCCGTCTGGGTGCCAAAGCCTACAGTGAGAGTCTGTTCGAGGACTCGAGCGACGAAGATGACGGCAGCGACGCCAGTGCTGCCTCCAGCCTCGGGTCACAACGTCATTTCAGCTCAGACGATGAGGATGACACCAGCTCATCTACCTCTTGCTACTCCCCTGACCCGGGCGTGACCTCACAGGCTGGCCCTGCTTCTCAAGTACCCAACTCCGGTGAGGGAAAGGAGCCGGCTGTGGTGGGTCCCTCTCACAGCCGCAGTGCCCAACGGTCGGCCAGCACAGCCAGTGCCAAGACTCATGCCAGAGTGCTCAGCATGGATGGGGCCGGTGGAGGCCACACCAACACGGGAACTCTGGCCTCCACCGTTCTGCCGTTAGCAAACTCCTGCGCTCCTGCTCCACAACCACTCACTATTTCCAAGTCTGATCTTGAAGCCCGCACTGGGAACTCTGAGGCTTTTCCCAGGGCCCACAGACTTGACTCACTGGGAGGCTCGTGGGCTGGAAACCAGACTGGATGGAGAGCAGGAGAACTGCTGGAAGAAGGTGCAGTGGGAGGAGGTATGTGACGCATTGTCTATGGTGCCTGTTATAAAATCTGTGGTTATACCTTTTTTAGATGTGCTTTAAAGTTTTTAATCTTTATTTCTCTGTATTACAAGTATAGAATATATTTGGAAAATTAAAGACATTATGCGGGCGGCACGGTGGCTTAGTGGTTGGCACGTTCGCCTCTCAGCGCTAGGGATTCCCGGTTCGAATCCCCATCTGGGTGGAGTTTCCATGTTCTCCCCGTGTCCGCGTGGGTTTCCTCCGGGTTCTCCGGTTTCCTCCCACAGTCCAAAAACATGGATCAAGGTCAATTATCTGCCCAGCGCCCGAGACGTTCTCCCCTGGATGGGCATGGGGAACCCCACCGCGACCCTAATAGAGGATAAAGCGGGAGATAATGAATGAATGAATGAAAGACATTATGCCTTAATTGACACGGTGGCTTAGTGGTTTGCATGTTCTCTTCTCAGCGCTAGGGATTCCTGGTTCGAATCCCAATCTGGGTGGAGTTTCCATGTTCTCCCCATATCTGCATGTTCTCCCCATGTCTGCAGTTTCCTCCGGGTTCTCCGGTTTCCTCCCACAGTCCAAAAACCTGGATCAAGGTCAATTGAATTCTCCAAATTGCCCCATATAGACTGTTTGTGTGAGTGAGTGTGCCCAGTGATAGATTGGCGTCCTGTCCTGGGTGTATCTGCCCAACGCCCGAAACGTGACCCTAATAGAGGATAAAGTGGAAGATAATGGATGCCTTAATTAATACACAATAAAAAGTCAGACATCTGAGGTGATCTTAAACGCTGTTCTTTAACTGAATCTGTTCCCTGTAGCTTTGACCTCTGAAGAGCCGAATAAGCGCGACTCTGTGAGCAGCGTGAAACGGACTCAAGCCATTCGAAGGAGGCACAATGCAGGCAGCAACCCCACGCCACCCCCTCTACGATGGGCTCCCCACCCAGCCTGCAGGACCTCCAGAGGGCTCGCGCCTCATCCCATTCCCGGGCGCGCGCCCTTCCCACTGCCCTGCAGTTTGCCTCATCTTTACTCCTCCCCCGGAGCGGTGTGCATGAAGCCTCCACTTTCGACGACACGTCCGAGGGAGCCGTGCATTACTTTTACGATGAGAGCGGTGAGCCTTCGACTCGTTCAGCTCATCGCGTTATATACTAGCGATCTGAAATTGCTTTGATTTACTTTTACATTCTGAATTCCATTTGCCGTACTCTCCGGGACATGGGCATGAGCTTTTTGAGCTGGTCATCAGAAGGTTGTGGGTTTAAATCCCAGGTCCACTGAAGTTACCCAGATGTGCTGTATTATGGCCAACCCTGTGTCTTGACTCCATCATGTTGGGACACTTGTTGGTCATTTGAATATGCATCTGCTAAATGACTAAATGTTGTGTAATTTTTGTTACAATTACCAACAAGTCGCTCAAAATGTCTCTTCACCTTACATGGTTCGAGGCCGAGACACCGGTGATTGATTGGTGGCCAATAGTGGTTAGTATTGTGTAGGCAGTATTGTGTAACTAATGTAGGCAGTGAAAACTTATACTTGGGTGACGTGCAAGTGTTTGTTTGGTTTATTATTTAGTAAATTTAATTTACATGTTAATGTGTGGCAATGCTTCAGTAAATCTACTGTACACCACGCTGTTTAGAGCTGGAGCAGTTTTGCCTATCACAATTTACATAAACCCCAATGGCTTGATGTGCAAAGCTACTAGAGATACACCCAAGGACGATCACAACTGTAATTGTAACAAAAGGTGGCTCTATAAGGTACATAGTATTTTGGGTAGACGTTAAAATCCTGTGTTCCGCAGGCATAAAGAGATCATATACCTTTGGGCCTGCAGGGGGAGGTTACGAGGACCCAGTGCAGTAAGTCCTTCAGTCTGTTAGCAGTTGTTGAAGCCTGACCTCTAGTGGTTTAAAGAGTAACCTATGAATGTGCATTATACAGAGAGCGAGAGAGACAGTCGCAATCCTCCAGCTTCACCTCCACTGATGTGCAGGATATGGCACCAGCGTTGTCCATGCTGCAGCCCAGACCTGTGGTTCTCCAGGGCATGCAGGTGCGCAGGGTTCCTCTGGAGATGCCGGAGGTGAGTCCTAACCTGATTTCTTTAATCTGTAAAGCCTTGGGCCTGTCACTGGGGTTTTTAATGTTTTTCTCTGGTTCTGTAGTTCGACCTGGACCACGAGTCTCTGCATGAGTCTCATGAGAACACTCTGATGATCGAGGAGAAATCCAAACCCAAACAGTACTACAAGTTTTGGGTTCTACCTGGAAAGTGGCTCAGAGTACGTTATGACCGGCTGGCTCTGCTCGCCCTGCTGGACAGGTGAGAGTCTGCAGTCCAATGAAAAAGATAGGGAGGGGCTTTGGACACTTTGTATTTTGAAAATGTATTTATTTCGACTGTTCTGCAGGAATCGCCGTGTTGGTGAGAACGTGTTCGCGGTGGTGTTGGCCAGTCTGGTGGCTTTCCTCGGCTTCCTGCTGCTGCTGCATGGCTTCTTCAGGGACATTTGGGTCTTCCAGTTCTGCCTCGTTATCGCCAGCTGTCAGTATTCATTATTGAAGGTAAATATGACCATTACACATCATTAGGTGATGAAGTACGCTGTAGGGGCATCGTAGCTCAGTGGTTAGGGTGTTGGGCTGTCAATCTGAAGGTTGGGGGTTCAAATCCCAGGTCCACTGAAGTTACCAATGTGGGTCCTTGAGCAAGACCCTTAACCCTCATTGCTCCAGGGATGTTATTAAACCTTTGTTCAACTTGTAAGTCCCTTTGGATAAAAGCGTCCAATAAATGACTAAAATGACCAAATGTAAGTAAACGAATCTGACTCTGTTCTGGACTAAAGAACCAAGAAGACTGTAGTTTCAACACGTCACATGGTAATATACAGTTTGCACCAATTTTATGGCTGTCGTCCTCTCCTGTTTGTGTTCATGATGTCATCCATTGTTTTTTTTTGTCATTTATAATATGT
The DNA here is from genome assembly GCA_019802505.1 of Corydoras sp. C115. Classification (NCBI taxonomy): domain Eukaryota; kingdom Metazoa; phylum Chordata; class Actinopteri; order Siluriformes; family Callichthyidae; genus Corydoras; species Corydoras sp. C115. The sequence continues at coordinate 2,964,390 of JAFMOC010000045.1, forward strand.
TGTGGGTGGCACGGTGGTTTAGTGGTTGGCATGTTCTCCTCTCAGTGCTGGGGATTCCCGGTTCGAATCCCAAACTGGGTGGAGTTTCCATCTTCTCCCCGTGTCTGCGTGGGTTTCCTCCGGGTTCTCCGGTTTCCTCCCACAGTCCAAAAACATGGATCAAAGTCAATGAAGTTCTCCAAATTGCCCCATATAGAGTGTGTTTGAGTGAGTGTGTGCCCAGCAATAGACTGGCATCCTGTCCTGGGTCTATCTGCCCAGCGCCCGAAACGTTCTCCCCTGGATGGGCATAGGGAACCCCACCGCGACCCTAATAGAGGATAAAGCGGAAGATAATGAATGAATGAATAATATGTTGTGGGTGGCACGGTGGCTTAGTGGTTAGCATGTTCTCCTCTCAGTGCTGGGGATTCCCGGTTCGAATCCCAAACTGGGTGGAGTTTCACTGTTCTCCCCGTGTCTGTGTGGGTTTCCTCCGGGTTCTCCGGTTTCCTCGCACAGTCCAAAAACATGGATCAAGACAATTGAGTTCTCCAAATTGCCCCATATAAAGTGTGTGTGAGTGAGTGTGTGCCCAGCAATAGACTGGCATCCTGTACTGGGTGTATCTGCCCAGCGCCCGAAACGTTCTCCCCTGAATGGGCATGGGGAACCCCCCCGCGACCCTAATATAGGATAAAGTGGGAGGTAATGAATGAATGGATAATATGTTGTAATCTCAGATCTGTTTTTCTTTTAGAGCGTGCAGCCTGATGCAGCGTCCCCGATGCATGTGAGTCCAGCAGAACTATAGCAGCATTTCTTTTTTTGATTTTTTCTGATCTGTATTGAGCTGCACACTGTAAATACTACGGTTTTTGTTACACAGGGTCATAACTGGATCATCGTGTACAGCCGGCCAGTGTATTTCTGCCTCTGCTGCGTGCTGATCTGGCTGTTTGACTTTGTCGGCAACTCCAGCCATGTTCAGCCTTTCTCCCTTTACGGAGTCACCTTCTTCTCCACTCACTTCATTAACTCTGCCAGAGACATGCTCATAGGTAGGATCGCCTGTCAATCAAATGTCTGTGTAATCCTCATATGGGTGGCACGGTGGCTTAGTGGTTAGCACGTTCTCCTCTCAGCACTAGGGATTCCCGGTTCGAATCCCCATCTGGGTGGAGTTTCCATGTTCTCCCCGTGTCCGTGTGGGATTCCTCCGGGTTCTCCGGTTTCCTCCCACAGTCCAAAAACATGGATCAAGTCAACTGAGTTCTCCAAATTGCCCCATATAGAGTGTGTTTGTGTGAGTGAGTGTGTGTCCAGTGATGGATTGGCGCCCTGTCCTGGGTGTATCTGCCCAGCGCCCGAGACGTTCTCCTCTGGATGGGCATGGGGAACCCCCCCCCCCCCCTGCAACCCTAATATAGGATAAAGTGGAAGATAATGAATGAATGAATCGTCATATGCTTATATTCATTTCTCTTTTCTTTTTTTCCATACAGTTTTCACCTTGTGTTTTCCGATCATCTTCCTCTTTGGGCTTCTACCTCAGGTCAACACTTTTATGATGTGTTTGCTCGAGCAGGTCGACATGCATGTGTTCGGTGGAACCGGTAGGTTTAGGGATCATTTCTTTCCCGAGCAAATTTCTGATTTGGGTTCTGTCTGAATGATGTTTCTGTTTCAGCCACCACGAGTCCCCTGTCATCCCTCTACAGTCTGTTCCGCAGTGTTCTGGGAGCAGCCCTGGTTTATGGCTTTTGCCTCGGTGCTATTAATGTGAGTAACAGTATCATGACGGGGCTTTGATCAGGATGCAGGTGTTGATTTAAGGTCTCCTAACCCCCCTCTTGTTTCTTGTATAGGTTCCGTGGGGAGAGGCTCATGTTCCAGTTCTCTTCTCTGTGTTCTGTGGCCTCCTTCTCGCTCTGTCATACCACCTGAGCCGGCAAAGCAGTGACCCCACTGTCCTGTGGTCAGTTCCTTTGTCAGCACTGATGATCTGAATGAATGTTAGTGTGGCAGGAACTCAGTGTAGCGTTTCTCGTCTCTGTGGTAGGTCCTTTGTGCGCTCCAAATTTTTTCCCGAGCTCGAGGGCAGGATACCAGAGGAGCCGGCTCTTGAGATAAAGGACCCACTGCCAGAAAAGCTCCGGAACTCTGTGGTAAGAGCATTTAGCACCGGTTTAATTAATGTTTATTTGAGTTGAAAGCACTTTTAAACCTTCGTGTCCTGGTTTGCGTTACAGAAAGAGATTTTACATTCAGATCTGGTCATGTGTCCACTCATGGCCATCATCACGTTCGCCATCAGTGCCAGTACTGTCTTCATTGCTTTGCAGGTGTGTGAACTCGTACATTGTTCCGTTTCTAAGCAGCATGTTCTAATGAGGGGGTTGTTATATTAAACATTAAGTGATTGACCCTGATTTTTTTATTTTATTGTTTTTTTCCCAGCCTGCCCTCAGTTTCGTCCTGTATATTCTGGCTGGAGTCGTTGGATTTCTTACACACTACTTATTGCCTCAGTTCCGCAAACAGTTGCCCTGGTTCTGCCTGGCCCACCCTGTGCTACGGTCTCGCGAGTACAGCCAGTTTGAGGTCCGGGGTAAGTAGAAACCCATGCTTTGGGATGTCTTGGAGTTTGTAGAAGTCAATAAAATGAGGTCGATGTGTTCGGCGTCTGTGCTGTAGATGCTGCTCAGCTGATGTGGTTCGAGAAGCTGTATGCCTGGCTCCAGTGCGTGGAGAAGTACTTCATTTACCCCGCTGTGGTGCTTAACTCCCTGACCACAGAGGCTCATACCATCAGCCAAAACCCTGACAAGCCTGGAACCTAGTGAGTTACCGTTTGTGTGTTTGATTGTGTATAATTAAATACAATATCACTTTATAAACATGACACCCTGGATGGTTTAAAGGACAGAACTGCGGTTTGAATTCAAGGTTGTTGCATTTGGGGGAGGGGCGTCTGTCTCAAACCACGTTACATGGTGATGGTGATCTGTTTTGCTCACACAATGTTTAACGGGATTAGAATAGAGCCTCAGTTTAACATGATGTATTTATTTGAGCTGTGTTGCATAATTAATAAAGTTTTAAGGTTATAAAAGCCATCCATCCATTATCTTCTGCTTTATCCTATATTAGGGTCACGGGGTGGTGGGGGGGGGGTTCCCCATGCCCATCCAGGGGAGAACGTTTCAGACGCTGGGCAGATACACCCAGGACAGGACGCCAATCTATCGCTGGGCACACTCACTCAGACACGCACACACTCACACTCTATATGGGGCAATTTGGAGAACTCAATTGACTTGCTCCATGTTTTTGGACTGTGGGAGGAAACCGGAGAACCCGGAGGAAACCCACGCTGACGCGGGGAGAACATGGAAACTCCACCCAGATGGGGATTCGAACCGGGAATCCCTAGTGCTGAGAGGAGAACGTGCTGACCACTAAACCATCGTGTTCCCAAGGTTATAAAATCCCACTTGAGTTTTGTTGTAAGATGAATGTCTGGTTTCTCTGCTCAGCGGTCGAGCTCTGTTCATCTCCTTGGCTGGAATGAAGCTGCTGCGCTCGTCTTTCTGCACTCCTTCCCAGCAGTACGTCACCCTGTGCTTCACGGTCCTCTTCTTCCAGTTTGACTACCCGCGCTTCTCTGAAACCTTCCTGCTCGACTACTACTTCATGTCCATCCTCTTCAGCAAGGTTCTGTTACATTCATCTCCACAGATAATCAGCCTTAACCACTGACGTGAACAACCTTATCCCTCTGACAGGTTCATGTTAGTATATTGTGTCCAAAATGCAAAGAATCTTTACCGATATAGACTTGTGCATCATTAACACGGCTGTAAAAAGAATTAATAAAGTCCTTAGACTTTTTATATTAGAATTTGATTTACCGTATTTTCCGGACCATAAGGCGCAAGACCATAAGTATTATAAGGAGCAGTCTGAATTACGGGGTCTTTTTCTGTATTTGACCCACGTATAAGGCGCACCGTACTATAAGGCGCAGTCTCAATTACGGACTCTATTTCTGTACGGTACTTTTTCTGTACTGCACCGTATTATAAGGCACTTGCTAAAACATACGATCTACAAGAAAAGTAACGGATGCAAAACGCTGATTTATAATATATAAAATAATATATAAAATAAAAAGTTTATTCTACTGCTTAATAAAACACACATTATTTTAATCACTCTTCTCCCACAAATCCATCAAAGTCCTCATCTCTGTGTCTGAATTAAAAAGCTGTTTCACTATCGAGCACTCCAGTGTTCCCTCTCATCAATGTCCGAGTCAGTCTTGTCGCCAGGCGGCTGTTCAGCGACGATGCCGGCTTTAGCGAAAGCTCGGACGACGGTTACAGCAGAAACCTCAGCCCAGGCACCACAATCCATTCACAGACGGTGGCGTAACTCGCCCTCCGCCGCCTCCCGAGTTTTAGTAAACGTGTGTTCACCGTCCATCATCCATCGCTCCCACGCCGCCCGCAACTTTACTTTAAACGCCCCGTTTACACCAATGTCCAGCGGTCGGAGTTCTTTATTTAATCCTCCCGGAATGAATGCAAGCTACGAAATTATTTTCAGTCGCACAACAATACTTTTATAGAATTTGGAACTCAGTACATGTATAAGGCGCACCGGATTATAAGGCGCACGTCCGATTTCTGGGAAAATTTTAGGCTTTTAGGTGCGTCTTATAGTCCGGAAAATACGGTGCTTTTCTCTGTTTTCTGTCTGGAACACATCAGACTGTTAGATGATGGTCCATATCTGTAAAAAAAATTTATGTAATGTTACTCATAGCAGTGTGTTAGTGGCCCTGAGCTGTTCACTCATTATTTGATCGCGTCATCCAAAGAAACGGGAACATGAAGAATATACCAACAATTCATATTATCATGTTTCTGTTTTAGTTATTTTCTCCACACTTTAATGTAAAATGCTCCACATCCCCATGATTCAAAAATATTTTAGCCTTCCTCTTGTTCTCTTGCACCGACTTGACAGAACCAACCAATCAATAATAACATTTGTTGGCAGCTTTTGTTATAATTGAATTTTGTTGCAGCTTTAGGGTACTTGTAGTTATCTGTTCGCTCTTTATATTGCTGCATAACTAACTGTAGATGTGTCATTGTGTTTCCGCAGCTTTGGGACCTGCTGTATAAGTTACGCTTCGTGCTCACCTACATCGCTCCCTGGCAAATTACCTGGGGTTCTGCTTTCCACGCCTTCGCCCAGCCGTTTGCCGTTCCCCGTATCCTTTACCATAATAACTGTTGGGAACTCCTTCATAAGACATGTCTTAGCCTTTTAAAACACTTAAATGCATCTAGGCAGGAAATGCTTGCTTTCTGTGACAAAACAATAGAATATTCAGGTAATAATGTAGTTTAGAAATGTTTCAGTAGTAAACTTCTCTCATGGTCGCTCCCCAAACCATGATATGAATTCTATCTCATTGACTTTACACAATAAATTATTATTGGTATAATTAAATGGTAATGGAGAATTATCAGGCATTTCTTTATTATTCTAAAACATCCATCAGGACGAGAGCCATAAAATATTAGTAATTAAGCTTACTGATTAAATAAGTTCTGGCTCAGACATGAGATGCATTACAAATAAAAGTTTATATTTAGTTATAGTTTTTCATTCATTCATTATCTTCCGCTTTATCCTATATTAGGCTCGATGAATTATTAGTGGTATAATTAAATGGTCATCAGGCATTTCTTTATTATTCTAAAACATCCATCAGGACGAGAGCCATAAAATATTATTAATTAAGCTTACTGATGAAATAAGTAGGCGGCACGGTGGCTTAGTGGTTAGCATGTTCTCCTCTCAGCACTAGGGATTCCCGGTTCGAATCCCCATCTGGGTGGAGTTTCCATGTTCTCCCCGTGTCCGTGTGGGATTCCTCCGGGTTCTCCGCTTTCCTCCCACAGTCCAAAAACATGGATCAAGTCAATTGAGTTCTCCAAATTGCCCCATGTAGAGTGTGTTTGTGTGAGTGTGTGCCCAGCGAAAGATTGGCGCCCTGTCCTGGGTGTATCTGCCCAGAGCCCGAATCGTTCTCCCCTGGATGGGCATGGGGAACCCCCCCGCGACCCTAATAGAAGATAAAGCGGGTGATAATGAATGAATGATTAAATGGTAATGGAGAATTATCAGGCATTTCTTTATTATTCTAAAACATCCATCAGGACGAGAGCCATAAATATTAGTAATTAAGCTTACTGATGAAATAAGTTCTGTCTCAGACATGAGATGCATTACAGATAAACGTTTATATTTAGTTATAGTTGCGTTTATCTAAATTAACTCTGCTCTAAATGAGTCACCGCTGAAGTTCTTTGTTTGCTGCTCCTTAACCCCTGATGCAGATTCAGCCATGTTGTTTGTGCAAGCACTGTTCTCTGCCCTCTTCTCTACTCCGCTCAACCCTGTATTGGGCAGTGCTGTTTTCGTCACCTCATACACCCGTCCTGTCAAGTTTTGGGAGCGAGACTATAAGTAAGAGACCATTTTTGAATGATGCTCGTTTAAAGTAATAAATGTTCCATTAGATTTACAGTAAAATGCTGGGGGATGTTCCTCATTTATAATGCTGTTCTGATCAACCCTGTGTACTAAAACTGAGAACCTAAAGTTGTGTAACAAAATAATGACTTGCACTCGTTCTTTCAGGTGCACGGTGGCTTTTAGATTCATGTTTATGAAGCCAAATAAAGATTCTGAGGAAAATAAGACTTCTGTTTTATACATCTCTAAACTTTTATCTTTACAGCACCAAAAGGGTGGATCACTCTAACACACGGCTGGCGACTCAGCTGGACCGCAACCCTGGTACGTTATGTCATGATGATCTGCCCTGTTGGCTTTTATATCACTGCATCCAGCTTCACTTTTACTCCTCCGGTTCTTCATGTTCCACCAGGTGCTGATGACAACAACCTGAACTCTATTTTCTATGAGCACTTGACTCGCTCACTGCAACACTCCCTATGTGGAGATTTGCTGCTGGGTCGCTGGGGCAACTACAGCACGGGCGACTGTTTCATCTTGGCCTCGGACTACCTCAATGCCCTGGTGCACCTCATTGAGATCGGGAACGGCCTCGTCACCTTTCAGCTCCGGGGCCTGGAGTTCAGGGGTGAGCTATGAAACAGTTTGACTCAGTAATTTAAAGTCAAAGTCAAAGTAGGCTTTATTGTCAATTTCTTCACATGTACACTACATACAACGTAATCGAAATTACGTTCCTCACTTTCTCGCGGTTACAGGACATTTATGACATTTAAACATAAACATACAAACAAGAAAGTGAAATGCAGTGTGTGATGTATTGGAATTTACAGTAAAAAAAGTTTAAATACTATGATTTGTAGTGACAATGGAAGGCAGTGTAAATGCGAATTAATTAGTAACAGTAATGATAATAATAATAATAATAATAACAACATAACTTTAGTAATAATAGCAGTAACTAACAATAATAAATAGTAGTAGTAATAATAATAATGATAATAATAATAATAAAGTAACAATAATAATAATAATAAAGTAATGAATAATAATAAATATAAATATATATTATATATATATAAGTAATAAATAACTATATATGATTTGTAGCAGTAGTAGTAAAAATATAAAACTATAGACCTGGGTTTGTGTTATACAGTGAGAGTTTTTTCACAGTTACAGTAGCAGCAGAATGTCAAAATCTTAATTTTTTTTTTGTGCAAAAAGTCATAATAGTGCACTCATAATAGTTTACTCAGTAAAGTTAAAGCTACGGTGAAATCCAACAGTGAATCAGAAAAAAAAAAAGCTCATCAGGAATGGACTAGCATGGTCTGAATGAGCTGCTGTGTCCCTGACTCTAAAAACTGTTTTTATTTAGCTGAATTATTTTTTTTTCTTGTTATGTGTGTGTTTTTAGGCACATACTGTCAGCAGCGGGAGGTGGAGGCGATCACTGAGGGGGTGGAGGAGGATGAAGGATGCTGCTGCTGTGAACCAGGCCACCTTCCCCACATGCTGTCATTCAATGCTGCATTCGGTCAGCGCTGGCTCGCCTGGGAGGTCGCAGCCACCAAGTACGTCCTGGAAGGTTACAGCATCAGCGACAACAACGCCGCCTCCATGCTGCAGGTGTTCGACCTGCGCAAGATCCTCATCACCTACTACGTTAAGGTGACCTGATTCATCACTTCCGGATGTAAAACACTGGGTGGCACTCAATTCATTCGACTCCTGAAACGGGATGAGACAATTCCAAATAACGATAATGTGATGATTATGCAATAATCAGCTTTACCAAAAAAGTGCCAGTGTGCAGTTTCTTTATATATTGTAATGAAATAAAATAATAAATAATATTTTATTATTGGAATAAAAGACAACGTAAAACTTTTATCAGGTTTTCCAGGCTTTCAGTTTATAAAAGTTAAAAATTAGGGGAAAATAAATGTTCAATAATTAGTTTTGTTGCTGTGGGTTGGAAATGCTATATTATCTTATGTTTATAATTATGACAGGGTGGTAAATAAAAATAAAAAAAAAAATTCATAAGACATGTCTTAGCCTTTTAAAACACTTAAATGCATCTAGGCAGGAAATGCTTGCTTTCTGTGACAAAACAATATAATATTCAGGTAATAATGTAGTTTAGAAATGTTTCAGTAGTAAACTTCTCTCATGGTCGCTCCCCAAACCATGATATGACTCTTATCTCATAGACTTTACACAATAAAGTATTATTGGTATAATTAAATGGTAATAGAGAATTATCAGGCATTTCTTTATTATTCTAAAACATCCATCACGACGAGAGCCATAAAATATTAGTAATTAAGCTTTCTGCTTAGTTTCAAAGTTTATATTTAGTTATAGTTTCATTCATTATCTTCCGCTTTATCCTATATTAGGCTCGCGGGGGGGTTCCCCATGCCCATCCAGGGGAGAACGTTTCGGGCGCTGGGCAGATACACCCAGGACAGGACGCCAATCTAAAAAAAAAACCTTAGACCTCACAAACCTGTCTTCAACCGAACCTTGTGTTTTTATTGCAGAGCATCATTTATTACGTGAGCCGTTCACCCAAACTGGAGGAATGGCTGGCTAATGAATCCGTGCAGGAAGCTTTAAAACCCTGCACCAGTGCCTCATATGTGGACAGTGACCCCACTTTTAACCTGAACATAGATGAAGATTATGATCACCGAGCCTCTGGGATCACACTCACCGCCTTCTGCATGGTTTATCTGGACTGGATTCAGTACTGCAACAGCCGCAGACAGAAAGTAAGCAAGGTCCCGGATTTGAGATTAATGTTGTTCTTTTTAACGTTGGGTGAACTAACTGCTCCCTTCTCTCCCGTTCGCCGACGTCTTCAGCCTGTTGACGGTGAGAGAGACTCCCCTTTGGTCACGCTCTGTTTCGGTCTCTGCATTCTGGGTCGTAGGGCTCTGGGCACAGCGTCACACAGCATGTCTGCCAGGTGATGCCACTTTAAACCTTTCACCATTGTAACCGTATCATTTTATTTTTTAAATAGCATAAACTAAACCTGGTTTTGTTCTGCAGTCTGGAGCCGTTCCTTTACGGCCTGCACGCTCTCTTCAAAGGAGATTTTAGGATCACCTCACCACGGGACGAATGGGTGTTTGCAGACATGGACCTTTTGAATCGTGTGGTGGCGCCAGGCGTGCGCATGTCACTCAAACTGCACCAGGTACACTCGCAGGCTTTTCATACTGCTGTTTACCAGGCTTTTGGGGGTTAAAGCTGATACAAAAGCAGATGTTCCAGCTTTTCCTAACTTCTTCTGTTACTTCTTGTTAATAGGACCACTTCACCTCTCCTGATGAGTATGAGGATCCAGTTGTGCTGTATGATGCCATCACAGCTAATGAAGAGAAGATGCTGATCTCTCACGAAGGAGACCCAGTGTGGCGCAGCGCCATTTTAGCGAACATGCCCTCACTTCTGGCTTTGCGCCATGTCATGGATGACGGCAGTGACGAGTATAAGATAATCATGCTGAACAAGCGCTTCCTCAGCTTCCGTGTTATTAAGGTACAAAACTCAATGTTGATAGAGGTGTGTGTGTGTGTATGTATGTATATTAAGGGTGAGCTGCAATATTCGCTGATTCAACGATTCGATTCGGAGAACCGTAGTCGACTATGAACCTCATAGTCGAATGTACCATTTTGACCACATGGGGGCGCCCATGGCTGCTGCTAAGCATTAGTTTTTACATGAAATGTCTTTGTTTTCGTTATATATATAGCCTTTTGTCAAAAAAAAAATCATGCTAATTTCTAGAAAAAAAAAAGAAAAACAAACAAAAAAAAGGTTTTCTTTTGTTGGAAAAACAAGTAAAATATAAAAATATATACTTTTTAAAAACCACGCTTATAGCGCCATCTTGTGGTGAAATTTTAACTGATTCGACTATCAGTCGACTATAGGGAAAATCTGACGAATCAGATTCGACTATGAAAATCCTTAGTTGAAGACACCCCTAATGTATATACACGGTGGCTTAGTGGTTAGTATGTTCTCCTCTCAGCGTTAGGGATTTCCGGTTCGAATCCCCATCTGGGTGGAGTTTCCATGTTCTCCCCGTGTCCGTGTGGGTTTCCTCCGAGTTCTCCGGTTTCCTCCCACAGTCCAAAAACATGGATCAAGACAATTGAGTTCTCCAAATTGCCCCATATAGAGTGTGTGTGTGTGTGTGTGTGTGTGTGCGTCCAGCGATAGGTTGGTGCCCTGTCCTGGATGTGTCCGCCCGGCGCCCGAGACGTTCTCTCCTGGATGGGCATGGGGAACCCCCCCACGACCCTAATAAAGCATAAAGCGGGAGATAATGAATGAATGAATATAAATATAAATAAATAACTGCTCTTTTCTGCTCTTCTCATGTTCTGCAGGTGAACAGAGAGTGTGTCCGTGGGCTGTGGGCTGGGCAGCAGCAGGAGCTGGTCTTCCTGCGGAACCGAAACCCGGAGCGTGGCAGCATCCAGAATGCCAAACAAGCACTGCGCAATATGATCAACTCCTCCTGTGATCAGCCCATCGGCTACCCCATCTACGTCTCCCCCCTCACTACATCATACGCTGGGGGCCACAGCCAGCTTCGCTCAGTCTGGGGAGGTCCCGTTAGCCCTCACAACATCTACACTTGGTTCATCAGCAGCTGGGACAGGTGGCACATGTGCACACATCTGTAACTCAATGTTTTTCATTATGAAGTGGCTTTGCTCTTTTAACACTGCGTGTCGTCCTGCAGGCTTCAGAAGGGTTGTGGTGCTGGCTGCAACAGCGGGGGGAATATCGAAGACTCCGACTGTGGAGGTGGATCATCCTCTATTAGTAACAACCCCGCAGGTCACCCTCCCCAGATCACAGCACCCACTGTGTCCCAACCCCACGTCCCCTCCCTGCAACCATCCATGGGTAAGTCACTGGACCTATAAACTTTTAGATTCCTAGAATCAAGTCGATGTAAGCTTGACCCTGTGTGAAATAAGTAAATAAATAAGCTCTAATAAGATCTTAATAAGAAAAAAAATGAACTGATGTGTCACAGGAACTGACAACCCTGCAGGACCGAGCTGGCATCTCCATTCCCAGCCACTCCCTTTGACCCTGCTTAGCCAATCAGAAGGCAGGATGGACGCAGGCTTGGTCAGCTCCCTCCAGCGCACATCCTCTATTCAGGGCCTGTTGGGTCAGCACCTGTCGAGCTCGCAATTATCTTTCAGTGGTTCTGTGGCTGTGCCGGCAGTCGAGCGCTTCTGTCCGGGTAGTTTGCTGGACAGCACCAATAACCGAGCGTCCCAGAGGGTAGTGGGCCTGAGCCTCGGTCAGGGGGGCGGTTTACACTACGATGCCATCTATAGCAAATGGAGTCTGTCTGGCAGGAAAGGCTTTAATGGACCAGCAGCAATAGAAGGGGACATTGGGTTTCCTCACGCCATCCGTACACAGGTCAGTGGACTTTCTTTCTTCTGTGTTTTACATTTCTCATCCATTATCTCCCGCTTTATCCTCTATTAGGGACGCGGTGGGGTTCCCCATGCCCATCCAGGGGAGAACGTTTCGGGTGCTGGGCAGACACACCCAGGACAGGGCGCCAATCCATCACTGGGCACAGACACACTCTATATGGGGTAATTTGGAGAACTCAATTGACTTGATCCATGTTTTTTGACTGTGGGAGGCAACCGGAGAACCCGGAGGAAACCCATGCAGACACGGGGAGAACATGGAAACTCCACCCAGATGGGGATTCGAACCGGGAATCCCTAGTGCTGAGAGGAGAACATACCAACCACTAAGCCACCCTGCCGCCTTCTGTGTTTTATATTTAGTTATTAAAATGTCTTAAGATTTTTAGATTTGTATTCCCGATTTAACGACCCCATTACTTTATCTTCGGTTAAAACTCCAGTAATTAAAAGGAAACTCACACAAACACTTAACTACGAAACTGATGTCACTAATAGGGGTGAGCTGCAATATTCGCTGATTCGACGATTCGATTCGGAGAACCGTAGTTGACTATGAACCTCATAGTCGAATGTACCATTTTGACCACATGGGGGAGCCCATGGCTGCTGCTAAGCATTAGTTTTTACATGAAATGTCTTTGTTTTCGTTATATATATAGCCTTTTGTCAAATAAAATCATCCTAATTTCTGTTATTTATTTATTTTTTTTTAAAGTCCAGAACGGGGATCCCATTTACGGTGCTCTAGAAAAACAAGTAAAATATAAAAAAATATATATTTTTAAAAAACACGCTTATAGCGCCATCTTGTGGTGAAATTTTAACTGATTCGACTATCAGATGACTATAGGGAAAATCTGACGAATCAGATTTGACTATGAAAATCCTTCAAGACACCCCTAGTCACTAATACTTCCATTTCTATTTCCCTCTAGACTTTTCAGCCTGTCCTACCAGCTCCACCCCCTGAGGTCAGCCCAACACTGGATCCAGTGGGTATCTCGATTCCCACAGAGACCACACCCCTTGCATCAGATCCTCCAAGTTTTCGGGAGGAAGCTACCGAACTGCCTTTACTTGAGCACCTGCGCTGAGCCTCGCTACAGACCAGCCTGCACAATTACACCTAAACCAAGTAAAGCTGGGATCCGGAGCTGGTCTCTCACAGTCCCATGCTGTTCCCCAGGTGGTAGTGAAAGCTCCAGCTGTCTGTGTGGTTTTTTTTTTTTTTTTTTTTTTTGTTTTTGTTCCCCCCACCCACCCCTTTCGTTTTTATGCTTTATGCATTTGCAGTAATTATCTTGCTCTGTATCTGAGCGCTAGGCATTGGGTACTGTACGGTATGAAATCAGGTCCCGAGTTGATAATCTTGCGCTTGTTTCAGATGGATCCTGTAACGTGGGTCCTTATTTGGATTTTGGCCAAGTCGGTAGAATCCGATGGTTTTCTCCACATAATGTGTGACGATCCTCAGAAACGTGTCCTCACCCAAACACCTTTGAGCGGAACAGTACGTCAACATCCGATTAACCGATAAGTCACCCGAGGATCTCCCCGCATGTAATGTGGAAGGAGGTATGAGGCCCTGCTGCAGCTGGGAATCTCCTGACTGCACACAGGTCATGACTACCTTTTCAAACCTTTGAAGTGATTTGGAGAATTCATTATACGAGCACCGAAGGTGTCGTTCCATGTGGGCCTCAGACTGTCTGCCTGTCGTAAATCGCCCTTTCATTTGCCGTGCTTCATATTTCATTGTGTTCAACGAAAGCCCCTGCTCACTGTGTCAGGCATCATCAGGTATTTACCACCAACCCATGCAGACTTTCATGGTGCTTCTTTCTGCATGGTTCACAGCTCAGTCAGAAGAAGCCCGAAATGTTGGAGCTGAAGCGAAACTTCCCTGAGCAAAAGTGTAGGGAGGATTTTCACCATCGGCTTGACTCACCATATCAACATCAGGAGCGCACAGCTTTGCCAATAAGCATTTGTCTGTCCTTAGACGTGCTGGAGCGGGTGGGATCGAATCAGCGCCAGCTATTCTGCTTCTTGTCGGGCCTTTGCTTTCCTACTGCTGTCGATCAGCAAGCGCCTGCAGTACAGCTCGTTTACTGTGATACTACTGCTACTGCACCATTGCCTCTACTACTAATGGAACTAACCAAACTACTGCTCCTCTTCACCTTTAACTTCCAGCGTTTTAGTTGGAGCCTAGTAAAACTTTGGAAACGGAATAAAGATATACAAATCTAAAACAAAGGATGCATATTTATTCGAATGCTGAATTTGGAGGTGGAGGGAAAGCTTTTTTTTTTTTTTTTTTTTTTTTTTTGGTTACATGCCGATGCTAACTGGAACATGAACTCTGATGGAGCATTAACCTCTGCCCCACCCCAAATTCCTATGGACCTTTAGAGACATCCTCATTTTCATGGTCTTGTCTGCTTTCTCACGTAACTGGAAAGAATCTCATGACTGTTTTGATTTTGTCTCCACTGAAAGAAGCAGTGAGTGTGTTTATGTACGAGATAATCATAATAACAGTCCTGGGAGAAATGATTCACTTGTTGAATTCAAAGGGATTTAAATTGGATTAAGCCTGTAAGCAGAACTTAAGCGTTAAGCCCAGTGTTGGTTCTCAATTAATAAGGAATTGGCCTTGAGTGGAAACCTAAAGATCCTGAGTGTTGGATTCCAGTAGCACCATAAACTGACTAGAATATATATATTTTGTCCTTAAAAGGAGTTCTTTTCTACACTTGGTCTCCTTTCAGTAGGATGCCATGCTGGCTGTTGATCAGTGTGTTTCATTGTTGTCCTATTGAACGCCGGTGCGATTCTTAGCATCACCCACTAGATGGCACTAAATTCTATGCAATACAGCACGTTTGCATTATAGATCTGGGTGAATTGTGCCCTACACAATTACTAGACAGTCTGCTGTAAAATTTCTGTAAGAATTTACACCAAGCCCATAAGGTCAAATTCCAAC
The DNA here is from genome assembly GCA_019802505.1 of Corydoras sp. C115. Lineage (NCBI taxonomy): Eukaryota > Metazoa > Chordata > Actinopteri > Siluriformes > Callichthyidae > Corydoras > Corydoras sp. C115. Next base: position 2,979,423 of record JAFMOC010000045.1, read on the forward strand.
TGTTAATGTTCTGTAGATATTGAAAATATTCCAGTCTTAAATGTGACATTAAGACTGGACGCACATTTGTTAAATAGCTGAAAACATCCATTTCTTTAAGTTCAAACTTAACAGCAGACACGAGAAACTTAAATCTCAGTAAATCTGTGATCATGGTCAGTATTTTTTTTTGTCAGTAGGGCATTGATGCATAAGCTTTATCCTTTGATAAATATCTACAGAAGGAATTAAGAATGTGTTGCTTATTTAGCTAATTTCCAAGTTTTCATTAGAATCTAGAATTCTTTAATTAACTTTATAGATGGCTTGAGAAGTCATGTTCTGGAAAAAGTTTTGCTTTTAAGTATGTTGTGATCGATTCGGTTTGCAGCCAACGTCAGTCCTCGCTATACGGCCTCCGGCGTTAATGCACCTACCTCACATTACTGCGACGTTTATTGCTCTTACAGCAGAGGCATGGCTATAATAAGGGTCACTGTCCATTCTTAAAAAGCATGTTGTTCTGGTGCAGACTAAACAACTTTTGACTAAACTTCATAACTCGAGTTAATCTTTCATTAAGTGCCAGAAGTACTCATACTTAGCAGTTGTAAGCATTTGAGTCGTGAGATTATTCAGTACATGAACACACTCGCTGGCTGCTGATGGAGGGTATGGATTTTAGGATTGTCTTCTGACAGATCCTCGCTTGTGTTTTTGCTGTATGAAGGTGTTGGTGAAACGTTTTTAATTTTCTTTGCGTGGTGTGATGCATTTTTCTTCTTTTCGTGTGCGATTTGGCCAAAGCTGTACACTTCTAAATAGTTCAAAACAGTTGTAGCTTTGGAATCGGTGCCTTACAGACGCAAGGTCCAGGCTGTGTGGTTTGTTGCTAATGGTTGCTGCTGGTGGTGTGACTTTCCTTTTTCTCTTTCATCTGCTGCTTTGTCTGGAATGGAGTTCTGATGAAGTCACAGCGCCTCTCTCTCGGTTCACCTGCTGGTGGAGTTTTTCTTCTGGTGGGTTTCCAGGTCCAAGCTTTCCAACTTTTTACATTCGGTCATCTACATCGATTGGCTACAGAATTGGTGTGACCTTTCCGAGACGTCCTGTTAAAGTCTGAGTGACTGAGTTCTGAGTTCCGCTGGTTTGATTTGTATTGTGTCGGAATTAAGCTTCAGGCTTGAATTGTCATGGTTACACAAACTGAAATTTATCTACACTATACACCACCTGCGTTAATTTATTATTCGAATTATTCTCATCCTTTGTATTTTAATTGTGTAAAGGTTAAAATCCAGATGCTATAATTATACAAATACAAGTAATTAAATGTAGATATGAAATTAAATTGCACTAAATTCTATGCAATACAGGACTTTTACAGATTTGACTACATGATTACTACACAGTCTGTTTTATTATTTCAGTTTAGTAAAATATCTGTAAAACTTAGGACATGCCTGTGAGTACTGTTTCAGATGGGATTTAAAACTCCTGGTGAAATTGTATTTAAATATTAGACAAAAGTGTATATTGGGATTCGGAAAGGACAGGAAAAGCCCTAACGCGGTGTTGTCCTGTAGGTAACGCTGACTGCCGCTGCAGTTTAACGGCTTTAAATCAATACATTTTTGCTGATGGCGGACCAGCTCCCCATTTAAGACATTGATATGTTTTTGGAACACTAAGTGCAACTTCTCTGACGTTTCTCCACTATTTTAGTGTCTGGTGTTAAATTAGCACTGTGTGAGTCTAAAAGCGGTTTTGGTTCTGTATGTGCTCAGAGGATCATCCTGTTTTTTTTTTTTTGTTTTTTTAATTATTATTTGTTCCTTTTTTTATGCATTTGTTTTTTTGCTTGTTCTACGTTACTAAAGGACAGATCCAGTCTGGTGTCTCATGTCTCTCAGCATCGCTCACCTTTAATGTGTCTCTCTTAATACTACAGGGAGTGTAGTGGTCTGAAGAAAGGCAAGCACAAGTTACTGAATCGCTAATTAAAGGGACGAACTGAATCTCAGCTGTTTATCAGTGGTATGTTTTGTACATAAAAAGATATTTAAAATGATATAAATCTATTTTATTATTGGATTACTGGTTATTTTTCAAAGACACTATGCTGAGTCTTCAGGGGGACGGTTCCGCGCTACCCCTCCCCCCCTCGTCATGGACAATGAGGATGCTCTCCACTCATGCAGTTTTGGGAAGGAAATTGATCAGTACTGCTTTTGCACAAGTATTGTATATTAGAACATTATCCCACTTTTTTTAATCACATTCAGTTATATGGGGTATTGTTTTATTTAAAAACTGTTATTCAATATTCAAAGTTCTGTACAGGTTTTTTATGTGTTTTTTTTTCCCCCTCTCATCTATTTAAATTAAAGCTTTTTGTTCATTATTCGCAGAGCAGTGTGTACTTGTTCCCTTCATATTTTTATTCTCACAAATCGAGAACCTTCAAGTCTTTACATCAGCATTATTTGCATTAAATTCTACATGTCTTTTTAATTTTTGTGTTTGCTGTTTGAAAGATTCTGATTCCATAACCAGCAGGATGGCGGCATGATAAAGAAGCTTGAGCGCTCATCGCTGATGAAAACTATGTGCAGGCAGGGGGTGAGGGTTTGCCTTTTATCTGATAAAATTAAAAGTCTAAATAAAGTATAAAGTCAGTCTCAAAGTAACTTACAGATCCAGATGTTTTTCTAGGTGTGATTGTGAATCAGGTACAGGCCACCAGGCCGTGCAGGGCAGACATACACTGATCAGCACTCCTTCAACACTAAAGGATAAGGGACTGGGAGAATGAAAGCTTCTAGAAATGCTTTAATTTTCTTATTAAAGCATTTAATCACATTTCAGTGTGAGGTAATCCTTGGTGATTTTAATATTCATTCATTATCTTCTGCTTTATCCTATATCAGGGTCGTGGGGGGGGGGGGGTTCCTCATGCTCATCCAGGGGAGAACGTTTCGGGCGCTGGGCAGAAACAACCAGGACAGGGTGCCAATCTATCACTGGGCACACACTCACTCACACAGACACACTCTATATGGGGCAATTTGGAGAACTCAATTGACTTGATCCATGTTTTTGGACTGTGGGAGGAAAACGGAGAACCCGGAGGAAACCCACACAGACACGGGGAGAACATGGAAACTCCACCCAGATGGGGATTCAAACCGGGAATCCCTAGTGCTGAGAGGAGAACGTGCTAACCACTAAGCCACCGTGCCGCCTGATTTTAATATATATATTAAAAAAAAATATATATATATATATATATATATATTGTGTGGCTACAGTTATCTATTGGCAATACAACATGTCTTTATACTGCATTTCTACAAAATATGATGTTTTTATAGCCATGAAATCATTATTGACCGGTGCGTTGATTGAGACGAGCATTACTGAAGGCTACGTGTGCCTGCCTGGCCTGTCTCCATACTTGCATTCATTCATTCATTCATTATCACCCGCTTTATCCTCTATTAGGGTCGCGGTGGGGTTCCCCATGCCCATCCCGGGGAGAGCATCTCGGGCACTGCGCAGATAGACCCAGGACAGGGCGCCAATCCATCGCTGGACACACACTCACTCACTCAAACACACACTATATGGGTCAATTTGGAGAACTCAATTGACTTGATCCATGTTTTTGGACTGTGGGAGGAAACCGAAGAACCCGGAGGAAACCCACGCAGACACGGGGAGAACATGGCAACTCCACCCAGATGGGGATTCGATGGAGATTCGAACCGGGAATCCCTAGAGCTGAGAGGCGAACGTGCTGACCACTAAGCCACCGTGCCGCCCCATACTTGCATATTACAAATAATATTTATGTTCTGAATTCAATACACCCAGCGATAGATTGGCGCCCTGTCCTGGGTCTATCTGCTCAGCGCCCGAGACGTTCTCCCCTGGATGGGCATGGGGAACCCCACCGCGACCCTAATAGAGGATAAAGCGGGAGATAATGAATGAATGAATGATGTTGGTGTTGCAGTAATCAGTAATAAATAAGACTGAACATGTTATTTTGCTTCAACTGATACTTTAATGTCACCTTTAACATTTTGTACAGTAACCGTGTCATCACTCAGACAAACGAGCGTTTGATTAACGAGGGTGTGTATGGGATCTGATTGTAGTTTTCATCTTCCTCCCGACTGTCCCTCCACTTGCTGTCCTGAGCCGAGCGGTGAAGCCACAGCACCAGAGCCAACAGGACAAGTAGGACCAGCCCCATGGATAAGCTAAGCAGCACCCCCTGCAGGAGACCTGGGGACGTCTGTACAGCTGGTAAGCCACAGAAATGCATGTCAACTGTTGAGCCCCATGATATGCAGTTTCGTTTATCTGAGCTGCTCAGGGTCATCCACAGTGACCGCTCTCTCGAGGTAGCAGGTGAGTAAAGACTTACGTATGAACACTGAAAGGTTGATGTAGCAGTTCTTTGAACCCAAATAGTTGGTGACAGCGCAGTGATAGGTGCCGGAGTGGTGACCAGACAAGTTGGCAATTTTTACAGAGCCCTCAAGCTCGCCTTAGAAAAAAAAAAAATTCATGTATTAAGATTAGATTAAGCTTTAAATAAAGATACATCTTTATCTTTGTAAAAAAAAATAATAATAATAATGTGGCGGCACGGTGGCTTAGTGGTTAGCACGTTCTCATCTCAGCGCTAGGGATTCCCGGTTCGAATCCCCATCTGGGTGGAGTTTCCATGTTCTCCCCGTGTCCGCGTGGGTTTCCTTCGGGTTCTCCGGTTTCCTCCCACAGTCCAAAAACATGGATCAAGTCAATTGAGTTCTCCAAACTGCCCCATATGGAGTGTGTCTGTGTGAGTGAGTATGTGCCCAGCAATAGATTGGCACCCTGTTCTGAGTGTATCTGCCCAGCGCCCGAAACATTCTCCCTTGGATGGGCATGGGGAACCCCACCGCGACCCTAATAGAGGATAAAGCGGAAGATAATGGATGAATGAATGAATAATAATGTGCATGACATTACAATACAAAGACTATAACACACTGTATACACCAGAATTGCAGGATGTTGTCCTTAAATCATAAATCTGGTGTTATGTCAGTTCGTGTTGAGGTCCCTCTCATTAACACTCTTTGGATGATGCTGCCTGGTAATGAAGGTGCTGCTCGGTCTCATACAAAGTCTGGATCACTGACGCTTGCTTGTTATGTGGATATAACCGGGTTTACTCGTTACCGTGCATGCTAATGGGAAGAGTGATGGGATCTGGCTCCAGCTTCTCCCACTTTATCTGTGGAGGGGGAATTCCTTCCATCACAAGACAGGAGAGCGTCACTGTTCCACCTGCAACAATGTTCCCCTCCCACAGGCACACAGGCAGAGATGGTGGTGCTATCACACACATACACACATTTCAGGATGAGAGACTTAAGTAATACAGATATCAGGGCAGATACACTGATCAGCACTCCTTCAACACTGGGAGAATGAAAGCTTCCAAACATGCTTTAATTTTCTTCATCCATCCATTATCTTCCGCTTTATCCTCTATTAGGGTCGCGGGGGGGTTCCCCATGCCCATCCAGGGGAGAACGTTTCGGGCGCTGGGCAGATACACCCAGAACAGGGCGCCAATCTATCGCTGGGCACACACTCACTCACAAAGACACACACTATATGGGGCAATTTGGAGAATTCAATTGACTTGATCCATGTTTTTGGATTGTGGGAGGAAAGCGGAGAACCCGGAGGAAACCCACGCGGACACGGGGAGAACATGGAAACTCCACCCAGATGGGGATTCGAACCGGGAATCCCTAGCGCTGAGAGGAGAACATGCCAACCACTAAGCCACCGTGCCGCGCTTTAATTTTCTTATTAAAGCATTTAATCGATCATATTTCAGTCTTTGGGCGGCACGGTGGCTTAGTGGTTAGCATGTTCTCCTCTCAGCACTAGGGATTCCCGGTTCGAATCCCCATCTGGGTGGAGTTTCCATGTTCTCCCCGTGTCCGCATGGGTTTCCTCCGGGTTCTCCGGTTTCCTCCCACAGTCCAAAAACATGGATCAAGTCAATTGAATTCTCAAAATTGCCCCATATAGAGTGTGTCTGTGTGAGTGAATGTGTGCCCAGCGATAGTTTGGTGCCCTGTCCTGGGTGTATCTGCCCAGCGCCCGAGACGTTCTCCCCTGGATGGGCATGGGGAACCCCACCGCGACCTTAATAGAGGATAAAGCGGAAGATAATGAATAATGAATGAATATTTCAGTGTGAGGTAATCATTGGTGATTTTAATAGATATATTTTATGTGTGGCGCATTAACATTGTTCCACCTGCAACAATGTTCCCCTCCCACAGGCACACAGGCAGAGAACGTGGTGCTATCATACACATACACACATTTCAGGATGAGAGTTAATAAGTAATACAGATATCATCTCGCAGTCAGCCTTCAGTACCCTTCATACTAATACAATGTTTCTTACCCAGAACCTTGAGAATGAGTTCTCCAATGCCAGGGTCCCCAATTTCTGGTGGATTGCTCACCACACAGCGGTAGATACCTGCATCGGATATTCGCGTGTGGTTCAGGATGACATCGGCGCTCCATGGTATGCTTGCAAACTCCACCCGGCCAGTAAAGGCGGGGCTTTCGGTCACCTGCCCCTGTTCATACACGATCACCTGCAGGATGTCACACTGCTTACTGACGATACAAAACATATACAACGTCTGTGAGGAACGTTCATCCATTATCTTCTGCTTTATCCTATATTAGGGTTGCGGGGGGGGGTTCCCCATGCCCATCGAGGGGAGAACGTTTCGGGCGCTGGGCAGATACACCCAGGACAGGGTGCCAATCCATCGCTGGGCACACACTCACTCACAGAGACACACTCTATATGGGGCAATTTGGAGAACTCATTCATTCATTCATTATCTCCCGCTTTATCCTATATTAGGGTCGCGGGGGGGGTTCCCCATGCCCATCGAGGGGAGAACGTTTCGGGCGCTGGGCAGATACACCCAGGACAGGACGCCAATCTATCGCTGGGCACACACTCACTCACAGAGACACGCTCTATATGGGGCAATTTGGAGAATTCATTCATTCATTATCTCCCGCTTTATCCTATATTAGGTTCGTGGTGGGGTTCCCCATGCCCATCCAGGGGAGAACGTTTCGGGCGCTGGGCAGATACACCCAGGACAGGGCGCCAATCCATCGCTGGGCACACACTCACTCACACAGACACACTCTATATGGGGCAATTTGGAGAACTCAATTGACTTGATCCATGTTTTTGGACTGTGGGAGGAAACCGGAGAACCCGGAGGAAACCCACGCGGACACGGGGAGAACATGGAAACTCCACCCAGATGGGGATTCGAACCGGGAATCCCTAGCGCTGAGAGGAGAACGTGCCAACCACTAAGCCACCGTGCCGCCCTGTGAGGAATTTAGTTCTACAATTCCAGACTGTAATTCATCTGTTTGTAAATACTGTGTACATCTTTATTATTAGTCCTATCCCAGCAGTGTCACTGAGGTGTTTAAATGAAACTACAGCAGCACTGCTGCACTAAAACCCGGGGTATTAAGTTTTAAACACCCCTTGATCAGATCATGGAATACAGTCATGCTCAGTACCTGTGTGGGCATGTCAGGATCAGAGTCGGGTGTCAGGGTCCAGATGATGCTGAGGCGAAACAGAGGGGTCATTGTGACGAAGGAACAGGGTAGAGTGATGGAATCACCTTGAAGCACCTCCAGACTGGACTCACTAACTGTAACACTTACTGTTTCTATAAGAACACATTAACAACTAATAAAGCATTAGTCGTTTCAACAGGAATATGAATACACAAAAAAAATCTATCTGAATGCATATCCCCAGAGCTGAGAGGTGAACACACTAACCCCTATGCTACTGTGCAGCCCAGTTAAATAATCTTTTTCATTCATTCATTCATTCATTATCTCCCGCTTTATCCTCTATTAGGGTCGCGGTGGGGTTCCCCATGCCCATGCAGGGGAGAACGTCTCGGGCGCTGGGCAGTTACACCCAGGACAGGGTGCCAATCCATCGCTGGGCACACACTCACTCACACAGACACACTCTATATGGGGCAATTTGGAGAATTCAATTGACTTGACCCATGTTTTTGGACTGTGGGAGGAAACCGGAGAACCCGGAGGAAACCCACGCAGACACGGGGAGAACATGGAAACTCCACACAGATGGGGATTCGAACCGGGAATCCCTAGTGCTGAGAGGAGAACGTGCTGACCACTAAGCCACCATGCCGCCCTTTAAATAATCTTGATTACCTAAAATAACATACTTCAGTATTTGAGGTCAAGCAGCTCTGCTCCCCCCTTCTGTCTGTGCTTGTCATCTCCTCCCTGCATGCCCATGTCTCATTACTGTGATAATGAGTGCCCCCCCCCCCCCCCAGTCTCATCTGTAGGGTCCTTTGTTGTGTGTGTGTGTGTTTGTGAGAGAACAGTCGCAAAGCATAATTACAGCTGACAGCCAAATCATAGAAAAGTGCACTGCATATGAAAACTCATCAGTGCATCTTTATTAAAAGCAGATCTGCTGATGCAACTGAAATCTATTTGGCATTAATAGTTTTTTTTAATATCGACACATGGTTTATATTCTTTCTTATATTATCTACATTCTATAATATGCAAAAGAGAAACACAAACGCACTCCCGTAGCTATAATTCTATAACGTGAGTTGATGGAGGATGTGAAATCTGCTAGAGGGAACCCAAGCAGACGCATCAAGAACACAAACTCTTCACAGACGGAACACTTAGTAACTCCTGGGAATGAAATCCAGGACCTGTTCATTAACAGCTTCACACACAGCACTGCAGCCAATCTGAAACCAACTACAGTTCAGAACATGAAAATGAAGCTGTTTCTATGAAGATTTTTTTGAATATTTAAACCGTCTGAGTTTTACTCACCATTCTGACGAAAGGAAAAGAGAAAGCAGTGGATGATCAAAAGCCACTGTCCTGAGAATCCCATCATTGCGTAGATGTGTGTGTGTGTGCACCAATTTCCTACCCCAAAATGAGGCCATGCAAACAAGTTATTAATGTCAAAACAATGAGCCCCTTCTCTGCTCTCGTCTTTTAACATACCAACACATTCTCACTCTGCTTTACACAAACCTCCAGTTCTCATGAGGTCATTGCACTACTTTTTACCTTTAGTATTATATATTTGACTTCCTATTCCTTTAATTCTCATGTCTTTTTTTACTTAATTTCTATCATCTAAGGGGAAAGCATGGTGGTTAGCACGTTTGCCTCTCAGCCGTGTCAAAAAACATATCTTCAAGGTAAATTGGCTGCTCTAAATTGCCCCAGTGTAGTGCACATGTGTGTCTTAGTGTGTGCCCAGCATCTGAAACATTCTCCCCATCATGATAAATAGAGGCGGCACGGTGGCTTAGTGGTCAGCACGTTCGCCTCTCAGCGCTAGGGATTCCCGGTTCGAATCCCCATCTGGGTGGTGTTTCCATCTTCTCCCCGTGTCCGCGTGGGTTTCCTCCGGGTTCTCCGGTTTCCTCCCACAGTCCAAAAACATGGATCAAGTTAATTGAGTTCTCTAAATTGCCCCATATAGAGTGTGTTTGTGTGAGTGTGTGCCCAGCGATGGATTGGCGCCCTGTCCTGGGTGTATCTGCCCAGCGCCCGAGACGTTCTCCCCTGGATGGGCATGGGGAACCCCACCGCGACCCTAATAGAGGATAAAGCGGGAGATAATGAATGAATGAATGATAAATAGATAAACGCAAGATATGAGATGAGACGTCTATGTTCACCACAGTGTTTTTATGGTACTCATACCTCTCAGTCCTTTCACACAAATATAAACCTTGAAAAAAAGCTCCTGTAGTTAAAGCGCGGTAGCTCAGTGGTTAGGGTGTTGGGCCATCAATCTGAAGGTTGGCAGTTTAAATCCACTGACGTTACCAGTGTGGGTCCTTGAGCAAGAGCCTTAACCCTCATTGCTCCAGGGATGTTGTGATTACCTGTGCTCACATTATAAGTCGCTTTGGATAAAAGCGTCCAATAAATGACCAAATGTATGTATGTAAATGTAAAAGTGTCCTGATACTTCTGTTCATATCGTGTTGATGCACAGTCACTGTCCAAGGCATCCATTGGTGATATTGCACAATTTATTGAGAACAGAAAGATTACTTGCCGTGTGAAGAGAAGCGAAATACTGTTACATCAGGATATTGCAATATTTCTGCATGCAAAATACTTCTTTGCATACAATGTCAAAGGCAATAAGGTTACACTGCACATGTACCTGGACGTGAGTGAGCACACCTGGAATGAACTCTTGAGGCATCATGGATCATCACACTTTGAAATCTGATAGGGAGGTAGTTTAAACACCGATGACCTTCGACAACTAGAACTTCACTGCGCAAAGGACGACGGCATTACCACAGCAGGAGGTGACAGTGGCTGTCAGTTAATAATCACGAGGAATATGTATACTGCTCATACTTGCTTTAACTCACAATGACAAACAGCAGCTGCACGAGTGAAAGTATTTGAGCATGTGTTCAAACATACAACATTTGTTTGCAAGAAACGTTTTCACAGACGTCAAATGTACAAAATTAGAGCTCACACGGTCGTTATCTCGCAAATGCATGAAAGTCTTGGATGTAGATCAAATATACTTTGATAAAAAATAACAGACACCTGGAAGAACAGAACATTATATTTCGAGATCAATAATATCTAGAGTTATCTCAATGACCTCACGTTGTAATAAGAATACAGTATTTGGGTGTTATTGCATTATCAACTGCACAGAAAAACCACAACTGATTACACAGAGAGGTTGGAATGTCTTTCTGGAAATGCTTCCATAACTATCGTTTCACTCTTGAAGGCTTCCTCAGGTGGTTGAACGTTTACATTTTGTACAGTCTCAGGTTAGACCTGAGGGCTTTGAGAAGCTGCTTTGTTGTAACTGAACAGACCCACGGGCAGATATTTGACGTGAGTGGGCCACTGAGAGGCCAGCTGAAAAAACTTCACATCGTTCCACTCCATTCCGTCCACGGACACTGAAAGATGAGAGGAACGAGATTAGATGTATATATGAAAAGTTAAGAATTCTGTAACGTTTATCTATTCCAGCCATTCCTGTGATTTATTCACAACAATGCACGCCCTCTCCTTATTCCTTTAATATGTCCCTATAAATCAGTGCTGGAATATGGAGAACACTCAAGTCATCTGGTGCAGGTGGGGGGGGGGGGGGGTTTCCTACCTCGCAGACTTGTTTGCTGTTGCTTGGCAGAGCAGATTAGTCTGGTGATGCCCTCAATCACCTGACTCTTGGAGTCGATGTCTCGTTCTTTTGGCTTCTTCCCCAGGAATAAATTAGGAACTGGCGACAGACAAACACAGAAAGATAGAACAGAAACACTAACAGTCCGGCGGGGACAGACAACACAACCAAGGTTATAAGAATTAATAATTGCACTTATTCAAATCATACGTGCAACAACAGTCATCATTAAATGTGTTCTAAATAATTAAAAAGATGATCTCGTCACTCCATGTTAAATATCATCACAGTGTAACCTCGCTGTGGTTTCACCTTTCTTGTTCTTTTCTTTGGTGACGACAGTCATGACCATGGTGCAGACGCTGGGCTGGAGCTCCCCTCCAGAAGAACATGGTAAGCGGCTGACCTGCACGGATCTGAATGCGCACTTCAGAGTGTTCTTTGTGTCTCTCCTCTCACCATCCTTACGTTTTTCCACCACCCAGTAATCCACCTGAAGCCCAATAGCATCCATCCCATGAGACATGATGGGACTCCTGAATAAAAAAAAATAAAATAAACAATGACTTTAAAGAAGCTATGATAGAAATGTACTGATCATTTCTGATACAGCTAAACAACATTTTAAAATAAAAAGTAGCAAGTGTGTGTGTTCACTGTACAAATCCACGGCGTTGCTTTGATAACCAAAACCTCCTCCATGGTTCAAACTAACCCAAGAACAGCCAGTCCACTAGTGAGGGACGGTGACGGAGGTGGAGTAACAGACTCCTTCATCATCCCTGTAGAGACTGTGTGAGCAGGAGTGGAGGTTGAAGGGACCATCAGACTGAGTGCCACGCCCTCGTCACTATCTCCAGATACTAAAAAGTAGAATATGTTTAATGTTTAAAAGCAAAACTTGATGAGATGTGGTAATTAAATAAAACTTGTTTCTGAAAAAGTTGGGCAATTGTGTAAAATGCAGTAAAAATGAGAACACGTCGTCTACTTCACTAACCAAGCAGGTTAAATATTTTTTTTTACATTTTACAAAATCTGCAACTTTGTCAGATATATGGTTTCTATATTTATATATGGTTATATATTATGTATGTGTGGTTGGTATGTATGTATGTATGTTTGGTTCGTATGCATGTTATGTATGTATGTAAGTATGCATGGTTGCTATGTATGTATGTATGTAAGTATGCATGGTTGCTATGTATGTATGTATGTATGCAAGTAAGTATGGTTGGTATGTATGTATGTGTGTATGTAAGTATGGTTGGTATGTATGTATGTAAGTATGTATGGTTGGTATGTGTTATGTATGTATGTATGGTTGGTACGTATGTATGTATGGTTGGTATGTATGTATGTATGCATGCATGGTTGCTATGTACGTATGTATGTATGGTTGGTATGTATGATTGGTATGTATGTATGGTTGGTATGTATGTATGTATGCATGCATGGTTGCTATGTATGTATGTATGTATGGTTGGTATGTGTGTATGTAAGTATGGTTGATATGTATGTGTGTATGTAAGTATGGTTGGTACGTATGTATGTATGGTTGGTATGTATGATTGGTATGTATGCATGTATGTATGGTTGCTATGTATGTATGTATGCATGCATGGTTGCTATGTATGTATGTATGTATGTATGCATGGTTGCTATGTATGTATGTATGTAAGTAAGTATGCATGGTTGGTATGCATGTTATGTAAGTATGTATGTATGTATGCATGCATGGTTGCTATGTATGTATGTATGTAAGTAAGTATGCATGGTTGGTATGCATGTTATGTATGTATGTAAGTATGTATGTATGTATGCATGCATGGTTGCTATGTATGTATGTATGTATGGTTGGTTGTTATGTATGTATGCATGCATGTATGTAAGTATGGTTGGTAGGCATGCATGTATGTACTGTATATATATATATATATATATGGTTGGTATGTATGTATGTATGGTTGTTATGTATGTATGTATGTATGGTTGTTATGTATGTATGCATGGTTGCTATGTATGTATGTAAGTAAGTATGGGTGGTATGTATGTATGTATGTATGTATGTATGTATGTATGTATGTATGTATGTATGGTTGGTTGTATGTATGTATGTATGTATGTAAGTAAGTATGGGTGGTATGTATGTATGTATGTATGGTATGGTTGGTTTGTATGCATGTATGTATGTATGTATGTATGTATGTAAGTAAGTAAGTATGGGTGGTATGTATGTATATATGTATGTATGTATGTATAAATAAAAACACATCAGTACCTGTAGGTCCAGTTCCTGGCTCAATTAACCCAACTTTAACAACCTGGTCAAAAAAACATGAAATAATGTGATCAGAAAAAAGATACAGTAAGTAACAGGAGGGAAGGAGGAAGTAAAGAAGTACTTACACCCACAAAGGGAACAAAAATTTGGCAGGAATCATCATCTTGCCTGAAATAAACATGAGTAACACATCTTAAGAAGTTAAACTTGAAAATGTTTATAACTAACTGAACTGCAGAAACACAGCTATTTTATATCAAACCAATCAGCTTATCATTTAAGACTAACAGGAATTCTCATGTTGATGCCACTGTTACAAGAAAACGACCTAATAAATACAGTCTTCATCGCTGACTTATATAATATACAGCTTTTGGTATAATGTCATTATTAATAAATAATAAAAATCTGTCTGGTTAAAAACCAATCTGCCTCACATCAGAAAGACTCTATAATACCAAGACCCCAATTATTATCTTATATAATGCTTCACTGTGTCCCTCGGTAACATCCCACATCTCTGCTCTTGGTTAGGGTTGTATAACAGTCTCCTGCACCACATCTCTGTAACTTCTGTAGACCTCCAAGACTAGATATCACACTGTATATACCCACTGTAATATGCTCATGGACTTTACTCTGTATATTATGTCTATAACACCAAACTGTACATCATGTTTATATTTATATGTCATCATGTTTATATTTTATAAAAGGTGAAGTTCCGGTCCCTAAACCTGATTGGCAGAGCAGTTTGTCCAGCCTTAACATTAATGACAATAACGCATACCTCTGAACGCTTCACATTCATATCAACATAAATTTAAAAAAGTACAGATTTTCTATACGCACTATAAACTATGTCTTTATGAATTGTGTTCTGTATTTTGGCCACTAGATGGCATTTTTGACTGTTAGAGAAACCGGTATCTTGTTACTCTGCAATCAACAGTCACTTAAAAAAATAGATTACTAGCAAAAGAACAGATTATTAACAATTATGTTTTAAATAAATGCATTTATGAATCAAACCTTGTTGTTTTCTTACAGTGTGTTTATAACCGTTTTATGGGCCCAACATATATCTTTCCTCACCCTCCCACACCTTACTGCTTATATATGCCAAATATATATTTATACAACCCACATCTCTGTGGGTTGTATAAATATATACAACCCACATACAACCTGTGTACAACCCACATACAACCCTCCATATATATATATATATATATGGCGGCACGGTGGCTTAGTGGTTGGCATGTTCGCCTCTCAGCGCTAGGGATTCCCGGTTCAAATCCCCATCTGGGTGGAGTTTCCATGTTCTCCCCGTGTCCGCGTGGGTTTCCTCCCACAGTCCAAAAACATGGATCAAGTCAATTGAGTTCTCCAAATTGCCCCATATAGAGTGTGTGTGTGATTGAGTGTGTGCCCAGCGATGGATTGGCACCCTGTCCTGGGTCTATCTGCCCAGCGCCCGAGACGTTCTCCCCTGGATGGGCATGGGGAACCCCACCACGACCCTAATAGAGGATAAAGCGGATGATAATGAATGAATATATATATATATATATATATATATATATATATATATATATATATATATATATATATAGGAGATGCTGTATATTCTTCACTTACTGCACTCTGGTTTAAATGTCAAACTGCATTTTGTTTTCTTGTCACTCTTAAATGTTTAATGACAAAGTTGAATTTAATCCAATCTAATCTTCTGTACTTTGTCTTTTGCTTCTATTCTGGAAAAGACACAAACAGCTGAACGTCTCAAAGCCTCCTAAGGGTGCCCTAGTTTATGAATAACCTCCACTGAGCGGGTTTCGGTTTTGTCTGTCAGTCTCTTTAACATCAGTTAATACAGTTTCCACAGAACAGACATTTTAATGATTGATAAAACAGTCCTGCTTACGTTTTGTGCTTGCAGGTCAGCATGGCCTCTGCAATCGGCAGCTGATGAGTGACTGCGGCTCCGTTGATGTACTGATGGATGCGTTCAACTATATCCAGAGCCTCTGCAAATGATGAACCTAGATTCAAACACAAAGACCTGCAGGAATAAGAACTGCACATCTGAACTGCAAAGAAATATGATGCTAACAGGAGAGGAGTACCAGTCTGAGGAGGATCTGGACGACTGAAGAATTCTCGCCATGAACTGTCCAGGAAGGCAGAGCAGTAACGATTATCTAGGGAGCCCAGATACTTAGCCACAGTGTGTGAACCTGCACAGGGACAATAACTAATCTGAATCAAATTCAGTGCAAACACTGATATCCTGTTACTCAATCAAGGTGAGAAACCACTTACCTATTGGAACCACAAGAAACCTCAGGTGACTCAGCCAGTCGGACGTCTTACTGGCTAACTGAGATACAAAGAAGCGCAAAACGGCTCCCAAATAGTTCTGAGCTCCAATGATCACCACTTTCACTGGTTTGGGCATGACGGAATTACAGTTACAGCTAAAAAAAGAGAGCAAACAGTATCCTACATCAACCACAAAATACCAAGACTGAAATGTATCTAACATGCACATCTTTGTACTCAACAACTGTCACCATAAAGTATACAGCTGCTCATTTTCCTGCATCAAAGCTCTAATCCTGTCACACTGTTACTCACAATTTCTGAATGCGAGTTAGCAGAGCAGAAAGCACAGCCTGGATCTCTGATACTGAGCAAGTAGACACCACCGACTGCTTCTGTGCCTGCAGCAACTCTGCAACATACTAAACAGACACACTAGAAATCATTTCAGAAAACAGCAATCTCTGCCCTAAAGTGATTTTCTGTTTCAATATTTTGGAATTCAATTGTAATCTTGTTTTAAAACACAAATAATGTCTTAACATAGAAGTCCAGGGAACAGATGACAATTAACTTGAAGTTTTGCAGCTTTGATGGAGTAGTTCGATTGTAGCTAAATAAAATGAAACATTCAGAAAAAACTATACAAAATGACAAATCATAATGACGTTTTTAAGAATACAACAGTATGAGCAAACTGCAGGGGAGTAACAGTGTTTTTATTCAAGAGCAATGTTTTTTTTTTTTTTCCATGCAACCCTGCCATTAACGCACGGCTGTCACACTGTGTTCTCCTCATGATGGATACATTTTACAACAAGTTAAGATATAAAGCTTTTTACCCGGTTTCCATTGTGGCCTCACTGACTAACAATCCCTTTAAGCACTGGAGCATTTAATCAAACACCCCTTGTGTGATGGGTGAGGTCTTAATTTTACTTTACTTGTCAACTGATTACAAACTGATGGATTCCAAACAAGTCGACAGTTGGTTCTGTTTTTCCATCCTTATGAGGATCAATATCAAAATGCACCATTAACACAAAAGAAATCTGGAATTTATACATTTTCATAAATTCAGTGCTGCTTTGTGAGTACCTGTCCTTGCCAGTCACTGCCGTTTATAAGGATGAGGCTGTCGGGCAGACTGGTGTCACACACCAGGATCTGGTTCAGTTGATCATACACAATCTTCCTCGGCATCTATGTTTCCACATATCAAACCAAAAACACAAATTTATGTATCTTGCTATACTACACGTCGTGTACATTAACCCACAAAGCTGTAAGACAATAAGGGGTGGGCACAATAAAAAAAATTATATCAAAACCAAACCAACAATTTTTCACAGAGAAATAAAACTGATGAACACCAAATCCAGTGATAGTCAACATAAGCAGGTTCAGCAGTATCTGCAATAACTACATTATTGGTAAAACCAAGTCAAAACTATAAATAAACTTTTGAGAAAGAAAGAATATACTACAGTACTTAGAAATATTAACCTGATTCCACATTTGAGCTATTGTCTGTGGATTTTCCTTTGCATATTTACCACATTTAGGCTTTGTAGGGTAGTGTACATGAGCTCATAGACACCTATAATTGGCTATTGTCACTGTGATGGATAGAGAAAGAGTGTGTTATTATTCCCTCTCCCAAAAGCAGGGCCAATTTGAATAAAAGGGTAAATGCTTTTCTAGTGCATGCTTTTCAAAGCCCTTGTATTTTCGGATTAGTTAGACATAAGGACACATTTAAAACCGTTTCATAGACGCATCTTAAAACGGCACATTAAAACAACATTTGTACTTGACAAAGTAATGAAACAGAGATATATAAATAGCTTAGACATGAAGATTTAACATAACACAATCATTTTAACAGATGTTATATGCCAGAATCACTCTGATACCTTTGTGCATCAGTCCTTCAACATCGGCCAATAACTGAGTCACTGCAGAGCCAGTGTGGTTATATAAGTAAATCTGAGCCCACTCTCCTCTTCTCCCCCCATCGCGGCTTGTAGCACACCCACTCAAAGCTTCCCGTGTTCTAAATCTCAGCAGGAATGACTCACTGCTTTTGCTGAAGACCCTCTGGTACTATGTTTATACTGCTTAGCTTATGAGCGAGCTAAAAAGCAGGAGGAGAACATTCTCACCTGTGGAGTGAGGCTGAGCTCTGGTGAGCGCTCACTGTCTGAACTGTTGGTACGCTCACTAGGAGGCTTGGACAGCTGTCTTTCTCTCCTGGGGGTCCCTCGCTTGTGTTTAGGGGTGTGGCCACCATCCAATCTGGGAATGAAACACAGCAACATGTACAACAATTACCTAGATTTAGCAAGATATTAAAGAATGGATGTGCATCAAATAGACTGTGCATGTAATTAAAATGGTGGCCAGTTCTTCAAAAATCATTGATAAAATAAAAACCTTTTTATATTTATATTTTTTTTTATAAACTGGTAAATAAATATTGGTAAAAACAAATTCTTCCTAACCTTGGGGAGGACATGGACTGACTGTGACACTTCTGTGGGGTCCGTGGTCTCTCTGCTATTGATACAGTGATACTGGGAGTTCCCTCTCCAACAACTTCAACCTCATTCAGCTCCTACAACACCAACTAAATATTACCTACCAGCTACGCAGGACACGGGGCAAAAGGCAGACCGATTACACACTACATTTCTCAGTGACAGCGGGAAAAAAAAACAAAAAAACACTGGTTTTTAAGATGCAATTGTCCCACCACAGTTTCGTTCTCAGAGAAGGGATCATCCAGGAGCGCACTGCTGGAACGACGCATCTTACTAAACACTGCTTGCTCCACTTGCTGGAAAAAATAAAGAAACAGACCGGAGAGAGTTAAAGGAAAATAACTCAATCAGGGTGTTATGTATGTGTTCTAGGTTCTGCTATAAATCATGCATTAAGGCAGCTTATATTTGATGATGCAATATTTACATTTGGTTTTCAGAGCAAAACTTTAGGTGGAAAAACATTCATCTACAAGAAAGAAAAAGCTAAGATCACGAAGAAGCAACGAGGGCTGTTCTAAAAATGGAACTCACAGGGCTCAGGGTGGCTTTGCCTGGATTGTGTGCGTTATTCAGACTGCCAAACTCAGTCTGAGAGCTGGACTGAGAGATGGCCTCGAAGAACGGGCTTTGAACATAAACACAGAAAGACGTACACAAGAACAGGGAGATAAAAAAAAAAATAAAAAATGAATAAAAATGTAATCAAACCCAGTACTTTCTCACTATAATTCTGATTATATTCAATAGAAACCCCTAAGATTGCTTGATGTTTGTATATTGCATATAAAATCTGTTACCTGGTTGATTGACAAATGTAAATGTTTGCTACTTTTACAGAACTCAAGAATTATAGATCACCGAAGTGATTAATTATAGGCATCATTCTTAAAATAGATTAAAAACTGGATTGTAATTTAGTGGGTGATGAATTATACGGGAGTTTGGGCTTGGGCATGCTGAGAACACTGTCTGTCTCCTCCATGTCAGGGCCACTATCGCTGTGGTTGTAAATCTCCAGGCTGTTGTATAGATCATCCAGGTCTTCCTCCACATCACAAATGTGCTCCTGAGAAACATGATCCAGACCGAAGCCCACCTTCACACACACACATACACACACTTTAAATATCTCCATAAGGTAACCTTATTTGATTCATTCATTTTATTGAAAGCTAAAAATAAATAACAAAGAATAAAGCTTATTGTAATCAAGAAGTTGAAATGAAAAATTAAATCAAATAAAAGGATGTGATGAAATAAAATAAGAGGGAGAGAGTTTTTTTTTTTTAAATAATAATATATATAATAATAATAATAATTTGTTTTCCGATTTATTTCTCCATCACATGTAAGTAAAATAATACTTTAAAACATAACAGAAAAGCAAACGAAAGAAATAACATTTAAAAAGGTGCCAAATGTTAAAATTGAATTGCAAGAGAGAGAGGGAGAGAGAGACTGATGTGAGTTTACCTCATCTGACACCTTAAACCTCTTTAGCAATGCCACAAATTTCTGCTTGATGTTGGGCTGCTGAAAGAAACAAACACACAAACATCTCACTAAAAGTCTGAAATCTCTAAAGCTATAAAAAAACAAGTGGACGTGTCGAGTTCAGACATTCGAGGATGTTTGAGGGGAATTAGTGCTGACACTGTGCTTTGGTCCTCTATTCTGTCTCTTTTGCCTCATCACAGTCAGAGCCACAGAGTTCAGTGACATACCAATTCATATCAAAAACATTCATTATGTATTACCTAAAAACAAAATAAATTCATAAAGAAGTAAAAAAAAAATAAAAACTCTTGAAATTTATGAAATCTTAAAGTTTGGGGTAACACATGAAAGAGATGAATGTAGAAGCAACTGAGTAAATGCTGTTAAAAGGCCATTCTTGACCTCAGGCACACACACAAACACACATTGCCTTTTTCCTGGGATTTCATCCAGTTTGAAGAACTGAAGTCCCGGTGGGGGAGTTCAAACTAGAATGCTGCTTCAGGCCACGTTTCACAAGCTGCTACAGACATTTGTCTTTGTTAAGACTGAGTACAGCAGATCTGGAAGCTGGTAAACACTCAAAACAACAGTTCACTCCAATCACTTACATTTGCTCTGGTTATAGAGGTGGCAGAGGTGAGTTTACGACGCGGCTTCTTCTTCCTTAGTTCATCCTCATCATCATAAAGGTACTGGAAAAAAAAGATTTAGTCACTTTATCTTACAAATTTAATCCTCTAATTCTGTATTGTATTGCCTTACAGGACATATTGCATGGAAATAGAAACCAAGCCACTAACTGTCATCAGTAACTGTTTCCATGTGTTCTTTTGACTACATGGACATTTTTACAGACCTCCTGCACGTGTAATATGCATTTTTTTTTCTCACCAAGTGGAGGCCATCACATCTACGCAGGCAAGGCTAGGTTATATTGTATTAGCACACATGCCTTTGCACCTGGACAGTAAATCAAATCACTTTTTAAATCAGTGCAGATGAAATTTTCTCTATAATACTGGGTTACTGCAAGGATATGACTTAACTTCTATCTTTAAAGCCACAAACATTATTAAAACAGTTTCATGTGGATCATTTACAGCATGGCTGTGATCAACATATTGTATGAGCTCATAGCTGTAACAGCAATAACCTTTTAAGCAAAAGGTGCGGCAGAAACCCCACACTTCAAATCAATCAATCTACACTTCATTTTAAAACTGAGACATGGTTTTAAGTCAGTAATTTCACATTAGCAGTACGAGATTCTCATTTTTCAGATAAAACACCTGTCCATGAAGAGGGTCATCACTACCATCCTGCTCAGATGAGTAGCTCTCTTCTTCCTCCTCAGAGTAGTTATCAATGTCAGGGGATCGATCTGCATGCAGAGAGAGAAGCAGCTCGCAATACAAAGTACTTAATGGTACGCTGGCAATAAAAGCACCTGGCACATGCACTAGAGGAATAAGGGCAAAATGAGATCACCTTAAATAACTTCACTCTGAACAGTCTGCAAAAACATAGCTCTTTACCGGACAGCTTGGCCTTTGATCCCTCTGGGTCAATAGGTTGACTGGACATGGAGTAAACTCGTATCTCAGCCACTGGAACGGCCATGTCCTTCACAGTGGTGTGCAAACTCAAGATCTGCGCTCCTTCTGTTGGATGCTGCATGACCTGTACCAAATCAAATGGTGTTTTTAATAAAAAAAAAAAAAAAAATAAAAAAAACACTAAAAAGTTACCAATTATGCGTAAATTAACGTTTACATTTTTTATGCTTTTATATTTCTCTCCATCATTAAAACTCATGCCAGTTCTTGCTCACCTCTGCCATGTTAATGAGTCCTATTGCCAAAGTCTTGTAGCCCAAGATGGTGCGGTTCTTGTATCTTTTCCTTCGCTGAAGCATAATCTGCAATCTATTGGCATCTCTCTTCAAGAAGTGTGGATACTTTCAAATTAAAATAAGAAGACATTTTATTAAGATTGCCATAAATAAACTTTTCATGTATCTATGTAATTAAATTACATGAGGTTATTTATCTAATGCTTTTATTCAGTGTGACTTATGAGTACCCCAACTTGGTTGGGGTCAGAATACATCACCCCTGGAGCAATGATGGTTAGGGGCTAAATTGGTAACTTTATTCATTCATTCATTCATTCATTCATTATCTCCCGCTTTATCCTCTATTAGGGTCGCGGTGGGGTTCCCCATGCCCATCCAGGGGAGAACGTCTCGGGCGCTGGGCAGATAGACCCAGGACAGGGCGCCAATCTATCGCTGGGCACACACTCACTCACACATACACACTCTATATGGGGCAATTTTTGAGAATTCAATTGGCTTGATCCATGTTTTTGGACTGTGGGAGGAAACCGGAGAACCCGGAGGAAACCCACGCAGACACGGGGAGAACATGGAAATTCCACCAAGATGGGGATTCGAACCGGGAATCCCTAGCGCTGAGAGGCGAACGTGCTGACCACTAAGCCTTGGTAACTTCATCAACTTCATCAAATCAAGTCAAGTTGGGATAATTGTAAATAGCTTTGCAAATGCAATATTAAAAAAGAATATACAATAACTTAATAAAGACAAACCTGAAGAGAGAAAGTCAGCTGTAAGTCTGTCTCAGTCTGTCCAGGTGAGGGGAGCAGGATTTCATTAGAGCGCAGGACACGTTTCGATCCCTGTGATGTCACACGTACTGCAATGAGCTCATGACATAATAGCTGAACATTTAAGGTACGATGAAGACAAACTGGGTTACCTGAAGTTTGACAGCGATGACCACCGATGCCAAGTCTCGGTCAAGTTCTTTTAACATCACCAGTTTCTTAAGAGTTAAACTGAGAAGTCTATAAATGTAAAGAGGTTAGACTCATTTAAATCTACAGAACATGGTTGCTATTATAGCACATGAGTAATAAAATTCTGAAACTTCAACCTAACAGCAGAATAGGGTGAGGAGATTTATTATTCATAGGAAAATTGTTGCTGGAGCTCAGTGTGTGTGCGCACGTGTGTCCAAAGACAGGTCAGGTGAAATGTAAATACTAAATTAATGACCCTAATTAGAAATGTGTGTATGAATGTATGTCTGCTCAATGATAGACTAGAAACCTGTACACATACAAACTCTACACAAAGACGTGCGACACAGAACACACAGCTTTTGTTCTTGCTAATGCTTATTAAACCCTTTATTCACTCTGTAGCTCAGCTGACCATTGCATTTACTTGCCTGTAAAGAAATTTTGTAACAAAAATCAACCATGAAAATCAAGTTTTTTTAAAGAAATTGTGATACCATATTAACTACCAATACAAAATATCCTTTAATGACAACTCGAGATACAACAGGGATTAATTTTCAAAGATCTTTAGCAAACCATGTCCAAGTGCTCCTACATTACAGGTCTAATTCACTTACTTGACTGTCCCTCTCCATTAGAGTGCAACATCAGAGTGCAAACAGGATTCAGATCCATAATGAGATTAGAAAAAAGACATTGTCCTTCTAAAAAGCTTATAAATGTCACATTGGATTCAAACAAAGGTGTACAATACACATCTGATATCCCACACATGAACTAGTTTTAAGCATTAAACATTTTTACTTCCCTGTTAATGAGTGATGTTAATATGCTCCGATTCCACAGATCTGCACACCAAGTATCATTTACTATGACAGAATTTTATTGTCATTAAATTTAAGTGAATATTATTATGGTGCAGTGGGTAACACCATTTCCTACATAGATGGTCCTTCTTGTGTTTGTATTTTCTTCCATACAAGCAGATTCTCTCTAGATCACCTTCTATCTAAAGTTCAAAATCAAAGCTTTGCAGTTGAATGTTTTGCTGTGTCCATGTTGTATTGCACTGATGAATTATTTATTGAGTAAATGATTGCAAGCTAAGGGAGACTGGGCCATTAGGTAGTTAAGCTACTTACCAAAGCTAATTATTAGTAACTATTAGTAACTGTATGTTTTTTGCATGTTTTTTTATTGAGAAAATGTAATAAAAATTCTTAGTGTAACACCTTAGACTTTAAAGGCAACAATAACAAAACAACTTTAAAGAGTGACGATATGGGCAAAAACATGCATAGATGGAAATAAGGATACATATAATTATACAAATGAATAAGGTCATCGTGGTCAAATCCAGTGGTTTACACGGATATGGTCATTAATAAGAGGAGTCAGCCTCTTATTGAAAACATGCTTTCCATTTAAAGTGTAAATTTTGGCCATAATAAAACCTGATTTGTTCTTCTTGGTTTAAATTAGTTAAATATGGCTGGGTAAAAACATTTCCAGTATTAAACTTTTTTTTTTTATAGTTTTCCTGAAAATAGACTTGACCTTAGTACTTGCTCTTTATTTATAAAAGTGTTTTGAATAATAATGTTTTTTTTATATGTGCTCGTACAACTCTCTGTTGATAGTGAGACTGGAATTTGCTGTTTACAGTAATTTAGTTCATCTTAACTGTATCATCAGCCACACTGGGTGAAATTTGACCCATCTAAAATGTGTTTCCACAAACAAAGTAACTGAGCCAGAAAAAGCCACAAAAGCTTCCATCTCACCCTCTGGGTTCTGCACTGTTGTTTAGTTGACACAAAGCTGTGTGTGTCCAGAACTAAGAAATTTAATATAAAAAAACTGTTATTAAATTTTCTGGCTACTTCGGAGTCACATGGCTACGGATTAAAAGAAAATCTGTTTGAGGTGCACATGATCAGATCACCCACACCAACAGCCACAACACCACCCACAAAACCCAAACCACTACCCACAACAACACCCACAAAACCCAAACCACTACCCACAACACCCATAAAATAACACCCACAAAACCCAAACCACTACCCACAACACCAAAAAAAAAAAAAAAAAAAAAAAAAAAAAACAACATCACTACCCACAACACAACAACAACACCCACAAAACCCAAACCACTACCCACAACACCAAAAAAAAAAAAAAAAAAAAAACATCACTACCCACAACACAACAACAACACCCACAAAACCCAAACCACTACCCACAACACCAAAAAAAAAAAAAAAAAAAACATCACTACCCACAACACAACAACACCCACAAAACCCAAACCACTACCCATAACATCAAAAAAAAAAACAACACCACTACCCACAACACAACAACACCCAAACCACTACCCACAACACAACACCCAAACCACTACCCACAACACAACACCCACAAAACAACAACATCCACAAAACCCACAAAACCCACAACATCCACAAAATAACACCCACAAAACCCAAACCACTACCCACAAAATAACACCCACAACATCCACAAAATAACACCCACAAAACCCAAACCACTACCCACAAAATAACACCCACAAAACCCACAACATCCACAAAATAACACCCACAAAACCCAAACCACTACCCACAAAATAACACCCACAAAACAACAAAACCCAAACCACTACCCACAAAATAACACCCACAAAACCCACAACATCCACAAAATAACACCCACAAAACAACAAAACCCAAACCACTACCCACAAAATAACACCCACAAAACAACAAAACCCAAACCACTACCCACAAAATAACACCCACAAAACCCACAACATCCACAAAATAACACCCACAAAACCCAAACCACTACCCACAAAATAACACCCACAAAACAACAAAACCCAAACCACTACCCACAAAATAACACCCACAAAACCCACAACATCCACAAAATAACACCCACAAAACCCAAACCACTACCCATAACACCAAAAAAAAAAAAAACACACAACTACCCACAACACAACAACACCCACAACACCCAAACCACTACCCACAACACCCACAAAACTCAAAGCACTACCCATAACACCAAAAAACAACAACACTACCCACAACACAACAACACCCACAAAACCCTCAACACTACCCACAACAACTCAAAACCCACACCACTACCCACAAAACCCACAACACTACCCACAACACCCACAGCAGAGCCGGGCTTTCTTACAGCGGGTCAGGGTACTGCCGGTTCTAGAAGACGTTTAAAACAGACTGCAATCTCATGACAATATACAAGAAAAAAAACCGACGGACTGCAAACCCGCCGCAGATCCATAAATCATTCATTTTAAAATAATTTCTTATAAAAGTCAAGTTCAAACTGAAGTTAAACGGAACAAGCCGCAGTCGGAGCGCACAGAGTGAGGACGCACCTCGGAACACAGCTGGGAGAGGAGCGGTCGATCTCCCACGTCGCAAACAGGTTCATCTGCACCGGGCGGCTGGAGGACATGGACACCGACCTGAGCGGCTGCAGGTGGGGCGACTGGAGCCCGGCGCGCTGGAGCCCGGCTCGCTCCGACATGCTGCCCACGTCCTAACACCGCAGAAGTGGCTCTCGGTCCGGTCTCGGCTGAACGGGCTTCTCTTGGTGATGTTTAAACGCTGGGACTCGTCGCTCGCCTCCGCACCAGCTTCTCTGCAACGCCGGACATTTCACAGACTGAACCAGCAGCAGGAACACGCACACGCCGCCGCCCGCTGCCCGACACCCCGCTCTGCTCTGCGGCTGCACGAGTCCGGCACTCCGCGGTGCGCAGACGGAAACTGCTTTAAATGCGATAAGACACGGAGAACAGCGACCCCTGCGGAGGTGCGCTGTAATGTCATGCAGAGATGAAGCTTCCTCACCCGGTCCCCCATTTCAGCAGGATCAAGAACATTGACTGACTCATTCATTCATTCATTATCTTCCGCTTCATCCTCTGTTAGGCTCGCAGTGGGGTTCCCCATGCCGATCCAGGTGAGAACGTCTCGAGTGCTGGGCAGATAGACCCAGGACAGGGCGCCAATCTATCGCTGGGCACACACTCACTCACACAGACACACTCTATATGGGGCAATTTGCAGAACTCAATTGACTTGATCCATGTTTTTGGACTGTGGGAGGAAACCGGAGAACCGGAGGAAACCCACGCAGACACGGGGAGGACATGGAAACTCCACCCAGATGGGGATTCGAACCGGGAATCCCTAGTGCTGAGAGGTGAATGTGCTAACCACTAAGCCATCATGCCGCCAGGATCATGAACACTGACAGACTAATGAAGTTTAAAAGCAAAAACCTGAAAATGGTGCAATAAAATATTTTATATTATAAATGAGATCATGAGTGTGAGCGTACAGAAAATCACACAGAGACTGGATAGTACCAGTTTGCAATGTTGGACTGGTTATTAATCCATCTCTTAACTTCCACTTAATCCTGTATTAGGGTCATGGGGGGGGGTCCCATTGCCCATCCATGGGAGAACGTTTTGGGCATTGGGCAGATACACCCAGGACAAAGCGCCAAGCCATAACTGGGCCGACACACACTATATGAAAACATGTTCTTTCAGTGTCCACGTGGGTTTCCTCCCATATTCCATTGATTTAAGGTGATTTGAGGCTGCATTAAATTGCCCCTATATAGTGTGTATGTCTGTGTGACTTAGTCCTTTACTGGGGGAGGGGGTATCTAGTTCTGTACAGGGCACCAATATATAGCCCACACTAAGATGATGAGGTGAGGAGATGAAATTTTATTTTATAGTTGGTCTAAAGGGTGGCACGGTGGCTTAGTGGTTAGCATGTTCACCTCTCAGAACTAGGGATTCCCGGTTCGAATCCCCATCCTGGTGAAGTTTCCAAGTTCTCCTCGTGTCCGCATGGGTTTCCTCCGGGTTCTCCGGTTTCCTCCTACAGTCCAAAAACATGGATCAAGTCAATTGAGTTCTCCAAATTGCCCCATATAGAGTGTGTCTGTGTGTGAGTGAGTGAGTGTGTGCCCAGCGACAGATTGGCGCCCTGTTCTGGGTGTATCTGCTCAGCGCCCGAAACGTTCTCCCCTGGATGGGCATGGGGAACCCCCCCGCGACCCTAATAGAGGATAAAGCGGAAGATAATGGATGAATGAATGAATGAAGTTGGTCTAAAATCACTGGTATTTATTTTGACAGATCAACTCCAAATACGAATATATCACCTCTCACTAACAGGATAACAAAGCTGTATACTAAAAATTCATTCATTCATTCATTCATTATCTCCCGCTTTAGCCTCTATTAGGGTCGCGGTGGGGTTCCCCATGCCCATCCAGGGGAGAACGTCTCGGGCGCTGGGCAGATACACCCAGGACAGGGCGCCAATCCATCGCTGGGCACACACTCACACACACAGACACACTCTATATGGGGCAATTTGGAGAATTCAATTGACTTGATCCATGTTTTTGGACTGTGGGAGGAAAACAGAGAACCTGGAGGAAACCCACGCAGACACGGGGAGAACATGGAAACTCCACCCAGATGGGGATTCGAACCGGGAATCCCTAGTGCTGAGAGGAGAACGTGCTGACCACTAAACCACCGTGCCACCCTATACTAAAAATTATCCTCATTAAAACAACAGACAACAGCGACCCTGTGAGTAAATTGTGATGAAAGGCTTAAGGGTTTTTGATGTACCTGGCAACCTCGTAGTGGACTCTGGGTTTATTTTAGCCACACTGGCTGCTCTCACCCGCAGTGGCTGTCAGACAGCTGTATGTACAGACACCCACACCCCGCCTTAACAAAACCCTGAATAAGCTTTGCATGGAGGTGCAGAAGAGGCATTGAAAGAGTCAAGAAAAAGTTTTGGTAAGTATTTTTATTCACGTGTATTTTATTAATTTATTGTGCATATTGTTAATCATGCAATTTGTAATATTGTAAATGTAATGTTTTTATTTTAGCAGCATTACTTCTGCAAATATATCTAAGGAAATGAAGAAAAATGAATTATTATTTTACAAAACATCATCATTTGAGGCAGATTTAGTAGTTCTATCCTGAGCCTGGCTGTTCAGTCTATTGTGCTGTGAATGTGCAAAATGCTGACCGACACGATACAGAGGGTCACGTGATCACAGGACACAGTTTCACTTAGTACACATCACTCATACATCACACGTTTATGTTTAGTTTCAGATCAGTATTCTGTGACTAAATAATGTACAGTTTATATTTAATACTTACAGAAAGATGTTAAAAAAGTCAACAGACAAATAAATTCATTCATTCATCCATTCATTATCTCCAGCTTTATCCTCTATTAGGGTCGCGGTGGGGTTCCCCATGCCCATCCAGGGGAGAACGTTTCGGGCGCTGGGCAGATAGACCCAGGACAGGACGCCAATCTATCGCTGGGCACACACTCACTCACACATACACACTCTATATGGGGCAATTTTTGAGAATTCAATTGGCTTGATCCATGTTTTTGGACTGTGGGAGGACACCGGAGAACCCGGAGGAAACCCACGCGGGCACGGAGAGTACATGGAAACTCCACCCAGAAGGGGATTCGAACCGGGAATCCCTAGCGCTGAGAGGCGAACGTGCTAACCACTAAGCCACCGTGCCGCGACAAATAAATAAAATTTAAAAATAGATAAATAAAACCTATTTAGGGATTCCCGGTTCGAATCCCCATCTGGGTGGAGTTTCCATGTTCTCCCCGTGTCCGCATGGGTTTCCTCCGGGTTCTCCGGTTTCCTCCCACAGTCCAAAAACATGGATCAAGTCAACTGAGTTCTCCAAATTGCCCCATATAGAGTGTGAGTGTGTGCCCAGCGATAGATTGGCGCCCTGTCCTGGGTGTATCTGCCCAGCGCCCGAAACATTCTCCCATGGATGGGCATGGGGAACCCCCTCGCGACCCTAATAGAGGATAAAACGGAAGATAATGAATGAATGAATGAATGAATGAAAACCTATTTATTAAAAGAATATAAAATAATTGAATTATTTTTTTTTAAACATCTGCTACAGCAGTGAGGTTCTGATTTAATATACTATAGATCTTTAGAGTTCATGATTAAATGGATCCAAACCAGTGCAGTGTCTAGAGGGGAAAACAATAATCTGAGCATTTTACCTGATCAACCACATTTAACATTTATTTAGCAGGTATTCAGAAAAAAATCATGGAACCCATATGTGCGACCGGAGTGGCCGCCCGCCTCAGAAGTGAATGGGACCGTAATGAAGGTCTTGGTCAGAACCATAAGGCTCTAAAGTTTCTCGGTCAAGACTTCGAGTCTCTGCGTGCCAGCTGCCTTCAGACTGGGCATTTATATGAAGATGAAACCTTCCCTACCCAACCTTCTTCTCTGGGGTTTAAGGAGTTGGCACCTGGCTCTGCCAAAACACGGGGTGTGCGCTGGATGAGACCTACGGTGAGAATTCTGTAGAATAGAACTTGACATGCAAATAGCCCTCTTTTTTACAACTTACATAGATATAGATGTTCCAGTCATTTCTCTGCCATCTGACCCATAGGACTTCTCTGTGCACTCCAGGAGTTCTGTTCTGATCCACACTTCATTGTAGATGGAGCCACTCGAACGGACATCTGCCAGGGCGCCCTCGGTACAGTGCTTTAAAAATGATATTGCTGCAATAAAAAAAGCAGACAGGTGGTATTTTCTAATTTTTTATTTGACAAATTTTAGGAGACTGCTGGTTGTTGGCAGCTATTGCATGCCTCACTCTGAATGAGCCTTTACTGCGACGTGTAGTCCCTCATGGCCAAAGCTTCCACCATCAATATGCAGGGATTTTTCATTTTCAGGTACCACATGTTAAATTTCTCACATTCAGTGATGGATAGTGAATAAGCCTGCATGTATTTCACTTTTTCTATTTCCATGCTAATTCCCATAAGTGAGATTGTAAATGTAGGATAAATGTAGGATAATAGTAAATGCCATTATTGACTTTGTTCGATTATTGTATAAAGAGCTATACAATAGTGTAGCAAAGACACTAATGCAATTTACTATTATCCTACAGTAATCCTACATTTCTTTTCTATTTTCTATATATCTATTTCACTTTAAGTTCTCAGAGCTCACCAGTGCAACTCTATTTTACTAGCCGATCTATATTTAACATTTACATTTGTAGGAAAACAGACACCAACCAGCTCACGTGATCCTAGCAAATTCCAGCAGCTCATTTAGACTCTGCACTACATTCACAGAGTACACTGTTTACTATGATTTCTAAAGAAACAAATGTAGATACACACTAATGAAACACAACCAACATGACAGTGTCACTGAGGTGCTGAGAATCATCCAACCATCCAAAAGTAATGAGTCTGTGCGGGTCCTGTGGTCCTGGTCTGTAGAAAGTAAAGGGGACCACATAACTAATATTTAGAAATTTCAAAACTGACAATTAAAGATGAGAAAACATTCATTGTTAATATAAATCTGATGAATCTTGTATAAAAATGTGATGAATCCTTTTTATATTTTAGTTTTGGCAGTTCGGCGACTGGGTAGATGTGGTGATCGATGACAGATTACCAGTGAGAGATGGAAAGCTCCTGTTTGTCCACTCAGCTGAAGGGGCAGAGTTCTGGAGTGCCCTGGTGGAGAAAGCATATGCCAAGTAGTTTGCAATTAAATACTGTAATTAATTCACAACAAATGTAATCTAGGCTCAGTTAATTAAATGCATACTTGTATGTCAGGCTAAATGGTTGTTATGAGGCGCTCTCTGGAGGATGCACATCAGAGGGGTTTGAGGATTTTACTGGCGGTGTTACTGAAATGTACGAACTCAAAAAAGCTCCATCCAACCTGTTCAGCATCATCCAACGTGCTGTGGAACGAGGATCTCTACTGGGCTGCTCTATAGATGTAAGTAGGAGACAAGAACCAAACCACAAATACAGCACCTTTATACTGTACAGATAAATACACATACTGTACACAATATATACAAATACTGTATATGATTTTCAGATTACAGGTTTATTCGACATGGAGGCAGTCACCTTTAAAAAGCTGGTTAAAGGTCATGCATATTCAGTCACAGGTGTGGAAGAGGTAAGAATCATAATGAAAGTTTATTTATGGCAGAAATAACTAACTGAATTTGAAAATTATAAATTATACACAACGTTTGATCTGATCTTCACAGGTCATTGTTATAGAAGTCAATCAATAGCAGTCTTTATTAAACAAACACTTGTGAATACGATACTCTATATCGTTATTTATTTTTCTGTTAGGTGGTTGGCCATTTTTTTAGTGTTACCAGGCCAACACTGATGGTGTGGGATTGTTTTAGGTGGTCAGATTAAATCTAAGCAAATTTGTGGCAATAACCTAAAGGGAACTCCAGAATGTACCATCAATGCTTATTGTGTTTTTGTAGCATGAGGAATAAGAGTACAGCCAAAAATAATAGAATTCTGGGTGGACATGAAATATGTTACATTGAATAGGGTTTTTAAACAGTGCTACAAAAACCAGACCAACGGGAATCATTTTGTGAAGTTTGATTTGTTTGACCTGGCATTATATGTAAAAGAACATCATTTGGTTACTCAGAACTCTGTTGGATAGGTGGAGTGTAGAGGAAACCTCACAAAGCTGATTCGTATCCGGAATCCATGGGGTGAAGTGGAATGGACTGGAGCCTGGAGTGACGAGTGAGAGTTAAAAATAAATGAACTACAGAAAATAAAGTGTGAATGTATAGTACCAGATAAAAGTTTGGACACGCCCAATTCTTGCTCCATTGTCTATATACTGTATATACTGGGTGGTGGATTGTTTATTGTCAGTTCTGCAGTGACACTGATGTGGTGAGGGGGGTTTTAGTGCAGCAGTGCTGCTGGAGTTTCATTTCTCCACCTCAGTCACACTGCTGGGATAGGAATAATGCACCAACCAAATAATCCCTGCTCTATGGTGGTGGGTCCTGACCATTAGAACAGAGTAAAGGGGACATACACAGTATGTAATGTAGAACACAAACAGATGGAAAAAGGGGTGTGTGTCCAAACATTTGACTGGTACTGTATTTTAAAAATGAGCTGAAACGGTTACTTTGTTTTGATGGATTTTTAGATCTAAAGACTGGAGTGGAATTGACCCTTCTGTAAGGTCCAGGCTGCACAATCGGGCAGAAGACGGAGAGTTCTGGTGTCGTATCAGTGCTTTCCTTTATTGTTTTCATTTAAAACACCTGTGTTTTGACCCCAGTGCCATTTAACTATATTCATCACAGGATGTCATTCAATGATTTCAAGAGAGAGTTCAGCAGACTGGAAATCTGTAATCTGACTGCAGATGCACTGCAGAGCAGCGAGCTAAAGAAGTGGAACTCATCTCTCTACCCTGGAGAGTGGAGGAGAGGCAGCACGGCGGGAGGCTGCAGGAACTACCCTGGTAAAACAGCCTCATAATCTTTATTATTCTTTACTTTAGGTAATATAATATTTGTACTAATATATATATATATATATATATATATATATATATATATATATATATATATATATATATATATATATATATATATATAATACAACAATAAAATTTGGAGTTTTGCTGAACCTTTGTATTTGCTACTAAATTGAAATTCTGTTTAATTCTGACCTGTACTCACAGTGCGATGCAGATATTAAAATATTTGTTATACAATGTCAACTTTTTTTGCATGCAGCAACTTTTTGGATCAACCCTCAATATAAAATTGTCCTGAAGGATCCTGACACTGAAGGTCAGAATGGCTGCAGTTTTTTAGTTGCTTTAATGCAGAAGGACAGAAGGCGTTTACGGAGTGAGGGCAAAGACATGGAAACGATTGGATATGCTATTTACGAGGTAAAGGTTTCATTTGGATCGTGATGTAAGATAAATATAATAATATGTGTTACTGCCCTACGATCACCAGGTTAACATCTAAACCTGTCAGGTTAACAGGCAGAAAAAATACTTATACAAGTATTTAAGTTATACAAATATATACAGCTTATATAGGTTGGGTATTTAAAGTACAGATGGGGGGGAATAACTATTGTACCAACAGCATACAGGCACGAAATATAAAGATAGTTTAGCTTAATTATTAGCATTTTTACTTCTGCTTTGTTTCCAGGTTCCCAGAGAGGTATGAATATGGAATGGGTGCAGTTTGTAATTGTGTCTGACGTAAGGTAACCCATGAAATATTCATAATGCCGTCAGGTCTGTGTCTGCTCTTTTTTCACTAAGATTTCTCTGGCATTTTTAAATGTGTACTGTGCACCTTATTAAACAGAGGAACTATTTACATAGAACAGTTCCTTACACAGACATCTCTAACTGTGTACTCGACAGTTTCTGGGCAGTACGGGTGTGCATCTGAAACGTGACTTCTTCCTGACACACACATCCAGCGCCCGTTCTGAACTCTTCATCAACCTGCGGGAGGTTAGCTCGCGCTTCTGCCTGCCGCCGGGGGAATACATCATCGTTCCCTCTACCTTTGAACCAAACAAGGAGGGTGATTTTGTTCTAAGGGTCTTCTCTGAAAAAGTCGCAGACTCAGAGTGAGTGATTTTATATTTCTATTAATTGTTGCAAAACCAAAATAATAATAATTCATTCATTCATTATCTTCCACTTTATCCTATATTAGGGTCGTGAGGGGGTTCCCCATGCCCATCCAGGGGAGAACGTTTCGGGCACTGGGCAGATACACCCAGGACAGACACACTCTATATGGGGCAATTTGGAGAACTCAATTGACTTGATCCATGTTTTTGAACTGTGGGAGAAACCGGAGAACCCGGAGGAAACCCACACGGACACGGGAAGAACATGGAAACTCCACCCAGATGGGGATTCGAACCGGGAATCCCTAGTGCTGAGAGGAGAACATGCTAACCACTAAGTCACCATGCCGCCCAATAATAATGATATTAATAATGATATTAATCCAGATGCTGTACTGTACCTAACAATTAATACCTAACAATAAGAAAGTTCTTTATACAATTTTAGTAAGATGACCAAGGTTCTTCTCATCTGAGGTTCTCCTTGAGTCTTTCTGGGTTACGTCAGGTGAATTGGAGATGATCAATTGCCCCTGGATGGGAATTCCTATTTGCATTATGATAGACCTGCCCTGCATGCATTCCTGCATTTTTATATGTTGAAGCTCAGTGGTAAACACTGGGATAGGCTCAGACATCCTCCCTCAAGAAACATAATTAAAAAAAAAAAAAAAAAACACGGTTTAAATACTTAAAATTGAACATAATATAGTTGAATGTAAAAAATGACAGATTAATAAAATTAAACACTCACCATCACTTTTTTCTCTTGAAGGGAACTTGACGATGAGCTTTCTGCCGATCTGCCAGAGGAGGTGCGGTGCAGCCAGACTGTTTAATTGATATGTAATCACAAGTTACACATAATGTACAAGTCATTCAGAATGCCACGTGGTTGTGTTTCCCTCTGCAGTCTGTGCTGTCTGAAAGTGAGATCGATGAAGGCTTTAAGACACTCTTCACCAAGTTGGCTGGAAAGGTGAGAAGAAATATACTGCAGTTATTACAATATTCACAGGCATTGAGATGAGTCTAAATCAACATCTTCCTTTTTTGGTTTGCAGGAAATGCTGATTGATATTCCAAAGCTGCAGACGATTTTGAACCGTGTCGTGAGCAAACGTGAGCATGAACAAAAATTCATTCATTCAATTAAATAGCTGCAATATTCACTTCTGGGTGGCACGGTGCTTAGTGGTTAGCACATTCGCCTCTCAGTGCTAGGGATACCCGGTTCGAATCCCCATCTGGGTGGAGTTTCCATGTTTCCTCCGGGTTCTCCGGTTTCCTGCCACAGTCCAAAAACATGGATCAAGTCAATTGAATTCTCCAAATTGCCCCATATAGAATGTGTGTGTGTGTGAGTGAGTGTGTGCCCAGCGATGGATTGGCGCCCTGTCCTGGGTCTATCTGCCCAGCGCCTGAGACTTTCTCACCTGGATGGGCATGGGGAACCCCACCGCGACCCTAATAGAGGATAAAGCGGGAGATAATGAATGAATGAATGAATGAATATTCACTTCTTTCTTTTTCCTTGTGTTCAATATTTTAACCCTTATTCCAAGAGAATAGGATAAGAGAAAACAGGCAGACATGTATACTTACAATTACAGACTGTTAGTCTGCCATCATAGAATCACAGGTATCATTTGGGTGGTGGACTGTTCTGCACTGATGCATTAAGGGGGTTTTAATGCAGCAGTGCTTCTGTACTTTCATTTCTCCAATGCAGTGACACTGCTGGGATAGGAATAATGTACCACCCAAATAATACCTGCTCTGTGGTGGTACTATTGTTGTTCTGAGCATTAGAGAACACAGTACACAGTATGTACTGTAGAACACAAACAAATGAACTACAGCCTGGAATTGTAGAACTCCATCTTTATATTAAATGGTGCAAAAATGGGGGGTCCAAACTTCTGACTGCTACTGTGATATTTCTATATTAACCAATCTATTTGAATAAATACCTCAAAAGCATTAATATAATTCTGTTTACATTTTTTCACAGACAAAGACCTAAAAACTCATGGCTTTGACAAAGAGACTTGCAGAAGCATGATTAATCTCATGGATGTATCCTTCAGTTGGTTGAAACTTAAACCTGTTTTTTAAATAATTCCAGCAGAAGATACTTTAATGTAAGGACATCATTATTTACATTTACCTTTGTGAATTTCCCCATTGTGGGACAAATAAAGATCCATCTTATCTTAACCTGGTTCATGCAGACAACTGGAAATGGAAGGTTAGGTTTAACTGATTTCCATGTTCTTTGGGAGAAGATAAAACGATATCTGGTAATGTTTAAGTTTATACACAAAAATATGAATGTATATATTTGTAACGTTGAGCATATAAAAAGTCTGTATACAGTATATTTCTTTTCTCTGCCCTATAAAAACACGCCGTCTACATTAGGCTGTGTTTAGAGAATTCGACTTGGACAAGTCCGGCACCATGAGCTCCTATGAAATGCGTCTGGCGCTGGAATCAGCAGGTATTGCTCCTGCTGCATTGCACTGACCTGTCTGAGTTTAAACATTTTAAACATATTTTAAAAGAATAATTGCATAATCTGAACCTGGTTTGTTTTCGTTTAGGCTTTAAACTCACTAATAACCTGTTCCAGTTAATTATCCTGCGCTATGCAAAGGCGGATATGAACGTGGACTTTGACAGCTTCGTGACCTGTCTGATCCGACTGGAGAGCATGTTCAGTGAGTAGAAATCTATGAAAATATACGTTTAAAAGCGGCCTCCACATTTTAGCACTTCATCTTCATTTGTACATCACCAAAAAGAGAAGAGTCCTTCCCTATTCATGAACCCATTTGATGACAGGTATAAGTGACAGCTAAAATGGCAATACCAATAAAATCCGTAACACAATTTCTTTTTAAAAACACCTAAAGGTTTGCGGGTTTTACACAGTGCATAGTGGAACCGCAGGTTAGACGTCCATTATAACATTTCCATATGTAATTCTAAAAAGTTTTGACTGCAGCATAAAAAAAAGTTTTGCTGCTGTGGGTCTCTCTATGGAGCAGATAATTATATATATTAACACTAATAACCTCTTTTAATTATTCTAACAGAGATGTTTAAGACTTTAGATACTGATGCAGATGGAGTGGTGATCTTTGATTTCACACAGGTTTGATTCTCTATTTTTATTATATATTTTTACTAGTTCAATATATATTTATATATGTGTAAAAATCTTACCATCTCTGTCTTTCAGTGGATTTCCCTTACCATGTTTGCTTAATGGAGCCATGTTCATCCTCAGTGAAATAATCAGTGGCTGCTTTTTCTTGACCGAGTGCCTTTGTTCTTCTGCCCGTTACTCCTCATTATATGATTGCACCCAAAGACAGTTGTTCATGAAAGACTTGGAGAAAATAAGCTTGCGGTATGAATTACAGAATAAAGTTAAATAAAATAATGAAACAGTGTTAAATTGGGTGTCATTTTAAAATGCAGATTTAGAAATTGCCATTGACAGAACACGGACATAAGAAACTAAAATATAAGATACTATAGGGAATGCTGAAACTTTAGGCTTTTTTATAACCCAAGCCCTTATTTTAAACCGTTTGAGTCCAAATTTTATAAAATATGAAAAGGATTAGGCTTTTAAAAGGATTAGTGGTTGGCACGTTCACCTCTCAGCGCTAGGGATTCCCGGTTCGAATCCCCATCTGGGTGCAGTTTCCATGTTCTCCCCGTGTCTGCGTGGGTTTCCTCCGGGTTCTCTGGTTTCCTCCCACAGTCCAAAAACATGGATCAAGTCAATTGAGTTCTCCAAATTGCCCCATATAGAGTGTGTATGAGTGAGTGAGTGTGCCCAGCGATAGATTGGCGTCCTGTCCTGGGTGTATCTGCCCAGCACCCCAAAATGTTCTCCCGTGGATGGGCATGGGGAACCCCACCGCGACCCTTATATAGGATAAAGCGGAAGATAATGAATGAATGAAAAGGATTATACCCCATGAATATTGAATTGCCTCCAAAAGGTTCTTCATAGTTCCCGAAGATTAGTTACATATGGACAGGGTCTTAACAGATAAATACCTTAACAAGTTCACCATTAACAAGTTCACAATCATAACAATAAAGAAACTGTTAAAAAAACATCATAGTCACTATTTTAACCCTTTCTTCCTAAGACCCTACACTTATTTAATGCATGTAGATGAATATAGATAAAGGTTTGTTTTCTAATGTTCATAAAAGGAGACATATTCATTATTATATTTTTAAAACACCAATCAAAACATATTAAGGTTATAAAAACATCAATGATTTCAAGCTTGAATAAAGACTCAAAACAAGATATTAGATACACAATAATTTCAATATATATGCATAATAAATATTTCATACATTTATAAATCTGTACACCAGCTAAATAGAAAAGGTCAATGCAACACTACATGATCTTAAATCCTGCTATCTGTTAAAAATACTTCGAACTTCAGCGGTCAGGTCCAAAAGACTCATCCTGATCTATGCTATGGTTTGCATCGAGTTATTCCTACGGCCTGCACAAGCTTCACTGATCGCCTGTCCAGAGCTCGTCTGCCTGTGTGGAACTGTGCTGTTATGGACAAAACAAGCACGATGTCCAGTATGGATCCATACAAGGGTCGCATGTTCTGAATCATCTAGCTGAGCGCCAGTCCTTCACTTACAGGCATGTTAATGTGGGCGGTGAGCAGTGGTGCACTCTTTCCTTCTCTTAATACAAATACCTGTGGAGAGTCAGTAAAGAGGACAGAGATATGTATAACCCAGATTTCAATTTAGAATGTGTGGAGAAATTGAAAAGCACCTTACTTTGATGATGTCAGAGATTCCCTTGTCATTTAGGCATTCCACAAATGTGTCAATGGGATAATTCAGTCCTGGAACCAAAAGTGGAATCTACAAGCACAGAGTTAATCTTAATCACAGTGAAATTTTAACCTGCATTCAAAAATCACAGTATAAAGTGATGTTATTACAAAATTGTGTACAATAATCAGGATTTTTTGCCATGTCTGCTATAAGACCACTGATATAGCAGACTGTGTCATTTTTTTAAGACCATGCAAAGTGCATAGTTGGCACTTTGGGTCAGGTTTTCATTTTCAATTTTTTTTTCCATGAGTTGCCCCATCACACTCTGTGGTAATTAAATATGTTCAGAACCTTATACATTTTTTTGTGTACATTTTTCACCTTTGCACACTGGGATCCTTTGAATTATGAGCTCGTTTAAAAGTCTTAATATTAACATTGCTACATGCAAGCTGATGCTTCTGCACATTTCTTCTGATGAATGTTAGTATGGCATGAATGTTAAGCGCATAACATTAATAAGATGATGTCACTGTCTAATAAATATATTATTTAGGTGATTTCAAATCTGAATATGATCTGTAGAAGAAGCCTTACCTTAAAGAAAGCTGTCCTCATGCTATACAAATTCTCATCGTACAGGAAACTGATGGCTAAGTTCATTACAGGGCGACATGCTGCTGTGTTCTGGATGTTTAGAGTCAGTTTAAAAGATGGACCTAAGCCTTGAACCTGAGTCAGCATTGTGGAAACATGTAAATAAAAATATATACACAATGTTTATCACAAATAAGAGAAAGTTTGAAAAAATATGGACACAATGGACCTGATAAAGCATCCACACTCACCACTGCATTCATCTTAAGAGGTTCTGTCAGGCTGGCCGACATTGGTGTGAGGCTGGACTCCAGCGCTTTGACATAGGCTCGTGCAGCAGCTAACCGCAGTCTGCTCAGGTCCATTTGGAAGGCTCTGTGCATGGCTACACAACAACGAAGGTAAAAAAAAAAAAAAACAACAACATATATTTCTAAGCCAAAAAGGCACTTGTCATAATTTTATGAAAGTAATTTCAAGGCTGTTAAAGCCTTAATTTATATAGACTGCAGTAACAAAAGCTATTGTTAAAGCTATTGTTGTTGTTTTAATAACAGCTATTGTTATGTTCAATTTTGTTGTTTACCCCTACATAGCTTTCACTATTTAAAAAAGGCTTCCTACAAGATTTGGACATTTGTGAGGTCACTGATGACACTGATATTAGACAAGAGGACCAGACTCACAGTCTACGTTCTGGTTGCAACAATATTCTAAATTGTTGCAAAATGCACCGCGGAATGCATATTGGACAACATGGTGTGTGTGGGTGTGTGTGTGTGTTTGTTATTTTGGTGAGAGGAGACTTAAAATGTTGCATCAATTGGGCACAAAAGCTTTTTATCTCAATCATACTAAAACATATTCAGTACTGTAGTGGACCTCACGGAATGTAATCAATTTGCTGTGAGGCTATAAAGTGGTTGCAGCTCTTTGCCAAGTACTGCATCTGATGATTCCCTGAAGCCTGCCAGGCTTTAATGAAATAAGGATTTTGTATTTTAAGTATAAAGTATAGTTGTAATATAGTTTTGTTTTGTTTATTGAGTTACAGTTTGTTACATTATTTAAGGTTTTATGAAGAAACTCAATTTTTCACAGAACCCAGTTTTTACTAAAAGAAGATTATAACTACTTAAAAATTCCTTCAAAAGATTATAATTCCTGTGTGAATTCCTCTAAGTCTACGTACCGACGGCGTTCTCTCGCTCTCTCAGGGTCTGGTCTACATAAAGCTTGGTTTTCTTGGGAACATTCAAACGGATGCTCTGGGCAATTGGGGGTCCAGGAGCAGAATCTCTTTCATCAAACACGGCTGTCCTCTTCAGGATTTTTACGATCAGACCCCCACCTGCTCAACACATTAAATACAATGAAACAAAAAACAGACCTGGTCATTAAAAAAAGTGCCAATGTTATCAGTATTGAACTAAATCTGTAGAGAATTCAATAGGTATCGATTTTTGTAGTTTCTGTTTTTTAAACTTGGATTAAGATTCATTTCAAATGTTTGGTTATAATTTTACCGGCTCTTGAAAATATTATTAAAAATCAACTTGCTTTTTCTGTTGAAGAGCTTGAAAACAAATGCAATAAACAGCTCTGGACCACAATTATATTAAATATATTAGACTGTTGGATCAGTCTTACAGAACTAAATCATCTATTTCTTAATTTGCTAATGGCTTGTGTAGAGCCAATTCTAGCACATTTTATTACTCCAATTAACATATAGGCATTTATAATATAGAATCAAACCGAAGTTCCGAAGGGGAAACCCATGTGGGAACAACAACATATTCAAATATCAACTAAATGCAAAAAAAGACTTCTTAGAAATTCAATCCAAATCCGTAATTACTGTGAAGTGACATCACTACGCATTGTGTCATCTGTATTTCATCATAAACTACTAAAACTAGCCCCTATTGTTAAAGTATTTTTGCTCTCAACAAATAGCCAACAGCCATACATTTTGTTACCTTTAGTGGTCATAATTAGCGTTCCATCCTCTCGACCATAACGACCAAAACAAATGCTGGTTACCACATCCTGTAACAGCAAGTTATAATAGGTGATCTGCATATGAGAGTATTATGTACCACTATGGCGTCTGTATTCTTAGGTATTCAAGCTGACCTGTGTTTTAATGGTGCTGACTAAGTTCTTGTCTCTGTACACATGCACCTCACAGTTAGCCAGAGCCACCAAGACAGCTTGGAATCCTCTCGTTGGCAGATCCAGAATGGCCATTGTAGTGACTGGAGCTGGTAGATAGAGCATCCACAGTTTCTTCCCCTTTACAATTAGAGAAAATAAAAACATCTGTTTATAGAGTTTCATATCACTATTAATATCTAAATGTGTTTATAAATGTATACAGAATAAAAATAGCCAATAGCCAATTCTAAAACTGCAAAGTATTAAGTTAGTAAGGGTTGTTTTTAAAAAAAAAAAATAAATAAATAAATAATAATAATAATAATAATAATAATAATTAAAAAATTGCAAGGAAAAAAAGAAGAAAATCTGTATTCCTGACACCCTGTGCTATAGTTTCTGAACTAGTTTTTTTCTCATTGGCTGTAGTAAACTTTCAATTCAAAAAGTAACATTTAGGAGTATGTATGTATATATATATATATATATATATATATATATATATATATATATATATATATATATATATATATATATATATATACACACAAAAAAAACATTATGGATATACAGCATTCATGGAAACACTATAAAACAGTGTTGAGGACCTTCTGTGTGTAACTCTGGAGAG
Organism: Corydoras sp. C115; assembly: GCA_019802505.1. Taxonomy (NCBI): domain Eukaryota; kingdom Metazoa; phylum Chordata; class Actinopteri; order Siluriformes; family Callichthyidae; genus Corydoras; species Corydoras sp. C115. The sequence goes on from JAFMOC010000045.1 coordinate 3,022,105, forward strand.
TTTCCTGAGCACAGCCAACCACCACATTCTTCCCCATCCTCACCAGCCCCACGGGATGAGAGGACAGCTCGATGCAATACTTTGGTTTTGATGAATCCCTAAACAAGTAGTTTACAATAAAGGATAGCATCAAAGTTTGAGCAGTAATATATATATATATATATATATATATATATATATATATATATATATATATATATATATATATATATATGTATATATATATACACTGTGAATGTGTTTGCATACCTGCGGAGTATGTAAATGTTTCCATTGCGACAGGCAACTGTAATTCTAAACTCCACATCAAACTGACCGGTCACATCCATCAGTGTGGGCACACTGGGCAGGGACATCTGCAATCACACAATTATTAGATGACAACACTTTAAAACTACACTTATTCCAGAATAACCAATTAAATGTTCATGTTGCTATTAGATTCACTATTGGAGTTATATAGATTAGAATCCATCCAGTATTAAGTATTGCCTGGCTTAGATTTTTCTTTGCATCATTTTTTATTACAAAACAAATATACTCCAAATAATGATAGTAAATTCAATGCATTGAATGTCTTAATGGATGCAGGTATGACGACTCAAAATCAGTTTTTACTGACCTTTGACAAAATGGTGAAGGCCTCTGGATCTAATATATAAACATCCTGGCTTTCTGTGCCAATAACCAAACAGCTTACTGCATCATCATCCGCCATGTTCTTCTTCAAGGTCCCTATGCAGGTAATAACCGTCTGAGGGCAAACGGAACTGTTATATAATGGGTTCACATTCAGAGCACATTGTTATTCTGGAACCTAAAAGTTTTTTTAAAAACTGTCACCTGTCTGCGTATTGGCTGTTGCTTGTGAAGGTTAACATATGATTCCATATCCTGGGGTTCAAGCATGAGAAAGCTGAAAATAATGAGATATGTTGTATTATTTACGGCTGAATGAGAACATACAGTGGAGACTAAATTATTGTTGACAAATTCTGAAGAATATTACCGTAGAGATTTGACTGAAAGAGGGATCTCAGATTTATCTCTAAAGAACCAAAATATAAAAACAGACACAGAGGGTTCATATAATGCTCTATAAATAAAGCAATGCACTCTTTTAACACATCACAAACATCTTACCTTAAACATTCTAACAATTCCTTCAGCGTCATTGGATCAATCATATCCTTAAAGCAAAAGTACAATATGTAAGTAATTTAAAATTAATTAAATAATTAAGGGAGCCAGGTGTCTATAGAATTCTCACCTCCCTGGCCTGATTCCACACATCCTGTTCCAGAGGGTTGATCTCCAATGTGGGAAGAGTAAATTTAAAGTAAGGTCGCAAGTTCTTGTAAATGTAAATGAAGGGACCAGAAGCCACAGCAATAGCTGGAGTCCGGGGTTCATGCTGGTCCATGAGGAAGGACACTAGACCCGTGGGTAGATCGAGCAGCGTGTTCTCACTAAGCAGACCGGTGCCTCGATACACCTTCAGCTTCATGTTACTTGCTCCTGAACCAAGATCTCCCACCACAAACTATTTTGGATGAATATGAACACAAAAATGCATCTCAGAAGACTGACCAGGTGAAATCTGAACAGCAATGTCATTCGAAGCTTGCAGTCCAAATTGCTCACCTTGTTTTCCCCATCACCATGCAGGTCTGCTAAAGCTGTAAAAGAGAAAGGATTGCCATCAACTGACAGAAATTCTAGGAATTTCAATGTTTTTGTAACAAGACTTACCGATGCATGAGGTAAATGTATATAAATTGGCAACTGGATCATAGTGAGCATCGAGCCATTTGGAACTGGACACAGTGCTGTGAAAAAGATGTAGCCTTCTTCAATTCATTATTATGGATTAAAAGTGACGTTCATATCAGTTATAGCTGTTGGTATACAGTACGTTTTATCTATTTTTCATACATGCCGTAAAACCATAGCTTGAAACTAAATTCATTTTTTGAATATTTTATTTATTTACTTTTGTTAATTGTTTTCCATTTGTAGTATTAAAACTTCAGAGTTGTATCATTTCTGTCTTTATTTGGCTCGATTCGAACTAAACTGGAGTTCAGATTTTCCATCCATCCATTATCTTCTGCTCTATCCTCTACTAGGGTCATGGAGGGGAGAACGTTTCGGGCGCTGGGCAGATACACCCAGGACAGGGCGCCAATCTATCACTGGGCACACACTCACACAGACAAACACACTCTATATGGGGCAATTTGGAGAATTTAACTGACCTTGATTCATGGTTTTGGACTGTGGGAGGAAACCGGAGAACCCGGAGGAAACCCGTGCGGACACGGGGAGAACATGGAAACTCCACCCAGAATGGGATTCGAACTGGCAATCCCCAGCGCTGAGAGGAGAACATGCCAAACCACTAAGCCACCAGATTTTCTTACTGAAACCATTCTGCTCGTTGTGACGTCACAGTAAGGCTCTACCAGCTCAGTTTTTGGTGTGTACGGAAGCACAGCGCACAAAACGACAAAGTGCAGCGTAGATTATATTGTTTTAAGATACACTGAGAGAGTTTGGTTCGTATGAAGGTTAAACATTCATTCATTCATTCATCCATTATCTCCCGCTTTATCCTCTATTAGGGTTGCGGTGGGGTTCCCCATGCCCATCCAGGGGAGAGCATCTCGGGCGCTGGGCAGATACACCCAGGACAGGGCGCCAATCCATCGCTGGGCACACACTCACTCACACAGACACACTCTATATGGGGCAATGTTGAGAATTTAATTCACTTGATCCATGTTTTTGGACTGTGGGAGGAAACCGGAGAACCCGGTGGAAACCCACGTAGACACGGGGAGAACATGGAAACTCCACCCAGATGGGGATTCGAACCGGGAATCCCTAGCGCTGAGAGGCGAACGTGCAAACCACTAAGCCGCCGTGCCGCCCGTTAAACATTCATTCCCGCTTTATCCTCTATTGGGGTCGGGGGGGGGGGGTTCCCCATGCCCATCCAGGGGAGAACGTCTCGGGCGCTGGACAGATACACCCAGGACAGGGCGCCTGTCCATCGCTGGGCACACACTTACTCACACAGACACACTCTATATGGGGCAATTTTGGAGAACTCAATTGACTTGATCCATGTTTTTGGACTGTGGGAGGAAACCGGAGAACCCGGAGGAAACCCACGCAGACACGGGGAGAACATGGAAACTCCACCCAGATGGGGATTCGAACCGGGAATCCCTAGCGCTGAGAGGAGAACATGCCAACCACTAAGCCACCGTGCCGCCCTGAAGGTTAAACAGATGTTTAAATGAGTTTAATGCTAATCCATTTAGCTACCGGGCTAACTAGCATTTCTTGGCGGAACCGTGGACCTGGTCGCATGTCTTCATCATACCTGTCCTTCAGCTCCATCGTGTTTGAGGACATGACGGCTGTTACTTCCAAACGGAGACACCATGCAGCGCTAATCCCTATATCGGCTTTCTGGGTTTCTATAGCAACAAAAAACGCGCATGCGTACCAAAAGGCAGGGGCGATTTAAAAAGACGTCGATGCATTACAGCCGCCAACTGGTCTGGAGAGTAACTACAGCTTACACCAACTTAATCATTCATTCAAGCTCGATAACTACGATCTACGGTATATATATAACCCATGAAAGCTCATTTCTTAAGTTAAGAGAGATTCATTCATTCATTATCTCCCGCTTTATCCTCTATTAGGGTCGCGGGGGGGGGGGTCCCCATGCCCATCCAGGGGAGAACGTCTCGGGCAGATAGACCCAGGACAGGACGCCAATCCATCGCTGGGCACACACTCACTCACACTCACACACTCTATATGGGGCAATTTGGAGAATTCAATTGACTTGATCGGGCGGCATGGTGGCTTAGTGGTTAGCACGTTCGCCTCTCAGCGCTAGGGATTCCCGGTTCGAATCCCCATCTGGGTGGGGTTTCCATGTTCTCCCCGTGTCCGCGTAGGTTTCCTCCGGGTTCTCCGGTTTCCTCCCACAGTCCAAAAACATGGATCAAGTTAATTGAGTTCTCTAAATTGCCCCATATAGAGTGTGTCTGTGTGAGTGAGTGTGTGCCCAGTGATGGATTGGCGTCCTGTCCTGGGTGTATCTGCCCAGCGCCCGAGACGTTCTCCCCTGGATGGGCATGGGGAACCCCACCGCAACCCTAGTAGAGGATAAAGCGGGAGATAATGAATGAATGAATGAATGAATGAATTGACTTGATCCATGTTTTTGGACTGTGGGAGGAAACCGGAGAAACCGGAGGAAACCCACGCAGACATGGAAACTCCACCCAGATGGGGATTCGAACCGGGAATCCCTAGAGCTGAGAGGTGAACGTGCTAACTACTAAGCCACCGTGCCGCCTTAAGAGAGATTAAAACGAAAAATTACAATCCTGAGATACTTTTACCTTTTTTTTCCTTCTTAGTGGTGGAAATTGGCTTCAATAGTCAACCCATCCATCCATCACCTTCGCTTTATCCTCTATTAGGCTCGCGGGGGGGGTTCCCCATGCCCATCCAGGGGAGAACGTTTCGGGCGCTGGGCAGATACAACCAGGACAGGGGGGCAATCTATCACTGGACACAGACAAACACACTCTATATGGGGCAATTTGGAGAATTCAACTGACCTTGATCCATGTTTTTTGACTGTGGGAGGAAACCGGAGAACCCGGAGGAAACCCCTGCGAACACGGGGAGAACATGGAAACTCCACCCGGATTGGGATTTGAAACAAGAATCCCTAGTGCTGAGAGGAGAACGTGCTAACCACTAAGCCACCGTGGCGCCAATAGTCAACCCAAAAGATAAAAAAGATCAATATTAAAGGTCACTGACCAACAGACTAGTGCCATAATAAAGTAACCACCTTTTCCCAGTCATGTTATGATCATTGCAAGAGCAAAGGTTATTAGGTTCTGTAACTAAGATAAAGCTATTTTTTATTTAACAAGGTTAAATTAAGGTAGAACCTTTTCACTTGCGTCAATTTACTGAAATACAACAGTTAAAATAAATCACACTGTAGTTTGTAGAAGTATAGAAAACAGTTTCATGAAAATGATTCATGGTTACTTTCAAGATTATGAAAATAGGTTCAAAACAAAACAAAAAAAAAACTATAACTAATTCCATATTGGAATTCAAAGTTTTAATGGTGTGAGAGTTGGTAACAGACATGTGTTTACATTTTGTTAAAAAATGTAACTATAGATTATGTTGTTATGCCATTTACCAGAGTGACTAACAGGTTAATACAACATCAGGGACTCGAACTTTCATGTCTGTGGTCTAGAACTTTACCCACTAGGCTTAAGGATTAAAACTATAACTACTTTCAAAACACACATGAAATAAAACACAAAATTTTGGCTTTTAATAACAGAGGCATATTGTTTTTCTTGAGTCATACTGAACCATGCAATGAAATAAAGCATGTTTCTTTATATAAAGTTTAGCGGGGCACCTAATTTCTCATCACCAAGGTATTTTTTAAGAAAGGTCTGTACTTCTGGATTAAAAAGATTTATATGGAAGTCTCTGGCTTTTTCATCCTGATTCTCCCCGTTTGCACAAACATCCTTTAGACCCCAACTGATGAGTCCAATCTGTTTGAGATAAAAATCATTTTGAAGTCGTTAGTTAAAAATGTTCTTTCTTATATGTGAATTATATATCATTATGTAATTTCTCAGCCAATGTGTTTTATTACAGCTTTAGTAAAAAGTTTTCCAAATATATCAGAGGAAGTTAATGTGTAAACTCCATTACGGGGGACTCATGTAGACATAGGGAGAATTATGCAAACTCCACACAGATTGTTTTCCTCATGGCTGAGAATTGATCCCAAAACAATTTCTTCCCATTAAATAATGTGCCTATCATAATAATAATAATAATAATAATAATAATAATAATAATAATAATAATAATAATAATAGTTGGCGGCACGGTGGCTTAGTGGTTAGCACGTTCGCCTCTCAGCACTAGGGATTCCCGGTTCGAGTCCCCATCTGGGTGGAGTTTCCATGTTCTCCCCATGTCTGCGTGGGTTTCCTCCGGGTTCTCCGATTTCCTCCCATAGTCCAAAAACATGGATCAAGTCAATTGAATTCTCCAAATTGCCCCATATAGAGTGTGTATGCGTGCATGTCTGTGTGAGTGAGTGTGTGCCCAGCGATGGATTGGCGCCCTGTCCTGGGTGTATCTGCCCAGCGCCCGAAACGTTCTTCCCTGGATGGGCATGGGGAACCCCACCGCGACCCTAATAGAGGATAAAGCGGAAGATAATGGATGGATGGATGGATAATAATAGTTAACTAACCTGGAACACACGATATTTTTGCTCCACAAATGTAGCACCACCTGAATCCCCTGTAAAACATCAATAATTATAGTAAAGGCAACTATAAACATTACCATAATTGTTATGAAGACACATTTGTACTTAAAATTAGTAGTTATTTTTAAAAAAATTGCAATACCCTTGCAAGAAATATCATCTTTATGATTTTGGCTAACTCCACCAGAACATAGAAAGTTATCTGTGATTATATTTTTTGCAATATGTTCTGTGACATTTAACACATTTTTGGTATCTTCAATGCAGGCATCTCTCTAAACAAGCGGGGTGGGGAAGAAAAACAGCATAGAGTGAAAATGTGAATATTGTAAAAATCAAAACATAAAATAGCATTCAAAAACAAGCTTAGTTGAAAAAGCAACATCAACTCAAACAGTAATTTATTGAATAAATAAATCATTTTAACGAGATTGTGGTGATTTTATATGAAACTACATTTAAAAAAAAACAATAGTATGAAAAGTAATTTTAAATAAATTTTTGGGCTTGTAATTTAAAACAGATCTTGCTTTTTTTTACCTTTTGTCCCTGTTTAATATGTATACTGTTTTTTTTACTATTATAATTATTCGACATAAAAAAGGCCTTTACAAAATCCCCTTTCAACAGCAAATCTTCTGTAAGAAAGCACAAAAGAATTCATTCAGGGGTTAATATGTGATACTGACATGATATGTTACAGAAATAAACCTGTCTAGAGAAATACTTAAAATTAACCTTTACTTTGAACAGACTCAGTACCTCATGATAGATTGCCCTGCAATATGTACATGATTCTTTAAGAATTACTAATAATTTTATATGTTTAACAGCATAACACTTAATAAAAAAAAAACTTTCAAGCAGCTTTATATGCATTAAAGGAAGCAAATGCTGAGAGTATTAGGTATGTAGCAGTAATACATACATTAGGAGGGATTTTCAGGTTCGACAGACTGTTTTAAATCAATTAAACATGTACCACTGATTTTAGGATGTCAGCTGGGATTAAAGTCCCAACAGAGCTTTTTTTCAACTTACTTTGTTTTTGACATGTTACATCACTGCTGGACAATTTTAGAGCTTCACTAGTTTCTTTGGTGCAGGGAATGCAGATGGGTCTGGGGTGCACATACAGAAAAAACATTAACGCATACTGTCCATTTTGAACATCTCGGCTTTTAATAAGGTCAAATTAAAGTAATTCCTCACCTCAGATCAGCACCGATTAATGCAATTGAATTCAATTCAATGAGTGCTACATCATATTCATAATACTCTTGTATGCCCTCTTTCACTTTTCCTCTGCTGTTGTAACTAGGATGAATTATGAATCTCTTTACCTTTGACAAACCATTTCCTTTTTTGAAATATAAAAGAATGACTGTAAATGATAGTATTTGTACTGATATGATTTGTATATTGTAGAGTACAGAATAAGAAAAAAAACTTTTGCTGCATAAGTCCACTGAACATATTATTACAAAGACAAGCACATATTACTATATTGCACTGTATGCTTATCAAATAGTAAAAACAAAAAATACTTAGATCTTGCGTTTTACTTGTTGTATTTGTACTACTGCATGCTGTACCTCTAGCACTTGGTGTCTCAACTTGAATGTTTTCAGCAGTAACACCAGTCTTAAAGCAGTGTGCTGCCGTAAGAATGAAATTTGAAGTGACAAGTGATCCTAAACAGTTTGCTATTGTGCCATCAGCATGCTGTAAAGGACAGATCACAAATCACATTCACAAATTTGATCTAAAATATAATTTTAGTAATTTTCTGAACCAGATGTTCTAAACATCAAAAGGTCACGTTATTAACAATTTTAATAACATTACTCACATTTACAACAATCTTTATTAGCCAGGGGAATGTGAGCCGCTGGGTCGATTTAGTACCATCATCATAGTCTCTGTAAAGTCCACACAGACTAACACTTGTGCTCTCATCTAGGGAAATTCAAAAGAGAAATGAGGAGCCATCAGACATTCACTATATATGATTTAGTGCTGAGAAAATGGTGATGACACATTATTCTGCAAAAAGTAACAATAAAAATGCTTTATATAATTTTAATAACAAATTATTATATAATAAACATATACAAGGCGGCACGGTGGCTTAGTGGTTAGCACGTTCTCCTCTCAGCACTAGGGATTCCCGGTTCGAATCCCCATCTGGGTGGAGTTTCCATGTTCTCCCCGTGTCTGCGTGGGTTTCAATTGAATTCTCCTAATAGCCCCATATAGAGTGTGTGTGTGTGTGTGTGTGTGTGAGTGAGTGTGTGCCCAGCGATGGATTGGCACCCTGTCCTGGGTGTATCTGCCCAGCGCCCAAGACGTTCTCCCCTGGATGGGCATGGGGAACCCCACCGCGACCCTAATAGAGGATAAAGTGGAGATAATGAATGAATGAATGAATGAATAAACATATACATTTTGATCTGTGCCATCATGACAATGTCATTGCAAATAAGAAAAACCAGAAACATTCTCCCCTGGATGGGCATGGGAAACCCCTGCAACCCTAGTGAGATGAGATTAGATGAGACTACTGTAGTGACTTTTGATTTTTCTATTCAAATAAATGTTTCTTTGTGTTTATGTGGACATTCGTATCAAAAGTAATACAAATCTGACAAAGTTTTATCATTAAGAAAGGAGCCAATGCAAGATAACAGTGAGGTCACAGTAACTTGACATTCAATCACCAAAGTCTGTGTTTATGACAAATGTAAAGAAAACCTTTTGATGCAATACCGACATTTTACATATACAATAAGAACAGCTGCTGATTGAGCTTAAAAAGTGTCTAAAATGTAAACATTGTGCCCATCTTAAAAAAAAAACACGGTGCATCACTTTTACACAAATGAGCTGGTTGGACAGATAGACGGGTAACTCAATAGAATCTGCAACAAAATTCATTACAAGCACAATTACTTTTCATTTTTACATAAACACAATGTTTAGATGATGGCATTAATTTGGACGTGTTTAAAAAAGAATATAAAATATAAATACCTATCATTTGATCTAAGGTCTCTTGGATCATTGTAATGTCTTTTAGAAGAAAAAGATGTTTGTCATTGTCATCTCTTTTTGTTACCCATTGATCAAGCTCTTGTTTCAGTACATCAGCACCCATTCCAAAGACATAAAGATCTGTAAAATGACAGCATGTATCAGTACCTGCATCAATAGTAAACAGTGACCTTGCTTTGTCATCCATTTGTCTAAAATCTGTAGCTAATGTACATTGAATTTGTCTTTTTTGTCTTTATTGTACAAAATACAATTTCTTATAATATTTTTGTTTTACTAACCAAGATATTTGTCCCGTTTTACATCTCCATCATACACAATTTGCTTGATTTCTTCAACTTTGGGTTTTGGGCTTATGCCCATATTTGCAAGCCCTGTAAAAATAAGGTAAAATAATAGTACCTAAAGTTTTCAGCAGCACAGAGATTGTAGTAAGAATTATTACCATCAGTGAACATTATTACAACATGGTGGGTTTCACGGAAGCTTTCTGGATCTCTGGCCTTCTCAAAACTGATGCTGGAGACAATAGCGCTATATGCTTTGGCAATGTTGGTTCCTGATTGCTGTCTGCTTGCTGCCAATTTCAGAATAACAGTACATTAAAATAGATTAAGATTCTTAATTCTTAAGGAGAAAATAATAAAATAAAAAAACTCTGCCCTTTTAAATTCTAGACGGCATTGTTCCTGCAGAAGCATTTAAAAGGCTTTGTGGTTTACATAAAATTTAACAAAAAATCCACAGTATTTATGTATATTTATGTATAAATGAGTTAAATGTTGTACATATTTTAGGCATATAATTAAAACTGAAGTGAAGCAGTGCAGTTAAGCAGCAAGCGTCTTGATTTAAGACTTACCAGTGAATTTATAATTTTCCAGTTCTGAGATAATTGTGCTCAGATCCTTTTCTTTACGTCTTTTGAATTCATCCATAGTTATTAGTTTCACCACATCCGAAGCAAAAAAAATAATCTCATAGTTTGGAGAGACCTGATAGTAGCTAATCTGTTGATAAACATGATGGAGTTAAACAGATTGGATTATGTTCTCTGTTGCTCTAACATTGTGTAGCTTATTAATTGTGTGCATTAATTAGTTTCAATTGAATATTATTACATAACATATGATGATCACTTGTAAAACTGGTTTGAGATATTTGAATATATTATAGTCACTTAACATATTTGACACTGATAATATATGTAATATATTTTGTTAATTTAAGAAACAAATTTAATTAATTAATTTTATTACCTTATCAATGAGCTGCATAATAACACTTTTTGCCTGTTTAAATTCTTTTTCACTTATGCTGCTGGATGCATCGAGGGCAATGTAGATATCAAGTTTTCCTCCTTGGTCCAATCTTATTTTCCTCTGATATTGACCTGAAATAAATAGTAAAAATGTTCTTTGTTTTAGGATTTTAGATACAATTTTGGAACTTTTGAAATCATACTGCACCTGAGTCTTCATGCATATTTAATGTGGTTTTTAAAGAACTGCCAAATGCCTCTGCAACTTCCTCAGGGGTGTCATAAGTGAAAGCAGCTGAAATATTACAACAAGAATCTCAGGTTTTTTGTTCTCAGGTCTTTGCAAGTCAAATCTGACATCAAAATGATTGATAAAATCCATAGTCTTTTTTCTTTAACATAAACTGTATGATACCACCAATACTCACTGTAGCACTCAGGCTCCTTCCCAGACCACTGACCATCATCCTGACATACACGCTCTTTGGAACCAATCAGCTTGAAATTTTCATCACAGTGATAGATAACTTTGTAATCAATGTTGAAAACACGGCCTTCTCTTCTAGCACCAGGTGGAGTACCAGGATCAGGGCAGTGATCAGCTGTTGGTTGAGTATAAATCATGAGATGTGATTCTCCATAAAAATGGCATTTATAATGATACAGCGGCATGCAGTTTGAGCACCAGACAAAATAGGCAAAGCACAATAAAATATAAATCTTCCTTTGCTTTTGTTCTGGGAGTTCTCACTTAGTCTGCTTTAAAAAAAAAAACGTAGTTTAGCCTCAAACTCACATCTCCATTATATTTTTATGTCTACGCAGGGCTTGTGTTTGCCTCTTGTAATAAAAAGTTACTTAAGAATTAACCTGGCAGAGGAACCCAAACATTTACATGCATCTGTTAAAATATAAAAAAAATAAACAAAATAAAAAGTGGTAAAGGTTTTTACAGTCATGACTACAAATTGGAGTTCCACCATTCCACTTCCCATTAGACTGGCATACACGTGTGGCGGAGCCCCGGAATGTGTAACCAGAGCGGCAGGTGTAAGTGGTTGTGTCATTCACATAGTAAACTGACTTATTTGGGATCACCACTCCATTCTGCAGAACATTTGGATTAGGACATGAAACCTCTAAAAAGCAAGAGAGAGAGACACTCACTGTCAGTTGAAGAAGAACTATTTTATTAATTGTTGTCAGATTAAAATATGTTAGTTACTTACTTTTGCACATTTGACGTTTTCGGCCTGGTGGAGGATCCCACATGCCACTGTAACATTCCCGTTTTTTTACAGGATGTGGATAAAAACCTTCTGGGCAAAGGTACATCAAGGTACTCCCGTGGTTATACATCTTGCTAAGGCTGAAGTTGCCATCATTTATTGCGAGACCGCTGTTAGGGCACTGAGGATGAGACAGATCACCAAATACTGCTTAAAGAAAAAAGAAAAGAAAGTCATTAAAACTCCTATCCTATCAGTTCTAATAGTTTTAGTAAAAACACCACTGTGCCACCACCATGTTTAACCCCAGAAATGATATTAGATGTAGCTATTCTAGTCAAGAGTTGATCTTAACAGACTATATAATCATTTTCCTCTTGTTTCAATAGTCCATTACATTCTGTTTAACTAACTTTAGACACAAAATAATTTGTCTTTTATTCAAAAAGTGTTAGATTGTTAGAAGATAAAAGAATATAACATTTTAAAACATAAAAGCTTTTAATATAGAACGTAAGCATTTAATCTTCTACAAAGAAGAAATCTTAAAGTCAAAAGAATTACCATTTACAAGCTCACCGAGACCAAAAAAAACAACTAAACTCCAAAAATGTAAAAAACCCATACTGTCTTTTACAGCTAACTGTCACGAACAAAAACAGATTAAGACAGTTTTCACAAAAGCAAAGGTAGTCTGATCACAGCGAGGACGAGCTAATTCAATAAAGTGAATGTTTAACTTAAATCAAACAGAGCTGAGCAACAAAATTTAACCCTATAAGTAAAAATCTGAAATCTGAACCATATTAAATATCTCAGAGGTAATTACAACATACAAATGATCATGTTACATACAGTTATATAAAAGTAATCAGGACGGCCAAAAATACTTTATTAATAACTAACAAACATATATTTGATTCATATTCAGATAAATGTGATATTACAGCATCACTTTCAATAAAATAGTTTAAAATAAAATAATTAATATTTTGAACTGTCTGACTGTTTAAGTCAGTCCTGTCTAACCTCTACACATGTGTTTTGTTTGCTGGTGTCTTGTATTAAAAGCTTTTCCCTCCCCACACCATCTTTATCTAATATTTGACTCCTGCACAGTCTGCAGTTTATTACAATATCATAGCTCAATAAAATAAATTTTTAAACTTTATAAATGTTTAAACACTTTATAAAAATAAATATTGTTTGAATTATGTTTCACTTGAATTATGTTGCACCACAAAACAAAAGAAGTAATAATTTGTTTAATTTTATGTTTTTTCCTTTAAACACGACTCTCTCTCTCTCTCTCTCTCTCTCTCTCTCTCTCTCTCTCTCTCTCTCTCTCTCTCTCTCTCTCTCTCTCTCTCTATATATATATATATATATATATATATATGAAGCAAACTTGAATAATGCTAAATAAATGGATACAGAATCACAAGGCAACAAATGAAATGTGCTATTGGTTATTGGAAATGTGTTATTGGTAGTGTAAAATAAAAAAAAAAACAAGGATTTGGTAAAAGACATAGTATTTTATTCATGCTCATTTTATTAAATGTTTAACCAAAAGAATGTTTATAAAGCATAACATTACCATCAAATACTGATCAACCTGATATAAGTAATATTTGAGTGGGAAAGAAAAGCTAACTTATTTAATAAAATGAAGAGGGTCACCACGCCGTTCATCACTTAAATATGTTTCTAGAAATGACTGGATTTCTGGATTGAACAGATCTATGTGAAAGTCTCTGGTTTTTTCTGTTTTCTGTCCACATAAATCCTGAAGGCCCCAACTGACAATTCCAACCTATAAAAGAAATATTAAGGCATTAAAGTCTGAATTTTATATATATATATATATATATATATATATATATATATATATATATATATATATATATATATATATATATATATATATATATATATATATATTTATTTTTTTTATTTATTTATTTATTTTTTTTTTTTTTTTTTTTTTTTTTATGTTTTTCTTGAAACATGCAAGAAAATACTGAACTTTCATGACACATGGATTGCCTGGTGTCTGTTATGGTCTTGCATGCTGATGAACTAGCATATTAGCGTACTGTACTAATTCTAGTGTCTTAAGTGCATGACAAAACATTTTTAAGGTAAAGCTCTAATTAATCCATCAGTTTTCTCCAAAAGACAACTGTGTTTCTGACCTGAATCAAGCGATTCCCTTTCAGAAATAAGGCCCCTCCAGAATCTCCTGTTAAAACATAAGTCATTTAAGTAAAAATTATATTATATACCTAAAATATTGCGTAGTGAGAAATATTTAACATAAAGATAAAGAAGTTTCTAATCTTCGTTTAAAAGATGTGGCAATAATAAAAAATCACTGCACATTACCCTTGCAGGTAATTTCATCTACTTCATTTGATGCACGTCCTCCGGTGCAGAAGAAGTTGTTTGTAATTAAATTCGATGCAAATGCTTTGTTTATGTTAAAGATTTTTTGTGTCATTGTAATGCATTCATTTTTCTAAAATAAAGCAGAAACATGACAATAACAACAACTTTTTTAAAAAAACATGTAGTTATTTGCACTAAAAGAAAATGTTGTTATGTAATAAATAGAAATGATATAAGTTAACTACTAAGTTAGCTTGGGTTTAACCTGATTTAACCTGATCAGGGTCATATATGGTGGACTGGTGAATTTCTCAGCATTCAGAGTATAAAAGGCAAGGATATCACAGGGCACATTTGGTACATTCACATGAAGATTTATACCTGAAAAATATTTACATTGCTAATACACATATTTGCATTTAATGTAAAAGGAAACCAGAAGTTCCAAATCAGAAAAACATGGGAAGAACCTGCAAATATTACACACCTGGAAATTAAACAAAGGAATTCTTTTTCTATAAGACAATAGTGTAAACCATTATACGACTTAAACGTGTGTAATGGAGATAAAGTTAAAAAAAACTAACTGTGAATACTTGCGCCAAAATACAAATTTTAGTATATTAAACACGATTTAAAATTGATGGCTAAAAGTAAAGTACTTAAGCTCCTTAAATGTAATGATTGCTCCTTTAACTCTGGAATTGGCTTCAACATCCCCTGTGATGCTGATCAATGTGGATAAGAGGGTTAATGTAAGCATTTATATACCTCATTTTCTCCCACTTTGATGTGAGCTTTTTTGCGGATAACTTGTGGCTCCTTGTAAGACATAAAAAATGTTTTTACTTCATTACCCACAAGAATCTTCTCCTCTAAAAGTAAAAACCAAAAAGATATTTACTTACACAAAGACTACTAGTTTCACTATATTCATTGTTTTTAAGTGCCAGTTATATTTAAATGTTGTCAGAAAATTCAAAATGTTCATCTTACTGTGATCTTTGCATCTTATTTGATTGCCAGTCAGTTTTAAAGCTGAAGATGTTTCTTTAGTACAGGGAATACAGATGGGTCTAGTGTAGAGATAAGTCACCACAGATTAATGTGTTATATATAAAATTGTCCTTTAAAGTCTCATTTGAGAGGCTTCATTAATTAAAATAACTTAATAAATACTTTGTTTTGAACTTCATGTGAGTAAATGAAGAGTTACATCAGTATTCAAATAAGATAAGATAATCCTTTATTGGTCCCACAATGGGGAAATTCACAATTTAGATAGTGTTCTATTTTTATTTATTCTTTTTTTTTTTTTTTTTTTTTTTTCTTTTGCTTTTTACTGCTTTGTCGATACATAACAAATCTAATTGGCATACAATAGTACTTTTGTTAAATCAAATTGTAATTAAAATCTACATGGCAATTTCACTTGAGAATTCAACCCCTTTGGCCAAGATAATAATAATAATAATACACATGTATCAACATTATTTATTACAATAATTTTAGTATTATTGACAAGCAGTCTTTAGTATTATTGTCACAGAAATATACTACCTGAAGTAAATATCTCGTTCGATTTCCTCCTTCAATTCAATTAGAGCAATATCATATAAATAAGTCTCGTTTATTTCCTTGTATTTGTTGGGATCATATTTGGGATGAGGTAAGTAGCTCTGCACTTCAAATGACTCTGAACAAAAATAGTAAAATGTTAATTACTGGTGATCACTGATAATGTAATGCAGACAAAGAGGAATATTTACACACTTAAGAGAATGGGTGACTCCACTTTAATGTCATCACTGTTATCATTTCTGAAGCAGTGGGCAGCAGTCATAATAAATCTGGGTGTGACCAGCGATCCGAAACATTTTCCTTGATTACCATTACGCTATATAAAATAAAAAGATTAACATGAATCTTACACCACTGTTTAGCATTTTTATTATTTGCATGATAAAAAATGCAAATGTAATAGGAAATTACTTACAGTTACAAAAACACTAAACAGCCAGGGATACATAGCCCTTAAATCATAATTATCTGAAAGATCTCCATATGTTTTGTGTAATCCACAGAGACCCACTCTATTACCTTCATCTAAAACAAAAACAAACAAAGCCAAATATGACACTTCTGCATGCACTATAATATTTTTCAATTACCCTTTCACCATAAATAAACATTTCATGTATTTAGAGCATGTCTGGAATACTAAATGGTGGACAGAAAAACTGTTAAATACTACATAAAATTCTAGTTTTGAACTTGTGCAACAATTTTTTTTATCTGTGTTAAATTGTGCCTGGGTCCTCTGCCTTTAGACTAGTCACTTAATTGTTTAGGTGGCTTAGTGATTTGCACATCCACCTCTCAGCACTGAGGACTGAGGAAATTTCCATGTTCTTTCTGTGTCCACATAAGTTTCCTCCAGGTTGTCCTGTTTCCTCTCACAGTCAAAAAACATAGATTCAAGGTGAATTGGCTGCCTTAAATTGCTTCTATACATAGAATGTGTGTCTGTGTCTGTCTGTCTGTGTGTCTGTGTGTGTGTGTGTGTGTGTGTGTGTGTGTGTGTGTGTGTGTGTGTGTGTGCCCAGCAATAGTTGGGCACCCTGCCCTGGGTGTATCTGCCTGGCTCCTAAAACATTGCTGAATGGGCTTGGGGAGTCCCAAGTAGAGGATTGTGGAGAGAATAATTGATTAATAGGAACAGGAAAGAAAGAAAGTTAATACATCTAGCCTGTGGCTTGTCTGTGTTAACTGTCTGTGTGTCTGTACAGGAAAAAAAAAAATTCATATTATAATCCTCTAATATGAAAACTTTCAATATCTTACAAAAAGCTGTGTGTAATCAGGTCACATTTTAGTCTATTACAGCCAAAATTTGCCTATAATTTTGTCTATGACCTTGCATCCAATTATGCAATCCACCACACCAAGAACTAATTATATAATAATAATTATTATTTTTGAACATTTACAACATATATTGTTTTTGATAATTGTCAAATAGTGTCAATCCATCAAGACTCAGTACAATAATGATTGACAACAAATATACCAATCAAACACTAAATCCCAATCACCATAAAAATCAAGTTATTGATGTGGTCCATACAGTGGGCTAGAACACGGAGATGCTGGAGAAGCTTTGTAATAAACAGGGCTGTCTGACCTGTTGCTTTGTTTTCAACATCTTATTTTTAGCACTGTATGACAAAAGAAAAACAGTCTATAGCTTTTACATACATGCAGCACCGACATTAAACCTACAAACAAACAAAATATTGACCAAAAAAGGTTATAAAAAAACAAAAATCAAAGATACCAATTATTTTATCCAAGGTCTTCTCCAACTCCTTGTAGTCAATGGGTAAGAAGAGATGCTGCTCACCCTTTTTTTCTGTTACCCATTTTTCAACATCAGTTCTTACTACATTGGTACCAACTCCAAACAAATAAAGATCTGCAAAATAGCCATGTTCATGCCAGTAAATATATATATACATTTTAATATATTCCTTTAGTTCCGATAGCAGCAGGTTGCTGCTTGTGAGTGAAAAATAATAAGCACATTTACAAGGAAAAATTTAGTAGATACAAGATATATAAGCTATAACACAAGACAACCAATGCATATACCTATGGTTTTTTTATTTTATAGAAGAAACCTAAATTATTTACAATATAATTTGTAGTTTTCTTACCAAGAAACTGGTTACGAGTCTCATTTCCTCTCAGCACCATATCTTTGATTTCATCCACATATCTTTTAGGGATCCCACCCTTATTGTAAATACCTGCAAGGTTTATCATGCAATACTAAATTAACACATATGAAGATGGAGAGACAATATATAGTTGAAAAATAGTGTTAAAAACTACTAATACCATCAGTGAACATGAGGACAATATGTTGGGTTGACAAAAAGTTTTGTAGATTATTTGCTTCCTTGAACCTCATGTTTCCAGAAATATATTTATATACACTGGCAATGTCAGTTCCCGTTTTCACGTGCTTTCCTGTCGATTTTGAAACAAAAAATAAGATTAATTGCTATCTGATCAAATTGCTGCAAGAACAATGACAAAAATAGCCTTGTGCTGATCCTAAATGTTTTAATTTTACAAAATTGAATCCTGTTGAAAAAGCAGAGAGCAAGAAATATCTTTATTTTGATATGAAATTATGAAATGTATGTGTACTTACTATGCACATTAAAAAAAACATTTATAAAAAAAAAAAAAGAAACAATAACTTACCAGCAAATTTAAAAGCCTTTAAGTTGTTTATAAGAGAGTTCAAATCCTCTCCTGTAATTTTCATAACCTCTGTAGCAAACAGTAAGATCTCATAATTTGGAGTAGCATCATACTCACTAATCTGTTAATAGAACAAAATTTCTTTAACTGGACTAAAGCTTTTAGATTCGAAAATGTGTCCCAGGGTTAGACAAAACTGACAAATACAAAGAAAACAGATGCACACCAATTTACACAACATGAATTTGAATTTCACAACTTGATAAATGAAGTGAATATAAATTGCATATATATAAATAATTCAAATATTAAAAATAAAATATCATGGTGGTGGAATGTTTAGAATTTTTTTTACCCTTTATTAAAACATACCTTGTCTATGAGCTTAATTGTAACGTTTTTTGCCTTTTCAAAATCATTTTCCTCTATGCTGTCTGATATATCCAGGGCAATATAGATGTCTAAAGGTCCATTATCATCCAACCTAATTCTCCTTTCAAAACCTCCTGTAAAATATGCAGAGAGTGTACTCAATGCATGTGTGTTTATTTTAATAGATAAAACCCTGAAACTTGAAAAATAATTAAGGATAATGAATATACCTGTTTCATCATACATAGACAGTGTAGTTTTCAAAGATTTTCCAAACCCCTCTGCTATTTCGTCTGGAGTGTCATAGGTGAATTCAGCTAAAAAATATGTTTATATTTTATGAACAACAGTTTTTAAATGCTTAGTATTTATATAATGTTTCTTCTTGACCTTAAAAAAAATGTCACTCATACGCTCACCATAGCACTCTGGGTCTTTCCCCGACCATGTGCGATCAATCTGACACACTCGCTCTTTAGAACCAACCAGTTTCAAATTTCTGTCACAGGTGTAAACAACTTTGTCATCAATATTAAAATTGTGACCATATCTGCTGGTTCCAGGTGGAATGCCAGGATCAGGACAGTGATCAGCTGTGGATTCAGTTAAATCTCATCATAATTCAGTTACAATAACATTGTCATTTTTATTTATATTAACACTGTATTACAAAGGCACTGAAAAAATGAATTGAGATCAAATAAAATCACTTACAGTCATAACTACAAATTGGTGTGGTGCCACTCCACTTTCCATTTTGTTGGCAAGTGCGTGTAGCAGAGCCTCGGAATTTGTAATCAGACTCACATTCATAGGTGGTTGTGTCACCAAAAAAATAAACCCGCTGACTGGGCTCCACGACTCCATTTTTCAGAACTTTTGGGTTTGGACATGTAACCTCTACAGAAAAAAAGAAAGAAATGAGATTAAGCAACTGAGTAAAGGGAAGGCTATAACCAGTTGTTATTAAATGTTTTTCTACTCACTTTTACATTCAGGTCTATTATTTACTAGTTTATTAGTTTCAGAACTCCAACGTCCAAGCCTACAAACAAGTTTTTTATTAGGACTTGGATAAAAGCCATTTGGGCAGATATACTCCAGTATACTACCCTCATTGTACATATCAGTGAGTGTGAATCTGCCACCAGTAATAGGCAAATTACTGTCAGGGCATTGCAATGTTTCTGCAAAAACAGAAAAAAAAAACAGCTCTGATGTATGGATTATGAATCATCACATTTTACTTTCTTACCTTCCTTTATACATTTGGGCCACAATTAAATCATAACTCAATCTGTTACTCAAAGACAAAAGAGAATATGACTCATATGACATTCTGCCTAAAAAGGCTGAGCAAAAGTATATAGACATTTTTCCAATTAATTTTTCATAAGATAAACTACCCATAATTATTTTATTTTAATTTTATTTAAAATCTTACCTGTTATGCCAAAGCTGAAAATCAGAAATACATATAAATCCCAAAACTCCATGTTGCATTTTTAAACAATGACAGACATGAGAAGTAATAAGAAGGCTGAATAGGGTCATTTTTTATAAAGGACGTCCTGTCTGGTCACATGTCTGTAGTTACTGTTTAACCTGAGTGTCAAATGAGAGACAAGTCAAAGTGAGGGTTCTGTGAGGGCTGTGGGATCGATGTAAAGTTGCTGCACGTTTTGGAACATCATAAATACTATAAACAGAAAGATTTAAACAGATGTCATTCAAAAATCCTTAAATGATTCTTTTTATTCCTGTACAACCATCAACTGATAAAAAATAGCTGTAGATCATGGCAAATTCAATTCTTAAATTAATATTTAATGTATTGGGACATATTGTATTTTCTTCTTTCAGCTGTTCGCCATTAGAGGTCACCACAGCAAATATTTTTTCTCCATCTCACCCAGGTCTGATCATTCTCCTTAGGAACCTGCAGGCTCTCCCACACTGCATTCATAAATCTACTGGACAAACAAAAGCAGCTGGAGAAGCTGCATGAAGCCATAACAAGATAATAAGTGCACTTACAATGATGTAAAAGCTGTAAAACAATTATATTAGTTATATTAAGTAATAAGTAATAAATGTAACAACCATATCAATCTTTTATAACTACTAGGAAATTCTATTCTTTTTTTAATTTATTATTTTACTAGTGTTTTTTTGGCCATAACCAGTACAATAATGTATGATTAGTTTCAAATAATTTAATGTGGACTTATTAACAATAAAGCCTCTCTTACTTCTATAGCAGGGACCTGTACTCAGGCAAAAAGAGCACAGGATTTTAGTGAATGGTAAAATATATTCAGAATTCAAAATTGTACTTATGTTACTTGCATTTTATTTAACCATTATCTTTGCTGCATTGTAATAAGCATTTTTTGTATTGTTTCTACACAGTGACAGATTTCAAAAAATGACATGACACCTGCATCCACCACTTGAATGCTGTTATATACCGCTATCATTATATACCAGTTTGACCCATTTGTTGTTGTGGTGCAGTAATAGATTAGGATTAAATTAGGCAGATTAGTCATTTAGCATAAACTTTTACCCAAAGCGATTTCCAATGATGGGGTTAGAACACAAGGTTGGCCATCCAGCACCCCTGGAGCAATGAGGGTTAAGGGCCTTGCTCAAGGCCTCAGTCTTCCATGCCATCATAAAAGATTCAATCCGTCAGTCTGTATAATTTAATCTTTAAACCTTGGCCTGTTTTCTTGTTAGTGCATTTGTATATTTGTATTAGTCTGATATTTGTACCTTTGACATCACATCAGTGTATTTAACATGCTTGTAGATTTTGGATTGTAGCCTACTAAAATAAAATAGCTGTCTGTTTGTGACATGAAACCCGAAACATTTTAAAAAAAAAATGTTGATTTGGTTATTTGCACAACCCGGTTGAAAAGATATTTTATAACATTCAATTATTAAGATAAATATGCCTGACTTCTTAAATTATAAATTGTTAAATTTAATTAATAAATCAATTTTAAACAGGGAATTTGACTGGACACTGTATAATAAAGTAATTTGGACTATGAGAATCTTTTTGGGTGTCATTCTAATCAGACTGATGCTTTTGCTTGGTGAAGTAGTGGGTGGTTCAAAGATGACGCAATGGAAAGCAAAGGATCTGAATGACTGAATGAATTTTGCACCACTTAAACATGTTTGCACAAATTACATTTGAGTCCAATTACAAAGTTCATCAGGAGAAAATTCAGGAGAAAAACTTATCTAGTTCGTTTATTTTGGCAACAGTCCAGACCAGTCCGGGAATTATTTGTGCTTTTGGAGACGAATCAATATTGAAAAAAAGAAAAACAAAGAAATCATAAACTGCTGTGACATTAAACTGTGCTAGTAAAACTGTTCTATAACACATATCACAATTATCAGTCATATTATTTTTTCCGACCTGCTTACTAAAAACTATTAAAGAAATTAAATTTAAGCAACATATCAACATTGCAATGATTATTTATCTGTGATTATAAGCCGAAAAAAGACAAGTGGTGTAAAATTTTCAGTAAAGAAAAATAAGAACCTCATTAGTGGCTTCAGGAAGTGATGGGTGTGAATGATTTCTAATGTTCTGTGTGGAATGATTTAAATTGACTCTTTTTTGTTTTTTATTTGTGGTGTTTCGAAGGAAGTAAAAAATAAACCCATTTGCAATTACTAAATTAATTACATTTTAGGAGATGTGTATGTACACTATATATATATATATGTGGGAATGGTCATCAGATGAAAATAAACCTCTGAATATTTTAATACAGTTACCTGTTAGTTATTAAATTAGCAAACGTCGGATAAAAAAATGAAACTAATTATTGACTTGCACAGAAATAAGAGCACAATTAAAATGATAGGTTTTCTTATCCACCAACAAATAGATAAAAGTAAAAAAATAGAGTTCATAAAGCTTGCTAGAATAAATTTAATTTATGTAAATACAAGACGTAATGTAAATGTGACATTTGGAAAAAAATCAAACCATTAAGACTATGTTTCATTAAGTACAATATTTCTTACCAAGCTACAAAAGGGCTTTTTTTGATTTACATTTTAAGAACAGATGCAGTATAAAAGTCAATCTGTCTTCACAAGAAGGTTAGAGGGGTGTCGGTTTTTTCATCACCCAGGTATTTTTTAAGAAAGTCTTGCACTTTTGGATTAAACAGATTTGTGTGGAAGTCTCTTGCGTTTTTTATTTTCGTATCATCAACACATACATCCACCAGACCCCAGCTGACAACTCCAACCTGTTAAAATACAAAACAGTTTTGTAATAAATGCAGTATTTTTTTTTTTAAATACTTGAGCACATTTTGGTGCATTTTATATGTAACTAAACAAGTTCTAAAACTAAACATGTAATGATGGCAGATGAAGTGTATGTTGTTCCTCTGACCTGCAACATACGATACGTTTGCGGCACTAAAACAGCGCCACCTGAATCCCCTGTTCAGAAAAAAAATAAATACAGTTTTTAAGAAATAACAAAGATTTAAATCTCTAAATTAAGCTAGATTCAATAAAAGTGGATTACACATGGATTAGACACTTAAACACTCCCAAACAGTGTTCACTCACCGTGTACTTTTTAAAACATAAGTCTATTAAACCATATTGCTACAAATGTAAATGTAAAATCATTTAAGGTTGTGGTAGTCATCTTCTTATCCTTCATCAGTGCTCACAGCACGCTGCCTATAGGAGGCTGGATATTTAAGCTGATAGTCTTTTCTCAGTCCGGCAGTGACAGCTCTATGTGCATTGCAGTGTCTAATTCACTTATTCCTTCACAACACAAACTAAAAACACCATCATATCAGTGTCATGGCAGTTCTGAGAATCACCCACCACCTGGACATACACCCAACATAAACCTGTTCTGTGGTAGTGTGATCTGACCAAAGTAAAGAGGGCTAACAAAGTATTTACAAAAAACAGATTTACTACAGTTTGTAATAGTGGAACTGAAATGTGAATCTGTTCAAATATACACTAAGTATAGATACAAGCAGATAAATCTAATAAAATAGTCAGTGAGAGGACTTGTTTAAGCAAATTACAAAAAAAAAAACAATGACATATTACCTTTGCAGGAAATATCATCTTTACGACCCTTTTCATAGCCACCAGTGCATAGGAAGTCTGAAATCAGTTCCTGTGCAAGATCTTTTGTTAAGTTTAAGACCTTTTTGACATCTTCAGTGCATGATGCTTTCTAAATACAAGAGAACACAATGCTAAATTAGAACACAAGATCATTAAATGTATTTTGGTTTAAAGTATTGATAATCATGTGATTTAAGTACTATATGTTAAATATAATAAAATATATTAGCTATTATTATAATTATAGAACAAAACTGAAATAAGCTATAAAAGCAAGGTGTAGAATGTTAGATGCTATTAAAATATTTTGTGCACAAGGACACTACATTAAAACAGTATGTATGTATGTATGTATGTATGTATGTATGTATGTATGTTCAATTATGTAACATAAAAACAACAATCATATTTATTTATTTACCGGCTGACACCCAGGATTTAACTACAGTTTCTAATGTTCACACTTAGAATTTTTAACTCTAGCGGTTTATCATTATCATTATGCTTTTTTTTTTTTACACTGCAGAAATGAATTTATAATGAACAAAATCATTTTTCTTTACCTTTTGATCCTGTTTGATTTGTACATCTTTATTTTTTATATCATTTGAACTTTCTGTCATGAACAACGCCTTCACAAGATTCTTGTTTAACAGTTTTTCCTCTGAAAAACACAAAAAAAAAACATAAAATTCCGAAATAGGAACGACATTTCAGCTGTTTTTACCAGTTGCCAGCAAAAGATTTTATAATTCTGTTCCACTGATTAATGCTTGTGCTGCCGTAACAAGTCAATCAAATGTTATTTGTTTTTGAAAGATTTCAATGTGCAATAAAATCCAATTAAACATTATGAGAAATACATTCAGTTCTAAACTAAATTAAACTTTAATAGCACTCAGAGAAATGAAGAAAATTATTCCTTAATTATTATAGTACATCTCAGAAATGTGGATGAAAAAGTGAAACAAACAAGTGAAACTAATTTAAACTCACCGTGTGTTTTGCAGGTTACCTTTCCAGTCAGTTTGAGTGCATTACTTGTTTCCTGGGTGCAGGGAATACAGACGGGTCTTGGGTGTGCATTGTTAGACGAACAGCAATGGATTATAAAAAACAACAGGTTAAGATCATTTAAGATCAGACACCATAAGTAAAGTACTATATATACTTTAGATGATATTGCTCTAAAATTACATTATTTATCATTTTTTGGAATTTTAATGCATTAGCTTTCAAAAATTCTAATTGTTGAATCTTTTATTCTGTGAAATTTGGATTTAAATTAGTTTCTTACCTGAGCTCTGCACTTAGAGTTATGTCCTCTTTGTCATCTAATTGAATAAGGGCCACATCATATTCATAAAACTCCTTAATTCCCCTTTTTTCATGTTTTGAAACATTATAATCAGGATGAGGAAAGTACTGTTTTACCGCTGGTAATCTGGGATCTAACCAGAAAAAGTTATCTTAATTACAATCTTATTAACAAATCATCTACTGATTTACTTTGTATGTATCATTAAAGTATAAGAAGTTTATATTGTTGCTGTTGCATGCTGTACTTCTGGCATTGATTGCTTCAACGCCGATTTGTCCATGCTCAGTCGATCGAAAGCAGTGAGCAGCAGTAAGGATAAACCTGGGAGTGACCAGTGATCCTAAACAGTTTCCTGTTGTGCCATCCTTATGCTGTAAAAAACAGACAAAATATGCTTAGAGATATGACCTGCTGCTATAAACTTTACTGCCACTATTTAAAACCTAATAAACTCATTAGGCTATAAAGACACTATGATACTGATACTGATTTATTGCTATATTTTAGCAATAAATAAACTGAATTATGCATTACATAAAAATATGCACATGATTATTTTTTATATTACCACATTTTAAAGTATACAATCTGGAATAATAAACTGCATTTCTCACTTTAGAAACCACTGATCTTAATCTTATACTTCCAGACAAATTATAACAATAAGTATTTAAATTTAAACTGCCCACCGTGACTGTAATCTTTATAAGCCAGGGGTATCTTTCCCGCTCAACCTCGTTTGTAGTTTTTTTAGTGTTTTTATAGAGTCCGCACAGTCCCACACTAGTTGATTCATCTATGTAAAGGAGAAATAAAACTGGTACAATCAGTACAATAACTGATTCTGGTTACTGACTATAAAAAATGTAATTTCCAAAATGCTAAAGGAATTTGGTAGATGAGCCTCTGAATCAGAACCACCAGCTCAGTGGTGAACCAGCTGACACAGAAAACACGTCTCTTAGTATTAGGAGAATTAATAATGCATTGGTTTTGTTGGTGATGTACTTAAAAATAACTAAATAAATAAACACTAATTGTTATTATTTAAACTCAAAGAACTGAACAGAAATACCAATTATTTCCTCAAGAGCACTTTGAATGTCTTCAATATCTTTAAGTAAGAAAAGATGCTTGTCATTTTCGCCTCCTTTAGTCACCCATTCATCAACATCTTGTTTCACTACGTCAGACCCCATTCCAAACAAATAAAGATCTGCAAGTTGACAGAATAAAAGTCAATATGGATACAGTACATTTACATATTTCTCAAACATTTTTCTAGGTATTAGAGTTAAACTAAATAGAACTAAACCACTTTTATATGTGCATATTTTAAATAAAAGGTTTTAAATTGTATGAGTATGTTAACAGATTCCTCACCAAGATATTTTTTCCGACTCTCATCTCCATTTAGGACGATATCATTTATTCTGTTAACATAGAATTTTGGACTTCCTCCCATATTGTATGCACCTGCAAACAGAGAAGAATATTAGTCACTGTAGATAAACCAAGTTAAAGGGTAGAGCTATGTAATAATTTGTGTGAAAACAGTACCATCAGTGAACATAATTACAACATGATGAGTCTCAAGGAAGGTTTTTTCATCTCTGGCCTTCTCAAAACTTAAGCTCTCTGAAATAAGTTTGTAGGCAGCATTGAGATTGGTTCCTAGCTTATTTCCCCTGTCTGCCAAACACAAAATATCAAAACATCAGAAAACTTATATTTTGTTATATATATTCAATATATTATTGGATCAAGAAAAAAAATGATCCCGGCAAATAATCAAAGAAAACATGTAGTTTATCCTAAGATTACACTTACCATCAAATTTAAATTGTGTCAGCTTGTCAATTATTGATGCCAATTCATTTTCTTTACGAATCTTGTAATCAGCCATACTCACAATTCTGTTAACATTTGTCGTAAAAACGATGATCTCATAATTTGGAGAGACCTGATAGTAGCTTATCTGGAATAGATAACAAAATAAAAATGCAATAAAGAAACAAAAATGATAACATAAATAAAGAATAGAAACTATGTATTTTACAATTGATTAAGAATGTTGATGAACATTAAATTCATATTTTTTAAATCTTATTCTGGTTCAGTAAAAATATGTTCTAAATAAAATTAAGTAAATAAATCAAACATTTCAAGAGCAGAATTTTAATTTAAACATACCCTCTCCATTAAAGTTGTAATAACTTGCTTAGCTTGATCAAAGTCTGCTTCATCTATGCTGTCTGATGCATCCAAAGCAATATAGATGTCAAGTTTTCCTGCCTGGTCCAATGTTATTTTTTTTCCATGTTGACCTGCATAATTAAACAATGACAGGTGACTCATTTAGAGAGTGCATCAATTAATGCTTGTTTTCCAAAAGTAGAAAAATAGTACTTAGAAATTATCACGACATAAAATAAAATACATTATTGTATTTAGAAAGCAACTAAAAATCAGCGGTTATCTGGAGTTTTAAACACCATGAACTCAGACGTACCTGAAGTACCTGTTTCCTCATTAATTGTGAGTGTAGTCTTTAAAGAACTGCCAAATGCTTCTGCTACTTCACTTGGAGTGTCATAAGTGAAATCAGCTGAAATGAGAAGTGGGAAAAATGATTAATACTGTACTAACTGTATATTTTGGACGCGTTTTTTGGAGTTATTTAAATCTTTACAAGGCATTTTAGCAAATAAGATACTATTTATGAGCTCACCATAGCACTCTGGCTCCAATCCTGACCAGTAGGCACCATCCATACATACTCGCTCTTTAGACCCAAACAATTTCAAATTTTTATCACAGGTATAGACAACTTTGTCATCGATAGCAAAACTTGAGATCTGCCTTTTGGCTCCAGGTGGAGTGCCAGGATCCGGGCAATAACCAGCTGTGGAATTTGCAGGTCTTATTATTAAGTATACGAAATTTAATATGGAAATAAAACAAAAATAAAGTAATTAATCTCTTACTGTGCCCTTTGCAAATAGGTGTACGTCCGCTCCACTTTCCATTAAGCTGGCAAACGCGTGTTTCAGACCCCGCAAATGTGTAACCTGAATTACACTGGTAGGTGGTTGTGTCATTCACATAGTACGCTGGCTTACCAGGGCTCACATAGCCATTTTCTATAACTTTTGGATTCGGACACGTGATCTCTGAAAGAAGAATGATGAGAATGCTGAGAGTTTTAGTATAAATAGGCTTTATATTAAAGTGATTATGGAAATACAGATTGCATACATGACCTCTCTGTAATCTGTACAATTTGTGATACTACAGTATAATACAATTACATTTAATGTTACTCAATGTTATTTGGTTGTGAACGGGACTAGCAAAATAAGAATATCATTGAATACTGTACACTGGATACTTTGTGCACATGACAATAGAAATCTTGATTCTTATAGGATGTGTGTTACTCACTTTTGCATGCCAGTTTACTTTCGGGTGGAGGATTCCATTTGCCATTCAAACAAACACGTTTTGAAACAGAATGAGGATAATACCCTTCCTTACAGATGTACTTTAGAGTACTGCTATGATTGTACATCTTAGTCAGGGTGAAATAACCATCTGTGATTCCCAGATTCTTGTCAGGGCACTGAGAAGAAAATGGCATACCTATGGACGATCAAAAAAAAATCATGTTTGAGTTTTAGGTAGTTTTTAAGTGTGTATTAAATATGTTTATTCTTATATAAAAAATTAAAACATGCATTGAAAGTTAAGCAAACCAAACCCCACCAGACCACCAAAAAGCAAGTATTTATTTAGGTGGTAGATTATTCCAGACATTACAAAGTCTCTGATAAGGTGGTAGTAGCGTGTTAGCGCAACTGACCCAGAACACTACATACAGAAGGCTCATGACTGGATTGCTTTGATACTACACAGAACTGCAGGGTCTTTTTTTAGTCACAATACACAATAACACCACCACCATCATATCACCTACCACCCAAATATTATCTGATCTGTTGTGATCCTGATGTGGGTCATATGGGAACATATGAGAGTAAACGAATGAAACTGTGTGGAATTGTAAAAATGTGTGAACTGCAAATTGAATCTAATTATTAAGTCAATCTGATAGAATTATACATACATACAATGAAAAATTGGTTTAATTGTGAAACATAATGTGGTGCTTGCAAAAACAAATGCCATGAAAACAAATATTAGAATTATAATACAAATATTTTTAAAATGTATATAGTTAACACATTCAAGAAAAATATTACTAATCATCTTACCAGTTATGACCGAACAAAGGGTCAAAACCTGTAGAATAAATAAATTCCCAAACAGTATGAGCTTCATGTTGCCTTTCAAAGCTGACTGTGGGTGAAGAGTCTAACGCTGACTTAAGTGGGAGGACAATTTTATATACAAGCAGCCAATCTAGTCACAAGGAGGACAGGACTAAGACTTTTTAGTCACTGTTTAACTTTTAGTCAAATAGAGAGTCAAGACCTACTAAGATTATTTATGTACATTGTTTCCAGTTAAGAGAAAAGGTTTGGTCATCACTAACACATTTTTAGATATTATCAGTTAGCACTAGCTTTTTTGGAAACATTTGTTTACTTTAACTTACCTTTGTAGAGGCGATTTAATATATATTTTTAATAACATAGCAAATGTAAAAAAATTGTAGCTGTGCAACGAAATATGCAGCTGTATTTATATTTGTAAAGGATCTTTTTTAGTTCAGCTAAAAGAATAATAATACACTAATACCATCATTCTTAATTTTAAATAGCCGTGTTGGCTGTGGTATTCAGGTGATTTAAATGTTTAAGTTTTACAAATAGGTAACCATAAAGAACAGCTGCTCATGAACGAGCAGACAAAATTTAGATAGGTAAATGTTTAAAAAAAATAATGTAAAAAAAGATATCTGCATTGACCATAGAAAAAAAAACTAAAAATAATTCAAAATATAAAAATCTGAACAAGGTAAGTGTTAATTTATTTAAATGCATATCGAAACAGTAAACAGCACACACTGATGTTTTAGGGTTTGGCTGGGGTCAAGTTTTAAATAGAGGCAGATAATTGGAATCAAATTACTTAAAGAAAAACAATGAAAAATTATTTATGACTTGATTGACAAATGATTCATGATGATGTATGATTACACAATGTGTTATGAATTGATCCCTTATTAAAGATATTTAAGGTTATTTAAACATAAATGTTTGTCGTATCATGTGTTAAATATTAATTAATGTTTGGCTGTTTAAGATATCAGGACAAAATTCATGGCACAGGTCTTTTGGCCATTAATACATTTTTGTTGTTTTATCATACAGTGGTCATCTTAAGGTCACTGATGAAATGTGTGGTTTTGCAACAGTACATTTCATTACAATTCAGTACAATTCATTTAAAATATATTATCTTATTTCCTTTCTCTAGATCACATCAGTGCACAAAAGAGGAACATTTGTACATGTACAAATTACTTTTACTAATAGGGTTAAATTTGCTTCAAATGACTCAAAGGGAATGAAACATAAGCGTTTGTAAAAATGTAATAAAGCTTGTGGTAAGAAATGTTTGTAAATGCAAGCTGTTGCGTAAAATAAACACAACATGCACATATTCCTAAGAGTTGATAAAGATTTCTGATGAAGTCTAAAGTCCAAAATCTTCCACTATTGGCAAAGTTACTCAGTGAAACCAACTGCCCTACAGAAACAGACTATAAACATACAGCATGTTAAAAAGTAAATGCAAAAAAAAAATGAAAAGTAAAACACAATTTAGTTGTAAAAATTAAGTTTAATATGATTAAACTGGTGGTAAAAACATTTCTTACAAAGTATGTTGTAAAGACTGAAATACATATTATCCATTTAAAGTCACAAACGTTTTATTTGTTTGTTGACATAGACCTACATGTAAATGTATAAGCTCCTTGCCCCACCACTGGTGCACTTGAATATTATATTCATGGAAAACTGTGACCTAATCACAAATTTCAAAATATGGAGTGTTTTGCAGAAAACCTACACATGCCAGATAAAAACAGGTGATCGTCGAAGTAATGATCATTTGAATAACAACAAAATGCATTTCATGAAAACATCAGCTTACCAACTGTTAAGTATAGAAGTGGATTCATTTTTTGGGGGGAGTTTGTTGCTATCAGTGACATTTTCACCTTTGCACAAATAAAGGACAGAAGGGATTCAACAAATGACTTAAATTCTAAAAGTAAATGTTTATTTATCTATAAACCCATATTTTATTTTTAACCTTTAAATGTTTACACAGTTCTACACTACCATGGGAGCCTCATGTTCAAGTATATGCATGACTCTAGCCTGCTAGGACAAAATCTGAATATTTTAACTCATATGCAATAAATCAACACTAGTATGATGATGCTAGTAGTGTTTCTTACTTTCTAAAACCTAGGACCCTGGTAGTGAGAAATTTGTAGAGAAGTGTAAAATAAAAAGTGTTACACTTGACAAAAGCTGCAGAACAGAAGGTAAGGGCCATTCGATGTTTTTTTTTTTTTCCTGTATCAACTGTCATTTAGACTCACTGCTCCATCTGGTGGGAACTATTACTGTGCTTTTAATGTCACTGCTTGAACTATTTATTTGAGCTTCTCGTTAATATAGCACATAAGACAAATCTGAGATTAATGAAGCTTTTAGAAATAACAAAAGTTAAAAAGTTAAACTTAAATGTGGGAGAGAAGGGAAGCTATGAAGCAGAGCGGCTATGGTAGAGGATTACTTATTGCTTGAAAACAATGGACAGTCCTGATATAACCCCTTCTTTGAAGTCATTTTCCTCAGCTAAAATATTTAATAAATTCTATTAAATGCACTCCTTTGGAGAAATAAATATGCATAATGCAAAGTGTACCAAGTTTGGAAGTGCTATGCACATTGTTGTATTGCGTTTGCAATTGAAAGAAAGACAAAGATTAACGTCATATATTAGAAATGTATTTATTTTACAAAGACTGAAGAAAGCCCACAGACAAAACTTGTGACAACTTGCTTTAACAGTAACATCTTGAGTAAATAAAGCCTCAACAGAAATGATGCCATGTAATTGAAGTTATTTCCCTGAATTAATTAATTACCTGATCCAAATTATTTTACATTTACACTTCGTCATTTAGCAGACGCTTTAATCCAAAGCGACTTACAAATGAGAGAAAAACTTAAGCAATCTTCTGTCATTTGCTGCTCAAACAATCTTAACATTAAGAAATCAGTTATTTAAAAAGTTTATATACACAAATTGTAACAAAGAAAATTGACAAGTCAAAAAAAAAAAAAAAAAAAAGATTGAGAATTTAGAAAGCTAAGAAGTCAAGCACTTTAAAAAATGTAGTTCATTTCTGTCTAAATGATGTCCACATTGCTCCACATTTACAAGGTTTATGTTCGGAAAAAATAGTACTTGTCTATTTCGTCTTTAAAGCATATACAACTCCAAAGATTATTGGAACTGATTCACAGGATCTGTAATGGACTGAATCATGCTGATCTAAAGAACTAGAGAAATTACCAAAAAATCAGTATGAATGGGG
Source organism: Corydoras sp. C115 (assembly GCA_019802505.1). Lineage (NCBI taxonomy): Eukaryota > Metazoa > Chordata > Actinopteri > Siluriformes > Callichthyidae > Corydoras > Corydoras sp. C115. The sequence goes on from JAFMOC010000045.1 coordinate 3,055,102, forward strand.
CGGGTGTGGTGCTCGGTTCTGGAGCAGAAGGGTTCTGCATGGGACAGCAACGCTCTGGTTACTCACCTACCAGGCGAACAGCCCCATCTCTTGCCTTTTGGACTGCACTGCACGCCTACAGCTGTGCTGTCTTCTTAAGTTGTAAGCACTTGTGCACATCTCGCCTTGACTTACTGTTCAGAAGAAGACACCAAAAGCCACAGAACAAGCTAACAAAGGAAAAAAATAAAATGTCCCCAAGCTGAACAGTTTCCAATTTGCTATGAAATGCATTAATAATTTTAAAAAAATGTATCAAACAATACTGTCTAAACATGCATGTTGCTGATATCTACTGTAGCAGCAAGGAATGAGCCAGTGCAGCTTTAATCAGTACATCACACCCAAGTAGGAAAATGGATACTACAGAAAACCAAACCAAGATAATGTGGGGTACTGTGTGTGCCTATCCTAAAAGTCTTGGTTCTTCCGCTTGTCAGTCTTTATTAAAAAAATTACTTAAATAGAACCCAGAACATGGCTCTGAGCTGTAGGTTTCCAACTGCTGGAGATGAACGACTAAGGGGGAAAAATGTATGATCAAGGTGCAAGCATGATCAGGGCCTGTGGGCTTTACCTTGTGGGAGTGGATCCATGCCACTGTGGTACTCTAACTCTCTTCCCCCGTCATGATCAACTTGGCGTCCTGAGGCCGGGAGCCATATTAGCTGTAGTTAGCGAAAAGGGAAAACGTGGCTGGAAGAGCAGTACGGGTAATCAGTCATGCACTATGTATAGCAAAATACTTTATAGACAGTTAAAGGGCTACAATGACAAAAACCCTGGTGCACTGAAGGAAACTACACCGATGTTGCCCAATTTTCACCAATATATATGTTTAAAGGAAACACATTAGGATAAGATTAAGATATCTGTCACTAACATTTCCAGGGCCTGGACACTCAACATAAACCATCTGGCACCATTTCTAAATGCAAAACAGCCCAATTAAGCCCCTTAACTTAAACTGCAAGCACAATTGTACAATTCTTGACAAGTATTGCGGATTACTGCAATACCAGCCCTTTTGCTATCACTAAAATAATGTTGTGTTTGTGTCTGTGTGTGTGAGTACCCCACCATCTCTCAGCGTTGGAACGAAAGACTGAAGACAGTCTGAGTTGTGTTCTAAAGGAAAAAGGACATAGCATCATTAAAAAGGGTTTTCCCTGCCATGATTTAATTACAATCAATTACTGGACAAAAAAAAAAATGCTACACAACCTCCATAACATCTAACGCCTAAGACCAGTGGGGAAAAAAAATTGTTTTTTTTTTTTTTTACACAAAACCAGTGGTCAAGCGAATGATCATTTATTGAATTATATCAGATGTCATGGCAGCTTCATGCAGACTCTCCTTACACTTTCTCTTTGAAACTGCTGATTAGCACAGATATAAAGACAGTGACGTTCATGTTAGGGAACATTTTAAGCAGGTGAAACCCAATTTCTTCATTTTTATTGGTTCATAACACTTAAAAGTATAAAGTAGACAAATGTTAACATTTGCCAAACGGGAGCAGTTTAAACACGAATACGTCAGTTTTAAACTCGTTGTATTTTATTCCCAAATTAAATCACTTGAAGACCTAATGCAGTGAACCTTAGAACTTGATCAAAGTAAGCTGAACTGGCTAAAATCCAATCAAATCTTAATGTGAAAACTAACATGTTAAGATGGAAAAGATTTAATAGAGCTGAAAATGGGAAATGTTTCATTACTCTGGTGAATTTAAAAAAAAAAAAAAAAAAAAAAAAAGATTCACGCTTTTTAACCATCAACCTGAACACAATTTGTCAATTAACAAAAGGATACAAAGCCATTTATGGAAATCTAGCAAATCATGCACTGCAGGCTATACAAAAAGCAACCCAGGGTCATAAAGTATGCAAATAACAAAAAGGTGTAAAAAAAATTAAATAAAAAAATTGCCTTATATGTTCAATGAAGTCTGGTTAATGCTAGATACTAGCCATCCATCCTGTAACCTAGCCCCATGACATCTGGAAAATTGTAAGATTGAAATTTAGTTTTGTTTTTTTTTTTTTGTGGGAAGGTCACATGATCTACCCTTGAGCTGTTTATATGTGCGATTTGCGTTTTATCTTGACGATGCCCTTAAGAACACTGCCCGAAGCCAAGTCCCACCCACTTGCTACAAAAGTAAATATTTTATCATAATAACATGTGGCTTTTTTTTACAAATCAGGTCTCAACATTCTGATTTGGTGAAAGACACTCACACATTCAGCCATCCATGCTGGTCCTCGTTGCACACTGGAATTACACACAACTTCTACATTTGTTGATCAGCTTTAATGAAAAAAAATACATGGAATCCCTAAACTTTACCCATGGATTTAAGTTCTGAAAGGCACACTTTATCTATTGGGGGGAAAGCCAGGCTGCTCTGTGAAAACACGCTTTAATGTGACAGAAGCCTAAAGTAAAACCTGGCTGAAATCATCATGTTTGTAGCCACATTATTCCAATGTAGAACTTTATTGTAACCCTTTCCTGAATTTCTACCCAACCTATAATACAGGACCAAAACTAACACACGCATTCAGCTCATCACACACCACACAAGCACACGCGTTCAGACACATGAGGTGGTGGGTTCTATCGGTAAGTGGGCTCTGGCATATGATGCTGAGAATAGTCAGGATTGCGAAGGAGAGGTTCCTTGTGTGGTGGAGGTGGCTCATACGCTCTAGGAGGTGCGGTGGTTCCTGGAACAGCGACGTGATTAGCATCCATTGGCATTGAAGGTGGCATAGGCATAGCCGGCATGGTAGGCATCGAGGGTGGTGGTGGAGGAGGTGGTGGGGGATAGTAGTACTGGTACTGTTGATACTGCTGATAATGTTGATAATGTTGATAATGCTGGTACTGCTGAACATATTCTGCGTAACACCTAGAACAAAAATAAAAACTATTTGCATGAGAAAAATCTTTTATTACTGATTCTTATAGAATGGCAAATTTGTCTGAAAGCTTAGTTTTATAAAAAATTTTTAAAAAAAAATTAAAAAGTAAAACAAACAAATGGGTGACAGTGTTGTACCTTGCAATAGGGTCTCCATCTTTTAACGAGGGTAGTTCAGGTCCACCAGGTGGTGTAGGCAGTAGGGCACGGCGCTTGGGTCTAGATGTAGTAATGGGTTGAGGCACAGGATCAGGAAGCAGACCTGAGCGCCTTACTGGGCTTCGGTCCCGATCTGATTTGGTAATGGCCTGCTGCTCAGCCAAAACTTGTTGCCCCTGCTGGATGAACCGTGCTCGAGCCGCTTCGAACACAGCCTGAGGGTCAGCCTCAGTCCCTCCCATAGTCCCATAAGGTGGAGCAGAGTACATTGAGTTGCCACCATAGGCAGGATGTGATGCTGTGTTGCTGGATGGTACTTCTGCAGCTGCTGGATAGCTTGAACTATCTCCTGTCTGGCTGCTCACTGAGCCAAGGACCTGATCAGCCACAGATCCATACACTTGACTTGCCAGGGCGCCATAAACTGCGGCACTTACTGGTTTCCCAGCTGTCCCACTGCCTTCAGTAAGACCCTTTAGTGCTGCGTATGTCGGATCTGAGGTATTGGTATTAAAGAACGAGTTGTGCACACTTTGCTGTACTTGTAATGGAAGTCCAGCAGCTGCAGCTGCTGCAGCAGCAAGCACAGCCGCCTGACTCTGGTGATGCTCCAAGGGTGGCCTAGTGGGACATTCACCTGCAAAGTGGCCCTGGACCCCACAACGTGCACACGGTACCTTGACCAACGGCTTTGCTGCTTGAAAACCCTCTGTGGTATTCTCTACCTCCTCTTGATGCTCCATGTCCAACAAAGTACTGCAAAAAAGGTATGGGGCTTGTCTATAAAAAACAAAATGAATAAATAAATCAATCAATCACAACTGTACAGCAACTCCATAGCACAATAAATAAATGTTAGTTTGGAAAGAAACAAGTTACTCATCATATTCTAGACTAAAAAGACATTTCGAAAATCCTTTCAGACAGAACATACTTTGAACTTAATACATTATTTTGCAGATCATCTTTAAAAAAAAAAAAAAAAAATGTCGGTAAGATTAATATGTTTTATACTGTGATGAGGATCTCAGAAGCCTAAAGACAATTGTGACATAACATTTCAGTTATGGAAACAATTTTTTTTTTCTGCTGCATTTACATTAAATCAAGAAACCTTTTCTGAAAAGAGCAAAGAAAATGTAGTGTTTTTATTTGTTATTTTTGTGGAAAAGCATCATTTTCGCAGCGTGTTCACAGATGTAACTGTTATAATTTTGACGAGAGATCGTTTTGTAGCGAGCAAAGGATTTCAAGCTATATAAAGTTCAAGATTATTTATTGTGGAATAATATTATCATTATTATCAATATTAATATTATGGGGGGGGGCACGGTGGCTTAGTGGTTAGCACGTTCTCCTCTCAGCACTAGGGATTCCTGGTTCGAATCCCCATCTGGGTGGAGTGTCCATGTTCTCCCCGTGTCTGCGTGGGTTTCCTCCGGGTTCTCCAGTTTCCTCCCACAGTCCAAAAACATGGATCAAGTTAATTGAGTTCTCCAAATTGCCCCATATAGAGTGTGTCTGTGTGAGTGAGTGTGTGCCCAGCGATGGATTGGCGCCCTGTCCTGGGTCTATCTGCCCAGCGCCCGAAACGTTCTCCCCTGGATGGGCATGGGGAACCCCCCCGTGACCCTAATAGAGGATAAAGCGGGAGATAATGAATGAATGAATAATATTACGGGTGCAGTTAAGTTTGACTCCTTGATTTAAACCAAGTGGGATTTTATTCATGCGAAAATAAAAACAGTAACATAAACGGAACGACATATCGGAGCCACCCTTTAGACAACACAGCGAGTGAGAAAAACGACTTTAAAAAGCTTTACATCCTAATTCTGTTTTATCTTAAATTCGATATTAACGATTAATAAATAATAAACGCTTTATACGAACTGGTTAGCATTAGCATTAGCTTTAACGCTGAGCTTTCAAGCTTCGCAAAAAAAAGCGAATAATTTCTATTAATGCCAACAATTTGTTGTATGGATATTAAAAGCTGGTCCGTAAAGTTAAATGCAAACAGTGAATTAAATACAATTACCGAACAATCGCTTTGAAGCGCCGCAGCCCGCGCGCTGACCGACGGCGCGACAACGGCAGAAAACAACGGAGCGGCTTTTTAAAAAGCTTCGCTTAGCTAGCACACACTGCGAATTCACTGCAACAAGCTCTACAGGCGGCAGGCTGGATAACGAAGAGCCCGAACATTAAAGATGGACATCACAGATGTGAAATAATGTAGAACATGCGAGATAACTAACTGCCATCTTACCTAACGAGGTGCTAAAAACTCCCCTTCCGGTTTCCGACTGAACGAGAACGTGGCCCTCACTCTGACGCCGCGCTGCGTGCGAGCTTTCAGGCTGTGTTTCAAATCCCACACCGCGCTTTTAAATAGTGTGCCTAAATAATCCCCTCATAGTTCTATCCTATGTAGCGTCTAGTGGCTATTGTGTGTTTTTGGAACGTGTCCTGGACCCCCAGGACCAGCAACTACAAAACGGTCCGGAAACGTTCGCCTCCGAGTTCACTGTAAACATGAAATATAAAGCTCATGTCTAACGTTCTAGCTGCATTTAGGATAAAAGTGTGAAATATATATATATATATATATATATATATATATATATATATATATATATATATATATATATATATATATATATATATATATATTCATTCATTCATTATCTCCCGCTTTATCCTCTATTAGGGTCACGGTGGGGGTCCCCATGCCCATCCAGGGGAGAACGTCTCGGGCGCTGGGCAGATAGACCCAGGACAGGGCGCCAATCCATCGCTGGGCACACACTCACTCACACAGACACACTCTATATGGGGCAATTTGGAGAATTCAATTGACTTGATCCATGTTTTTGAACTGTGGGAGGAAACCGGAGAACCCGGAGGAAACCCACGCAGACACGGGGAGAACATGGAAACTCCACCCAGATGGGGATTCGAACCATATATGTATTTATAATAGGGCGGCACGGTGGCTTAGTGGTTAGCACGTTCGCCTCTCAGCGCTAGGGATTCCCGGTTCGAATCCCCATCTGGGTGGAGTTTCCATGTTCTCCCCGTGTCCGCGTGGGTTTCCTCCGGTTTCCTCCCACAGTCCAAAAACATGGATCAAGTCAGTTGAGTTCTCCAAATTGCCCCATATAGAGTGTGTCTGAGTGAGTGAGTGTGTGCCCAGCGATGGATTGGTGCCCTGTCCTGGGTGTATCTGCCCAGCGCCCGAGACGCTCTCCCCTGGATGGGCATGGAGAACCCCACCGCGACCCTAACAGAGGATAAAGTGGAAGATAATGAATGAATGAATATTTATAATAAACCTAATAGCATTAACTACTTTGTGTATATGTTTAAGTGTCAAAATCATACGGCACGGCACAGCGGCACGGTGGCTTAGTGGTTAGCACGTTCGCCTCTCAGCACTAGGGATTCACGGTTCGAATCCCCATCTGGGTGGAGTTTCCATGTTCTCCCCGTGTCTGCGTGGGTTTCCTTCGGTTTCCTCCCACAGTCCAAAAACATGGATCAAGTCAGTTGAGTTCTCCAAATTGCCCCATATAGAGTGTGTGAGTGTGAGTGAGTGTGTGCCCAGCGATGAATTGGCGTCCTGTCCTGGGTGTATCTGCCCAGCGCCCGAAACATTCTCCCCTGGATGGGCATGGGGAACCCCACCGCGACCCTAATAGAGGATAAAGCAGGAGAAAATGAATGAAAGTCATATTTAATATATAAAAAGTCCCATGTTAGTGTTTTCAGTATTTACTATGGGTGTGGCAACAATGCACAGTTAAAATAACACAACTACCCCTATATAGTGAGTGAGTGTGTACCCAGTGATAGATTGTCACCCTGTCCTGGGTTTATCCGCCAGGCGCCCCAAATGTTCAAAATGAGCCTCGTGAGCCTAGCATAGGATTATGCAGAAGATAATGGATGGATGGATGTTCTCCATGTTCTCCCAGTATCTGTACAGATTTGTTTTAGGGTCTCTGGTTTTGGTTTCTCAAAATCCAAAGACATAAACATGAGCCATTACTGTAATATTAACTTTCAAGTGTAAATGTGCCTGTAAATGTGTTTTTCTTTGTTTTTGTTCTGCAATATAAGCCTCCTGGTAATATGTGCAAGGTGTTTCCACACCTGGTACCATCTGTATGCTGGGATACATGACTTTTCCTTGCATACCAGTAGCCCTATCCCTGATACAGAATTACAATAAGTGTAAAGCAGGTCAGACAGGATTTTAATGCTGATAAATAGTTTTCATTCATTATCTCCCGCTCCATCCTCCACTAGGGTCGCGGTGGGGCTCCCCATGCCCATCCAGGGAAGAACGTCTCGGGCGCCGGGCAGACAGACCCAGGACAGGGCGCCAATCCATCGCTGGGTACACACTCACACACTCAAACACACTCTATATGGGGCAATTTAGAGAATTCAATTAACTTGATCCATGTTTTTGGACTGTGGGAGGAAACTGGAGAACCCGGAGGAAACCCACGCGGACACGGGGAGAACATGGAAACTCCACCCAGATGGGGATTCGAACCGGGAATCCCTAGCGCTGAGAGGCGAACGTGCTAACCACTAAGCCACCGTGCCGCCGCTGATAAATAGTGATCAAGTAAATGAGAGACTAAAGTGAAATTTAGCAACATATATTATAAACTGGGGGAGCACGGTGGCTTAGTGGTTAGCACAATCGCCTCTCAACGCTGAGGGTTCGTTCGGGTTCAAATCCCAATGTGGGTGGAGTTTCCATGTTCTCCCCGTGTTCATCCGGGTTCTCTGGTTTCCTCCCACAGTCCAAGAACACGGATTCAAGATAAATTGAATGCTCTAATGCTGTAAGAAATTGTAAACTATAGTATGTCAGTGGGTCATAAGGACCATCTCATTTCATTGTCTTCTGCCTGTACCTGCCTCACACTGCTCCACTCACTTCACTCAGTGTGTGTGTGTGTGTGTGTGTGTGTGTGTGTTTCACTCTACGCATGGCTTCAATGTGGAGGACAGATTCCTCTGTCTGTAAGCACAGTAGGCACTTTATTTTACTTAGAAATTAAATCCATTGATTGGTGAGTCTCAATGAAAGACAGAACAAGAAAATAACCTCATGTGTTTATTCATTCATTCATTCATTCATTATCTCCCGCTTTATCCTCTATTAGGGTCGTGGTGGGGTTCCCCATGCCCATCCAGGGGAGAACATCTCGGGCGCTGGGCAGATACACCCAGGACAGGGCGCCAATCCATCCCTGGGCACACACTCACTCACACAAACACACTCTATATGGGGCAATTTGGAGAATTCAATTGACTTGATCCATGTTTTTTGGACTGTGGGAGGAAACCGGAGGAAACCCACGCAGACAACATGGAAACTCCACCCAGATGGGGATTCGAACCAGGAATCCCTAGCGCTGAGAGGCGAACGCGCTAACCACTAAGCCACCATTATTTCCCTTGTTATTAATAGCTGTAAATGAACATTTATTGGTTTATTCACTAAAAAATCGACATTAATGTGTAGTGTTTTTAAAGTACAGTAACAGTAGAAGTTGAACTACGATACTCGCGCATGCGCACAATGATTGTAGCGCGCAATATTACTTTTGGATTTCGTCTTTAGTGGAATGAAGGCGGATATAAGTTCATGTCTGAATCAGTTTCACACACACACACACACACACACACACACACACACACACACACACACATACACACACACACACAAGCAGACTAGAACGTCTTCCTCCGCACGTGGGAAGAGGAAATCACCTGTAGAATTTCCCAAGAACAGAACCAGCAGCAACAGTAACATTAATATTAACATTAACAGAGTTCGGAAGTGTTGATGGATCCGACAGCGTTGTTCTGACAACACTGCTGTAACAACAGAGGCTGAAAGGTGAGTAGGTTTTAAGATTTAAATCTTAGAAAAAAGATCGGACCTTTTGATCAGATTACATGTACATTAATCGACAGTCTTTCTGCCGAGTAATAAAAACAAACAGAAGTGCGCTACTCTTTATTCCGATCAAACAATTAAAGACAAACGCCTTTAAATAGTATTTTTTATGGAAAATGAAGTCAAAAGCCTTTAAATAGTATTTTTTTTAATGGAAAATGAAGTCTACATATAATAACGGAGAAGTTTACAACAGTTCATGTGTTATTTGATTTATTTTTGTTGTTTATTACTGCTCTGACACACCTCAAAAACACTCAGACTGCACTCACACTTTCCCCTGACTTTATCATTTCACTGTTACACCCTTACTGCTATATTTTATATTTAAAATTTACACACTTCTATTCTACTCTTATTTAATTTTTTTTCTTATATAATAATCTGCTATTGCAATATTGTTCCACCTCATATACCACATGGGATGTGAATGACAAAGTCTCAGCTTTTGACCTGTAGAATTCAGCTTTTGACCTGTAATAGTTTGTAATAGTTTGTGATTATTTTAGTATAGTATTGCTTACCATGTACCTGCATTTTTGTTCATGTCTTACTTGTTACATAGTTCTGACACTTTCTTGTTATTTCCAAGCATAGCTTTTACTGTACTTGAATTAAAGTCAGTTTTAAATCTGCAATATTATTATTATTATTATTATTAGTAGTAGTAGTAGTATTATTAGTAGTAGTAGCAGTTAAAGTTGCAGTTATATTTCATAATCAGCTGGAAAAAAAACATTTAAAGAATTTTTATAATAAATAGCTAAATGATGCTTTTATGAAAGCATTGAAGTTTGGAGCTATAAGTATAGGGTTTCGACCACTTTCAAAATGTTCCTCAAAAAATGCCACTTACAGACTTCTAGTCGTCTTGAGAAAATACCACAATCGTCTCCAAAGCACATACTTAAAGGCTTCAACGTTATCTTGCCTGGGCTTGTTTGGCTCAGTTACAGACACCACACATAGTCCTGAGGTCTGCCTCGCCTGCCTAAACTTGAACTCTGTAATTTATCCACAATTTCTTCACTTTACTATTTATAATGATTTATATTTTCAAAACGTTTTGCTACTTTATTTAAACTTGAATACAAGTGTAGGCATTGCATAGAAACTTAAATATGCAATGTATTAAAAGGCACGCAATTGAATGCCTAGTTAATGCAGGTATGGTCATATGAAATTCTCTCATAGCATGTGGAGCTGTTAATAAGTTTAGTAGATTAGAAAACAATACAGTGTAGATACATTTTATAATATTTAGCACTACATTGAATCACAGAGATATAATCCAGAGATATAAAAAAGTAATATTAGTAATAAGTAGTTTACAATGGTGTTTGTTTTAAATATGTTTCAAAGTTTTAGTCTTTTCACGACTATGGTGTGCCAGTACGTTGGCATACTCAGTAGTATGTGTGGGTGATTGTTGCTATAGCAGCCATCTGTTGCTAAAAATGAGTAGTGTTCTCCATCCCACACAGAGGCACCCTGTGCCAGGGTACTAAACTTTATAAAACATAAACCTTCCTATTGATCAGTTTTTCACCTACAAGCTCACATTAATGTAAAAATTGTTTGCTCTTAACAACATTAATTGTATTACAATTCCAGTCAAAAGTTTGGACACATCCCCTTCCTGCTTCATCCTCTATTTCCTTAATTTACCATACAGATGGATTTTGTTGTTTTACAAACCATAGTCTATCTGTTTTCTTGTTTTTGTTAGTTCTCTGTTCTCTATTGGTCAGGACCATCACAGAACAGTTAGAATTTGTATGGTTGATTGTTTATTGTCAGTTCTGCAGTGACACTGATGTGGTGGGGGGTTTTAGTGCAACAGTGCTGCTGTAGTTTCATTTAAACACCTCAGTGACACTGCTGGGATTGGAATAATGCACGGAACAAATAATCCCTTTTAATATAATAATCACTTTAAATGTTGGTTTCCTGTCATTTCTTAACAGTCCATAGAAAAGTTGTGCACCAAATGGATATTTATTACTAGTTCTTTTTGTTTTGTTTTGTTGTTCAAATTTAGAATGTTCCTGTTTCCGAATAGTCCTGAATGCTGTTTAAAAATTAAGAATAGACAGGCTCCTGCAGGCACTGTAATGCAGAAAAAATTAATCACTTAGTCAAGTAATGACACATAGCCATCACATGACCAGGAGAAGGAATGAACCCCTGGCAGAGTTTCCAAAAAATCCATAAGGGCAGAAACTAACAGAATAAATAAACCACATTCTGTTTTTATTAATAAGCTCCAGTTATTTAAAACAACATTACATCTCAGTAAAAAGTCTAACATTTTATTGTTAAGACACGTTTCTCTTACCTGATCATATTTGTGGAATCTTAAATAACCTGACAATTTGCAGGAGTGTTCTGTAACTCAGCTTGAGCATATGAACATAATTGATATGATGTTCTAAGTGATGTTCCATTAGTTTTATCGCTATGACAACCACCACTCTCAACATTCCAAAGTTGTTGGGAACATACAATTATACTCTTGTTTTACTTATTGCAAAGTTATGAGCGTCATATAGTCAATAACTTCCCAAATTAAATGATGAGAGTTTTATTTTTCATTGTAGCTTCAGGCATGTAAACACTCGAGTGTATGATTTACATATGCTCTCACTCAAAGAAGAGTGGCATACATGCTGCCTTTTTTCATTCTAAAACTTAATTTTTTTATTGAAACTATGCATCTGTTTGTTAAAATAATTTATCACATTTATAACAAAATTCTGTAATCCTGATTTAAAATTTCAAACATTTGTAGTATTGACATCTAGTTATAATAAATCGATATCGATTTTTTTATATATAAACTCAATTTGAGTTTATTTACAGAGTGAATTATTTTTTACCTACTTTACTTCCTTTAAATGATTATAAGTCTTCTAAATTCTGTTAAATTCTATCAATGTTAAATTTAGATGGACAAAAACCCTGTGTATGACTATCCAGACGCCCAACCAGTAGGGGAGAGACGGGCATGTATTCAACGAGGTTCCCTAAAGAGTATAAGTGTGCTGGATCGCCTGCTGCTCACATACCCAGTGTGGCTGCAGCTGTCCATTAACTCAGCCACAGCACTTCACATTCTACAACGTGAACCCCGAGGGGTAAGGAACACACAGTCACGGAATTATTTTGATTCTTTTTTAATATGATCTTTTATAATTAGTCAGCAGATGTAAATAAATGTATTTAAAATTATTTTAATTTATAGTTGACAATTAACAGCATTTAGCATGAAATGAGTACATGAAGCAAAATAAAAAAATATATAGTCAGGTGGCAAGGAGGTAAACAAGCTTTTACAATTACATTTCTCTGTAAATTCAATTGTATAACGGCAGTTTTTGTAACAATAATTATGGCGCATCACCATACACCTGGGATGAGCATTCATATTTAGACAAGATATGTTGTTCTACAAGTAAATCATCTGGAATTTAATCACAACAGGTCACGTGTGGACTGGTACATTTGTTAAACACAATATTAAGAGTGTTGTATGCTGCCTGTAGACCTTTCTGGTAAGAAAGTCCAACACATCCCAGAAGAAAATGCTGTGCCTCAGGTTAGCGGATGACACCATGCCATCCTTTGTCAAGCAGTTTGTAATCCGGGAGAAAGACTCAAGTAAGCAAACAGAAGTGGCTCAATGGCTACAAGAATTAAATTAATATAATATGTCACCACACAACAACTTACACTACTTTTTTTCTGCAATTCTCAGCTTTCTCTTTAGAGAGCTCAGCTATCAGTTTCCCAGATCTCTGCAGACTGATTGCGTTCTACTGCGTCAGCAGGTACAATTGATCTTACTTACTATTTATAATACTGCTAACTGCTATAGTCAGTTATGTGCTTTGATTGTGTTTATCTTAGGGATGTTCTGCCCTTCACTCTGGAGCTGCCAGAGGCCATAGCCAAAGCTTCTTCCCAAAAACAGCTGGAGTCAATCTCTCATATGGGCGTGGGTAAGTCCGAGTTAGTTCAGACTGTATTCCTAACTTATCTAAAGACACATATTTTAGATCCTGAAGTTCAACGACCTTTTGGGCAATTAAAACAGCTTACAAACATAAGCCTCTGTTATATGCTCTACAGAGTTCTGGAGTTCCCAGTTAAACTTCCGTGGACCTCGAAATGGTCTTCCACCACCCAGTGAAGCAGAGTGCATTTCTGTGAACAGCAGCACAAATTTAAGCTTATTTCAGGAGTTTTGTCCAATACAAACCCGAAGTCCCTCAGAGTTAGATTATGGGGCTGGACAGGGGGCATTGTGCTTTATTAATCCACTCTTCCTGCAGGAGCTCACTTCCCGTGGAGCCATGTACAAAAGGCATCACTTTAAACGCAGCATTAAAGTTCGAGTATCCACAGAGAACACTAGTTCATTATCACCGCCAGTTGCCCCACCCCCACCTCCACCAATTCTTGCAAAGGCCAAGGGTAAAGGAAAGGATGTGCAGAAAACTGAAATGCCTCAACCAAGAGAGAACGACAAAGAAATACAGAAGGATGTCAAGGAAGATTCAGATTATCTACAGCCATGTCTTAACCTTCCAAAAAAGGCCTCTAGCATAATAATGCCAACCCTTTCCCCAACTGCTGAGGAGGACTATCGGATGCCCAAAGCTCTTCTGCAGGTATAACCTATAATATAAGTTGTCCCTGGTGCATGTAATGTCTTATTTTCTATGTGAAATAAGTCTTACTTCTTTTCTTGTCTAAACAAAACTTCATAGGTTCAAAAGAAAGCCTCAGTTGGGAGCGATGAAGAAAATGAAGACAGTGAGGTAGAACTGATACTGGAGCAAAGACATGCTCCATCACTCAGTGAGCTGGACAGTAGCAGCTCACTGAGTAGTCTTGATGAAGCAGAGGAGAGTCCTGAGCGACCGCCCCTTACACGGGGCACCAGTAACCCCATCATTCCATCGCCTCGTCCTGCCCATCACTCTGTCTCTGCTCTACGCAAGATGAGTGCTGCATTTGTGTCCTTCTTTGTGCCAGGAAAGCGAGTCACACGATTGGTGGAGGATCTTTCTCGTGACAGGCGCATGGCATTTGGGACTTTGGTTCAAGATTTTTTGAGGGAGCAAAGAGAGGCATTAAAGCCACAGTGTGAAACAACTCCTAAAGATCTGCTGCAGAGCCTTCGATTGTTCATTAATCAGGCTAAAGTATTTCTTGTAGAATGTGGAGAGCTTGAGCCCCCAATTGAGACTCTGGTGCCTGAAGATGAGAAAGGTACAAATACACTCACTGAAGCTGAAGACACATTGTCTTAAAGAGCAGTCACACAGTACACAGTTCATGGAGAAGAGTTTATGTATTTTTGAAATAAAACTTACAGGAAAACTGTTTGTATTTTAGACCTGACGCTGGAAAAAGCCCTATTCCGCTGCATACTGAAACCACTCAAAGGCCAGATCGACGCTATGCTACAGAACTTACACATACAAGATGGTTCCTTCAAAAGGATGGCTGAAAGTATGCAGACAGCCAAGGGAAATTCACCACGTGAATTCTTTGGCGTACAAGTGACGGTGCCAGATAACCATGGCATTGAGAAGATCAGGCAGAAAATGCTTCTGATGAGACGTGCATATTCCCCCATTGACAAAATAGTTCTGCTGCTTCAGATATGCAAGCTCATCTATAAAGCCATGAAGACTAATACAGGTACGGACATTTTAATATTAACCTGGCTTTCTTTAAAACTTTACACAGTTAAGACAATGCCACATACACTTTAGACACAAAATAGCAGGGCACCTCATAGTCATTTGATTAGTGTTAATTTAATCCCACTATTTAAAGCTTAAATTTATAATATATACATAATTTTGTTATACAAACAACCATACTTTTTATTTGTAACAGGGCAGGAATTTGGAGCCGATGACTTCTTGCCAGCTCTTTCCTATGTGATCGTGCAATGCAACATGCCTGAGCTAATGACAGAAGTAGAGTACATGATGGAATTGTTGGAAACCTCTTGGCTTACAGGAGAGGGTATAAAACACTTTGCGTATTTATATTATACAAGTTCATTTTTATTCACATAAAATTTTTGATGAAAATCCTGAATACTGACTTTCTTTCTGCCAGGTGGATACTACTTGACCAGTGTCTACGCCAGTCTCAGTTACATTGATAGTAAACCAGAGACTCTGCTGTGCAGCGGACTTACCCTTCAGGTCAAAGAATCACTTAAGGAGTGGAGCAATCGACGCAATTCTGAGTCCAAAAGCCAGAATGATAAAAAGTTGCGACAGGTTGGTCTCTTCTAAAAAATATAATGAAATAAACGTTGAGTTCTCAAAATAGAATGTATAACAGAAAGCAAAGAAGAGACATAATTTGTATTACGTATTTCGACTTCCTTTAGAGGTTTGTAAAGGTGCTGTTCCAAGACGGAGAGTGTAGCTACGTGAAGACATTGCAGTGGAAGGCTGACTTCAGTGGTGAAGCGTTAGCAAAACTTTGTGCTGATAAATTTGGAGTGCAGCAGCCAGAGGAGTATGGCCTGTACTGGAGAAGTGATGGGACGCTGACGCCACTTCCTCCTGATGCACAGATTGAGGATTTACAGAATGCCTCGCTCATTTACCAGAACTTGAATCAAGATATAAAATCCTACAAGTTGACTAGGGGGGGAGCTTTGGACCTTTCTGGGGAAACCTCATAATGTCTTTAATTATACTGTATACTAATGTAATCATCAGATAGCCATTAAAGTAAAACTTCTGTCCGTAGCCATATTTTACCCTATTTCGGGGTCCAAATTTTAGTCATCTTAGACATTTTATAAGGCAGTACATTGTTACAACATTACAAACATTTACATTTTATTAAACAAACCACTAAAAGGCCCATGTTTAAATCTTAAAAAATCCCCAATATTCTTTAAAAAAAAAAAAATCCAGCAGTTTGTATGGGCGGTGCTATTGAATTACTAATAGCTTCTCTTTTCTGACGCTTACAAAAGAAGAAGTTCATGCAGAATTTATGAATAAACCTATTTCAAATGTACAGCTAAATATTCCTGTCTTTGGAAGGAGTTTTATTTATATATTGTGCATGACTTCATCTTTTGTAAATGTCAACAGTAATTCATGGAAAAATCATGAGGAAACGGTACAACACGTAGTGAAGAAATAGTCATTTGCCGCATTTTCTTTAGTTTTTAATGTGATACTTTCTATCTTATGTGTTCTAATTCAGCACCACTTGGATTAATTATTTTCATTCTGAATACAAATTTAGACTTAAAAAGGTGGGAAAATATGGTTATGGTTAAATAAATTACATTTCCTTTAATGAGCAGTCATAGGGTTGGATGTTTGTTACTATTACTATGTCTGATTAAAGGGTAATGTCCTTTCTGCATTTTTATTTTTATAGCACTACAGTTCCTCTTTCTCTGAATAACAGTAAATATACCCAAATGAAGGACATGGGAACAGTTATTATTTTCAAATGTCTGTTTCCGGTGATGCAGACTTTCTACTCTTTTTTTTATAGCTGTTGTTAGCTGCTGATTTGTTGTGAGGCTGAACTATTAAAAGGCCACACAAGCACATCAGCTGCCTCCTTATTCATATCCTGTGTACATTTTTATTTTTTGTAATGTCTGTATTAAATTATTAATATTTTTTATTTATTGCCGTGGTCGCGTAAAGATTCTCTCATATCGGGCATGAGGATTTATATTAAAGTTTTTCACAGTTGGCTGAAGCTGAACCTTCCTCAGTTATCTAACTCAAGGTGCGAGGTGTTTGTCATGAAAAAAAAAACTTTCCAGACATTGTTTTCTATTTTCCATCTTTTTGTATTTTTATTATTATTATTATTATTATTATTATGCATTTTAGTAAAAATCTGTAAACAAGAGTTTTACACTGAAGTGACTGAAATCGACTGTGCATCAAATGGAAGGAATTTATTCTGGATGATAAATAGGTCTGACTTTATTTATACAATGCAGGTATTTTAATTTTAAAAAACTTGATCTGAATATTTTAGTTTTATGATTGAGATGTGGGCTTTAAATTTTCATGGTGAGACATGTGTACAGTGTGACATTTTATTTCATTACTATTAGAGTGGAGAAATAAACAAACTCCAACAATTGGAGTTTATTTTCTCAAGCCATTTTCATCCGAATTAGGGTCATGAGACAGTATAGATATAAATGAACATGTAGTAATTTCATTTTCTAAAGGGAGTTTAATGTATTTAGTTTGGATGCTTGACAAAAGTCTTATGATTTTATAATTATATAATTGTCCTTATGAAACCCATTGATTTAAATATAATTTGCTGTATTGAAACTGGTGGTTATGCAAGATCAAAGCATGTCGTATACATATTTATTCTGAACACAAGGTATCTTCAATAAAAACCTATAAAAGTTATCTACTGCTATCCATGTCTGGGATTTTGATGCTGTTCAAGTTCAAGTTGTAAATATTTACAGGTATTACTGACATTAACAACAGTTTTAAGTTCATTGAATAACCTGAAATTTGACAAAAGGTACAAAGAACTAATATACTAATTAATTAAAAAGAGGCGGCTTAGTGGTTTAGCATGTTCTCCTCTCAGCACTAGGTATTCCCGGTTCGAATCCCCATCTGGGTGGAGTTTCCACGTTCTCCCCGTGTCTGCGTGGGTTTCCTCCGGGTTCTCCGGTTTCCTCCCACAGTCCAAAAACATGGATCAAGTCAATTGACTTCTCCAAATTGCCCCATATAGAGTGTGTTTGTGTGAGTGAGTGTGTGCCCAGCGATAGATTCTGAGAGCCCTGTCCTGGGTGTATCTGCCCAGCGCCTGAGACGTTCTCCCCTGGATGGGCATGGGGAACCCCCCCCACGACCCTAATATAGGATAAAGCGGAAGATAATGAATGAATGAATAATTAAAAAGAAAAACGAAAAGTATATATATATATTTAAAAAATAGGATGTTTTTAATGTTGGCCAATGCTCATTAGGTTATGATAATGGCAGTGCAACTTACTTTATTAAAATATTTAATATTAAAACGAATCAGGAAAAAAAAAAAACAAGATACTTTGGAAAATGACAGTTTTATTTTAACTTGATTCAGTTCATTTTGTTAATAACAACTTGGTAAACCAATGAGATCATTTAATGAGCCATAGACCCCACAATCCTCCCTCTTAATTAGACAGCTTGTTAATTTGCTGAAGATTTCAGGAATAGATGTCAGGTAAATTTACCAAAAGCATTTCATTTTTTGATGATTTTAAACAGAAGTACAACATGCCTGGCTTATGCAAGTGCTGTTCCCACTCCACCCTCACACAGCACATTTTCATTCGATGCTTTAACACCTATCCATTTGCGTGGGAAGCGTAGGCTGTGGACCGATCTGAAATACAGGGGAGTAATTGTGCATTCCAATTCCAACTTTCATATCTGACACAGGTCAACGGGCTCAAATACACGAAAGACATTATAAGTGATAAACAATAAGTATTAACCCTTCATGTGTATCCAATTTCAAATGATTTTACTGTTAGTATTTTTTCTACAATTTGTCCAGGGTACCTCATCCCCCAATCTTCAATTACATTTACTTGTTTTTTTTTTTTTCTTCTGTGAGGCAGTTACTGCCTGCTGCAGCCTCAGAATGCAGCCTTCGTCTTAGCACCAACAAGGTGCATCTCTGGAGACCATTTCAAGCAGCTGAGCCTCGAGTTCCTCAGCATCGTCAGTAAAACGCTGGGTGAAGGACTGAATTAATCCTGCAGCACTTGCCTCATACTCCTCCAGTTCCACTGCCTCACCTGAAACACCCACCATGCACACGGTTATATTTAGAATTTCGAACATCGGTCTGGCTTTTTAAAATATTTAATCGGTTTAAAATGTGGCATTAGTCTGTTTAGAAACCAGAGCCAGGGAAAGTTTTAGTGATTTTTTTTAAAAGTAATAATATTAATTAATCAGGAAAGAGATGCCACGAGTACCTTTAACATGGGTGTTCGCCTGGACAAACATCTTGCGTGCTTCTTTACGGAGCATGACAGTTTTGCGCAGTTGCAGGAAATTGTAAGCTCCATCAACCATTACAGAGGAATAGCGATTATACAGAGCACGGCCTCCCTCCACATCCGCTGTGGACTTGTGCACCTGGACAAACATTTAATAATGACACATTACAGATTTCTGGTTCTTTAAAAACAGGTGATTAATGAACATTAAATCTGTTGTTAGACCAAAGAGAAATACAAAAATAAAACACACTCCATTTTCAGTATTGAAGACCTCAGAATTATAGAAAATCTGCTTTGAATTAAATGACTGATGGGTTTGTTTCTTAGCTTAATAACAATCATATTAATATCTATTAACTGGACACCATGCAAACAGTTTCGGCATTAATGTACCTGAAGTCTGCAAAGGAACTTGTGGATGGCGGTTTTGCCCACTGTATGAATCTTGCTGCGGTCCAGTTTGATTAAGGCGTCAGGCTGACCGTCAGTCCCTGTAGTCTCAGTCAGAGTTACTAAACTCTCCCCTGCTTCAAGCAGTACACGTAGGATCACAAATCGAGCCTGCATATGAGCCTGTAAGACAGTTTGATATTACTAAATTTGACATTTTAACAATCACATTTTTTTTTATTACAGAACCAAAATCTGATGTCCCAGCAGCATGATATTTATCTCCCAGAACCTTGTTTTCAAAAATGGAAATAGGAAATAGTTGGAGTGGTAAGCAGATGGAATGGAATATTTTGTTGTAGTTAAGTCGATGCAAGAATAAATTGAAAGGAATCATTTCATTATTAGTTATTGTTGAAACAAATACATTATCTTCTAAGAAAGATCTACTTTTAGAGCAATAGATGGCGCCATAAGAGCAGTAACAGAAAAACTTTCATATTGCAGCTTAAGTTAAGGCAGAATCTATATATTATATAATGTATTGTTAGTATGTTTGTTTTGTAAATTGTACCTGAAAAATGATTTTTTAAAAATGTCAATATGTTTTTGACATTGTTACCAAAGTGCCTTGAACAATGTCTGTTGTAATAATCATTTTAAATAATACCAGAAAATAAAAATGAATTGGAACTGATCCTCAGGCTATAACAAACCTGTCTCCAGCTCTTGCTCTCTGGTGTGTAAAACTCCAGAGCCAGCAGTCCAGCACGGACCATGTTCAACCAGTTAATATATACCACCTCCTCTGCTGCTTCTCCTTCATGACCGAAGATGCTGCAAGATCATCAACAGTTCAGCTAAATGTTTACAGAGCCCCATTTTATAAACCTGTTAATTATATAGTATTGGAATGTGAGTGGTTTACCTGAGCACCTGCTTGTTGAGACAGAGATACAGTCCCACACACTCTGCTCTACACTCCTCATATGAAGAAGCGATGGTGGTGAACTTGCTGTCCCAGGTCTCACTGCCTTTATACCAGCTGGAGATCTAACAAAAAAAAAATTACAGGTAAATAATCTTACAGAAATACTTCTGTACCTGAATGTTGCAGAATGTGCTTCTCATAATAACTCTCTCTCACACACTCACACACGTTTAAGCATGGTCCCCTTACCAGTTCTCCTGTTTCTGGGTTACGGACTTCAGTTTTATCAAAGTTTAATTTTCCCTTTTCGTCCTGTGTGATTAAAAGAAACATCCTGAATGATATAAAACAGCCACACAAAGTTAATTCTGATCTTCCTTAGAAGACAATATGTTTCATACCTGAATAAAGAGTTTCCCACTGCCATGCCCCAACAGCTCATGAAGCCCCACCTGCACTTCAAAAGATGGGCCCTTCCACTTAATATAAAGGTCCTGCCATTATAAAGAAGCATGTTTAAATATACAAAATGTACCAGTAGATTTTTAAATTAGCTAATTTTTTCCTATTGTTTCTTTTTACCTTTAATATATAAAACCATAGTTCTGAATTACTGACCTTGTCATTTTCTTCTAGAAAAGTGAGCTTGTCTTTCTGTGTTGCATATGCAACAGCTAACACATTACCAAGAGACACATTCTTAAAGCCCTCCGTCTGTCTGATATCATCATCTGGGGGAAAAAAATTGCATTTTAGAACAGAAACATTAAAACGAGCTTTGTAAATAAATCATGTTATGCAAAGGAAGTTGGAATCTGCAGTGAAACCTACAGTTCGGAATGTTGATTCCAGCTGGAATGCCACTGCCGGCGAAGGTCAGCACATCCAGTGAGGTGAAATCAGGTTTAAGGAAGCAATCTTTTTCAAAAGCTGAAGGCCATGGCAGCTCTGGCAACAAGACCTCAGCTGAGTCTACCAGCTGTGCGAAGCGAGCGCTCATCGCCTTGTTCACCACAGCAACAAATCCTGAGGGAGTAAAAGTGAGGCAACAATAATCAAGACAAATCTAAATGTTAACATTTTTTCAAATTTACAATAAAAACTCACCTTCAAACTCTCCCCTTGAGCCAAATGGATCTCTGTAGCTCTCAATAAAGCCTATGTAGCTTAAACACAAGCACGAGAGGAGAAACAATAAAATAACCAGAAAACTGTAAAAAGTGGAACATTTCTTAGTGATCAAAGTAACACACCTATGATTGGAAAATTAATATAAGGTTATTTATGAAAGGGGGTCCAAAGTAATTGTTATATTTGTCTGAAAATAAGTTTCATGACTCATTTACCTCTCCACAATCGGTCCCTTGTCTTTAATCCAGAAACGGGAGCCTTCTTTATGAGCATCCACTGAACCATAGGTGAAACTTTTGATATAATTTTCAATCATCTGACTTTGGTTTTCATTGGCAGCATAAGCCTTTGCGTAATGACAAAAAAAAAAAAAAAACATCACGATATTTATAGAAAACTAGAACACACAATCACTACTGGCTGAGCAAAAGATCTGTAATCTTTTCAAGTTCATGTTCACCTTTGCTTTTTCCAGGTTCTGGCTGACTTTCTCCATCAGAAATGCATAGTCTCCTCTCTGAATAGAAAATACTGCATCCTCAAAATCATGTGTGCCACAAACAGAATCTGCCTCACCTTCAACAGCACAATCTGAAAAAAAAGAGTCAAGATTACATTTATAAACTTTATGAAGGGTAACTTTAATCCAGGGTGAATTACAGAAGTACTGCCTTCATCTAGTACACAATTACCTTCTTCATATAAAAATGCAAAAAATCTATAATATCCTTATTAATTACATCTCTAAAAAGACAAGTACATACATTTTTAAAAGTGCATTTATTTGTATTAAGATTTTTAGTTGACTTACAGCTTCTTAATGTGTTTTCAGCATAAGCATTGTTAATGTTTCAATATGCAAAAATTACATTAAAAAAAAATTCTACAGCATCTTTACTTACCCTTCTTGACTGCAGAAGCTAGACGCACCTCATAAAAGTGCTTCCCCTCTGACTCTTTCTTAAACAAGCGCGTGTTATAAGCACTTAGGTTCTAGGAAAGTAGTAATAAAATTGCAAAAATAAGGTTGACTTGCTATAAACAGATTGCTGATGAATATTACAAAATGACATGCTCATAAACTGTCTGTGACTTTACTACTTTTTACCTTGGAGTCTAGAAACCTCTGAGCCAATTCAGCATCTTCCAAACTGCAGTTCCCTGAGAAGTATGCGGTAATTCCCTAAACACAAAGTAAGAATTACAACATCTTATTTGTGAATTACAACAGCTTATTAATTCTTGGCTAATTTAAATTTCATTAAAAATAGACTCACTTTGTCTCCAAGACCAAGCTGTTTTTGCTGGTCTTCCAGAGAATAAAGGCGATCTGAGCAGCTGTTCCAGAGAGCCTGAATCTCACCGGGACTCTCCTTATAGGCCTGACTCTCCCATACAAGTGCTTTAAACTTCTCCTGCACGAAGTAACAGAATTGTTAAGATCAAATAGGGAAAAATGCTGCTGGAGTAGAGGACAGTTTAGCAGGTTTTGTGGCTGTGTAATCCCCTGTGTAAAAAACATTGTGACAATTCCCTTCGAGGGTTGGCTTTTGTACCTCACTCAAAGTCTTAGAAGTCTTAGAACAAAAGGAATGAATAAATGTATTAAAATACTTTACCTTTGGTAAATTGGGTATAAACTTTGTGTCACCAAATGACTTGTAGTTTCCCATGTTTGCATAAAGTCCAGCAGCATAAACCAAAAAAGCCTAAAAAGAGGAACAAAAACAAACATTCAGAGGTCAGACAGGAAACTCACACAGAGGGAATTTCCAAAAAATCTACTGAACCTACTGAGTGGAAAAGGATGGATGGCGAATCCTTTAATATGGTAAGAACATAAAAGAACACTAAAATAGCATATTTACCTGGTATTCATCTGAGTTCAAGCCCGCTGAAGCTGCCACAGACTGTAGCTGTGCAGGTGCCTGTTTTCTGAACAGTCTCTGCAGAAGCACATAGATGGATGGAGACTCGGGCGAGGTCTGCAGCAGCACCACCAGACCTCCATACCAAGATGCCCTTGAGAGGTAATGGGCATACAGTTGTTCTTTGGGCAAAAGCAGACAGAAGGCCTCACGACAATCCAGCGTTGAGATCCCAATATCATTGGGAAGATAATACTGAGAATCCACCATGTTGGACTACAGGCAGTACGTTCTTCCCCAAACACCACCAAGCTGTAAAAGACAAGTGATGATTCAAATTTAATACCGTCTTTCTGGACGAGCATATAACCATCATGTTAGCAAACATTAATGAAAAATAATTGATAGTTTTAAACAGGTTTTAATGTCTAAATCATTTTCTTTCTTTATCAGTTGCACTTCAGTTGCATGTCAACAGATGGATCCCTGTGCCTGTGTGGGTTTCCTCCAGGTTCTCCAGTTTCCTTCTACAGTCCAAAACCTTTCAAGGTAAATTGAATGCTCTTAATTGCCCCATAAAGAATGTGTTTGTGTGTGTCTGTGTGAGGGAGTGTGCCCAGTGATAGGTTGGCGCCCTGTCCTGCGTGTATCTCTCCAGCGCCTAAAGAGATTTACCCTAGCCCACCCACGACCCTAGAGGATTAAGCGGAAGATAATGAATGAATGAATCAAATGAATGAATGAATAAATTTAATATATATATATATATATATATATATATATATATATATATATATATATATATATATATACACACACACATACATACATATACACAGGCACGTTAGAGGTTAGCACATTCGCCTCTCAGCGCTAGGGATTCACGGTTTGAATCCCCATCTGGGTGGAGTTTCCATGTTCTCCCTGTGTCCGTGTGGCTTTCCTCCCACAGTCCAAAAACATGGATCAATCAATTGAGTTCTCCAAAAATTGCCCCATATAGAGTGTGTATGCGTGCGTGTCTGTGTGCCCAGGAATAGATTGGCGCCCTGTCCTGGGTGTACCTGCCCAGCGCCCGAAACGTTCTCCCCTGGATGGGCATGGGGAACCCCCCCACGACCCTAATATAGGATAAAGCAGAATATAATGAATATATATATATATATATATATATATATATATATATATATATATATATATATATATATATGAAATAGGCGCACGGTGGCTTAGTGGTTAGCATGTTCTCCTCTCAGCACTAGGGATTCCCGGTTCGAATCCCCATCTGGGTGGAGTTTCCATGTTCTCCCCGTGTTCGCGTGGGTTTCCTCTGGGTTCTCCGGTTTCCTCCCACAGTCCAAAAACATGGATCAAGTTAATTGAGTTCTCTAAATTGCCCCATATAGAGTGTGTTTGTGTGAGTGAGTGTGTGCCCAGCGATGGATTGGCGCCCTGTCCTGGGTCTATCTGCCCAGCGCCCGAGACGTTCTCCCCTGGATGGGCATGGGGAACCCCACCACGACCCTAATAGAGGATAAAGCAGAAGATAATGAATGAATGAATGAATATATATGAAATATTTAAAAAAAAAGTTTAAAGAAAATTACATTTTGTACATGATTTGCATTTTTTTTTCACTTTACATGACATTTCAGACTTTAAGCTGCAGAATTTCAGAACAAAGCTGCATTTGGACTCCGGTACCCTCAGTGTGCAGCGTGAGCCTCCTCCTGCTGACAGAGCTCTGATTCTCTGGGATTTGTACAAAGGAAACGAGCAGACGTGGGTCATAAACAGTGAAATCACATCCAGTTTGTTATTTCTCTCCATTCTGTGAGTTTTGGTTTCATGTTTTTTTGGAATCACTTCATTACCATCCCGTTCGTTTCCTTTTATTAGCGCAGCTAACGGTGCTAAATACTCATTCATTCATTATCTCCCGCTTTATCCTCTATTAGGGTCGCGGTGGGGTTCCCCATGCCCATCCAGGGGAGAACGTTTCGGGCGCTGGGCAGATACACCCAGGACAGGGCGCCAATCCATCGCTGGGCACACACTCACACACACAGACACACTCTATATGGGGCAATTTGGTAAACTCAATTGACTTGATCCATGTTCTTTGGACTTTGATAGGAAACTGGAGAACCCGGAGGAAACCCACGCGGACACGGGGAGAACATGGAAACTCCACCCAGATGGGGATTCGAACCGGGAATCCCTAGCGCTGAGAGGAGAACATGCTAACTACTAAGCCACCGGTGCTAAATACTCTCCTCATGAAATGAATTTAAACGAACGTTAGGACAGAACCTAACCGCATATTATTGGTGCAAAACTAAGTTCACGAACAACTTTAAGGTTATTATTAAATTAAATTATTTATTTTAAATTGGCTTACCGACTCAATGCTGCATCCAACTCTGTCAAAATGCAACCTCACTGTCGCCTCTGACTTCCGGTATCCATTCAACAAAGGTCCCGCCTCCCAGCCAATTATGAGGAAGGGCTAGACTGATTGACGTATCTGTAACCTATTAGAAAATTCACAGCCTCACGGCGTTTAGGTCACGGCGGTGAACTGTGACAAAGAAATAAAAAGAAAAAATGAAAGTACAAAGTACAACTCTACATGTGGTGTCACGTTTAATTAAAGTGAAACCAGATATAAATGCACTCATTCATTCATTATCTCCCGCTTTATCCTCTATTAGGGTCGCGGTGGGGTTCCCCGTGCCCATCCAGGGGAGAACGTCTCGGGCGCTGGGCAGATACACCCAGGACAGGGCACCAATCCATCGCTGGGCACACACTCACTCACACAGACACACTCTATATGGGGCAATTTGGAGAATTCAATTGACTTGATCCATGTTTTTGGACTGTGGGAGGAAACCGGAGAACCCGGAGGAAACCCACACGGACACGGGGAGAACATGGAAACTCCACCCATATGGGGATTCGAACCGGGAATCCCTAGCGCTGAGAGGCGAACGTGCTAACCACTAAGCCACCGTGCCACCCCTATAAATGCACTTTTATTGGTAAAAGTTGAATTACCTGAGAGAAGACATACACAGTTTTACGTAATTGTGTCTTGTGATGCCAAAACATAATGGCAATTAATCTCAGATTTGTTTAGCAACATTCATTCATTCATTCATTCATTTATTATATTCTGCTTAATCCTGTACTATGCCCAGCGATGGATTGGCGCCCTGTCCTGGGTCTATCAGCCCAGCGCCCGAGACGTTCTCCCCTGGATGGGCATGGGGAACTCTACCGCGACCCTAATAGAGGATAAAGCGGGAGATGATGAATGAATGAATGAATAGGTTCTAGGGTAGAGGAGGGGGGGGTTCGGTTCCCCATACCCATCCAGAGGAGAGTGGTTCGTGCACTGGGCAGACTCACCCAGGACAGGCCACCAATCCATCGCTGGGCATACACTCACTCACACAGACACACATGCAATCACACACTATATGGGGCAATTTAGAATATTCATTTTACCTTGAATTCATGTTTTCGGACTGTGGGAGGAAACCAGAGAACCAGGAGGAAACCCATGCAGGCACGGGAAAAACATGAAAACTCCACCAAGATTGGGATTCGAACCTGGATCCCCAGCACTGAAAGGCAAATTGCTAACCACTAAGCCACCATGCCACCCCTTAACAGATTAAAATATTAAAATATACGTATATATATGAATATGCTTTTCCTGATCAGGGTGGTATCTGGTGGATACCAGTTATTTTTTCTTGGCTCTGGTGCTAAAAAAAGATTTTTGCAAATAGTCTCTTACTGTCTTACGTAGGATGTGCATTAGGCCCCTACACAACAAAAATGGGTGTGCCCACAAACATGCGCACAAGTTACAAATAGTGTAGCACAGTGATCACAACTTCCCATGTCAGCGATCATGATGAATGGCTCAGGTTTGAGTTTTACAAGCTTCACAGAAATGATGTTAACCGAGAATAAAATGGTTATGAAAGATTGTTTTGACCAAGATCTTCAACTGAACCCAGAATGGAAACAAAAGGTCAGCAAGCAGAGAAAAGAGAGGTAAGCACTTAAAAACATAAAGCAATTCTACTAAAATAAACCATTTGTGCTTTAGATTACTATGTGGTTTAGATCAATGAAATAATTTAACAACAGTCTGTGCAATATTTGTTAAAGCTATATCCATTATCTATGAAGGTAATCAATGAAATCTTTTTGATATTTGGGATATTTTTTGTTTAATTTTGTCTATTATATTTGGTTGCATATGAAACTTAATTTTATACTTCCAAACACAGTATTTGCAATTTGTACATATTACAGGTACAAGTTGCATGTAGTTGCATGCTGTATCAGGCACTGCAGACTGCTTCAGTTTGGCAATGATAAGATTAAGTGACGGAGTGCTGAGGTCACAAAGCAAACAGTTGCACCGAATTTGACTCTTGAAGTAACATTTATTTTAACATTATTGTTAAATGAAATTATGAAATTAATTATGAAATTAATTAATAACTTAATGTTGTTCAGCCTTCTCTCGTCCAATTAATAAATACACTTTTATTACAAGGTTTCGGGTCTGAAGTGAAACAAAGCCCTGTTTTATGGGGCTTTGCAGCCATGATTCAATGAACAAATAATTTTGATTAGTCATTATGTTTTTGTATTTTTTGTGAAGGTGGAACAGATCAGACTGAGGGGTCATGAAATAAGTAATAAGAGGACAAATAATAACATTACAAAACATAGCCTTTTATTTGATAAGAGTTGGGACATGGCACCAAAAGGAATAAGAAATATAAGCATTTCAAACAAGAGGCTTTATATTCGAAGAAAGGAAAATAATACGTTTCATATAAGATCTGTATCTGATGTTTGTCAGATGTTTATTTTAGCATTATGGTTTGGATCTTATTCATTCATTCATTATCTCCCGCTTTATCCTCTATTAGGGTCGCGGTGGGGTTCCCCATCCAGGGGAGAACGTCTCGGGCGCTGGGCAGATAGACCCAGGACAGGGCGCCAATCCATCGCTGGGCACACACGCACTCACACAAACACACTCTATATGGGGCAATTTTTGAGAATTCAATTGACTTGATCCATGTTTTTGGACTGTGGGAGGAAACCGGAGAACCCGGAGGAAACCCACGCAGACACGGGGAGAACATGGAAACTCCACCCAGACGGGGATTCGAACCAGGAATCCCTAGCGCTGAGAGGCGAACGTGCTAACCACTAAGCCACCGTGCCGCCCTGGTTTGGATCTAATATAGATAAAAGAGAATAAGATGGAAGCAAGACACCACCAGGGAAAGGTTCAAGAAAATAATTTTGAAACTAAAGGGTATATAGAGATTAAACAAACTTGTTTTTCTGCAGAATGTGCACAGAGTGGAGGAAGGCCCGCTCTCGTGTGGCGGCTCGAAACCGAAGAGAGACAGAAAGTCAGCTATTCAAAGAGATGGCTGCTCTGCTGCCCCTGACTTCACATTTGGAGTCTCAGCTGGATAAAGCCTCTATAGTTCGAATCACAACGGCCTACCTGCATTTCAGATCTCTGCTGGATGCTCCAGACTTTTCTTCAGTGATGAAACCTCTTTCAGCAATTGTCTGTAAATTTTGGGCAGATGACTGTAAAAGGGAAAAGATTGCAAACCCCTATGAGAATTGGTTTCTAGATTCTGCACTTGGTGGATTTTTGCTTGTAATGTCATTAAATGGGAAAATCATTTTCACGACACAGGACATCTGTCACATTGGAATCAATCAGGTAAAGTTATTTAAAGATAATTATGTCACTATACTACTATAACTTCACTTTGCTCTTGATATGCAAGCTTGTAATGCAATATTAGAATTTTATTTTTCAATTAATAATCTCTGTCTATTAGGAGGATGTGATTGGTCGTAGTTTGTTTGACTTCATACACCCTTCTGATCACGAGGAAATCAAAGATATTCTTACTAAGCTTATAAGTATGTAGAAGTTTATGTCTTATAGAGCATACGGTATTCAGCTCTTATTCAGTTAATATTCATGCCACTTTTATTCCATAACTTTAGAGAGTCAAGGACAACAAAAGTGTGAGGTTGTCCTCCGAATTAAAGGTGTCATCAAAAATGTGTTGTCTCCCTGGAAGGTAATCCTTTTTACATGCCTATTAAATAGAAGATAGAATTAAGAAGAATTATCTTACCTGTTTAATTAATTTGCTTGTTTATTTTATTTATTCATTTATCTTTTTTTTTATAGGTGTTTCACTGTGCGGGAGTCAAAAAGTCATGTTCTGCACCAGGGTCCAGCTATTTGCTTCTTATTTGCAGGTTGCTACCTGTACTAGAAGTCATTCAGATGGATGCTGATTTGAATTTTAGAGCATTTCTGAGCATCCATGGACCAGACATGAAGTTCACTCACTGCCACTCTGGGTACGCTTACTGCTTTACATTTAATTTTTATAATCTTATGCTTAATCCTCTACTAAAGATGTGGGGATTATTTAGGTGCTGGGCAGATACACCCAGGACAGGACACCAATCTTGCTGTATTAATTTGTGTTTGAATTATAATTAAAATGTCAATCAAGTTGGACATTCTAAAGTAAAAATTTGTTTTCTTAAAGCCAGGTGTAAATTATTTAAAATGCTTGGTGAGAGTTATTATGTAAGTAATAAACGCTCCCACGTCTGATTGCATAATGGCTTGGCTCTAGAACTAGTGGAGACAGCCTTGTTCCCAAAACTATCACTGGCATGGGGACAGTGGAAGTGGAATATGTGTGAAATGACTTTCCTATAATTTCGTTCTCTTTGTGTTTTCATTGATCTAGGGTTTTAGATCTGACCGGCTTCAGTGACATTGAGCTGTATGGGCAGTCTGTATACCAGTACTGTCATCCATCTGATTGTCATCATATCAAAAAGGCACATGTTTGTTGTGAGTAAAGCAAACATTTGCACTTTTATCGTTGCTTTAGTTGCAGGGGCAGTTTGTTAATGTATTTGAATGTCTGGGGCAGTGTTTTCAAAGGGCCAGGTATACACTGGGAAATATCGGCTGCTGCAGAAACATGGTGGCTACGTTTGGGCAGAGACTGATGCAGTCGTAGTGTACTCTGTTCACACAGGAAAGCCAGAGAGCATTGTGTGTATCAACTACATTCTCAGGTTAGAATGCAGTTTGTCATTCACAAACGCATTTTAATTTAAGAAGGTCCAAGCATCTGTTTTTTTGCTGGTGGTCAGCATCGGTGTGATGAAAAATGACCAGCAGCTAACACGAATACTGTCCACATTCTGGATCCTTTAAAAAAAAATTTTTTTTTTGCTGTTTTGCACATTCAAGTACTGAGACAGGCTCCAGCACCTTATTAAGTAATTTCTTTAAAAATCTAATAATTTTATAAAAACATAAATTTCATGTCATTATTTCCACTTAATACTTTACTAGATCGGGATTCTAACCATTATGCCACCATGCCTCCCATATAGTAAAAGTACATTAAAAAAACACACTTTATATGTTCATCTTTATAGACAAAGTTCCAAAAAAATATTGTCAAATTTCTGATATGTTTATACATTTTGTAATTTATGTATTTATGTAATATAAATTTTAAAAATAGACAAATATTTACAACCAAGCAGCACTAACTACAAAACTGACCAATAATATACTCAGTAGATCAGCATGTAAGGTTTCATTATTAAATCACTTTCATCTAGATTCACATTATGGACAATATATTGAAATATATTTTACTGTAGGTGGTATGTTGTCTGTGTATGATATCACTGAACAACCGTATTGTACAAATTGTTCATTTATATTTTGATATTTTTGTTCCAGTGGGGTGGAGCTTCCAGATGTGGTGTTTTCATTGGATCAAATACAGAGCCAAGTGAATGCATGCAATTCTTTTACATCTGAAGTACAGTCCATCTCTGCATCATTCATTCCAGACTCACAGAAAGAGATGGGTCAGGCCACCGCTGACAGGCACCACACCATTGTACCTGTACGATTTTCAGAAGACAGCGCTTGTTCTTTGGTTAAAGATGTTGAATCAGATTCACTGTTTGTGAGTATTTTCTATCATGTATATAAATTCTCTTGAATTGGTCATTGAAAGCTAGAACACATTTTGTTTCTTAGCTGAATTAAGTTTCACTTTCTGTCTTTATCTTTCGTCTCTAGGGCATGTGTGACCAGGATTTGAATTTTCTTGCCCCATACATTCCCACACCAGAAGAGGACTTTCTGTTAACTCCTGCTTCAGGTGATGAAAGTAATTTAGAATTGAACACATGCGAACACTCGCATCTGCCAGCATTACACCAAAAACTCCATCCACTGGAGGATATCATTTCTGCAACAAGAAGCAATTTACCTACTGTGCAGTACAATGATGC
The DNA here is from genome assembly GCA_019802505.1 of Corydoras sp. C115. NCBI lineage: Eukaryota > Metazoa > Chordata > Actinopteri > Siluriformes > Callichthyidae > Corydoras > Corydoras sp. C115. Next base: position 3,087,025 of record JAFMOC010000045.1, read on the forward strand.
TACTTCTTCTCTTAGAAGCATGTAGGTGCTTTCTACATTTTGATAATTAAATTTAATCCTTTTATTTTCTTTAATTGTGACATTTTTTTTTTAAATAGACATATCCATAACCCTGGGCACAGACCAATCACAGAGCAGCATGGCACTTTGCACACAGTGTTTAGAAAAGGCCAAGTACTACAGTTTATCTTATATTTCGAAACATCTATATGATTTACGTCTGTAAATTAGGTCTTTGATTAAATGCATGTTTTGTTTTTTACACTAGCTGCAGTGTGACAGTAGAATTTCCTTTCTTCAAAACAAGACTGACATATGGAGAACAGACATTGCTGCAGTCTCTTGGCATCTCACCAGCACTTTCAAAAGAATATCTGGTAAGGCATGAGCAAACAATGGAGTTTTACATGCATTAAAACCTTATTTTATACCAGAAACACAAATGACACATTACCAGAATATATTACATAGCAACTAAATATATTTATTTCTGTCCAAGCAGATGAACGTCCACCCCGCAATCCCTGCCAGAGTTCCCCTGGGCCAGTGCCTTTGTCCCTTAAGTATGCCAGGATCTCTTGGTGTCCTCCAGGGTCTTTATTCCAGCATATGAATCAAAGCTCTGAGAAAAACATGGACCCTGCAGTTGTGGGTCTGCCTGTTCTGAGCAGGCGGGACTGTGAAGTGAATGCCCCGCTAGAACCTACATCAAATTTACTTCAGGGCACCGAACTCATCACCGTCCTGGATCAGGTTGTCTCAGGAATGAGCTGGTACTAAATGAGCAAAGAAAAGTTTCAAAACGCACTTTTATTGTTCTACTGTTTTGTGTGTGTTATTTATAACTTATCTAAGATTTGCTTGTTTGCTTTTATAAGTGAAAACATTCGGGAGTAAGAAATTTACCCAAATGTAGGAATTAAGATTTAAAAAAATTTATTCCTAAACATTAAAATTTGTGTAAATGTCTTAAAATTAAATGTATTTATTTTTATTGTGCAACAACAAGAAAGTATTCTTTAATAGTAAATTGAGTTTGGAGGGCAGATTGGTGTGGGATGTCATCACGGTCAAACCTCTCAGTATTCTGGGTTTAATTAAATAAAATACCAGTAAATCAGTGTATTTGATGATGTTTGTGACAAGTTTACATCGTAATAGATGGCTACAGGTGGTGGAATAAAAGGGAAAGTAAGGTCTGGGTATCGTGTGTGACTCCATTGTTTAAATGTAGGTTTTTATAAACATCTATTGTATTATTTTATTTATTGCAGCTGACAAACTTGTCTGAACTAATCCACAATTGATAAATTATAATAAAAAAGTCAGTAATCGTGTGGAAAGATGAAGATTAGATTAGTTTTAATGAGCAGCTCATCGCCTTCATCACAGCCATGTGAGTTTTGTTTTATTAATTATTAAACCAGTCATGTCACTGAAGAAGATCATTTTATTTATGAGCATGTCAAAAAATATCTAACGAACACTCAGGCCAAAGCCAACAGCTTATTAAAGCTTGGGAAGGTTCTGCAATAAACTAGTGCCAGAGGTCTCTTTCAAAGCCAAGGCTTTTAATTGAAAATGTTACAGAGATTTCAACTGAAGTAGATTATTATATTTACAGACACACCACTGAAAGTGTTTCATTTGCAGCTCAGATGAATTGTTCCTCTCCTGGCTGGACGTTTGCTGTACGTGAAGACCCTATTTGGTGATTGTATTTCTACGAAAACAAGAAAATAAGAAAATTTTATACGTAACAGAAGTTTTTGTGAAATCGCCCGAGTGAAAAAGTTTTCCATAACTTACGCATTCATGCTCTTCCCACTTCCACTGAGGACGATGTAGGGAGTTTTCTGGGATTTCTGCTTCTCCTGCAGCAGAGCCACAGTGCCGAGGGGAGTGTCACTGCTGCTCATCTTCTTCAGTAGCTGTGGGGTGGGACACAAACTTCAGTCAAACAGAACATAGCTACACACATAGCTGCAATTATAACACAACAACAAACAGCAGACAGAATTACAGGGACACATTGCTTTAAAAGCTTTTTTCAGTGACAACCAGGTTGGTTTTAGTGCACTGTTCATGAATAACTAAAAAAAATACTATTAATATTAGGTCATCAAATGTATGTATTAGAGGGGATAAAGGAACATACATTACAAAGTAGCTTCACAAAAAAAAAAAGAGCTATGGGATCTAAATCCAGAACTCCTAATGAAACCCCCTCACACACACTAAAACAACTTTACACAGGAACAGCGTGAGTGGCGAAAAAGCCTCAACCCAAGCAACGATATAAAAGAACAATTATGAACCTTTAAAATAAGTGCGGCTAGAACTGAACAGACATTATTTTTGCATAATGAAACAAAAAAAATGCCAGGTGGCTGAAAGTACTTACAGCTTCCTCCTCCAGCTTTTTCATTCTTTTCTCTGTTTTCATCTTTCCAGATCCTTTACCATGGAAACGATGGGACAGCTGTCTAAAAGCCTTGAGGAAAAAAAATAATTAAAAATATATAATATATTTTTATATAATATATATATATATATATATATATATATAAAATAGCATATTACAGATAAAAAATAAAAAAAAAACAGATTTATTTGGCCTGTTGTAAGGTCCTGTGCACAGACCTCTTTTGGTGTAAGCTTTCGCCCAGATTCATCCACATATTCAATCTTGATTTCTGGCTTGTAGCCATCTTTTTCTTTAAAATCTTGAGTGAAGCCCCTGTACTCTTCCCTCCGGCTGTACTTGTCATCGATAGCCCTAAAACGCATCAAACGGGACAAACATCAGTTAATAGTCATTTGGTGTAACCCGAATTGATCTTGTTACAAAAATATATCAATAATGATTTATCAGTTACATTTTATCTTCGATGCAGTAGTTGTCATTAGGCAAAGCCCCTTTCGGAGCTCGGACTCGAGCCACCTTTTGAACCTGAGTTTCCAACAAACCTGTAATAATAAGAGTAAATAAAAGCTGCAATGTAAATTTACATCCATTTTAATCGCTAAAGAATGTAGCCGTGCTTATGGCTTACCTTTATTCTTGCAAAGCAACAACGCGGCTGCAAGACCAGAGTTAACGATGGGCTCCTCATCCAAAATGGTGGTTGAGGCCGTGGCAAACTGGAAGAACCCAAATATCACACAACACAGAGTCAAAAAAAATAATCTCACTCAGATGCTGAGACTCTAACCTGCATGCAGGTCTGATATGAATATTAAATTACAAATGAAGAGCTTACATCAGGCTGCTTCTTCTCTTCATCCAGGTTGACTGTACTCCAGCCTATATTATCATCCATATCTGAATCTGAACCTTCAGCACCGTCTCGCTTCTCATCCTGCTCAAAGTCCTGCACAGAATCCAAAGCGGAAATGTTTACTTAAAAAAGGCAATTCGTAGAAATAGTCTCTCATACAAGAGACACAGTTATGACTTTATGCTGATCCGTTTCTCTGACTTTGTATCAATTATAACATCATTTTAGTTTTGTTTTTCTTTTAATATACAGGAGGCTCAAACAAAATACACAAGTAAAAATCAGAAATTTGGTTTAGAAAGGGGTTTTGTTTAGTTGTTTTAAGTCCTAGTGTTTTTTTTAATCTACTGTCTTGTTTGACTAATTATATCTCATGGAGGTAACTCATCGGGTGTAAATACTTGACAGTTTTGTGATACTTATGTACTACTGCTTTAATAAACATGTGTATTAATGAGCTTCCACTCCAAGATTATAATCCAAAGCCAGCCCAATATATCAAAAACAGTACATTACCTTAAACACAATTTAAAGCTGTTAAATCAAATGCACTTTAACAAGTTTACTAGTTTGCTACATATTAAGAATTAACAGCGTGACTTTAGCAGTGACAAAATCATAGCGATGCATTTTTATTCACCATGATGTCCTCCTGGTCCTCTCGGTTTCCCGACAGGCCGTAAGTGGGAATGTCTCCGAGTGTACGGCAGAATTCAGACGTGGCATTAAAGACAATGTTGTTTTTTTTGTCGAGTTCATCACTCTCACTGCCAACTCCTCTGAGCACTTGCAGGTGCTCAACCACCTGCACAGATTCAGAGAAGAATAATGTGAAGGAAACTAATTTCAATATAAACAGTTAAAACCATGCAGAGAGTTATTTCGAATAGAAATGTTTTTAAGATTAAAAAGGGAAACAAATGAATTAATTACCTTTTCTCCTGAATCTTTCAGCATTTGCTTCTGTTTCAGTTTCCTTTGTTTCTCAAGCTGTTTCTGTAATTCCTGCTCTGCCTCATCCTCTTCAAACACATCAGGCTCCGGAGGACTAAACTCATCTAAAAGCAAAATATGGCAACTTGAATCATGATGAAAGTGAAAACAAATGAAAATCTTTAAGCAGTCATGGCTTCTAGAAGAACCATTTCCCACCATCATCACTAATGTCCATGTTGGCTGTTCGGATATCATCAGACGGTTGCATTTCCTGTTGGGTGCTACTCGTTTCAATAACAGCGCTTTCCAACACTTCTTCTTCCAGCTCCTTTTTCCCACGTCCTCGCACTCTAAGCAGCACAATTGAAGGAATACAGACAAAATTAGGCAAAGCCGCATCACAGAGGGATAATGGGAAAAAATGACAAACTTTAAAAATGTAGAACCTTGAACCAAAGTCTGTGCTGCGGGAGTCATCAAGAAGAAGGTCTTCGGCCTTAAGTGGTTTCTCCTTCTTCCTGATCTTCTTCACACGCCGCTTAGTCTTTTTAAAGCCCACCTAAAAGAAGGTTTGAAAATATGCACTGTGGCCATTGACATATACTGAAGTATTTAATCAATATACAATAGTAATTTAACGTAATAACTTATCTATTGGCGGCACGGTGGCTTAGTAGTTAGCACGTTCGCCTCTCAGCGCTAGGGATTCCCGGTTCGAATCCCCATCTGGGTGGAGTTTCCATGTTCTCCCCGTGTCCGTGTGGGTTTCCTCCGGGTTCTCCGGTTTCCTCCCACAGTCCAAAAACATGGATCAAGTCAATTGAATTCTCCAAATTGCCCCATATAGAGTGTGTTTGTGTGAGTGAGTGTGTGCCCAGCGATGGATTGGCGCCCTGTCCTGGGTGTAGCTGCCCAGCGCCCGAAACGTTCTCCCCTGGATGGGCATGGGGAACCCCACCGCGACCCTACTAGAGGATAAAGCGGGAGATAATGAATGAATGAACTTATCTATTTAAGATCTTTTTGTACTTTTACCAAAGTAAAGGATCTGAATACTTGGAACACTAATGTTCCAGGGGATATGTATACTACTTTATCTACTTCACATTTACTATGGTAGTTATCGTGGATAAAAATTCATGGCTTCAGTAGAGATGCAGAACTTACCATCTCCTGTGGGGTGAAATATTCTGAAGCCACTGTGAGAGAAGGCATTACCAGAGACTGAGCCTGACTGCGCAAAGTCTCTTTGATGGCCTGTAGCTCACGTTCTCGTTCCCCGGTAACAAAACCTCCATCACTCAGCCGGAAGCTTTTCTTCTTCTCTCCCTCGATTTCCTCATCGTACTTAGCAGAACTGATTTTGGCTTGAACTACAGAGAAAATATGGTAAAGGTTTTTCTCTACAGTAACTGCAAATGCAACAAACAAGTCATACAGTACAAGTAAATTATGTCGGCTGTGTTCACACTGCACCCTGGATGCTTTGTAAACATGATGTTACAATAAACATTTAATTAAGTAAAGTAATACCAATATAATGGTTATATTTTATGAATAGATATAGTGTAGAAGAACTAAATAAAGAAAGCCTAACCGTGACCATGTCATCCACACTTTCTTCCTCTTTGTATGGTTCGTAAGGATTCTTCTTCTTCTTCAGTTCCACATTTTTCTCTGCCTTCTCACGATCCACGATATTAACATTTACCAGCGTGTCCTCCTCTTCCTCCAACACACCTGAACAAAAGCAATATGAAGAATATTTCTGACTTAAAATGCCTCAATGATTTATTTAAAATCTGCAGCTTCCAGAAGAGAATCTACACTAAAGCTGAATGTAAACACTGCTTTCGACATTTATGTGTAAACAATAAATCTGTTATTTATCACATAAAATCTAAAAACTTAAAGCTTTAGACTTAAAAAAAAAAAAAAAAAGTTAGCACAGCAAGTTGTGCACGACATTACTCATCTTTAAATTAAGTAAGGTCAGTATGTTTAAGTACCACAACATAGGAATTAACTGTTTCAAAAAAAGGGCGGCACGGTGGCTTAGTGGTCAGCACGTTCGCCTCTCAGCACTAGGGATTCCCGGTTCGAATCCCCATCTGGGTGGAGTTTCCATGTTCTCCCTGTGTCTGCGTGGGTTTCCTAGGGTTCTCCGGTTTCCTCCCACAGTCCAAAAACATGGATCAAGTCAATTGAGTTCTCCAAATTGCCCCAGATAGAGTGTGTCTGTGTGAGTGAGTGTGTGCCCTGTCCAGGGTCTATCTGCCCAGCGCCCAAGATGTTCTCCCCTGGATGGGCATGGGGAACCCCACCGCAACCCTAGTATAGGATAAAGCGAGAGATAATTAATGAATGTTTCAAAAAAGTTTAGTACTCACCTTTATCTTGCAAAGTTAACACAACAGTTTCTCCCTCTTTAAAGGACTCCACCTTGTGTTGTACTGAAAGTCCTTTAAGATCTCTCGAACCATATGCCTCCTAAAAACACCAACAAACCATAATGATCCCATCTGTTAAAAACAATAAAAAAAACGACACAAAAACAGGAGTAAATACGTATAACAAGTCTGAGACCTTCTTGCTCTGGGCAAACTCCTGCTCCACCAAGTCGCTCACACCAAACTCTTCATCCATCTCTGCCAACAACTGGGCCTGAAATCAAGATGCAAAATGATCATTACCTATATCATATCTATTGTGTCATGTGCACGACTACATGTCACTAATTCGACTAAACGACTACATGTCACTGTGTTGCCTTAGACAAATAACCACACAAATTAAATTCCTACATGACCTCGCTCTCTCCTATTATATCTGTAATATCGCTGTCACTCACCCGTTTCTCTGCCATCTCCTTCTCTTTAGCCATTTTGCGACTTTTTTCCACCCAAACAGCAGCATCATCCAGCCAGGGGTCATCATCTGACAATGTCTTCACCTTTCTAAAAAAGAAAAGGAATTCATTCATGAATTCTGTAAGTAGCCATCTGCATATTAAACTTCAAGATGAGACTTTATGTTTGTGTTACATAATTATCTGAAGTGTCCATGTGAAAGTGAAAAGTGCAGATTGAATCTCATACCCAAGCTTCTGATTCAGCAGTCGTTTTTCTTTAAGAGCTGCCAGTTTCTCTCGTATATCATTCTGCTGTTTAATATAGACAGGGTTGATTACCTCGGCCACTACAGGCTCCTCCTTTGTGCCGAGTTCTAAATGATCAGAAAAAGGTTATTAGTATGATGCTTTTATAAACACGTTTTAGTATTTTTATGTCGGCAAAACATGAAATTACCTTTTTTACCCTCATTCAGATCAAGAGGTTTCAGACCCAGTTTGGCTCTCAATTTACTGAAAGAAAGGGTAACAATTTAGAAAGATATCTTCAAATAAATACAGTATAATATAAAAAAATAAATAAAAAAAATAACATACTTTGTTTCTTCAATACTGAGTGACGCATCACCACTTGCTGATTTTGAAGTTATTTCTGCAAATAAACAAAAACAGAGGTTGAAAGAAAAGGTCAAAAAGCATTTGGATTAATTAAAGTCTGGCAAAACAGAACTAAAAGATAATGTATCTATTACAAGTACTTTAAAAAAAAAAATGTAATAGAAATAGAGCTCAGCATACAGTATACAAAATAAAATTTAAATAGAATAAAAAAAACTACTAAATTATGTACATGGCATATAATACAGGAGGGGGAGACAATATGAAAAACACATTGTATTGCACATACGATTAAAATTAAATAAAGTGATATATATATATATATATATATATATATATATATATATATATATATATATATATATATATATATATATACACACACACACACACACACACACACACACACACACACACACACACACACACACACACACACACACACACACGCAACCACCAATTTGAATTTATCAATACAAGTTTTTTCAAATAGCAAGATTCTCCTTTGGATGACTTCTTTATGAGTTGAGTGATACATAAAATCAGAACAGAAAATGTTTGATACAGTATTTGTGTGTAACAGTATATTTTGGTAGGATAGCCATGTCACAATTATTCAACCCCTATATAATATTGTTTCTAAAGCGTTTTGACAGGTTTTATGGACTAAAGTGGAGTTGAATATATATAGGGACGGCACGGTGGCTTAGTGGTCAGCACGTTCGCCTCCCAGCACTAGGGTTTCCCGGTCCCAATCCTCATCTGGGTGGAGTTTCCATGTTCTCCCCGTGTCTGCGTGGGTTTCCTCCGGGTTCTCCGGTTTCCTCCCACAGTCCAAAAACATGGATCAAAGTCAATTGAGTTCTCCAAATTGCCCCATGTAGAGTGTGTGTGTGCCCAGAGATAGGTTGGCGCCCTGTCCTGGGTGTGTCTGCCCAGTGCCCGAGACGGTCTCCCCTGGATGGGCATGGGGAACCCCCCCGAGACCCCAATATAGGACAAAGTGGGAGATAATATATATATATATAGACACACATACATACATACATATATGGCAGCACGGTGGCTTAGTGGTTAGCACATTCGCCTCTCAGCACTAGGGATTCCTGGTTCGAATCCCCATCTGGGTGGAGCTTCCATGTTCTCCCCGTGTCTGCGTGGGTTTCCTCCGGGTTCTCCGGTTTCCTCCCACAGGCCAAAAACATGGATCAAAGTCAAGTGAGCTCTCCAAATTGCCCCATGTAGTGTGTGTATGTGTGTGCACAGCGATAGGTTGTGCCCTGTCCTGGGTGTGTCTGCCCAGCGCCCGAGACGTTCTCTCCTGGATGGGCATGGAGAACCCCCCCCACCCCCCGAGACCCCAATACAGGACAAAGCGGAAGATAATGAATATATATATAATATCTAGACTCTGAGGGATTGAGTGGAGACCCTCATCACCTTCATGCTCCTCAAACGCAGGATCCAGCTTTTCTTTCTTCACCCGCGGCTCTCCGCTGCGGCTCTCCCCTCTGCTGCGGCTCTCCCTCTCGGCCCCGCGGCTGCTGTCCCTCTCGGCCCCGCGGCCGCCCCTCTCCCGGGAGCGGGACCTCCTGCGCTTGTCCTTGTCCCGCGGGGCATCGCGCTCGCGCTCCTTGTGGCGGTGCTTCTTGTGTTCTCGGTGGCGCTCCTCCGGGTCGCGCTCCTTCTCCTTGTGCTTCTTAGACGATCCCATAACCGAGCCGACGAGTTCTAAACCACTGCTAACGTTACACCTGCAACACGACACTGAGCCCTAACACCACTGAAGATTACGAGCCATTAAAAAAAAACCCAAAGACACGGAATTCATCGAACTTTAAACAAACAAACAAACAGCAGACGACGCCACTCTCCTGTCGTCGTCTTAACGCGGCGGTTAACCTTTAGAGCTGCTTCCGGTTCGAATCTTCGAACGCTCCCACGTGATTAGGGTTGATCGCCTCTAGCGTGCAGGAGACGAGTTCACCTTTAAATATTGTTATTTTTATTCATTCATTCATTATCTCCCGCTTTATTCTATATTAGGGTCGCGGGGGGGTTCCCCATGCCCATCCAGGGGAGAACGTTTCGGGCGCTGGGCAGACACACCCAGTACAGGGTGCCAATCTATCACTGGGCACACATTTACTCACACAAACACTATATGGGGCAATTTGTATAACTCAGTTGACCTTGAATCCATGTTTTTGGACTGTGGGAGGAAACCGGAGAACCCGGAGGAAACCCACGCGGACACGGGGAGAACATGGAAACTCCACCCAGATGGGGATTCGAACCGGGAATCCCTAGTGCTGAGAGGAGAACATGCTGACCACTAAGCCACCGTGCCGCCATCCCTTAAATACTGTTATTTTTATTCATCCATCCATCCATTATCTCCCGTTTTATCCTCTATTAGGGTCGCGGGGGGGTTCCCCATGCCCATCCAGGGGAGAACGTTTCGGGCGCTGGGCAGATACACCCAGGACAGGGCGCCAATCTATCACTGGACACACACTCACTCACACAAACACTATATGGGGCAATTCGTAGAACTCAGTTGACCTTGAATCCATGTTTTTGGACTGTGGGAGGAAACCGGAGAACCCGGAGGAAACCCACGCGGACACGGGGAGAACATGGAAACTCCACCCGGATTGGGATTCGAACCGGGAATCCCTAGCGCTGAGAGGAGAACATGCTGACCACTAAGCCACCGTGCCACCCTAAATATGGTTTTGACACTAAAACATATACAAAGTAGGTTATGCTATTAGGTTTTTTATAAATATTCATTCATTCATTATCTTCCGCTTTATCCTCTATTAGGGTCGCGGAGGGGTTCCCCATGCCCATCCAGGGGAGAACGTTTCGGGCGCTGGGCAGATACACCCAGGACAGGGTGCCAATCTATCGCTGGGCACACTCACTCACACAGACACACTCTATAGGGGGCAATTTGTAGAACTCAGTTGACCTTGAATCCATGTTTTTGGACTGTGGGAGGAAACCGGAGAACCCGGAGGAAACCCACGCGGACACGGGGAGAACATGGAAACTCCACCCAGATTGGGATTCGAACCGGGAATCCCTAGCGCTGAGAGGAGAACATGCTAACCACTAAGCCACCGTGCCGCCCGTATTTATTCATTATAAACTGCTTAATCCTCTACAAGGGTCTAATATGCTCGTCCAGGGGAGAACGTTTCGGGCGCTGGGCAGATACACCCAGGACAGGGCGCCAATCTATCACTTCTACACTCACTTACACAGACACACACACACAAACACACGCTATATGGGGCAAATTAAAGCACAAACTTTACCTTGAATCCATGGTTTTGGACTGTGTGAAGAAACCAGAGATTTCGAAGGAAACCCCATGTGAATAACATGGAAACTCCACCCAGATTGTGATTTGAACATAGATCCTGAACATGTTAACCACTAAGCATCCACTTTATTTATTTAATAACTATATTTATTATAGTTATTTCTGTGATGTCTCATAAAGACCTCAACACACACATCCTGATTGTTTTTCACATCCTTTCATTGGGTTTGTGACTATAGGTTACTTTTTATTTTCATTCAAAGGGGAGTAAGAAAGTGATAAGGTGAACTTTGTTTCACCTTTTTTTTTTCTTTTCACAGAAGAATTTATCCTCCACATTTAACCCGTTTGTGCAGTGAAATACACACATATACATACACTGAGTGAAATGAGCACAAGTGTCAGATTAGCTTATTAACACTCATAAAGACTGGCACCTCAATATAATATTTTTACAGCCCATATCACTGGAGACATATTTCTACTCCATGCGTTCAGAAACCAAATGAAAGAATCCAAACATTAGAGAAATATAATTTATTTATTGTTCAAAATGTTAAACATAGTTTAGATTTATGGCTAACATAGTAACATAGTATATATATATATATATATATAAACAAATATTATCTGGTAAGTGATGCATTTTCAGCATGAAAACGATGCTGGCAAGGTAGTTAATGCTATTACTACATCACAATGGATAACTTTTAGGATTATACACATTAATAAACTTATGTAGTAGATCATTTTACCTTGTGGGTACATCTTAAAGCTAACAATGACGTCTTGGCTGACATTTTGTCTTGGCTGTCATCTACAAGTGCCACTTGGTCAACTTGTTAAGTAATCTAATTAACTATCTACTATCTACTATTTGCTATTAACTATCTACTAATAATATTTCAGAAAATGTATAATAATAATACAGATTTAAATGAGTTCATAGGTTTAAAATTATACAGTGTTATGCAAAAGTTAGGACACAGCTGGTCAAATTCCATGTTTATAAATTTTTAAAGTGTCTTTACACAAAGGCACATTATCATGCTTAGTACATTTTTAAAAGAAAATAAAAAAAAATTGTATTAAGATATATATATGGTCTTTATTCTGTTCAGAATGTGTTACCTTTTTATCTAAAAAAAAAAAAAAAAAAAAAAAAAGGGCTGTACTTTACTAAGATGTGAGTGGAAATATACTTGGTATAAGTTCAGCATGTGATGTGATTCCAGTGTGAATAATTATTATGGAAATACATACACACCACCAATATGTAAATACCTGTCGGCAAATATTCAAACCTGGGTTGTTCTTAAATAGGCAGTACCTATACCCATGGTTTATGTTTATACAAATCAGGTCAGGATGTTCAGACATTTTCCTGATTTTAGCATTTAGGCAGTGAAGTCTGTAGATCCCACCACAGTGTAAGCATCTCTTTGGGGCTTCTTTTATGTACCAGAAGTACTTTCTGATAAGCACAAGGCTTCGCCTTATCAGCTTCTGGTAGATCAAAAGTAAAAAAACCAGGGTGATGAACAGGGTATACGCCCAGTCTCTGTAAGCACATCCCCAAGTAAACATCATCGATGGGGAACAGACTAATCCATTTTGAAATCATTTGCAAACGCTTCGCCAAAGCTCCAGAGTAAACCACTCCACCACCACCAGCATAGGTTGGGTATATACCTTTAAAAAAACTCTCCGGGATGTAATATTTAGTTGTTGGTTGACGATTTGGCCAAGCATTATAATTACATCACCAGCAAGGAAATCATCTGGTGTTTTGATTTCATTTGTCCCTTTTAACAGAGTGAGATGTTCATTCAGATAGTCCAAAAGTGCACTGGTCCTCACAAAAACATCGTCATCTCCTTTAAATATAAAATGGGCATATGGGCAGTGCACTGAAAGCCAATTCCCAGAAGAGCAAATCTTTTAGTGTAAGATTAAAGAAAGTGTCTCGGAAGTCCCATTGCAGGATGTCATTAAAAAGACTGCTCTCCAGCTCTAAAAGAGAACCAAGATCTGGATGTGGACCTGTCGTTGTGTCTTGCCTTCCAAGCAAAAACACAGTGCACACTCGCCACCATTTCCCGCCTGTCTCCTCTTTTACCAAGCCATTCTTCCCCCATGTCTCTCTAATGGCCTGTCTGTTCTCAAAGTGTCCAACCTGGGACTTGATTGCCATGAATAGCAAGGGGGCTTCCTGCTCTGTGGCTTGCACATTGCATAGGTCTGGCTGATCTATTAAAAGGGTGTAGTTCCTGCAATGCATGGACAAAATAAAATCTTGCATCTGTTTAGGAATAGTGTTGAAATCAGATAGTTGAGATGCCCAAGTCATATTAGGCCCACAAACAGAGTATCCATAATTTCTCTTTATGTCTGCTGCATCAGCACTGATTATACTTGTACTGTTTCCTCTTAATATAGGATTGCGTTCTCTATCCTGAAGATGCTGAAGGCGATTCCATAAAGCCCCCTCCTCCAAACGCAGGTTCCAGAAAGTGGCAAGTGGATGGGATGCAAGTGCACCAGAATTGCTCGAGGCTCCATGTGCAATGAAGTGAAGAGGCATCTGGGGCTCGGGTGTGTAGGACATGGCAACAAATATCGACACCATTATATATACCAAGAGATGACTCATCATCAAAAATGGAAGAAGGCACAGGCACAAGGCCCTTCCACTACACCTGCATCGTGCCATGGACTATAAAAAAAAGACAAATGACATGATAGAAACTTATTATGTTTTGCATAAATCTAAACATAAGTGTTAATTTGAATATATATCGCAATTTTTGCTCAACAAATATTTGTAAATCTGTTTAGCATAAGCACATGTTGTTAACCCTGAATTCTAAAACTATGGTTCAATAAAAACCCATTATTAGGAAATCACTGGAGGATTCAGTCTCCATAGTAGTGCCCCAGGGGGCTCATTATCAGAGCCTGAATGAGCATAGGGCAAAGCTGCATGCAGCCCATGATATTTACATCATGTACCTCAAGAGCACATTTGTCACATGGAAACACATTATTTACACATTATCGTTTGCTTTAGCATAAAAGGTACACAAAGCTATGAGAAAAGTACAATCAATATCTCTGAAACTGGCATTAAAACTGGTGCAGCTGCTGTAAGTTGCAACTACAGAATGATTCTACTTTATATTATAGATGCCATGCATTAGAGATTAAATCTGATAATTGTTGAAAATACTTTTAAGGCTCAAAATGTTAGTAGGGCCTGAAAATCTTTAAACAACACATGATTACTATGTCATAAAGATTTAGACTTTACATCACCTCTGAAAATGCCAGGTCCAGGTCTGAAGAGTAAAACAGATCACTTGTCTTTAAATATTTTGCGTAAATCCACGAACATCTTTCTTTCTTAAATCTAGTACTCTCATAGAAACATCTACATTTCTGAGAGTATACAGCACAGCTGAACCAAACTCATCATACAATTTGATCTAGTAAAACAAAGATTTCTACAGTCGGTAGCTTAAAATGATATTTTAAAAAATCCTTTATTATAAACAGTTAAGTAAAAGCGCCTGTCTGTGACTAAATGCAATGCCTCTCTATTCAGCGCTGATGGTTAATGACACATCCCCTCAACAGGTCTCCACCCACATTAAGGTCATGTTGGGAACATGCTGATGCAAATCTATGGGCGAAAAATTAAAGTCGTATATACACTAAATAAAACAGATGTGCAGAATTTAGTATAAGGTTTAAAAATGTTGCTGTTGTAAGACTTTGTACAACAATGAATTTGTTTATTTGTACTAATTTGTACTAATGAATTTATTTATTTTAACCCATTAAACAGATTAAACCACTTTTTATTTTTTAATCCTTGTCAAATGTAAATATATTATGAAGTTAGTTATATATCCAAATAAAGACAAATTAAGTCTAAATTTGTTTTATTCCCCTCCCTTTTTTCTGGGCTATTTGCCACATTAAATGACAGCATTTGGTTGAACTCCTACTACATGCAAGAGGTGGGTCACATACACATAAGGCCACACATCAGCCAAAAGTAGCTCACGTATGTGTTGTAGATGGCACTGCCAAATTTCTACCAAATGTGGACCAAAGATGTTTTGAAATGATGGGCTGTGTGTAATTCTATGTGGGTCACTCATGGCTCAAATGTAGATTGAACTACCGTATGTCAGCTAAATGTAGGGCAGATGTGTTCTGATACTCGTGAGGCACATTTGCCTCGTGAGGCACATTTGCCACATTTTCTCATTCAGAAATGTTTGTGTGTTGTGTGTTAATTGGGATAAACTTACCCTGACCCAAAATTTTTAGCACAGTAAAAAAAAAAAAAAAAAGTAAACTCCACGCATAATTGTTTTAGATGTCCTGTTGTAGTTCTATACTAACGTATAGTGAACAAAGGCAGGTGGCTGCTAGAGAGATGCTTAAGGGCTGCATGTAGTCGAACTTTACCCTGCTACAATACTAAAACATGTCTTTACTGCAACATTCAATTAATTACTGTATGTCTTAAGGACAAGATTGGGATCCCCACAAAATAGAGAAGTCTGCACAGAGTTTTTTTTCCACTAAACAAACACCAGAATGAACGCCCACCCAGCCACACTTACACACATTTTAAGACACTTATGCACACGCTGTGCAAATATTCCAGCTCTGTCCCATTTTGTCATTTAAACAAATGGCAATTAGAACAAATTTTCATTCCTGCAACACAAATACTGTGTCGCTTGGATAAATATTATACCCTAACAGAGCTAAAGCATAGAGTTAGAGTAGATGCCTTGCATAAAGTCAGAGTTGGGCAGACTATTGATTTGATCCCCCTGGGTGTTTAGTCACAGCACATAAACATCACACATTGGAACAAGCACCATTTATGTAACCACAGCTATTTGACTGGACTAGGAAAATATTTTTTTTGAACGTTTTGAGTGTGTGTCTACATAGTTATGGTTAAATGTTTTTACAAAGAACCACAGATGCATCGATAATTTACTGTAAAAAATTTAATTCAGCAAACCAGTGTAGTTTTCAGAAAACATCATAAAGGTGGACAAATCTACAGAACTATACATCAACTGTTGCTGTTTCCTCTTTTTTTAAAGAGGTAATCCAGGTCCTCACTGCTAATATATATTTTTTTGCTGCTGATTATCATTGCTGCTAAAGCACAATGTCACAGTTGCTCAATCACAGTAGGTTCAGTTAAAAATGCCTATTGATTTAGAATGATAGTAAGGACATAAATGAATACACATTATTTTAGAAAATAAGCCGATACATTAGCCTGCACACTGTGTAGAGTATCATGGATACAGAAACCCTGGAGAACAAATAAAAGTAAAAAAAAGTACTGCATGCATTTATAGTCCAATCATTCACAAGAGATTATTAACTATGTTACTTTTATACAACTCTATCAGAAAAAAAGTGAACATATTAAAATATAACATCATTCTTAAAGAGTTCAATGGTGAAAATGTACATGTAACATATACAGATACAGCAATGGAACACTACATTGTTGTCAAGAGAGGAAGACTGTTTTACAAAGGGAGACAGGGAGTAAATCAGCACACAAACTAACATTGGGACAGTAGATGTCACTATCCTCCTGGGCGCCCCCCCCCCCCAATAAAAGACTGGGGAAAAATAAATAAAATAAAATAAAATGAATTGGCATATATAAATAAGTACAAATATACAGAAAGACACAGCTTTACAGGTCTGAGCCAGTTAAACATCTAAATTTACATCTGGCTGTTCATTTTTGTGTGAATAAAATGAATAGGCTTAATTGGCACACAACAATTAAAAAACTTACTCCAAATGAATCAGCTATCAGTTTTAAAGATCAGATATTTTATTTTGATTATTTTATGTGCAATTGCATAATCCCAGAATTAAATATATTATGTGCTTTCTCCGCTGTACAATAAAACAATTTAACATAATTTGAAATAATGATAATAAATAACCTATGGAAAATAATTTTGCAGATTATCTTTGTTAGCTGCAAGGAACTGTTATTTTGGGAAAAATTCAATCAATTACTTGAGCATGTTTAGTTAAATAGTAGGGTTAATTTAATTAATTAATTTGTTTATTACTTTATTAAAAAAATTGCAACTATTCTGGAACTTGTCCAATCGCTCTGTGCTACATCGGTTATTAGAGCATGTTCCGCAAAACTACAGGCATTTATGGCATTTTGTTTTATCTCCTAAAACAAATTCAGCTGAGAGGAATCACTTGTAATAGATTGCCGCAGCTATAGATCAAAAGATTCATCTCTGTACAGTACATCAAATGCTTGAATATGTAATAACATAAATACTGCAGTTCTAGTACAAAGCACAAATATTCAAGTTTAAGTTATGTTCATAATATTTCGTAATATTCACCAGTTCATTAGCAGCATTCATTAGACAAAGGCCAGCCTGATCTCTTCTATTAACCTTCATTAGACATGTTTTTATTTTCAGTAATACAACTCGCCAAAAGAAAATGGAGTAACCGTGTCACTATGGACAACTCGTCAAAGTGAAACATTGGTTTTGAGGTACACATTGCAGACCAAACCCAAAACCAGCTTTTTTGCACTGCAACAGAAAGTAAAAAAAGCATACTGTTGCTCATGGACAAGTAGACATGGGGAAGTTGCAACAGCAGACTATAAGTATATAAGGTTTTGAACTAGAAATTATATAGGAAGAAAAAAATTAATTCACAGTGAACTAAACAAAGCCTTGTCGATGGTTTTCAAAGGTTACACAGCCATATTCAAATGCATATGCATAGTACCATAAGAGCACTGTTCACATAAACTAAGAGGAATAAATAAAAACAATTTTCCTGTCAGACTCAAGAAAGCAAAAGCAAATGGAACAATATAAGAGACTGAATTTGGTATTATTTTACAGAACCTCAATAGGCTTGCTCGGTGCTTTTGCCTATAATGATGATGATGATAATAAAATCCTGGAATCTGTCTGTGGAGTTTCTTTCCACTGTCCATTTACATGTAGGTTAGAAATATAGATATTTTATTTTTCCCAAGTGTACATGTCTAACACATGTGTACATGTCTTTGCACGTTTGTTCTATGATAAACTGGTAACATGTGTTTCCTAATCTTTTCCCCAGTAAGTCTTGGAACAGGCTCCAGCATCGGCTCCCTTTCCCCTAAGTAAAATAATGAATAATAGGTAATCATAATAATAATAATGTTTGTAATAACAGTACAGTAATTGTGCTGATTTAAGGTAAAGTAATTCACAAGTAACAAATTAAGTTAGTGTATGAAAGTAAATCTAAATGTAAATTATAAAAGTTTTAAGTAAAGTTTTTTCACAAAATCCAAATATAATTCTCCGTAAAATGCAATGTGTGGTCCTCAAGTCACAAAAAGTGCACTGTCATGTCAGCAGTAAAAAAAAATAGCCACTGAAAAATTCAAGTTGAATCCACTTTAGCCCAACACATTGTATAGCAATCGTTAAAAAATCAAATATTTACAAACTGTTTGAGATGAAAATTATAAAAATGTAGAATTCCACTATCATTAGTGTGGAGACATAATCATGCAGAAAAAAAGGAAGTTAAAAAGTACTTAACAGAATTCACAGATGCTTTTTGTCCACCATGCTGTAATGTATACTAAATACAAATGAAAATCACCGAACTACGCACGAAGGGCATGTTTCCAGCAACTTCCCTTGACAAATTAGTTTTTGCTTATCAGAATTTGAATCTTTGGAAATGGTATGTTAAAAAAAGTAAGTGGCTTTCAGAATGTTCAGCTAGAAAAGTGAATCAGAGCAATTCAATATCTTTTTCTCCAGACATGCACCTTTGATGTACAGCTTCCTTAAAGGTAAATCTAAGAGGAATGTTCATCACAAATCCTGAAACACAAAGTGGCTGTGAAATACAAATAGAAAAGGCAATAATATGTCTGTGGTAAATTTTGTCAGCAGCCTGCTCCTCTTATATAACTGTATAACAGCCAGATGACATAAAAAAATAAAGTGCATTGAACTCTCTTTCGACTAACAGATCTAGAAAAGTTCTGTGCACAGTGGAGAAAGTGTGAAATTTGCTACAGTTTTTTGAGATTCTTCACTTTTTTGACTTTTCTTGTGCTTGACAGTGAGGTTGATTTTGTCTCTTCATTGCATTTCCCCTTCTTCCTCTGTTTTCACATGTTCCTTGTGCCAGATGATATAAATATTGGGAATAATTGGTATAATATTCGACTAAATTAATAAGTAGGGTATAGTAATTACATAAGATTTGAAAGTTGAAAATTGGCACATTATAATGAGTACAGGATCACTTGGTTATACAAAACTCATTATTCTACTAAAGGTAAATAAGATGCAACAGACAAACTCAATATAGTGGAAACATTTCTTGTGTACTCAGCAGCGCCTGTTTTCTTTTTTTACTTCTAATGATAATAATAATATTTTATCTTTCAACCTTTGATTTGATCTTCATTTTTCCAAATCTTTCAGACTTGTGTCTCCAGGCCACTGAGCTTAGGAGTTAAGATTCGAGGTGTGACTCCAGAGTTGAGATCTCGTTCAAATTCCAGTAGCTGGCCCATGAAGTTGAGGTTGGGAGACACCACTGGCCTGCGACTCCTGACATATTTATAGGCATCGGTCATTGTCATTAGGGTGTGCTTCATCAGGTAAGCGATGACGATAGTCGCTGATCGTGACACTCCAGCTTGACAGTGCACGAGCACGCCTCGACCACTCTGGTGAGCCTCTTCTGAAATAAGTCAGATTAGTATTACATATCAGGCAGTATGCAAGAACAATCTATCATCATAAAACTCTAAAGTTTAGTTTACAGTCCTTCACATTTAACCCATCCGTGCAGAACACACACACACACACACACACACATATACACCAACACTGAGGGAAGTGAGCACAAGTGCACGTCAGCCATGGTACTTGGTGGAATCAAGAATCGAACCAAAGACCTTTGTGTTGCAAGACTGGTAACCACATGCCTATGACTGCCCCAAGGGTCAGATACGAATGAACAGATATCACACACACAAACAAGTAATTAGTTTACACAGTAAAGGTAATGATTAAAAAACATCTAACCTATGAACTCAAAGACCTCCTCAAAATATTGGCGGAGATTCTGTTTGCTGTTGTCGGTAGCAGGTAGCCTTTTATAGCGCACCAAACCAGTTTCAAGGTGGTAAAGAGGCAAGTGGGTGGTAACATTGACCACATAACTGATATTCAGTCTCAGCAGCAGGTCCAGGTCTTGAGCATCCCTCTCATTGCCCAAGTAGAGGAAAGGGAGGATGGGGCTAATCACAGCATTTTCCACATCTGGAGTCATCACGCTCTCATCCGATAGAGATGCAGGGAGTGAGGATGAGAGTGGAAGGGAGAGGTGCCCTATGACAAAAACAAAGACCTTCATTATCTTTTCCACTGTGTGACAAAGGCACCTGTTGTGCAAGTAAGCTGGTAATTATGCAAGCAAGTGGGGGGTTGATACAAAAAGAACATTGTACATAATATGTATTAGGATTTTCTTTCACATTACATTAATCTGCATATGCAGGAAATATTAAGACAGCACTGATTTGAAATGGATTGGCTCATGCATGCTGTTATGCTTACATAATTTCACTGATATTCAACAACAGAATGGAAAGAGATACTGCAGAGAAACACGAACCTTCTGCATGTTTGTATTACATTTGTGCAGCGAATGTAGCCTTTGACAAAAGAAATGAATTTACCAAGTTTATATTTACCAAAATCCACAATAAGATTCTTACCTCGCATGTTCTCGTCATTCTGCTCCCTATTAAAAGAGTTAAGGACCAGATGGAGTGACTGGGCAGTAGGTAAGGAGTGTCCGCCTTCTCTCTCTCTTCCTCTTGCTTTGGGTTTAATAAGGGTGCTAGGTGCTGAAGGTGGAGGGGAGAATGAAGACAAGGGCTCAGAGGAAAGAGGGCAAAGGGAAGGGGATCTTTGAGGCATGTCTAGATCATCATCATTCTCCATTCCTGCATCACCTTCCTTGGTACATAACCTTTTCAGGGAGTCTTGGCCTGGGTCTCTACCTGACCCCATGAAGTCCAAAACTGCCATCTTGCCTTGCTGAAGCCTTCGTCGTCCGGCGTGGTCTGTTAGGTGAGAACGGGTCAATTCTAAAAGGTTTCGGCAGTCCAGGATTACTGGACTAGCTTCATTGCTGTTATTCTGATCATGGCCCAAGTAAGGCTTTCCTGATCCCATCCGAATCCCTGTGCTGTGATAGTTAGGCTGGGTTTTAGAGCGAGTCATTTTCTTTGCAAGCTCATCAGGCCAAATTGTTCGCACGCTGTAGTCATCATCATCATCAGGTTGGTACCCTACCATGGTATGTGGACCAGCACTTTGGACAAAGCCAGGAGGTTTACCTCTGTGAGGGTTAAATGTAACTACTATAGGGTCACTGCTGCAGTAACTACAGGTGGAACTACCAGCCTGGCTTGCTTTAGGGTTGCAGCTACTAACACAACTTTGTAGTGCCCTTAGAGGGGAGGATGAAGAGAAAGGAGAACAAGGCAGACAACCACCAACCAGTTTTTTACGGAAGGCGACATCTTCAGTTGAACAAGATGTACAGCCTAAGGGTCTAAGAAGTCCTGCACGGCAATCTGAGACAGTACTATTTGAGGAGGAGGTGTTAGTGGTGGAGGTTGTGGATAGGCACCCTCCTAAGTTTTTCAACCCCATGGCACCGTCAAAACCTTGCTTGGATGGACTTGCTTTTTGAGTTTGTGTAAATGAAGAAGATGCCTTTCCAGTATTCCCTTTGCATCCAGATGAGTGGTCTCGTCTTCCTCTGCAGCATACAAACCTCCAGCAGTCACAGTTAAATGGACGAGAAAAGTCAATAGTGCAAGTGTGGTCTGGACTTGGGAAGCCTTCACAAGAAGAAGTAGGAGAGAGTGGCAAATTATGCAGGATCTGAGATTGCTGTTGCCTTATATGTGAGGTCCGACTTTGAATGACTGGATGAAATGAGGATGGGGTTCTAAAGGGTGCAGAATTTAGGGCTGCCTGATAGTGGGCATTTAAAAGAGAGGCATGGACTGATGGGGCAGCCTTGTGGTGATGGGGACGACCGTGGGGTTTGGGAAGCTGGTGGACTGATCCCAGTTTGGAATTTTCCTTGTTACCCACAGAAGCAACGTCCCTGAAGCTGGCAGTTGTAAAGCGAGACTTTGGTATCACTTCTTCTTCTTTTGTCCACCTAGAGTTTGACTGAGGTTTTTGGGCTGGAACAAATTCCAAGACCCCACCTGGTGACACAGTGAGGTTGTTTTGGTAATGATTATTATGCTGGATCTTGCTCTGCTGCCTTTCAGCTGTGTCAATCTTCCCTTTGGAATTTCGTTCACCTTGTCCTGAAGCTAAATTTGAAGACACTCTCTTCGACCTACTGCCTCTGACACTTTCACCTTGAACCAAGTTGTGCCTTTTGTCGAAATGGGTTCCTCCTTTGTCCACTGAAACTTTTATGTCTATAGTATGTGTATGGTTGTAGGGTCGTGGGCCCAGCGTCACAGTCCCATTGCTGTGACAATGACTAGGGATCCAACTGCTGTCCTCTGTAGTGCCACCTTTTTCGCCCTTGGCTCTTTGCCCGCGGGATGAGTGCCTGTGTCTGCATTCCAGGGACAGAGAATTGGAGTGTGGATGAGTTTGAGGTGGAAGACGCTGGGGCTGTGGTGAGCGGGGTTGTGAGGAAGACTGGCTGGTGGCTGGTGGAGAAGCCACACAAAAGGCCAAGTTCTTGGGCCTCTGAATAACCACTATGCGCTCGTCAAGGGGAAGAGGAGGCATCTGGGGCTAAACAGAGCTAAATGTTTATAAAGCAGAAAAAAAGGTAAATCAGTTATTTCAGACATTTGAGATAATAGAAATCTAACCAATTAAATATTTAGGGTGATTTGCATTCGTACACAATTTTATCCATAATGCGTATTATTTTGTGTTAGTCACAGCACACAGAACTCCACCAACAATTATGATGACTACTGCACAGAAGCTAATCATAGCTTTTGTCTGTCATCCACATCCTGTTCATATGTCACCAGAATGCAATACTGAACACCGGACAAAACAGTTACATTGGCTACATTATCCTGAATATGAAAATATTAACAGGAACACCACATAAAATATCAATTGTACGTAAAGTATTGTGTTATAATCCACCAAATTCACACCAGCTATTACCTAAACTTTGGGACAAGGGAGGAGAGGGAAAGAGAGTCAGGGGCAGAAGAGGGGCTGGGAGAACAAATATGAGATGTGACATGACTGAATCAGCTCGAGCCCTTAAGTAAGGAACACATGCAGAACTGCACAACAGACATACACATACACTCCATGACACAATCAGCACATCATGCTTGTAATTCCACATGCATACATCCACGCACTGAGCTGTTTGATGGTTTCCTCATCCTCTTTGTTGCCTTTTTGCAGCCTGTGGTGAACGATGTGATGGTTACATTGACCCAGATTTGCTGTTGGTACAAATCACTCTGATCACTTTTGCTCACACACTTGATTGTCTCACATCTCTTTCTCTCTCACACACAAAAAAAATGATGCAATGTAATGGGGTTCTCTTCCTGCCACGTTGGTGCCACATCAGCAAACAGTAAAACTGCAGAATGATCTTGTAAATCTGAGGTTTACAGACAACTCAGCATCATTACAGTTCCAACACTGTAAGTGTAAGCAGGAATGATTAGATTATACATGCTATGCATAAACAAACTTTATAAAATAAAGACAAAACCGTACATCAAAACATTTGTTCTGTAAAGCAGAATGAAGAAAGAAAGTAAGAAAGAAAGACAGAGTTAGAGATACCTCCCTTACAAGCACACGTTGTTACAGTTAGAACATCTTTAGATGTATTAGAAAATCTATATATGTAAATATTTAGCCCAATTCCTTTTAAATACAATGTTTGCTTTGCACTATTTGTCTGTTTTGCATTTTTATTCAAACTGAACAAAAAACATAAAATAATTATAAGAGTTAATCAATAAAATGTAACTGAATTTTAATGCTGGATAAGGTCAGCTTTGCTTTCATTTTTCATTAGTTTGCATATTCCTGCTTCACACATTAGCTTAAAGAATACGGTATGTGTCCAAGCTTTGCAGAGTTAGAGTTTAACTTCAATCAAATTCAAGACCCTTCATAAATTTCTTATTAGATGCAAATCAGAGCTCTGACTTAGTCCGTCAAGGACATTCACAATCCACAAGATAATTTTGAAATTATAAATAGACAAATTTATCCTGAGGTAGCCAAAACTGAAACAGTTAGTGTCAGAATTTTGTCACTTTGTGTGAAATGTCATTGACTCCTGAACAAGTGTTACTCTGGTAATTTATCCAAATCACTCATTTTTAATATTACATTTTCTTTAATATCAATTATTATTTATTATCATTATTGTTTTTACGTTAAGGGTTAGGGCGACACAGTGGCTTAGTGGTTAGCACATTCACCTCAAAGCGCTGAGGATCCAGGTTTGAACCTAAAACATGTATTGAAGGTAAATTGACTTCTCCACATTGCCCCTAGTCTCTCTCTCTTTATATATATATATATATATGTGTGTGTGTGTGTGTGTGTGTGTGTGTGTGTGTGTGTGTGATTGTGTCCCCAGCGATAGATTCTGTTTTGGGTGTATCTGCCCAGCACCTGAAATGTTCTCCCCTGGATGGCCATGAGGAAACCCCCCCCCAACCCTAATAGAGGTTTAAGTGGAAGATAATGAATGAATCAATTCTAAGGGTTAAGGGTTACAGTATATGTATACAGTTTGGTGATTTGATTTCATTCTTTTTATGTTGTACCTGCACAAAAAGTATCATATTACAGCCTACTAATTTTTCAATGAATAGCACTTCTTAAAGCTTTAAACATGTTCCTGCAAAATTAACGATCCAGCAACATTTCCACAGTTCCACTATAACCTGCGTTACATATGGGCCGCCTACTCAGCATCATCCGACCCCTGCCCACTCACACACTATAGAGTTTTAGACATTGCCTACATGTTCAAACTGAGCTGATTTTTTTTTTTTTTAAGTTTGAAGTCAGAATTAGTGCATTAACTGATTTTAGGTGCTATCAGCCCTCGTTGTGTATCCTCCTCTCAGTGAACCAATCATCTCTGTGCGACTCCTTTGTCCCCAGCTGTAGGGATTATTAAATGTAACCTATAGACCAGTTCTGCTACTCAGATATAAAGCATCTACTGCTTTAGTTGGTGTGTATACTAATAAATAAGTGGACTAGAATACTAATTTGAACAAAATAAGTTACAAACCCCCAATTATTTTTGGCACATGTCGCAAATGCTGTGTTATCATTTACACAACCATTCGCACATGACCCGCTGTAACTCACGTGTCATTATGACTCTGACATCTTGGTATAATTAAGCAATTTTGGTTTGAGCCGCAGATATTTGTTTTTCGTTTGGATGCGCGTTTCTGTGCGTCTTTAACAGCGGGAGGATTGTGGAGTAAATGTCTGGAATAAACAATAAGCATCACGCAGGCCTGGCTTAACGCAAAAAAAAAATCACTGCTGCCATCAGATGCGTTTAATCAAGCCGAAATGATGGCTTTTCATAAAGCAATAAATATACTACGTTACAGACACGTCCGCTGTGTAGACATTATTTTTCTTTAACCCTTTGTGCTTCAGTTTCGCTCCGACGCGCATTTACACTGTCTTTCTACATCTGCATTTTCTCATCTTCAGCAAGAACGTGCGTTTTCCGAAACGTTCTGATCATCTGCCTACGTTCCTCCATTCGTGGTTAAACAAACATCTTATTCCCCCTCCGCATATTTAAACAGAAATGTGTATTATTCACAGCGGTCGATGCGGTCGCTCACACAGGCGCAACGGCACCACGAACATCAATGTGCGCCTGTATGTGCGTGCGCTCGCCCGTGTGTGCGCTCGGCACGTGGAGGCGGGGCATGGAACTGCATGACATCACCCCCGACCAATGACTGCACAGAAAAGCAACAACAAAATCCTGGTCATGGCACTTGACCCTCCGAACGTACAGTGGGATTTCATGATCAAGGGTGATTTCAGGTGCATGTTCTAATGACAAACCCGAATAACCCGACTCAGTGAAAGTGAAAAACCCCATGAAGGAAGTGAAAGTGGCTTATGTGTGCTTTTAGTCGAAGGTTTACAACTTATTAAGGTTTTATTTATCCCATTTTGTCCGTAAAGCACACGCCTGAAAGCCCCAGTTGTACAATACACAATGTAAAATATATCCATCGTAAGGCTGCTGTATGGACAATGTGCAAAAATACATGTGTTGAACTATAGCCTGTTTACTGACGTTTATAGGCAAAAAATTTTGTGCTTTTGTTTTTATTGATTTAGAATTAGATCCTACATACAGTACATTTTAGATCCTAAATGACAACATTGTTCCAAAACCAAATCTATAAAATAAATGCGATTTCTACAAATAAAAATAGCCTAATGAAAAAATGGAAAACGTGAGGGATTTTTTCAGAAAACTTATGAATATTTTGATGAATAGTATTAATAATCACCTAGAATAGTTGTAGTATATATATATATATATATATATATATATATATATATATATATATATATATATATATATATATATACAGTACTTGACATTCATGCTCGCTTAAACCTAAAGGATTATTTGATAATATGTGCAAGTCAGTTTAATATAAAACTGCAGTTGCCATAAAGTGTAGAAGCAGTGGTTACTTGTTTTTTTAACTATTAAAAAACATACAGTAGGCGGTACGGTGGCTTAGTGGTTAGCATGTTCTCCTCTCAGCACTAGGGATTCCCGGTTCGAATCCCCATCTGGGTGGAGTTTCCATGTTCTCCCCGTGTCTGCGTGAGTTTCCTCCGGGTTCTCCGGTTTCCTCCCACAGTCCAAAAACATGGATCAAGTCAATTGAATTCTCAAAATTGCCCCATATAGAGTGTGTTTGTGTGAGTGAGTGTGTGCCCAGCGATGGATTGGCGCCCTGTCCTGGGTCTATCTGCCCAGCGCCCTCCCCTGGATGGGCATGGGGAACCCCACCGCGACCCTAATAGAGGATAAAGCGGGAGATAATGAACGAATGAATGAAAACATACAGTAGTTAAATATTATCGTATGCGTCCTTATCACACATGCACCAATAGATGGCAGCAACGCGCCAGTGCGTTCACAATCACATTTAATTCACAATCACATTCATGAAAATAACCCTATAGGAATAACATCTCTCTCTCTCTCTCTCTCTCTCTCTCTCAGTTTAAATCGATTCAATTGAAATAAACTGAATGTGCTTTACTGGCATGACATTTACAGTTCCAATCAAGAAAAAAAAATTGTACCCCTGACATGGGCATGGACCCCCCCCCCAGCGTCCCTAGTAGAGGATTAAGTTGAAGATAATGAATGAATGAATGAATGAATGAATGAAATGTTTGCTGAGTCTGGTCTGCTCACAGTAATCTGCCAATATTACCTGTGTTACTAGAAATAAGCCAATATTCAATAACCTTTCATGTTGTGTTTTTTGAGTGGCATATAGGGGCTAATGAGGGCGGCACGGTGGCTTAGTGGTTAGCACGTTCTCCTCTCAGCTCTAGGGATTCCCGGTTCGAATCCTCATCTGGGTGGAGTTTCCATGTTCTCCCCGTGTCCGCGTGGGTTTCCTCCGGGTTCTCCGGTTTCCTCCCACAGTCCAAAAACATGGGTCAAGGTCAATTGAGTTCTCCAAATTGCCCCATATAGAGTGTGTCTTTGTGAGTGAGTGTGTGCCCAGCGATAGATTGGCGCCCTGTCCTGGGTGTATCTGCCCAGCGCCCGAAACGTTCTCCACTGGATGGGCATGGGGAACCCCCCCGCGACCCTAATAGAGGATAAAGCGGAAGGTAATGAATGAATGAATTAATATAGGGACTAATGAAGTATGTAGAAGAGATGGACTACAGTCTATAACTAGAACTAACAAAGTGGTAAACAAAGTTGTGAAAACGGACAACGAGTCTAAATTAGTTTAATGTCGTAGTTGAACCGTCTACAAGGAATGTGAATGCGAAATCTTGTCATTACGTTTGCTAAACTAATGATATTTAGTTTTTTTTCGCAAAAGTCAAGCGCTAAAGGCTTTTATTTTAAAGTGAGAGGAAGCGGATGGGAGGTCGGACGCGTTCACGCTCTGGTTTCACGCTCCCTGTTGAAAGCAAACAGCCGCGGTGTCCGTGCGCTGCAGTGCCGCCCCGCCGCTCCGCTCCGCCCGCCGCCCCGCCGCCGCCGCCGCCGCCGCCCGGCCTCCGCCGTCGAATCGAATCGAATCGAATCGAGCTGAGCCGAGAGAACGGCGTGGATCGAACAGCACGGAATCTGCATCCGGAACGAGCGTTGTCTCCGCGCGAGAGAGAGAGAGAACCGAGAGAACGCAGAACATAGAGAACATAGAGCACACAGCGCGTCGGTCGTCGGCAGGTGCTTTGATGTGCTTTCCACCTCTGCGCCGTTGGACTGCGGGGCGCGAGGAGGTGTCGCTATGACGTTGTTGCTCGGTGATCATTAGCTTCAGTTGACATCTGAGAAATCGAAATCCCCATCAAAGCGCCGCGGATGAGCGCGCAGGCCCGCTGTCGGACTCGAGCTTATTCGGATGAGGGACCTCTCCTGCACGCCGAGCCCCTCCGATGTGAGCGTCAGACGGGAGCTAGCCCGTTAGCCACCTGGCTAACCAACTTCCCCTAAAACTTTTGTCGGCCGGGTTTAAGCGATCGACTCCGCGCTGAATTAAACCGGGACTCGAGCCTTTCCATTCGGACGATCGTGCGACTGTCGCCGTTCGCTGTCGCGTAGTGGAATTAAGCGGGGACCCGCCGGAGTCTCCCACCCGGCCTAACTCGATCCACGGGCTTGAGTTGCGCCAGTCGGGAAAACGTCGCGTTAAAGTCGGCTGTGCGTGTTTATAGCCCGGTTAGCTGGTCGGGTTTGGGCCGTGATGTCGGTGCATGCAGGTCGTTTTCTCAGGCTTTGTGATCAGTGAGGGATCGCAGCTGAAACTCGGGCAGCGGGTTGTTTGTTGCAGTTAACGATACGGTTTGTTCGGTCGGAGCCACTGATTTAACGGGACGCTCAGTTCTCCGTCAGCGCGGCGGGGGAATTATGACCTGACCGTCGGAATCGGCTTGTTTACAGTGAGAGCCGCGCTGAACTGCCGTTAGCAGACTTTACAGAGCTGATCTGGAGTTGGACTTCGAACGCGAAACGCCACCGATGCTCCTGATTGAATTCTGAGAGGAGTCCACTGAACCACCTTAAAGTACAATGACAACGCGGAACCAAATGCTGCAAATGATTGAACATTCATCAAGCCAGGTAAGACGTTTTCAAAGTTTTCCTTTCTGCCTTTTCTGCTTATCTGGATTTCTTGACTTTATATGACACTAGATCAGTTTTTTTTGTAGGGCAGGTAGCTCAGTGGTTAGGGCGTACAATCTGAAGGTTGGGGGTTCAAAACCCAGGTCCACTGAAGTTATCAATGAGGGTCCTTGAGCAACCCCCATTGCTCCCGGGATGTTGTCATTTACCCTGTGCTTACCTTGTAAGTCGCTTTGGATAAAAGCGTCTGCTGAATGACCAAATGTAATGTAATGCAAATGTTATCCAAAGTGACTTGAAAGTATCCCCCCGAACCTGATGAGGGTCAGCTGTAATGCAGTACCCCATAGAACACTAACGTTTGAGGGCCCTGCTTAACACTGGCACTGGATGCTGTATCTTTGGTAGTTTTAGGGTTTTATTCCCCCAACCTTCTGATGGACAGCCCAACATTCTAACCACTGAGCAAGGGTTCTAATAGGCATTTATTGAAGGCACAGTTAGTTTTCTCGGTTAAAGTCCAATTTTAATACTTTAGCTCTTCATTATGAGGCAGATGTTTCAATATACTGAGCATGCAGCATCATCAGCACAATGAGGAAGAATTTGTTAATATATAACACAAAAACATCCCTTTTTGTGTGAACACTAACAAAGAAAATCACATTTTAATTACTTGTAAATCATTATAAAGAAAATAAACCATATTTAATACCAGTGGCTACAATAAAGGGTCATTGTTTTCTGTGTACATGTTTTGCAAAATCACTATTGCCACAAAAAAAACAGCTGCACCAAAAGGGGGTCAAAAATGGTCTCATCAGTCAGACAACATTTATTAGAAAAATGGAAAGTTTGAACATAATGTCACGTGTTCAAAACACTGTGCTTAAATAGTTCTTTATTATTTTTCAGTTTAATTGCTTATTAACATCATTTCCAGTATTATAAAGCCTTAACAAGCTGTTTCAGAGCATGGGATCATGATGTTTGTTGGTTTTTCAAATTTTGTTTAATAGTAATATAAGCACATGATGCAAAATTTGTGTTATTAGAAAGATCAGCTATTTGAATAAAACAATCAAAGCATTGTAGTAACCCAATGATATTTAAGACCTCAACTTCTAGTACATGATGGCCTTTGGAGGAAGTTGCTTTTTGTCAGTGATGTCAGCAGTTGTATGGGAATTTTTTTTGTCTGTTAAATTTAGAAAACAATTCCCCTTTTCTCATGTTTGGTGATGTAGTACATTATGAAAACGGGTAGTTTGCTAAACACATGTTTATGGTAATTGGTGTTCTGTTATATTGTAAAAATGTATTTTAATGTTATGTACCAGCAATACTTTACAATTTAGTACACATTTCCTGGTTCCAGATAATCTTTGTAGTTTCATGAAGCAATGTTTTTTGTTTGTTTTGCAATGCTCGACACCTAATCTCAGTACAGACTAACATTTCCAGTTCAGCTGGGTGTGGATCAAGTATCAGTGAAGTGGTGTATGTATAGTGAGGGTTTATGGTGACCTACAGCCAGCGACTCCTGTTTTGTTTCAGACCTGGAGGGATATACTCATTATATACAAATTAACATTTTCTAATCACTTAGGATTTTTTTTTTTGTTTAAATATTAATACTACGTTCAAGTTGTTGTAAATTCTGAAATATATTGAATCATATTTAATAAACACTTAAATAAAGAAGAAGGGTGAGTTCTTTAATTACCCACTCTATCCCCAACCACAGTCAAACCTAACTTAAATTAACAAAAAAAAAAAAAAAAAAAAAAGAATTCGCAAGTGTATTCTACAAACACAATGGTAATGTAATGTATTGGTACATAGATGTTGCTTCAACAATGCCCTTTTATACATTTCTGATGTCTAAATATTTTATGATATTCTCAGGAAAAAATCATCAAATGTTTTTTTTTAGCATCATAATGGTACATTTCGTAATACAGCTCCAACTTCAAATAAATAAAATATTTCCACATTCCAGGTTTTTACCTACAGATTTTTATAAAGATCCTTGGTTTAGAGATTATTCTATTGTAATGCAGGATTTCCTAATGTTTTCAGGACGTTTACACACTGTACAAACACTTGACTTTAAGGTCACGTATAGTTCAAATGTTTTGAACTTTTTGTCAACCTTGTGCAGGTTCCATGACAAAGCTAAGCAGACTACTGTCCTTTTTTATTGTACTGTTTGTTGTTTAACAATATATTTTGTTTTTTGAGTTTGAGGCAATAGAATGACTATCATATTCCAAAAAAGATCGGTGGTACTGGTTTGATGTCATTATATAATAAAGGCACCACCATTCGTTTTATTATTTTATGGTGTATTTATAGTTAAAAACTATACATATGCAATAATATCCTCACTTCTTAAGAAATAAATTATGAAGGAAAGCCTGTATTGGCTAAACACATGAACTCCAAATATTAAATTCATCTCTTTATAGCCTTACACTTATTTACATGTCATGAGCAATGACAGTTAGTAAATCAGAGTGAAACTATCCTGCTGACATCCCATAGTGACAGCTGACTTATTATTACCTTTTATCATGCTTAAAGATTCAATTAAAAGTTTGTTAGGCCTTTAACGTTTTTACATTACATTTTACGTTCATACATGGTAACCCTAATGGAATTATAAATGTGCATTGCTCCACGCTGTGTATGTAAAATCAGAGACAGTAGTTTATTTGTTGCTGCACAGTCATCCTTTGTGTCAGTCATCCTTTAATTCAACA
Organism: Corydoras sp. C115; assembly: GCA_019802505.1. Classification (NCBI taxonomy): domain Eukaryota; kingdom Metazoa; phylum Chordata; class Actinopteri; order Siluriformes; family Callichthyidae; genus Corydoras; species Corydoras sp. C115. The sequence goes on from JAFMOC010000045.1 coordinate 3,119,332, forward strand.
GTGCACACTGCATGCTGCCCAAAAGATGCTGGGGATTGAAACTTATTCTAAATTTAGTAGCACCACCACACCACCATCATGTTAGTATCACCATCACCACAGTGCTAAGAATTATTTATCACCTAAATAATACCTGACCAATAAAGAATAGCATGCTAAGAATGAACAAAAAGTATGCAGTGAAACAGATTGACAACACTATGTTGTAAGTAGAACTGGACTGTAATTGTGAAAACAAGGCCTGAAATTGTATTTAATCATTAATTAAATTAGAAAATGTACTATAGGTATCACTGCAAGATACCTGATTCTACAATCTCAGTTCCTGGGATTCATGTGTAGAAACAATGTAGGAAATATACGATTTATATAAAGCATATATGTTTTTGCTGGCAAAAAAAAAATCAATGATTTAGAATTATATAAAGGTAAACATTGATGAGCAAAGCACAGTGCATATTATCCATAGGCTGGCATATGTCACTTTAGTGTTCCTTCTGCTGGTGCACCTGTTAATATTGCCTGTTCGCACAGAGAGGATGGACCCCCGCCTCTAAAGGAAATGGTCAGGGAGTTTTTTTATTTTTTTTTATCTTGCCAGTCACCTTGACTTGCCTTTTAGGGGGTTTCAACAATTATAAAGCTGCTTTGATACAATGCACTACTGTAAAACAAGCGTAATAATTTTGACCTATAAAATAGCTGTAAAAGTTATAGGTCCATGAAATGCTCCTCAGCTGGGTAGTTGCTCACTGATGCACACAAAAATAGTCTAAACTCATATTAGTTAAATTTTAAGCCATTATTGGTTCTGGAACATGCTGTGACTTTTTGGATCATGTGTCTCTTGTGAGTTTGTCTGAAGGTAAAATGTTTTTGTCATTAAGCACTCCCATATCAGAGTCTCTGCTGTGGATGAGCATTGGGTTTTACCTGAATGTCCGTGATTTTATTTTATTTATTTATTTTTTGCTTGAGTGAAACCTAATTTTAACTTGTGCAAACACTGGATCCAGCTGTTTCATGTCACTCACAGTTGTCCCTTGCAATAACCAACCATTCACATCCTTACTTTTACTAAATTTGCATCGCATTTGGTAAACTGTGCATTGCTGCAATTAACCAAAAGGCTGGAAACTTGTATGCAAATACTGTTAATGATTTAGGACTTAATATTTATTAAATTTACATACATATGTTTGTTTGTATATATTGTCTATTACTGATTTTACTCATAAGTAAAGACTTGTTGAATTCATTGGCCGCTGGTTTTATACTTCGATTTGCATTGCTTGCTCTGTCGAATGGAGTAGATGAACGGGACGGGTTAGCAGTGAAGTAAAGGGTTAAGTACAGTGTTGGGGTTCTGGATTCTCAGGAACAGTGTTTTGGGTGAGGGGTGGGGACAAGTGGGTGGGTTCAGCTGCTCTCTGTTTGTGTTCTGACAGCTTCTGCCCCCTTCTGTAAATAGCCATGGTGTGATATTAATAACCTAGTAATCGACAAGCTGGCTCACACTTCTCTTTTATTTACCCCTCCTACTTCGACCACTGTGTCTGTGTTTGCTTGAGGAACTTCAGTCCTGCTCTTTATAAGTGGCCTGTGTGTGTTTTTCATACTTGTTTTTGTGGTTAGTTTTCTTTAAAAATAAAACCAACTTAGATGTTTCTTATGATCTTAAATACGTTGCACGGATTGGGATGAGACCAGATTTCCACAGTTCTGGTCTGATGTTAAAGGAGACAAAAGATGTATTCATGGTGTATTTGAATAAAATGGGGGTACCTCAGCACCCCTGTGCCAAATTTGTGTTTACCAGCCAAGTCGTTTGTGCTTGCATGTGTGTAAAGTCATATGTTATTGAGAGCTGCTGCTGCTGCAGTACATTTGGAAACACATAGTGTGAGACGAGAGGCGGCTGTAAGGCTGAAGTGCACACTTTGGTGGGGGGGGGGACAAGGCCTGTTTTAAGCAGCGAATCTCTATGGCAACAGGAAAGTTCTCTGCTAAGACGCTGCCGCTAAGAGAAAGGTTTGTGCTTTATTTCGCAGCCATTCTGCCAGAAGTCTTCAGTTTTTAAATTGCTACTGCTCCCACTGACTCGCTTTTGTTTTTAATCTATTGTACATAACCTAGATCTGTGTAACTGTGGATAGGCTTCATAATGTCAGAGGAGTTCATTGCCGTTGGCTGTAATTTATTGTTCTATCTCTTATTTTTTTATCTCTTATACATTATGTTGAATGTGCATTGATTTCTTGTAATAATTTAGCTCCAAGCCCACACATATTGCTTAATGTAAAAAGGATTAGGACGCTTTTGAAAGACTCAGTTTGTATTTTTGGCATTGCAGTTTATGAAATTACTAGGTCTGCTTTCTATTTAACCAACACGTAGTCAATTAAATGAGTCTTAATGAACCATGTTAGTTGTAATGCCCTAATGCTGCATATGAGTTACATCTCATCAGGTAACAATGGCCCTGTTTAGTTCTTGTGTTTTGTGGGTGCATGGTTTGATGGCGCGATGTAAACACAGTTAGTTTTTGTTCTGTTGGAATATGATTTTTCAAAAATCAGTTTCAGGACAGTATCTGGCAACCTTGGTTGTGTTATGTCTTTGAAATGTTAGATTAGTTTTGTTAACTAATGTTAATATTTTACCCTTCTGTAAAGAACATTAATGTTAACTAGAGTCTATAGATAAGTTGAAGTACATGATACATCCTGACTTCTCAGAAGGTGCATTCCAAGTGTCATAGTTTACTGGGATGTGGACAGCGCGGTACATTTGAACGTCTAGAGGGAGATTCCAAACTGTAGAGAAGGAACCACTAAACTGTATATGGATTAGTAAGCAATGCTTTTTTTTTTATTTATTAATTGACAATTGGTGAGTTAAACGTGAGAAGCTTTACTTATTTAAACTTTTGGAACATTGGGTGGAGCTGCTGTTCATGTACCCTGATCATGGGTAAGCCAACCTAATGTTTTAGAAAAAAACTGGTTTTGCAAGCAGACAGGTAGAGCTAGTCCGTCTTAACCGCAGTAAGCCTTTTTACAAAGTGCACTTGTTTTTATTCAGCAGTGAACAAGCTGCACAAGACCGATGCTGACCTACATTTGACCGCTTGTGTTTTCACCACATCACATGCTAACGTCCCTGATATTCTGTAAAAGTCCTGCCATTATTATATATGTTAATTGAGATTATAAACATTTATTAATCTATTTTTTTCACATTAATGTTGTTTTTGATGCCGTGGTTTGAACTTGTGGTTTTTGACCAGTGGAAAGGCACCGCTGGATTGCAGGGCTTCCTTCAGACCTTTGGCAGTTGTGTCAGATAGCTGGATGGTCTTCCGTTACTTTGCACACATACAGTTCCCTTTTTTTGCTACAAGAGAATTAACGAAACTACAAATGTTATTGTCCAGTTTTTAAACTATTCACATACATCTGTGCATCATAATGTTAATGTCTTAATCTTATAAACCTTATGCCTCAAACATATTTAATACTAGTTGTATTACATCATTATACAGTTTTTATACAATATATTATAAATATGCTTCATAGAAGATTCCATTATTCGGCTCCTTTTATAAAGAACAGATAATGAGCTGTGTTTTCGAGACTGCCTTGCCGTTACTGGCTGAAACCAAAAGTCTGAATTAAAATGGTTTGATGTTTTGCTATTGTGTCAAACTACATGTTTGTCTGGCTTATAGATATGAGCAGCACCTGCCTCACACATCCACCCCACGTCTGTTTTAATCTCCCCTTCCAGTCTCATAAATTGTTACATTAGGCAAATTTACACCAGCACGTTTTTAAACCAGGTTTGTCTTTTGGTTGGCTCTTGCTTTTTGCTGAATGGGTGTGGCCCTTAGTAAAATGCTCTGCAGTGATTTGAGCAGATGTTGAAAAACCACAGCAGCTTTGGGAGAACCACAGCAGAGCTCATTTTTTTCATCTTGTCATTCCTTTTCTGCTGAAAATATTTTGGGGTTTGTCATCAGAACATGGCTCTAAGGTCTTTTTGGGACATGCTGGTGAATGGTCAGGCTCATCTTAGGGCTTCGTTACGTTTCTTACAGTCTGTTGGCATTGATGTGTTTAAAATGCATTTAACAGGGAAATGGGTTGTTTTGGATTAAACACAGACTTTAATGTGATTTCTGTTGCATTATGGCATCAATATAAAACAAATTGACAATTTTTGGTGCTATCTATTGGCATGTTGTGTAGCAGGTCATCTAATCAAATTCTCATGCTTTGGGTATATTTACAGTTTTTGCAGACACTTGTACATATTAACTTGTATTGGAAACATTATTTCCCTTTCTGAGGCATGAGGCTCAGACAGCAGTGGCTTCATTGTGGAACCCTGTAGTTAATTTGAACTTTAACCACTAAACCACCGCTGCCTTCCTGTCTAGTTATTGGAAGGAACCATAAGAATAAGGAAACTAAATCAATTAAAAATATACTGTAATGGTTAATGAACTTAATTTAAACAAAAAAAGTACAAAAGTTTTTTTTACATAAATTATTTTTTACATTCAAGTCTTCCAAGATACATTTACATATGTATTTTTAAAAATATATTAATTTAAGAAAGAATAAAAATGCCCAGCGCCTGAGACGTTCTCCCCTGGATGGGCATGGGGAACCCCACCGCGACCCTAATAGAGGATAAAGCGGGAGATAATGAATGAATGAATGAATAAAATGATGTGTAAAAGTTTTTTCAAACTATTCATTAAAAAAATTTTTTTTAAATGGCAAATTTTATAAGCAAGGTATTAATGACCTTGTTCTCTATATGCTTTCAATACAAATGAAGAAAAAAAGAAACTCACTAAGTTAGCTGTTTTTGAAATACTGCCCTGGATTATCTAATACTGATAACCTTGACTTGATTAAAGTTGCTCAGATTGTTCAGTTTGTATCATTTTGTTTTGAATTGCTTATTTTCCCTAAAGCTGATCTAGAGAGGACTTACTATGTATTTTATTTCCATACAGAAAAGCTGCAATCATGGAAGAAATAATTGATAATTGAAAACCTGCCATCTTATGACTTGAAATCAAGAAAAAAAACATCCATGGAAATTAGATCATGTGAAAAAACGTACTTTAAAGGGAATTTTAAAAGGCAATCAAAACTCAATTATTATTCCATATTGTTTGTCAATAGTAATGGTGGTTTTCCTTAAATTGTATTTGTTTTCTAATGTGCTAGTCTGCTGGTATAAAGCCTCAATGTATGTAATTCAGAGACTTTCTTTAATGAGCCATGTCAGTTTGGTGAGACAGATTTGTGTAGTTTGTGATATTAGTCATGATTTTTTCCTGCAGGTTTTCTGGTGATTTATTTTATTATTTCAGATAAACTGATTGTAAAAATCCAAAAGATTCAAATGTCAATCAGATCTTGAGCAGATTTCAGCTGCCTTTGTTCAGAATGTCGTAATATATTGTTCTACTTACTACTAATTACCAATATCCAGTGACTTTGTTTTGACAGTTGGAGTCAGATATTGTATATTAACGAAGACATAAAAATTACAGCTTCAAACTTTTATCTTCATGTTCATTCATGTTTTGTGCAGCACTGAAAAGAATGAGTTCTTATTTAACAGTGCAATCATCTTTTTCTCAAAATGATTTTAAAAATAAAATTAGTTTATGAGCCAGTGAAATAAAACCAACCAGCAATTTCAGTCTTATTTTCAGACCAGTTATTACCAAATATTTTAACTGACTATTAAAGGACATATCATTTGCTCATATTACATTGTTGCCACTGAAGCACCCACAGGTCAAACAGTTCCATCTCTGAATGAAACCTGAGAAAGTAACGTTTAATAATGTTAGTCTAGAGTCCACTCAATGTGCAAATACCAAAATATGGATTCTTACTCTGGCTTTTTGAGGGAATGGTTGCTTTGTTTGCATTTTACATAGCTGCTTATTAAAGAAATATTGTGACATGAATCTGAAAATTATAGGGAAAAAAAAGCAAAAACAACAACAAATATCCATATTTATTCATGTTTGAATGTGGATGAATGTGCATGATTCTTGGTACTACAGTGTGATGGAGGAGAGTTAGTATTTGGTGCACTATTATGTTGAGTGCTGCTGGAGTATTTATATACATACCACATGCTATATTAGATTTTGTTGTTAATCTACCTTGTTGCACCACCATGTAGAGGTAAAATCAGTAGCTCATATGTTGTTGTCACCACCACCCAAACAACATCTGCTCTGTAATATCATGTTAAGGTCCTGACCAGGAGAGAACAGAGTAATAGGAATTATGTTTGTAGAGAAACAGTTGGACCACAATCTGTAATTGTAGAGTTATAAAGAGAATCTGCATCGTAAGTGAGTTTGATGAATTGACAATGAGTGTAGAAAACGGGAGGTGCACAGATGATGTCTGTAATAAGGGTGACTGTTGACCTTTTGTATAAACCTACAGACATTACAATGTGTACTGTTTTCCTGTAAATGCTCCCTGGCTTTTTAACTAGCGTAACCTTGCAGGATGGCTCAGTTTCTTCGGTGTGAAACTCATGTCATTCCATTGTGTTCTTCCAGCTGTCTTGGCTTGTCATGGCTTGTATGAAGTCGACTCCTTGCCAGGCTCTCTCTCACTCCCACAATCAATTCCCCAGACAAACCCAGACACGTTGCTTCCGGACTGCGTTTTTTTTTTTTTTTTTTTTTTTTTTTTTTTTTTTTTTTTTTTTTGCATCGTCCTGCATATATCTTCTTCTCATCCGCTGGAACTCAACTTCCACAAATTACACTATTTCCTGTTGTGCTCTGCACTTTGAGGAAGGTGTTCCTCTCAGCTAGAACCCCCGAGAGAGACTTGCATGTACGTCCTATTTTAGGCTATTTTTGCTGTGGGACATGCTATTGTCATGTGGACTTTTGCTTAAGGTCTCTTTGAAAAGCTTTTCCGACATGTTTGTACTTCTTTAAATCGGGTAAAACTAGAGGAAAATAAGCAGAAAATTTGCTGCAACTGCAGCTTAAAAAATAGATTTTTTTTTTACCTACAGTTATGTAATGGTTATTCTTCAGTTACTTAATGCGTTGTCTGGTTGTTACATTACTGTCATACGCAGTATTAGTGTTGGGCTTATTGTATTCAAAGTGTTGATTGCTGTAGAGTTGTGGTTGTGTGAGAAACTTCCTGTCTCTGTGGGTAATTTTGCTTCCCCTCCTCCACACTAAAGGCATCGGTCATCTTGTAAGGTGTGGTGATTGTTGATCCCGTGTTGATTGATTTTATGTGTTCAAGAGATCAGATGTGTGTAATTTGGTCAAGATTGGTGCAGTATTACGATGCAACAGTGTTTGCTGTGGTGAAGGTCAGAGCTGTGTGCAAATGAGAACTGCATTGCTGTCTCACTGCAGTGCTGTGCTACAGATCACTGAGCTCTATGATGCACAAGCCGATGATGCCAGCCAGCACTAAACAGCATAGCACACATATGCATTAGGTTCATATACCCCCTTATTAAATGTAAGTATTGGTCTATGAACATGTTTGTGAGCTTTATCTGACAAAACTGCCATTTTTTCCCAGCTTTTTTCAGCAAATTAACCATCAGCCAAAGGACAACCGTACCCCCATCATTGTACCTAAATGTTTAAGAACCACCTGGTAGATTTCTAGCCCCTAAATGTTTTAAAGAAATGTAAAAAGGGAATCGACTTCTCTTCTGTGTTAAAGCCGCTTCTTCGGACTGCTGTGTGATTAATGTTTCACGTTGTTGTGCAATAACTGACTGACATTGTAAGGCCTGTGTTTAACACTAAGATCTGCCCTACTGTGAACCGTGCAAGCAGAAAAACACTTTGCAGTATGGCTAGCTGAAAGTAGATAATTACAGCAATCGTAATCCATCACTAGAACAATCGGCCCACTGCACCAGCATACTGAACATATAAATCTGATTCTGGATATAATGTTGCATAAACATTGTATTTATGTCAGTTAAATGCATACTAGATTCTCTAGATGTTCTGTAGATTACAGAGAACGTCATCATCTAACAGAATTTGTATAGTAATTATATATGTGTAATATTCTCTTAAAGAGCCAGTGTACACATATTCATAAGGCACACTCGGCCAAAATGGGGACTAATTCTATGAAATGTTATTTGACTAGTGTATATGTTCCTTTTTAATGAATCTAATAGCTGTCCTAATGAAAGTGTGACTAATGTGAATCTCAAGAATATTTAAAATTGTCTACAAAATGGATTAAAAGTTGAGGTGTATGTTGCTAAATTTTGCCTACAGTTTCACTTTTGGTTTTGTCTTTTTACCAGATAGTGATGTTTCTGATGTCTACTTTGCTATAAAAACTAAAATCCACAGGATGGCTAATCTACAATCCCAAATTACTAAGCTGAGTAAGACTTCCAAGAAAAGCAAAGCAAACTGATAAGAGATCTTTAAGGGTGGAGGCCCCTGGTGAATTTTGATGGCTTAAAAATGATATAAGCACAATGTTTCTCTTAAGTTTGCTGGATAGAGGAAATTAAGATATTATAAGCTAACAATTAACCCGTTAGTTGAGAACTTACATTGGAAAGAAAGGGACCTTGGTCTGATTCAAACTGTATAGATGCAGTAAGAGGAGTATGTCCTTTACTATAATTAATTACTTTCCGAAGCCAAATTTCAGTGCGTGTATACATTGGCAAGGCCACGCTCCACTATACAGACTATTTCAGGGTCAGTAATGGCATCAGATATTTCTGATGATGATGAATTGTATACCCCCCTTAAATATCTTTAAAAAAAAAAAAAACCTTATTTCAAATAAATCCAGTGGGATCCAGAAAGAGATGCTGGCTTGTTGAATTCAGTTGAGGATATGTTGTAAAATAGCTTCAGTTATACAGGATAGGAATGCATGTGTGTGTCAAGGGTGGGCCTTTTAATATTTTTATATAAACTGGACAGTCTCTGAAAGAAGTTTGGTAAGGATCATTAGCGTTGCAGGAAACAAGATTTTATCCAAGGCTGGTGCTGCACCTTGACAAAGGCAGCAAGTTACTTAGCAACAGTTATGATATAGTCTGGAAAGACTGTAGGAAAATGCACCAGAGTTCTGCACAAGCTTATTAAATGTCTGCATGAGTGTACCGTGATTATAACAGAGAACAAAAAATGCAACTGGTCTACTGTTTTTAAACAAAGAGCACAGCTGATTGGATAATACAAAGAATCTTACAGTTTAGTTGATTATTGGAGATTGCTTTACCTAACGTAACCTTAAAATCTGTATTGTGGTGGTTTCTTTCAGTTTATTTTCTGTTGACTTCCTGTCAGAACAGAACTGTACATGCAGTTTAACGTACTCTCAGTCAGAATGTGTGCCAGGATTTAAACGCTGCCTTGATCTACGGACTGCTTTGTTGGTCCTAGAACTCATTTTCCGAACAGTGACGACCGGATGCTCTTAACTGGATATTTTTTTTCCTGAAGTTTTTCAACTAAACTGTTAAAACAATCCCAGCGATGCAGTTCCACCTGACAAACGTGTGTCTCGTTTATCACAAACTTCCATTGTTTGAGCATTTTTTTCATGAGCAGGGGCAGAGCATGCTTGCTGAAAATGATCCTGTGTGTCAGCTGTGTCTTTATATGACCAAATTTAGTAAAAATCAGTTAAAAAAAAAAAAAAAAAAGAATCATTTTTGGCTCGTTTTTTGCTAGTCGAGGAAAACGCTTGTATATTTCTCTTTCTTTCTGCCTCCAGTCGGAGTCTATTCAATGCAGTGTTATTTTCTGTTCTCAGCTTCCTCTCCAGCTTTTTTTTTTCTCTCTCTCTCTCTCTTTCTCTCTGTCTCTCTCCACTCCCCTCCTCTGTTGTGCCTTTATGCTTGTAGTCACACTAAGCCTGGTTACAGTCCAGTAAGCATTATATAAGTGCTTTCAGAGATATTATTAAACAATAAACTGCAACCTCTTTTCTTTGCATGTTTTATTTATATGTTTACTAGCCATTAAAAAGGAAGCCATTTTAACCAAGAAGATCAGGCTGTCTAAGCCTTTTTATTTTTTGCTTTGTTTTATAGAGTCACTCCGATTCTAAGGCCGGTGGTCGCTCTAACATGGCCCGCGGTCGGAACACATTGCCCACTGCAGCCGATGAGCAACCACACATCGGTAATTACCGGCTGCTGAAGACCATTGGAAAGGGCAATTTTGCCAAAGTGAAGCTGGCCCGGCATGTCCTCACTGGGAAAGAGGTGATCTTAAACTTACTAAAGTGTTTGTGTGTGCACTCATGTAAAGTGTTGTATTTTATAACTAATTCTATTGTAGATGTGTTTAAAAGCATCAAACACTGAACATAATGTTTACAGTTTAACAATGGAACATGGTTTTAAAAGAGAGGTTTAAAAAATACAAATTTACATGATTTGGCAAACAACAATCTTTTATGAGACAATTTGAATTTCATTTAAAAAAAAAGGATTGCCACGAGCTTTTAATTTTTAGATTTTGGGGAAATGTTTTTTATTCAAGCTGATTGTCCAAATTAAGGTCAAAGAGCACACTGAAGCCAGCATTCAGGGCAAAATGGTTGAGAACCACCCTGGACAGGTTGCCTGTCCATCACAGAGCAGACACATTGCCTAGTTTATTTACATGCACATTCATGTAGAGGAAATATTTCCCATCTACAGTTCATCTAACTTGTATGACTTTACACCTTTGGAGGAACCCACTGGGTCTGCTTAGTGGATTTTTTTAAAAGCGTGTTTCTTAACAATTCTGCTTCCGTTTGCTTCTGACTCTCAGCATCGCAGTTTCTGGAAGTCTGACCAGTGCAGACATCAGAGTTTGTATTATTGTATTATCTAGTTCTCTGAAGTGCAGTGTGTGACCCTCAGTTACCCTTTGATCCCATGAAGACTGATAAGAAGCGATTAAATCACATGGTGTTTTCAAGACATGGATTGAGATTTGAAACTGATGTGTGCACCAGCCTCAAACTGTACCTACGTGACTGTATGCTGTCTTACTACTAATACCCCACATGAGCACATACAGGGGTCATTAGTAAAGTTGAGGGGGGGAGCAAGCAACTTTGGTGTGTTTAATGCTTTTGCGCTACTCTGTAATCTGCTTGTGGCATGGTGAATTGTTTCCTGATGACGTTAGATTGTGATCTCTGCTGGGAACAGTCGAGAATGATGTCAGCCGGCTGTCCAAGGTTATTTCTTTAACTTTCATGCTGGTTTTATAGTCACCAGTTTCCTTATACACCTTTGAATTTATATACATTATTACAGTCAGTGCCTTTTGTGAATTTTGCAGATTTATATGAACTGTAAATTGTAGATGATGGAAATACTATCTTTGAACGTCTGTTTAATGTGTAAACCTTTTGTTTAGGTGGCTGTGAAGATCATAGACAAAACACAACTTAACTCCTCCAGTCTCCAAAAAGTAAAGTCATTTTTTTAATAAATTCAGTATTTTTTTTATTGGGTTTACATTTTAAAAGCTGTATAAACTTCTTAAGTGATTTTAAATAGTCTAGTTGAACATTCACTACCTCACATATCTTAATATTCATTCATACATTCATTCATTCTGTTAATGCTAAACTCTTATTCAGCTGCAGACAAAATCGGTCTAATTGCACTAAATTGGACTCGGATACTCCAGGGTGAACGGATGGGTTGGCTCTGTGGGTGGATTCTTTGTGCTACACAAACACAAATGTATGAAGACATATCTTTTATTTTAAGCTTTAACTTTGGTTATTTTACAGCTTTTTCGAGAAGTCAGAATCATGAAACTGTTGAATCACCCAAATATTGGTGAGCTTTTATTGCAAGTGCTTTTTTTGCTTTAGGCTTCTGTGTTTTTAATTGTAATGAACTTGAGAACCTTCTTTTTGTATATTTTACCTGTAGTGAAGTTATTTGAAGTGATTGAGACGGAGAAGACGCTTTACCTGGTCATGGAGTATGCCAGTGGAGGTCAGCATTATCTTATCTTATCAGAACTCTTTGGTGGCCAAATGTGGGAAAATTATTCCTTATGCTCTCTGAATCCCTCTTTCACAACTTGAGCTTGTTCAGTCTTGACCTCAATTTGCTGCATAACGTCAGTAAGGAGAACATCCGTTAGAGGGATTTTCTGTTTATTTATTAATCATTAAGTAAATTCAGTCGTTTTTAGCCCTGAGGTTACGGTACTGTATTCATTACAAGAATTGATGAATAGGTAGAGGATTAATAAGAACTTAAAGTCTGATCATGTTCACCCAATTTTCTCTTAGCTTTCTACATGTGTTGATTTTCTGTCACTACACTCTAAATCAACTGCTGACTGTTCTTTTTTTTTTTTTTTTTTTTTTTTTTGTCTCACACTTTTCTCACTACAGGAGAGGTGTTTGATTACCTGGTTGCTCATGGCAGAATGAAGGAGAAAGAGGCCAGAGCTAAATTCAGACAGGTGAGACATCCAGGAGTTTGAAAGTGCTTAAGGCAAATAAAACATTGGAAGCTGTTGTTAATACACAACATTAATCTTAAGATTTGGAGGATTAATTTGTAACTGTAAATGGTTATAGTGTTAAAAGCATTACTGCGTTAAACAGCTGCCCATTTTATTTTTAAATAATTAATTTGACATGTAATGCATTTTACATAGTTGCCTTTTGCTTGCTTAGATGGGAATGTTCCACTTAGTTTAATCATGGTTGTGATTGCCATCTATGACTTTGACAGACTGGGTGTTTTGTCACACCAGTCCGTCCTGAACAAATATGAGCTTAAAAAATAAAATGAATAACATTTAGCATTATATTTAGTTGAGCGCGCTGATACCAAACCTGGGTATGGGTCCTATACTGTCCTCACATTCCTCTTTGTTCGAGTTCCTAGTACCAGTGTCTTCCATCCTTTAGAGGGAGACAGAGGCAGTGTGATGGTGACTGAATTCTTTTGAAAATTACATGCACTGCTGCTTCTTTAAAAGCAAGATGCAGGTGCTACAGGCTTGCTTTTTTACAGGTGCTTTTTACATTAGATTAAACTGTTTATTTTATTATTCTTTATAATAATTATTATTTAAAGCTTTTCAGCAGCTTAAAATTCAACAAATCGTGATTCACAACTCAGACGGTAAAAGCTGAAACACAAATTCCTAAACTTTCTTCAATTAAAATGTGCAGAGCCTTATAATCTTGGAGGGAAACCTGCTTCTATCAGCTGGTGACATGAGTCCAGGACTGCCATTTGACTTTTAGCAGGACAGTGAGACAGGGTTTGCAGAGTGTAGACAGAGGTTTGAGTTATTTGTGTCTTAATTGCCCAGCAAGTCAGGCCCACGTTATGAAACACAAAATCCAGGACCAGATCAAAGTAATCTAGCTAACCACTAAATCTTGCTTATTGAGACGAGCTCCTGATACTCAGATTAAGGGGCGGGTTAGCTCAGTGGTCAGGGTGTTGGGCTAGCAATCTGAAGGTTGGGGGTTCAAATCCCACGTCCACTGAAGTTACCAGTGTGGGTCCTTGAGCAAGACCCTTAACCCTCATTGCTCCAGGGATGTTGTGATTAACCCTGTTCTCACCTTGTAAGTCGCTTTGGATAAAAGCGTCTGCTAAATGACCCAATTTATTTATTTATTTTATTTAATTTAAGTGTTGTTAAAGAAAGGAAGGTTAGTTGTGTTTTTTATTCATTGTATCTTTGTACCTCAGATCTACATGTTATTAATTGGAAATATGCATTATTTTTAATCAAATGATAGTAATATTATAGTTTATATTTATGATGCTTATAGACTGCTTGTTTTTAAAATTTCTAAAAACAGCACTGTATATTTGAAGATTTGTATTTTTTTTATAACTCTGATACAGAACAGAATGATTTAAACAGTTATCGTTGTTTATAAAACCTGATTTTTTTTGTAATTAGTTTTTTGTGATTCTGTTTCTTAACAATGAAGCTTTAACAGCTATATTATTATATATTTTTTAATAATTTAAAGAGACCATACTGGGTTTATACAGATGTTTACCAAAAACAGAAAGCCCTACTGTGAAAAAAATAGTGGCTTGCGATTGCAAAATTATAAACCTATAAGATTTTGTTTCTGTGTTTTTGAGCAGATTGTGTCAGCAGTGCAGTACTGTCACCAGAAGTGCATTGTTCACAGAGACCTTAAGGTGAGCGGGTTTTTACACACTTTAATCAACTAGTGCTTTTAATAGCAGGACGCCAATAAGTGTATTTTTACTAAATATAGTGAAAAGACACAGTAACATCATGAGCTGTTTAGATCTTATGAATCAGTCATGTCCTCATTAAGAATAAAAAATGAAACACTGGTGTGATGGTGTTTAACAGTTTATCCATTAACAATTTAGCTGTTTTTGCACCCTGCTAATGCAATTCTGCGTTGTGAAATGTATGGGTTAATATTAAGCTCTGTATGAACACATCTTGGATGTTCAGCTTTTGTGTTCAGACAGGGTTCACAATCCAACGTGTAAGATTTAAACTATAAATAATAACACGCTGTCACATTTCAGACTGTTTGCTGTTATGAACTTTGTCCCACAATGGTAACTTCCCCTTGAATTGATTTCCCCTCACCCTGAACACTGATCTATCGTCTTTATTGGTCTATAATTACATACTGTATTTAATCTGTGTGTATATACAACTCACCAAAAAAAACAAATGAAATGATGTTCTTTTTAAACATTGGTAGTTTACATTTTGTTGTTTAAATCCCAATTGCTAAGATTGAAAAAACCCTCAAATGTCAATGGTCATCAATTATTAGGAGTCAGAACTTGCTGGTCTTTAACTGTGAGCTCGGTTTTTATGGTTTATCTTATTGTTCATTTCTTGTTTGAGGGCTGCAGTGAGTTTTCTTTTTTTTGACCCAGGCTGAAAACCTGCTTCTGGATGCAGACATGAACATTAAGATCGCTGACTTTGGCTTCAGTAACGAATTCACTCTGGGCAACAAATTGGACACATTTTGCGGCAGTCCCCCGTACGCTGCTCCAGAGCTCTTTCAGGGAAAGAAGTATGACGGGCCGGAGGTAGACGTGTGGAGTTTGGGAGTCATTTTGTACACATTAGTCAGTGGCTCGCTACCTTTTGATGGACAGAACCTAAAGGCAAGAAAACTATAAGAGGAAGTGATTAATTCAATATGGAATAAAAGGGATTATTATGATCTTTTAACTGGACTTGCGTCTCATCTCGGTAGGAGCTTCGTGAGCGTGTGCTAAGAGGGAAATACCGAATCCCTTTCTACATGTCAACGGACTGTGAGAACCTGCTGAAGAAATTTCTTATTCTTAATCCAACCAAGAGAGGCAGTCTTGAGGTTAGTTTTATTTGCTTTTGCTAATGGCAATCTTACCAATATTAGTAATTATTATTTTTTAATTATTAGTAATTAAATAGGGAAATTCTGCTCATATTGTAATTTAGTTTAATGTGCTGAATTTTTAATGTAAGTTAATGTTCATCTGCTAACTCCATTTCTTAGCTACTAATCCCTATTAGACACATGAGGGAGGCTGAAGCCTATCCCAGCAATCACTAGGTAATTGGTGGTGACCAGCAGTTTACAAAATTCACCTTACTTTCATAGCTTTGGGCTTTGGAAGGAAAACCGAGAGCCATGAGGAAGCAAATACAGACAGTGGGAGAACATGCAAACACCAGACCCTGTTTACCCATCTGGGAATTGAAACTTTCCTCTGAGGAGACAGATCTGCCCCTCGTTTCTCAAGAAATTTATGTTTTTAGAATGATTCGTTTCTGACTTTTAATCAATGATGGTGAAGCAGTTCATCTTTGAGTCCAAGTAAAGTTTTGTGTAAAATTAGAATAAGTTTTTAATATAGAGCCAACTACAGAAGTAGTCCAGAGTTTCATGTATCTACAGGGACAATTTTTTTTCTTACTGTCTGTGCTTGAATCCAGCAGCAGATCATGAAGGACCGATGGATGAACGTGGGATATGAGGATGACGAGCTGACTCCTTACGTCGAGCCACAACCTGACTACAAGGATCCTAAGAGGACAGGTCAGCACCCCAGCAGTGCAGGGAGTTGGAAGAGAGGTGGGGAAGACGTCTGGTGGTTTTGTGGGAAGGCAGGGTGGGCTGTTGAGGGAAACAGATGGTGCTTTGGTGGTGGGTTGAATATTTCCTGCAAAATCCAACTAATATTTCTGAACTTCTAACTTCTGTGCACTGTTTTTCTCAGTAAGTGCTTTTAGGCCGAACTGTTCTAAGAACATCATCTAGGCAGGTTCTTGTGGAACTGTGTTCGAGACATTTAATCTGCTCACATTCGCACTGCCAATAGAAATGCTGAATTGACACACGCAACGTGTCTTATTTCCTTGAGACTCTTGTAGATTACTTTGCACCTTTATCATTTGTCAGATCAATGAAGTCTAGACTTTGGTCAGTTTGTGTCTTATTCATTATCATTGCTGCTGAGCTGTTATTAATATGGTTAAAACATAATAATATTTAAATAATGGCCTCTGTGAGCACCATACACTGCTCTATGCTTGCCTCTGAACCAGTCCAAGTAAGCTTATGGCATTTTTTGTTCCTATGTGTTTGTATCAACCTTAAATGTTATTTAAAGCAGTGTTCTAACAGCCATAATCATCCTCAGTGATGCAAAAGCCCCCAAAAGAGGAACTTTCTTTAACTGTTTTAACAGCTATGAAAAACACATATTGCTCTATTTGGAAAGAAACAACAGCAGAGTTTTTATGATTGTTTAAATCTTTAATCTTTCTCTCCACCCTCATTAGATGTTATGCTGCAGATGGGATACTCTCAAGATGAAATCCAAGACTCCCTTGTCAACCAGAAATATGATGAAGTCATGGCAACATACCTTTTACTGGACTATAGGAATTCAGAGGTATAAAATTCTGTCTTGTATACAAGTCTTGAATGTTGTCATAATTATTTTCCCACCTTGATACCAGTTTTGCCTATATTCATTAAGATTTATTATATCCAGTACAACTTACAGCTTATTACCTGTTTAATACAGGTTAGGTTAAGGCATTGAGATAAACATGTTACATACTACATTTAATATTTATGTATTCGCAAATTACAAATCATTATTGCTAGAAGATTAACTTTGACCCAGCTCAAACTTTAGGTAGTTAGCAAAATTAGATCTGTTAGTAGAGTTCATGATGTATTAAGTTAAAAGGTGCCCTTTAGAATGTGGTCCTCCACCATACAGTGACGTTAGAACCTTCCTGTAGATGTACACATTTATTATTCAGTTCCTTCTCCATATGTTCATTCACATCAAAAAGTTCGGTTTAGTTTCTGTTTAGTTTAAATACTGTATTTAAAGGGTTAGGAAACTGAATGGAGTCCCAGTAGCTACTGCTAACAGTCCACAGCTCTGAGTTGAGCTGCAAAGCCAAAATTTTGAAGCATTCTGCTTTCTGTACTAGCTGGATGAACTCTCAATAAAGCCCCGCCCAAGCGTGGACCTCACAAACAATACCCAGTCACCTTCTCACAAGGTACACAGCAGTACCGCCAACCAGAAGCCCCGCAGATTCACTGATCAAAGTAAGACTGAAATGCTAATGTTCACTGTGTGTTGCTTTTTTATTTCATACTACATTTCATGCTTTTTTTTTTTTTACTATAATGTCCTGCAAAGTCTAACTTTTAATTACTCAAAAGATAAAACTGAGTATCGGTATTGTAAAAAGTTTTAACTGGCAAACTAAATATGTTATAGCTCTGTAGTGATATTTCTGTAATTGTAAATGAAATAATGTTGTCAATGACTGATTTAATAACATTTTCTGCATTAAGTTTTTTGAGCAAATGCATAATGTGGGTGGTGGATGATTCCTCAGCATTATATAGTTTGATCTTGGTTTTTGTATGTGTTGCTTCGGTTGAAGGGAATCAGACACTGCGTCGCTTCTGGAATATTTCATTTCTCAGTGTCACCGCTGGACTGAATTATTCACTCATCTTTGCCTCTCTGCTGTAGGTTTGTCTGCTTCGACTAAGCGTGCTCAGGGTGATAATAAGCACATCGGTGAAGAGTATGGAAGAAAAAGTTCAGGCAGCTCTGCTAAAGTTTCCCCAGGTCTACTAGCTACAGGCGACCGAAAGAAGACCCCAACCCCATCCACAGTGAGAGGAAGTTTTATTACAGTGGGATATAAAGTAGCATGTAACAGAATGCTTCGTAAGTGTGTTATTTCATCTGTATGTGCTTTACAGAACAGCATCCTTTCAACTGGTACTAGTCGTGGAAGGACATCTCCTTGCCCTGAGAGAGCTACTCTGGGAGTACAAAATGGCAAGGACAGGTATATACATATATTCACCACCTGGTGCTGAATACTACACACATACACCCACTCTGACAGAGGCAGCATGGCATTGTGCTGGAAAAGGTCTGCTGTTTGAGACCTTGGTGAAAAGTTAACTTCCTATTTAGATGACCTTGTTCGCATGAGGGACGTTCTGAGCTCATACATACAGCTTTTATTCCACACAAGGTTGATCTCTGACCTGCACGTCCTCAGATTTTCAGGCTGAAGTCTATTTGCATCCAAACGCAACATCCTCTAATAGCAGGGCTGCAAATGGAGATGCAGCATGGTTATTCATGTCTGCTGGAGAAGGCGCTCTGTTGGCAGATTATGAACGACACATCACTGTGCATGTGACTCACATGCTTAATTAGAGTAAAGAGGCATTGTGCTGAATCAAACTGTCGTCTCGTCCACGCTTATTCCTCCCACTTTTTATCTGCATGCAGGAGCAGCATTTCTTCAGTCTGTGTAGCTTTGCTTTTGCAGTTCCCTGTGCTTTTTTCTTTAGCTGGTACATGATGCATTTAAAACTCTTGCTTGGAAACCTTTAAACTACTGTCTTGCTTCTACAGATGGCTTCTTTTTTACGTGTGAATGATGCTTTTATATGCATAGTTCATTGATTTAATGGTAACTTGTTTCTGCCGTCTGAACATCAAGATGACCTCATGCTCATCAGCCTTTTAATTTATCTGTGGCTTTGTGATTCTGCAGCAAGTTTCCATCAAAGAGTTTATGCAGGAAATACAATTGTAAGTCTTGCAGCCTGTAAATATTTGATATGCTTCTAAAAATTGTTTTTCTTGTATGCCAAATGCAGTTCAGGTTTTAAGTTAGTTGACTTTTTTTTTTTTTTTTTTTTTTTTTTTTTTTTTTTTTTTTTTTTTTTAGGGCTAGAGCTTAAGTGCACTGGGCAGATACACCCAGGCAGGGCGCTAATCTCACACACAGACATACTATATGGGGCAATTTAAAGCAGTCAATTTACCTTGAATGCATGTTTTTGGACTGTGGGAGGAAACCCACGCAGACACAGGAGAAAGCATGGAAACTCCACCAAGATTGGAAGTCAAACCTTGATCTAGAAGAACTTCACATCAAATACTTGGGTTTAGAGCAGTTTGGTTGAGAAACATTTAAAAGTACTGGTTCTAAAGTCTGAAGCATAATTATGAAATACATTCAGTTTATTTGTGCTTTTTCAGTGATAAAGTAAATATATTGTATAAAGTCATTTGATGGAAAAGCTGCATGTTTACTTACAATTTCAACCCATTTTCATGTAATTGTTTGTATTATGAGTAAATCATTGAGTGTGTGTGTGTGTGTGTGTGTGTGTGCTTGCTTGCTGAGTGCTTGTTAAACAAATTCAAGTTTATCTTGGTGACTAAGTAAATCTAACATCAGAGATAAAGCAAACCTACCATTTTGCACAGGAACGATCATTGCTTTATCATTCTTATGCTAACCTATGCACCTCACTCTCCACTCTCACACCCCATCTGGGGGAATGAGGAGGGGGCTGTTGTGGATGTTTTTCCCCCAGCTTTAGCACCCCCGGGTCCCGCTCTTCTACCGCCTCGGCAGCTGCTGTGCTAACTTCCTCTTCCTCCTCCCGCCCCCGCCACCACAAGTCTTTGTCCACCTCGGCCCATCCTAACCCCTCAGACCTCCACGCACATCGGCCCAGGCAAGTTGCAGTGGCACCAATGCTCTGGGTTCGAGCTGGGCAGGAGTAAATCCTGTTTGATACATGGGATCATGACCGGTTATCAAACTGTCCTTAAGTTTAGATAAACTCCAGCTGGAGACCTTGACCTTGCGATCTAGGTAAAAGAGTGGCTTTAATAGTCTGTGCAGCTGGACTGTGCTCTCTAGGCCCTCAACAGCCTTTCAAACTAGAAAAAAACCTTTATATCACATTTTAATTTGTTTGATATATTTTAACATACTTTTTATGCATCAGTAGCATTTTTTTCACTTGAGATCTTAAAAGTTTGATAAGTAAATCTTAAACTTGTTCCAAGTTATTTAATTCTTATGCTGTAATTATAATACATTTGAAATAATTGGCACTGGCAGCTACACTTACACTTGATGCTCATGAATTGTGGTGCATGTATGATACCAGACTGCACTGGAAATGTCAGCTAAGTTGTTTTGTCTTGTCTGGATCTTTCCACCATCTTGCTCTCTCTGCATGCAGACTCCTCATTACTGTTTTCCAAATTAACCTTCACTAACTTATCTTACTATGTACATCTTAAACATGTTACTTTCCTTAATAATTTTTTGCTTTAAAATTACAGTCTCTGGACTACAGCCATGGAACTTTGAACTTTTTAAAGTGCCTAAAACGTTAAACAAATCAAATTATTTATATATTAATTATATTATTTGCATATATGTGAGCAGTAAGACATGATCCATTGTTTTGGTAACTACTTGATCCCCTTTGTACAGTAATAAATACATCCCAAATATTCCATTACTGTCTTGAACATTGACATTAAGATCTAAAAAACATACCTAATGTACAGAACAGCTTTTAATGTTGGTATATTGGTAGTTAGACTTTTTTGTTCCAGCCTAATGCACATTGTGGACTAATAAACATGAGCATTAGCCCATTAGTTGCTTAATAGGTTCCCTGACTCTTGCTCTTTGTGCGATCTCTTTTTGTTCTTTACTCCTGAAGAGAGAATAAGGGTGGACTTCTTTTTTTATATATAATGTAACCTCACTGTGAATTAGTCCAAACAGCCTGATGAGAAACACCTACCTTTTTTTGAGCCATGATATATTTTCACGTTACGTTTTATTTAATTGAATTAATTTTATATTTAATTGGTAAATTTTATAGAGGTTCACATACTTTACTAATTTACTAATACTTTACTTTTCACTTTACTAATGTAAAATGGTCAAATTATAACTATATTGTTTTAATTACTGAAACTACTTGCCGGTATCCCAGCTTCCACAATCAGACCTCTTCAACTAATTCAAAACTCTGCAGCCCGACTTGTGTTTAACCAGCCCAAGCGAAGTCATGTCACTCCATTACTCATTTCCCTCCATTGGTTCCCTGTAGCTGCTCGCATTCAGTACAAGTCACTGAATCTGGCCTATAGAACCATTTCTGGATCTTCCCCCTCGTACCTTCACTCTATCTTTTCAAAATACACTCCGACTCGTTCACTTTGCGATGATTTGTGATGATTGCCGCCTGGCGGTTCCACCTCACGAGGAGCTGATTCTCACTCCGTGGCGTTCACCACTGCAAAATGGTGGAACGTTCTTCCCAACTCTGTCCGTAAGGCAGAACCACTAGGCAGTTTTAAGAAACTACTGAAGATGCATCTCTTTAACGAATACCTGTAGTAGGGGGAAAAAAAGGGGGGGGGTCGCAGCATCAAATAACAATCAGGTTTGATGAATTACAGTATAGTTGGTTTCCTCCATAACTTCTGACTTGTAATGTTCTCATTTGTAAGTCGCTTTGGATAAAAGCGTCTGCTAAAAGACTAAATGTAAACTAGACTTTTTGTTGAACTGTAGAAAGTTATACAGGTTTTATTAACACGTCTCTTTCAGATTGTTGTAAAAAGCAGTCACACCCAAATTGGAAGGTAAATTATTTCTAGCTCAAAAAAAAAATCTTATCTTAGCTAGTGTGTTACTCAGATCATACTCGATGACAGTAACCTGAACCCAGCAAGTTGTTTTTAGTATTTTGGGAAGGGCGACTGACTGCACCACAGAGGTCAGTGCTGTTGGGTAACATGTAAACAAAGTCATTTGTAGTGGTTTGATGTGAAATGTTTCGTTGTGTTCTTCGAAATGTTCACGGTTGGGATGATGGAAGCCAGATGTCTGCGTGAAGCTTTTAGTGCAACGAAAAGCAACCATAAAGAAACTATTACGGTGTCAGGGTTGCACATGTGCTGCATTTCTGAAAATGCTATTTAAATTAACTCTGAGATGTTTTTCACAAACTGACAATTTTATATTTCACTGTTCAGAGCAAGACTGAACGTGCTGGGATGTTTAGAGGAGTTACCTACCTAGAAATGCTTAAAAGGATTTTAACCGAAGGTTCTTGTGTTCTAGTACAGGCATATATTAACAATCCAATTTAATACATTATGTTAATTTGTATCACATGTATTAAAAAAAAAAACACTGATCCACAAAGATTTCCTCTTGTATCTCCCTCAACTTACAACATGAGCAGCTCCACGGTAGCAGACCGCACTAACTTCCCCAGGGGGGTAACGAGCAGAAGCACTTTCCATGCCGGCCAACAGAGAGCCTCGCGAGACCAGCACGCCTCGACCTACAATGGACCCCCTGCCTCCCCATCACTCTCCCATGGGAACAGCCAGGTCCGGCGCACTGGTACTGGCATCTTTAGCAAATTCACATCCAAGTTTGTACGCAGGTGAGTTTAAACCAGCCCGACTTCAGAACGGGATACTTTTTTAATTTATTTCTTTATTAAACTTTGACTTTCTGGATTTTAATCCCACATAAAAAAATTTTTAATAATACTAAAAGGTTCATATGATTAGTTAAAGAGAAATGCATGTCAAGAATCTCAATGTTTGAAGGTAAAATTTTTATCTAACAAAGTTTTTTCATTTTAGTGACCTTTATCCTAAATTGTCATTGAATATTTTACTGTATGCCTTTATGTGCAGTGGAGGATTTTTAAACCAGTTTAAAATTACAAGACTAATAATATAATATAAAATAGGTAATGTGTTTTTTAGATTGCAGTGGGTGAAACATCTTAAAAGATTGTCAATTGGATTTCATTACTGATATTCATCTGTATATAAATGTCTTTGTTTTCCAGGAAGGTCTTCATGTCACATCAGCAGTGAATTCTTTATAAATCATTATAATTGTTACTTGAGTTTGATCAAGCTTGTAAATTAATTCCTCATTTTTTTTCTATAGGTTACAATTGTTTAATTTTTGCACTTGTTCCCTTTTCGCAGGCCTGTTGGGTTTAAAGAGGCTAAAAGTAATTTTGGTTAAACAGGTCCTTTTGTATGATAGGCTTTTGAATTAATGCTGGCTGTTTTGTTTAAGAAATCTAATCAGTCTAACCATAAAGACAATCTGCCCTTATTAATTTCATTTATTGTCACAGTTTTCTAAATTGGCCTCCCATAATATTCCAGAATATTCTTAATTTCATCACTCATTCTGACCTCATTATTCTGTTGTGCCCTCCGTTTAACTGTTCATCACCCTGCACACATCTTCTGTCAGCTCAGGCCATGTGGTCACACTAGATCTTCACAGTATTTAATCTGTGCACAGTCCTTTAAATGACTGAAATTACTTTGTAATATCGTGTGAAATGAGGTTGAACATTAGGACAGGCTTTAGATTTTACGTAACATTCAAAAGTAAATGGCATTAACACCGTTTAACCTGTATAGTGATGGTGTACTTATCGTTTTGAATCTGCTGCACTACAGTACTTCCCTTCACACAGTATTTACAGATTTATAATTCGTGTTGAGTCTAAAAAAAAGATTTTAATGCTAGTGTGACCAGGACTTGGCCATCCTTTCTGACAACACACATCATTTATTATATGCATTTTGCAGATTTGCTATGTTTTTCCACACGTTTCAGAAAATATTCTCCTCCCTTTTCTTCCCCACCTTTCTCCCTTGTAGAAATCTCTCATTCAGATTCCCCAGAAGGTAGGCAATAACACAACCCTTAAATCATCCCAAAGCATTTTATGTGCTTTATCTTCCTTCTGTGATCTTTCAAATGGCAGGGTTTTTATATTTATAGTTTATCTCTGCATCTCCTTATGGATCTTTTCGTATACTAATGCCTGTGTCTCACTCCTTTAGGCTTTTTCCTCCTTCCTTTTTTTCATTTTATTTACCATCCATACCATCCCCACCCATTTTTAATGGATGGACCTGTGAACTTTGACTGGTGTTTGTTGTACCCAATGTGAATTGGTTTCCCTGTGCCATGGTCTGTTCTGTTTTTCATTCAAATTTCCTACAATGCAGTTAAGTAGCTTTACTGGACTCCTCAAAGTCACAGATGCTCTAGATCCAGACATTTCTGGAAAACTCAATAAACCTGTTACTTAAATGTCTTAGTGGCTGCACTAAACTACTTTTGGGTGCCGATGTGCTACTTTTTGTGCTCTATTCTTTTATTTCTCTGGGTTGTCCTATACCTGTGCATCCATGTATGCCTGCTCTATTCGTATGCCTGTTACGTACCGCCTTCATGAAAATCCTTTACAGTAATGTTAGAAAATGATAAAATAAATACCTGCTGTTGTACTTTATTATCATACTACATTTTTAATTGGCCTTCAGTTAATAGTAAGGAATGGAATCAGAAGGTTGTGCTACTGGTGAAAAAGTTTGAGGCTGTGAGGTGAGTGATGCTGTCAGGGTGGAAGGTTTGTTAATCAAAATCTAAAGGTTTATGGTGGAGGGACTTTTGCAGCAATGCTCTCTTGCTTATGCTTTCTCTGTTCGCTGCAGTGAGGAAATGGATGTGGTCTGCTGCTTTAAACTTTTTTGTGCAGATTTTTACTGCACATCTTTTTAATTTTTTTATTTATTTAAATGCAGTTTTATGCTTATTTAAAGTAGTTTAAGTTTAACTATTTACTATACATGCAGTAAAATAATCAATATTGTTGGTGCACAATGGACCTGATAAATCCTGTATCAGCAGCTTCACTGCTGCATTAATTAAACATTGTCTTTTTAACAAAACTGCAGCTACACATAATCATGTCATTGGTAATTATTATATAAACAATATTAAGATCATTTTAATTCAGAGACTTAACTTGTGTCGGTTTTCTTTGAGGAGTCCGTATGAGGGAGAGGGTCGAGATGAGGCCAGCAGGTGAGGACATCTATTAAGTAACGATTAGTAAACTATCTGTAAGGAGTTGTTCAGCCAAAAATAAAATTTGCACTTCATTTTTTCTTACATAATAAATGAAGTCAATCAGTCAGAACATGGTTGGTGTTTGTTAGCTTTGCTGACTTAGACAACTTCTCTGTTTCTAATGAGACAGATTTGTATAATTTTATAAGAAAACCTTAAATATTGTTTATAAACAAGTCAGTCAAAAACTATCAACTAAGCAGAAGATATGGCACAATAATCATTTTTTGGCTGAGTGACATTATTTGTAATGAGAGGAAAAGAAGAAATGCATTTTTGGCAGAACTCCGATATTTAATTCTTTACATTTTATTTTTGATTAAACCAAACCAAATCAGAATGATTTCAACTTTTGGTATCTGACTTGGATGTTTTGAAATATAAAATTATATAAAAATAAGTATTTTTTTAAAACAAATTATATATAATTGTTGCATCTTTACATGATGCTGGAAATTCCAAAATGATTTTGACTGCATTGTGGTTCTGCATCATAATGGAACATTTTTTTTTTATTGTCATGTTTTCTATTTCAGGTATTTTTAGGTTAAATATTACTTTTGTTTTTAATGTGTACTTGTTTAGACCATTATTATAATATGTTATGGTGGCAGGTGAGGTGATGCTTTCTTGATCATAGCATTATAATAAATATAACTTTGCTGACTTGTTCTGTTTTTGTCTTCATTCGTTATGGTATAGACCCATGTTAAGCACGGCAGAAAAGCTGGAAAAAGGCATCCAGGGTTCGGCAGGGGACGAGAACAGGGATTCTGTGTCTTCCTCTTCTCCAGTGTCCAGCACGCCATCATCAACCCAGTCCTCCAAGGACATTAAACCACGCTCCCTGCGTTTCACTTGGAGCATGAAGACCACTTCGTCCATGGAGCCCAACGAGATGATGAAGGAGATTCGTAAAGTTCTCGACTCCAACAGTTGCGAGTATGAACTGCGTGAGCGCTTCATGCTGCTTTGCATGTCTGGGAGACCATCACGTGACGACTTTGTTCAGTGGGAAATGGAAGTCTGCAAACTGCCCCGTCTTTCTCTCAATGGCGTGCGCTTCAAACGGATCTCTGGCACCTCTATCGCCTTTAAAAATATCGCCTCTAAGGTTGCCAATGAGCTTAAACTGTGAGGGAGTCCTAAGGACCAGTGGAGGACTATGTGGCTATTGAAAGCTGTGGCCTAGAGTGAGATGATTTACTGTATGATGACATCAGAAACTGTGAAAATTAACCGTTTAATGACTAACATAACGGTCTAGCAGTTTGGTGGGGGAGGTTGATGCATCAAAAGATGCTTTCAGGGCCATCATGATTTTTTAGGTGGGAGTTGTTTGACCTTGGTTTTGGTTTTCTCTCCCCACATCACCCTCCCCACCCTACAATCTGTTATCTTTTTGTGGCGGTTTTGTTTGTTCTCAGTTTTGTCTTTTTTTTTTTTTTTTTTTCTTGCGCCTCAGTCTTTTTCTGTTCCGAACATAGTAATGGAGGAATGAAAGCAATGTAATTAATAAACTGAAAACTGTTTGCTGGTAATTCTTGTAATACAAGCACAAACCAGCTATTACACGCTGTAGTCCCACTTCCCCCCCCCCCCCCATGTTACTTGATTTATTATTTTTTTTATCACTTTCTCCCATTTCAGTTCCCCATTAATTAAACAGAGAATTTGGTGACACTCTGAATGTACAACAGAAGTTTCTAGGATGAAACTAAACCATACTACGCACATTTATTTGAGCCCTGCTGAGATTGGGTTTATTTAATCCTCATGCTCAAGTTATACATCTCCATTTTGACGCTGACAAGTACATCACAGTATTGTCTAATCTGGTCTGATATTAAGACATGAACAGGGGTGATGTCAATCACATGTCTGCACTCTAAAACCAGAATTTTTTTTTTTTTCGTACTGCTGAAAAAGCTCATGTAAAGTAACAATGGGCCAATTAAGTAATTATTGTTGGGCTGTAGTGTAATTAAGATTTGCTGGTTGGTTTCAATGTGCTGCACTGGAATGAGTCTGTGTTTTGTTGCCTTTCTCTGAAAAAAATATATTATTCTAAGAATAAAAAAGTTGAATGATCGGTTGTCCTTATTTTTGTATTTAGGATTTGAACAATTTAAATCAAATTATGAAACAAACTGGAATTAAACATGACTGATGACTGGCCTTGTTTAGTTGTATGAAGGTTTTTGTAGTGCAGCAAGTCATTACACACAAAAAAATAGTACTACTGTATATAACAGGAGGTTCTTATAAACCAATCATGTATTAAAGAGAAGTCATTTATTACATCACTGTGATTTTGGTGGTGTTTACCCAGATTTCTTTGTAATGACAAACTTTTTTAAATTAAAATAATAACATTTAAAATATTTGCACTATCAGCTCTATCTCTGCAAGCAAACGATTTAAATTCAGCCAGAAATCTCTTTCCTGTGTAATATAATAATGAAACATTCAACAATAAGCAATATCAGCAATAATACTACTTTTTTATTTATATTTATTGGTTATTGAAAATATATATCCCTTTAGGGAAAACGTTTGGTTGTTACACACCTTAAATATAATGTCAAAATTGGAATAAAGGCGAAGATTAACGTTCGTAAGACGAAGATTAATTAAATGTATATTAATGTTAGCCCGATATATTTAACAATCTGAAAAGCCGGTTTAATTTCATGAACCATGCACTTTATAGAGAATGTACACGCTGGGACTTTCATGTGAGTTTCCGTAGTGTAGTGGTTATCACGTTCGCCTCACACGCGAAAGGTCCCCGGTTCGAAACCGGGCGGAAACACTTAGATTCTTTTTCATGATTATTGTATTGTCATCCGCACTGTTTTACATTAATCGAAAACAAAATCTGACTCCATTTTGAGTAAAGTAATTTTTTTTACAGTGGCCGAAAATCTTTTTTCAAGGTAATTTTAAGGTATTTCTAAGTTCCTTAATGTAAGATTTTTCTTTGCTTCTCATTTTACTTATGGGAACATCCATATTAAAACTGAAAATGTTTTATTTATTTTTTTACAAAGCGACGTCTGTAAGATGTGTAATTAATTAGGCCTAAATGGAAATAAAAGAAAGTTATAAATAATAAGAAAAAAACGGCAGAGGGCGGTAAACGAAGCTTTATTTTAGAGAGCGGTAAATAATTTATCATCATGGCCGCTAGGAGGCGACATTTAGACACAATTCATTCATTCATTATCTCCCGCTTTATCCTCTATTAGGGTCGCGGTGGGGTTCCCCATGCCCATCCAGGGGAGAACGTCTCGGGCGCTGGGCAGATACACCCAGGACAGGGCGCTAATCCATCGCTGGGCACACACTCACTCACACAGACACACTCTATATGGGGCAATTTGGAGAACTCAATTAACTTGATCCATGTTTTTGGACTGTGGGAGGAAACCGGAGAACTCGGAGGAAACCCACGCAGACACGGGGAGAACATGGAAACTCCACCCAGATGGGGATTTGAACCGGGAATCCCTAGTGCTGAGAGGAGAACATGCTAACCACTAAGCCAGCGTGCCGCCCATTTAGACACAATATTCAGCATAAAAAAAACGCTTAATTGATATGAAAATTAATTAATTCATTATCTTCCGCTTTATCCTCTATTAGGGTCGCGGTGGGGTTCCCCATGCCCATCCAGGGGAGAACGTCTCGGGCGCTGGGCAGATACACCCAGGACAGGGCGCCAATCTATCGCTGGGCACACACTCACACACTCCATATGGGGCAATTTGGAGAACTCAATTGACTTGATCCATGTTTTTGGACTGTGGGAGGAATCCGGAGGAAACCCACGCAGACACGGGGAGAACATGGAAACTCCACCCAGATGAGGATTCGAACCGGGAATCCCTAGTGCTGAGAGGAGAACGTGCTAACCACTAAGCCAGCGTGCCGCCGATATGAAAATTAGTATTGGCAAATCAGTTACAGAAAAATACAAATAAAAAATGAAAGAGAAAATATTTACGGAGCAAGTTTACGCTTTGCATTGATATTTTTGCTTTGCATTTACAATAATATATAATATTTTTGTATTATATATTAATTATAAGGGCGGCACGGTGGCTTAGTGGTTAGCACGTTCTCCTCTCAGCGCTAGGGATTCCCGGTTCGAATCCCCATCTGGGTGGAGTTTCCATGTTCTCCCCGTGTCCGCGTGGGTTTCCTCCGGGTTCTCCGGTTTCCTCCCACAGTCCAAAAAACATGGATCAAGTTAATTGAGTTCTCTAAATTGCCCCATATAGAGTGTGTTTGAGTGTGTGAGTGTGTACCCAGCGATGGATTGGCGCCCTGTCCTGGGTGTATCTGCCCAGCGCCCGAGACGTTCTCCCCTGGATGGGCATGGGGAACCCCACCGCGACCCTAATAGAGGATAAAGCGGGAGATAATGAATGAATGAATATTAATTATAACGGGAAAGTATCAGGAAAAATTACCGAGTGTAATTGTTTATTAACGTGGCCGCTAGAGGGCAGTGAATAAACATCGACTGCATTGCCTTTGGTCTCGGAGGGTTGAGTTTGCGCGGCAGTCACCTCATTCGCCTCAGCGCCTTCCGTTGTTGCTTCTGTTTTGGGTTTCACCTTAAACACCGTTTGATTGCCCCGCAGGGTAAGTTCTACTGATATACTTTACTGTTTAAAACGCCTTATGTTTTGCATTCATGTGCACGTAGTTCCCGGTTATTTACTGCGTGCCGTGTTTCTTTATTTGGTAGCAGAATTCAGGACTGAAGTACAACAATAGCTAAGCTAACATCTCGCTAGCCTTGTCCAGGCACCCTAAAAGCAGTTTTGGATTGGGTTTTATTAAATATTTACGTCTTATGTATTTATAAATGGTTTAAACATTTCATCGCAGTTTACATTTGATGTTTGACTCCGGGAATACTGATTTAGCAGGTCATTAAACTAGACTTTAGCTTTAATAAGGTCAGTGTTACCATTGGTAAGGTCACAACAAGCTGTACAGATTGTACTTATTATTTATTTTACACTTAATTTTGTTCTAAGAGCCAAATTTAGCTGAACTCGACCAACAAAGCAGCTTTCCCCATTTTGTATCGGCATTCCGTACACGCGGTTATCCGGGTCTCATTGTGACTGCAGCAGCACCATCAGTGATCCGGACACTGAAAACAAAACCCAGATTTTAAAAACAAAGTTGACTCTCTAACTTCAGCGACTGTTCGAAAACTTCTGCTTCTGGTTGCCATCAAGTGGACAACCGAAATTATACAACCGTGTCTGTTGTTTATTTAATCAATTGTTTGCAGTGGTATTGTTATGGGATGTGTATCAGTTTTAATGGTTCACTTTGATTTGGGGCCATGTGTCTATAATATTAAGCTGTTTGAGGTTTTAAAAGTTCACATTTTTTTTGTTAGACAGCAGAATGATGGTACAGAAAAGTTGTGCACCGCACTTTAACTGTTCGCCTTTTAACATCATATTAAAAATCAGATCCTCCTCAGAATCCGGTTTATTTTTTTCAGTTTAGGATTTAAAATGGGAGTTTAAGATGTAGTAATTATAACATTATTCCATAAAGTGAGCTGCGGCAAAGAAAACGATCTGTGGGAAACTTTCATGTTCAATTGGTCCATGTGGAGATTAACTCGCTGACAATTATAAGATAGATAGATAGAAAGAAAACTTTATTCATCCTGAAGGAAATTTAGCAGCCAGTAGCAATGACAGTACAATAAAAATAGAGGGAAACTAAAAGAAAAAATATATATATTTACTATTATAAAGTGTCAAGTGTGTGTAGTGGTATCAAAAGTGAAAATAAAGTGTCCAGTATGGATGTAAAAATTGTCAAGTATGGATTATAAAACCTGTGTTGTGATTAAGGGCGATTGCATTCAAGTTGTCCTGATGTGCTGCTTTACCCAGTCTCGCTTACTGTGATTTATTACTTACAAAGTGAAATATTTTTCCAACCAGATATATCATTATTTTAATCACACACTGTTCTTTCTGTGTCCTTTTCTTATTGTTGTACCTCTAACCAGCTGCCTTGAATAGCAGGGAAATATTATGACTACGTTTAAAAGCTACAATAGATAAAGATTTAGATTGGAATTCATCAGTTTAGAGGGAAGTTTAACTTTGAACTGCTATAATGCCAAGTGTTTACTAAATCCTGTAAAGGAAAATCGATACCGCAATACCTAATTTTAGTTTTGAGTGATGATAGAAATACTCTTGTTTGCCTTGTCTAAATACTCTTAAGTCTTTTAAGTCAGTTATTTTTATACTTTAGGTGTTTTTATTTTGTACTCAAGCATATTCATGAATAGTCTTTATATTCAGAAACTCTCATGATTATTCTCCCTCTAAGCACATATAATATAATAATAATAGTATATGGCATTTAAAAAAATATGTATAAAATCACTAAATAACAGATTTGTTTGCACCACAAAGCAGGTGTTCCATAGACGTATTGTTTTTTAGCTATGCAAATCAATAAATTTGTTTATGTAAACAATTACACCAAAAATTGGATGACTTGCATTGTCGGGGTGTAATGGATCCTAAATGGTGCAAAAATTGTATATAAAAGATACAATCTAATACTTTTTGTCCAGCTGAAGTCAGCAGAACTACAATAATCTCATATGCACAAACTCTCAGTACTTTCAGGACTCTCAGTACATTCTCACTTTCCTCACTAATGATAAAAAACATAATACATTATTTATAATGAATAAAAAAATTAATTAGCCACTTTATATTAACAAAATATATATTAAACATTCTTTTTTAAAGGACAGTATGCCTGGAAAAAAATACACAAAAGAGGACATATCACGTGCCCTCACTGAGTTACAGAAAGGTGGGGGACTGAGAAAAGTGGCAGTTAAATATGGCATTCCTCACTCAACCCTTCAGGACTACAAACATAAACGCTATGCTCATAATCCACACCCAAATAAGGCCTTAACTCCAGAGGAAGAGGAGATGTTGGTGAATTACATCCTGTGGATGCGTGAACATGGTTTTCCAGTTACCAGGGCAATCGTTAAAGCTTTGGCATTGACCATGATTAAAGCCAGTCAACGGACCACCTTAGTGAACCTGGATAAAGGACCGAGTGCCATGTGGTGGAGCAGATTCCAGGCACGTCACCCAGAAATTGCCCACCAGGCACCATCAGTGACAAGCCGAGTGCAAGTCCAAGAGACCGATTTACAGACAGTAGCAGGATTGTTTTCTGTATGTGCAGTCCTCTATCAAAAACACAGTCTGGAGGAGAAGCCTCACCTTGTCTTCAGTTGTGACCAAACTGTATTTTGGGAGAAACACCAGGATGTGGAAAAGGGTTCACCTAAAACTAAGAAAGAACCCATGGACGATGAGCTACCATCATCAGTGGAGCTTATTACTGTGCACT
Source organism: Corydoras sp. C115 (assembly GCA_019802505.1). Classification (NCBI taxonomy): domain Eukaryota; kingdom Metazoa; phylum Chordata; class Actinopteri; order Siluriformes; family Callichthyidae; genus Corydoras; species Corydoras sp. C115. Next base: position 3,152,168 of record JAFMOC010000045.1, read on the forward strand.
GCTGTGTTAATGCTGCTGGTGAGAACATCCCACCTTTTGTGATCTACCCCAGATGTCTTCCCAGTACCTCATACGTACAAGATGGACCTGTCAGTGCTCTATATGGTGTTTCCACTAAGGGTTACATGGATGGAGAACTATTTATGGAATGGCTTTTCCACTTTGTGAAATATGCTCCTAAAGATAGACCCCTTCTTCTCTTTTTGGACCAACGTGAATCCCACGTGTCCAAGGATGTAGTGGATTTCTGTCGGGACAACAGTATTGAGGTTGTGTGTTTGCCAGAACATACGACTCACCTCTTACAGCCTCTAGATGTGGCAGTGTTTGGGCCACTAAAGACAGAGTTCACCACCATGGCATCAAGTATGGGCCTAATAGATGGAGACATGGTGGTAGGAAAGCGCCAATTCGCAGAGGTCCTGAAACATGCTTATCAGCAAGCTGTAACCCCAGAAAACATTAGAGAAGGTTTTAGGAGGACTGGCCTATTCCCTTTGTCCAAGGATGCCATTAACACATCTAAGGTAAAGCTTAATGCGTAGGTAAATAAACTTGTAACAACCTCTATCTCGTTGTGATAGTCTTTGGAATCCAGTGTTAACTTGCATCTCTGCTTCCAGATGCTGAAGCTTGTCCCATGCAGTGGTATTTCCACGAAAGGAGCAACCTCTGCTTCTGCATATTCAAGCACCAGCATAGATTGCCCTACCTGTCACCATCTTCCAATCCCTTTTGTTCAGAGGGGTAATATTAAAGAGAGTCTGGTAGATGTCTTAATCCCATGCAGAAAGAAATCTAGCAAAAAGGATTTTTTGCCTCTCCACCAGACTCACAGAGGGGTTTCCCTCCGGAAGAGATCAAGCAGAAAGCTCCATCATAAACAAACTAATGACAATGGTCTGTAATCAGTGACAAATGGAGAGAAAGATGAAGAAAAAGACCTGCACTTTTCAACATGTACCAAAGCCAGCCTTGTGACACGTTCTAAAGACATAACCATGGAGCTGCATGCGTTCTGAAATCTGTAACCAGTCATTCCTCATGTAGTTTACAGAGGAAGTTTTTTTTTCGTCAGGCATTTGTTCGAAGACTTAGTTTATCAATTCTTTTCAAAGTTATTAATTACAGATTAGCTCTTAGTGTTCAATGGCAATTAAAAAGTTTAGTTTCTGGTTTATGAGGCTTGTCTGTAAATTAAATTAAATATGTATATGTGTGTGTTGATATAGTATTTCAACATTGAGCCTATTTTCTTTGTTTTACTTGTTCACCTGGTTCAAATCCATTTTTGGTTGCAGTATCTGTAACGAATTAATATGCCTTTTGTTATACTGACAACACTAATGCAAACCAAAAATGCACTGTTGTGTTATTATTGGTGTTTTTTTGCACTCTATTTATTTGGATGTTGTAAAGGGAGGCAGCAGCGTGGCACAGTAATTACCTCACAGCAAAAAAAATCTCTTTTTTGTTTGTTCTCACTGTTTCTGTCTGGATTATCTATGAGAGCTCTGGTTTCCTCCTGTAATTTAAAGGCACATTTAGAGGTGTATATGAAAAAGCTTAATTGCCTTAGACGTGACCTTATGTGCATATGATCTATGACCCTAATCAGGATGAGCTTTTTGAGTATTAATAATTAAATGTTAAATACAATGGCTTTAATAAATGGGTGGGGCAAATTTAAACCAGGGTATAAGATGCTGTTCCTTAAGATTAGTTTAATGTGATCTGATACTGTGACTTTATTCTTCAATTTCTTTTTGAAGAATTGTTTAATTCATTGTGTTTGAGAGAAAATTGCAATTAAATTAGAACTTGATGAAACTTAGTACCGTGTACAGCAGATTTTCTCTTGTTCTTTTATTTATGTACTGATTTCTGGTACCTTCACAGAGAATGATTCTAAACTGTTTAGTAAATGTAGTTAGTTATTAGTAGTGATATTTATTTCCCATATGTATCTAATTTGAGCCCTGGGTAAATTTGTAAAAATTCACAAATGTCTGAACATATGGGGCAAGCGGGCGTGATTGGGTGGAATTTGTAAAAGGAAGACTGGCAGGGTTATCTTTCTTATGATTTTATGCCTTTTTGCTCCTCTTACTGCACACAGAAGAAAGAGGTTATTAATATGCCTTCCTGCCCCACCTCCCATTTACAGATGGTCCAATTACAGTGTTCCATTTCACTGTTTATTTCAACATACCTGTTTACACTGTACTGCGCTTTCATTGTTCCAGTATGTTAAATCAAGCATAAAAAAGAAATTGTTCATAAATGTTTTTAGAAATATATCCCCATAAGAAAATTGGTAATTAAAACTGATGTCAAACCCTGTTAAAGAATATCAATTAACATAATAATCAATTATACTTTACTTATTTTAATAAGGAAAATAATTAGGTTGATAATTAATTTAAAAAAAAACATACATTTACTACAAAATAAGCCTTTCCACATGAAAATTCAGTGATTTCAGAGATCCTGAGATAACAGAGAGTCCTGACCTGTGAGACATGTGAAACTGTCAAAACTTATTCTTTCTTTTTTTTCTTTTCTTTTTTTTCTCCTTTTTTTTAGATTCCACTACCATTTGTCAGACAGACAACTGAGACCCACCTAACCAGTTAACCTGTCATTTAGAGGTGACCCACTTAAACTAGTACAATGGTGAAGATATTTGTTGGTAATGTGGCCTCGGAAACTACAGAAGAAGAGCTGCGTGCTTTATTTGAGGAACATGGTTCCGTGTCCGACTGCGACATCTTAAAGAACTACGGCTTTGTGCACATGAACGAAGAGGATGAAGCTCAGAAAGCGGTTGCTGCACTCCACAAGCACTTGCTTAATGGTTCCCGAATCACTGTTGAGTATGCCACTACCAAGGTGCGCAATGCTACTAAGATATACGTGGGCAATTTACCAGAGGATGTCACAGTTGCCAGTGTTCGAGAGCTTTTTCAGCCTTATGGCAAAGTGGTGGAGTGCGATATTGTGAAGAATTATGCATTTGTTCATATGCAGAGGGAAAACGATGCCTTAAAGGCAATCAAAGAGCTTTCTAGTTTGAAAATGGAGGGTCAAAAAGTCTATGTATGCCTCTCCCGCAGTAATCCACCCAAAAATGCCAGAGATGACTATTATCCCCCTCCTACCCCACATTATCCACCTTATCCACAACATTCACCCTTCCCACCCCCACGTGCTCCAGTCAGTGACTTCTATCCCCCTCGAGGTCGGCTTCCGCCTCCTCCTCCTCTCCCTCCGCCTCCGCCGTATGAGCCGTATGAGAGGAACATTCGTCGTGACCCGTATGCCGCCGCCGCCACCGCCAACCCTGCGCAGTTTTACGAACAGGATCCCTATGAACGACGGATTCCTCCGCCACAGCGACCGCACCAACTTCCGTTGCTTCTCGATACTACCGTGATCGCAGCCCTCTGGGGAGTTCGCGCGCTCTCCTACCTCCACCGCCACCGCCGCCGCCTCCACCTGCTAGCTACATGCGCAACTATGCCCGTGGCCCTTCGAGTGCCGCACCTCCACCCCCATCCTCCTCTGCCACTCCAGCCTCCACCTTTCGGCGGTATCCACTCAGCTATGATAAAGATGATTATATGGATGATAAGTACAGAAATGGGTATAATCGGGGGTACTAAGCAGGATTTATTCAGAAGTGCAGCCATCAAGTCTCTACAGAAAGTTAGAAAAGTAAGGCTCGTAGCTAAAGAGGAATAAAGTAAAGCTGAAATTGGGTTCTCATTAATAGAAAAAGAACTTTTTTTATCGTGTTTTAAAGAGCAAAATATTTTAGTTCATTTGTGAGGCAGTGGTCCGTGTATTTCATACAGAATGTTTTGTCTGAAAGTTAAGCCAGAATTTTTAGCTCAAGAAAAACTTTAGCTTTTAATGAAAGTCTTAAGTTTTAGTGATTCTTTAAAATAGTTGAACGTTATCTTTTAAACCTGGTCCTATGATATACAGCAGACATGGCACGTAAGGAGGGAGGAGGATGACACATGGGGTAAACGGTGGGGCCTGGCTCACGCCAGCTGATCAACAAAACCGCATCTTATTGTTTTTACAAACGCAACGCCTACTCGCCATTCAGCAGTTGGAAATGATGTCGCCTAGGATACAGAAGCTAAAGGAATTTCAGGAAACTGACTCCAAATTAATAAACTTTGGTCTGCTACACTGAATTTCTAGATTAAACTAGTGATCATTCCCAGACTTTGAAAACTGTAGCCTTTCTTGAATAATCATATAGCTGATCGTTGACATGGTCATCAATATTGACATATCCAAAATAATGTAGCTTCTCCTCCTTCGTGTGATTTCCGACCGTTTTCATTGTTTAACTGGAATTCAATCATGTACCTCCAAAAACCTCGACTTGTCATGCGTCATGTTTGTGCAGTGGTTTTTCTGATCGATTAAAAATGAGTCTTTTTTTGTGGTAGCTGTCGTCTGGATTCAGCCGCTTAAAATAAAAGTGATCTAACCCCCTCCGTAACCTGTTTTCCTGAATATCGCCCCGGTAAATATCCACTTCGTGACCTCAACGTAAGTTTTTCTTAATACCGTGTAACTATGGGAACGTCAAGGAAACCAATGTATGCTCTGCCACTACACTCCAGATTGTGCCTTGTGGTATAGGGGAGGCTTTTATGTGTGTAATTATGTCAATTACATGCTAATATAGTAAAGACAAGATTCAGGTAAGTTACTGGAATAGGAATTTTGTGTTTTGACCTCCTGTTTATATTGTGACCTTGGAACAGTTATGTAATTTTCATCTAACCAGCATGAATCTAAAAATATTGCATGCCTTTCTAGAGGATATAAAATAACATTATTCTACTTGCTAATAAGTTATCACTTCCACAGGTCTCATTAAATGTTTAAATTAGCATATACATGTATGAACATTGCTTTTTTTTTAAGAAAAAAAATTATTTAATTAATGAAATTCATTTAATAACAAATGCACCTATTTAGCATTACAGCAGGTGACATGGCATTTTTCTGTACTGTCATTAATTGATAAATGATTCAGCATTTCATATTTGAAGCTGATTGACAGAATGCATATTTGTGTGCCGTATGTTGTTCCTCCTTGTGCAGTAGTAATTGAACCTTGTATCTTAACTAGGACATTTGTGCATGAGATTTTATATAATTCCTGTTTTTAAGTCTTTGCCACACATTTTAACATGTTATATATTGTTAATTAAGGATGTAATAATTAAACAGTTATAATAAACATTAATACATTGATCAGTGCACTTTGGGCATCACAAATTACAAACAATAGCATCATTTAAATTCTTCAATATTTAAACAAATAATCCAGAAAATGTTTTTAATAACAATTAACTATAGATTTATTTATTTATAATAATTTTATGAAACCACATTTACCTATAAAACAAGTTTAACAAAACTTTGATAAATATAAACCTCTATATCCTGTCCTGCTTGAACAGGTTTGCACGATGCATCCCTGAGACAGTCCCAGGGCTAGATGCTCCTCAACGCTACGACGACTGTCTTTTAGATGATATTCGAAGAAGCCTTGAGATCAGTGTATATCTGATAATTAAAAGGTGAGGAATGTGGGATGCTAAGGCACCTATGATGAAGCCTTGTTTTACAGTCTCTTGACTTGATGTGGGTAACTGTACGGTCATGTGAGTATGACACCAGCACAACAATACAAATGTGAGTCTGAGGTAGCTAACCCCTTTCTGTAGCTCTGCAAAATGGGGGGGGGGGTCACAGGTTTTTATAAAAACTCATTCTAAGTGCAATTAAACTGTTAATTAAATATTCTGATGTTTATTATCTAATAATTAAAACATTTAATTTGCCTTGCTGACAGTCTAGCGACTTGTCCTACATTGCATATGTCTCCATAGATGTCCTTGTCTCAGTAGCATTTAAACTCTAATTAAGGATGAGCTAAAAAAAATTATCCTGACAACAAAATATTTTAATTACTAACGAGTGTATTTTTCAGTGTATTGTTTATAGATGTTTGTATGTACACATGAATAAAGACTTAAACTAATAAATAATGTCTGTACTTTTCCTACCAGTGTAATATTACATAAAGCAAAATGTAAATATTTTCACTATCCTAGTGCAGAAAGCAGTCTGTAAACTACATAGCTTTTTATAATCCTGAAACTCCTGCTTTACAGTCGAGAAGCAGCTGTTTAAATGTTCTGCTCTCTATTTTACATCATAGTTTACAATAAGTTTACAATTTTTTTTTTGCTTGTAAAATTGTAATCTTGTTAATATATAGTTCATTAGATTTGAAACTTAAATTGTAAATCCAAAAATCTACTTTTTACTATTGCTTTTTTGAATATTTACGTAGATTTTAAAACAGCTTACTAATATTCATTCATTCATTCATTATCTCCCGCTTTATCCTCTATTAGGGTCGTGGTGTGGTTCCCCATGCCCATCCAGAGGAGAACATCTCGGGAGCTGGGCAGATAGACCCAGGACAGGGCGCTAATCCATCGCTTGGCACACATTCACTCAAACACACACACTCTATATGGGGCAATTTTGAGAACTCAATTGACTTGATCCATGTTTTTGGACCGTGGGAGGAAACCGGAGAACCCGGAGGAAACCCACGCGGACATGGGGAGGACATGGAAACTCCACCCAGATGGGGATTTGAACCGGGAATCCCTAGCGCTGAGAGGAGAACATGCTAACCACCAAGTCACCGTGCCGCCTTACTAATATTAGAATTCTAAAAACTCATACAATACTCAGAAAATAAAAACAATAGTCTCAATACTCATTTTGAGTTTGTCTTCGAGGTCATGTCGCGCAGTGTCAGTGTATGTTTTTATAATGACCTGCTTGTACAGCACTATATTACTGAGGTGGCTCTAATTGAACGATTATTAAGTAAATAGTTTTTATTAAAATGCAGATGGGAATATAGATCCATGTTTGATGCGCTGTTTCGTGAGGCGTCACTCTCGCGCCCTCTTGTGGCAAGATATATGTATAACCGGTAACAAACGGACGCCATCTGCTGTAAGCCATTTTCTGTTTTCGCGCATGCGTGGTTGCTGAAGCGGGAGCTTTGAGACGTGCTAAGCCAGTTGATGGTGAGTTAACGTGGTTTAATAAACGGAGGCCCTTTCTGTGGCGATTAACTTCAATAGGAGAAAACATTTATATTCAAGTATTACCTGGATATAAACTTTATTTGGCACTGGCTCTATATTAGTGCTATATTACAGGAATTCAAATTTATTAGTAATTTGTGGCTTCAGATATAAGAACAACAGTGTTTTTTTTACCTAGCGTTTAAATTAATTATAGTCAAAATGTGTGAATCTACGATGTGACCACCTTAATTTTAGATTTCAGTCTTCAATACACACATAATTAATTGTTTTTAGCAGGACAGTGTCATTCATTCATTCATTATCTTCCACTTTATCCTCTATTAGGGTCGCGGTGGGGTTCCCCATGCCCATCCAGGGGAGAACGTTTCGGGCGCTGGGCAGATACACCCAGGACAGGGCGCCAATCCATCGCTGAGCACACACTCACTCACACAGACACACTCTATTGGGGCAATTTGGAGAACTCAATTGACTTGATCCATGATTTTGGACTGTGGGAGGAAACCGGAGAACCCGGAGGAAACCCACGCGGACACGGGGAGAACATGGAAACTCCACCCAGATGGGGGGGGATTCGAACCGGGAATCCCTAGCGCTGAGAGTCGAACGTGCTAACCACTAAGCCACCGTGCCGCCCGGACAGTGTAATATGTGGGGATATTTCTTTGTTAGGCTTTTTTATTCCTTAAGATATCCAATGAGTTTCTTGAATTTTGTTAATCCCAGTTTTGCCATGCCTGGTGTTTTACTGAGCACTTATGTAGATGCTCTTTTTAGATGCTTTGTCCATTCAGGTCGGCCACTCTTAATTCTGGAACCCAAATTCCTCTCCTGGGATTGGGAACATACAAGCTGCAGGATTATGAGGAGTTATACCGCTCTGTCAGCGCTGCCCTTGAAGCAGGGTATCGTGCTTTTGACACTGCTGCAGTTTACAACAATGAAGCGCAGCTCGGGCAAGTCATAAGAAAACTGCTGCCCAAGCATGGCCTTGTGCGTTCTGATGTATTTCTTATTAGCAAACTTGGACCTGGAGATCAGGGTCCCGGAGCTAAAAAGGGCTGTCTGAAAAGTTTGTACCAACTGGATTGTGGATACATTGATCTATATCTACTGCACTGGCCTGGAACTATGGGGTTGAAGCCAAAGGATACCCTTAATGCTGAATATCGGATGCAGAGCTGGACTGTTCTCGAACAATTCTACACTAGTGGTCATTTTAAAGCCATAGGAGTTTCAAACTTCACTGTGAAACACCTTAATGATCTCCTAGAAGGCTGCATTGTCCCTCCAGCAGTACTGCAGATGGAATGTCATCCTAAACTTGTTCAAAGTGAACTGAGGGCTGTATGCAAAGGCGCGGGAATTCACTTCCAAGCGTACTCATCTCTTGGAAAGGGTGAACTCTTGGAGGATCCAGGGGTGAAAAGTGTAGCTGATAAACTTAGTCGAACTCCAGCTCAGGTTCTGGTGAGGTGGGCAGTGCAGCAAGGCATCGGAGTCCTGCCCCGCTCTTCAAAACCACATAGAGTTCAGGAGAATGGCAGAATCTTTGACTTTGAACTTAGCAACGAAGACATGCAAAGATTAAACAAGTTGAATTGTGGTAAAAGGTTCTGCACAAGAGATTCAAGTAATATTGCTTAATAATGTTTTAGTCACAGAAATAGTTTGCCACAGTTTGGCAGGGTATGGCAGTATTTTTTAAAAGCAAATGAACCTTCTGGTAAAGCAGGGAGGGTGGCTTGGGTTCTTTATGTGTGGAGTTTGCATGTTCTGTCTGTCTGTGTTTTCTTCTTGGTGGTTCTGTTTTCTCCTACAGTCCAAAGACATGCAAGTTAAGAGAAGTACAGTCTGGGTCCCACAGCTGTAATTGTTTTTTTAAGACAGAAGGTAAATATATATTTTTTTTTGTTACATAATAGTATTACAGTGATGATAAAAACATTAAATATATGCATTGTTAAACCCCACACAACCATATATCTGTCCAATAAAAATGACATGGTTTAAATGAAAACGTATTCCAAGAAACAGAATAGTTTTCCACTGTACAGTATTAAATGTCTTGAAAAAAAGATCAAGCCGGAACTAGGGAGTTTCAAGATTTTATTTTGGATCACATACAAAATGAAATGATACATGTCCAACAATTATTGTACAATTTCAGTAACTGTAAAATGTATGCAATTCAGTATAAATGTTTACAAAAGACAAGTATAAACACTTCTTAAATAAGGCATCAGAAAAAGCGCCCGGTAGCTCTTCGACTGCCATGCATCGCATTTATATTGTCCGTTTGCAATGATTTGCTTGATCAGAGGTTTCTCTGAAATCCTGTCTTTTTTGCATACAAAGCAATTTAAACCCAAAGCTGCTTCAATCCAGTGCTCAGTAAAAAATGGCTGGGAATCTGAATTCTATGACAGAATTTGTAGAAGTGAGAAAAGATTACAAAACTAAAAGCACAGGGCAATGAAACACTGCTTCACAACTGCAACAGCTAAAATATAACAGTGCTTAAAAGTTTGTGATCCCTTCAGAATTTTTTTTATGCATATGAGGAGAAAAATATATTTTTGCCAAATTGTAATATTTTGGCACAATATTGACAGACACCAAGTATCATTATTTGTTTGTTAAAGGGTTTTTATATATTAAATATGTATTTATTACAAATTGATCTTGGTTTTCTGCTCCATGCTGACAACATTGCTCAAATCCACAAGATGGAGCCAAGAAGGTCCAGACCTGATTTATGTTCCTCAATAAACAAATTACAGTTTTGTTTCTTTAATTTGGTTTGAATGGTGAAAATTCCACAGGGTTCACAAACGTTCAATTACTGTAATTAAGTCAATAAATTAAACCCTGAGACAGATCTGACTAAATGATAATAGCAATACCCGCATCATCTTAACCCAGCAATGCTCAAGACTTTATTCACAGACTGCTTTCTGCACTAGGATAGTGAAAATATTTACATTTTGCTTTTTAACATCCAATAAATAACATTTTAACATATACTTCTGCGTGACATCAGACGACAATATATCAACATTTCTTAATATTCACTTAAAGGGAACAGCTTTATAAATAATCCTTAAACATTTAAGGGATAATTTGAAATCATCACAGGTGAGATTGTCCACATTTCATATAAACATATCATATAAAATCCAATTTATGCTAAAATTGAATTAACATTTATTTCAGTGGTCAAAATGTCAGCACCTTTTTTAATGATCTTGAACCTCTAAGAAGCAATTTGGTAGAGCACTTTGATGAAAAGGCCATACTGGTGATGGACAAGACCAGTCTCAGTCCTACTGATTGTTACCTCACTTTGTGTGTGTGTGTGGGGGGTGATGTTCCCATTCTATTCTCTCCCCTCTTCAACTTTAGTACCCCACAGAAAAGAAAACCATCCACCGCTATTGTGCGTCTGTACAACTCTCCCAGAGCTGCTCACTCTCCTCATTTCCTGAGAGAATAAGGGCAAAAAGAGGTTCAGAAAATCAAATGGACTAATCTACCTAAATAGACTAGGCTTGAGTTGTCATTCAGCTTTTTGCAATAATATCCTTTGTATCTATATTCTAAAGCTCTACTCACCCCTTTATCCAACCAGGTATCAAATTCATCACTCATCCTCCTCAGCTGTCGGCCATACTTTTTGGCTTTCCAAAGCACAGCAGGGGCAGATTGAGATCGACCTCGGAATGGTGCTCCATCAACCCCTCCACCACTCTCCTCATCTTGGAGCTCTGTGTCCTCCCACCGACTAACTGTATGGACCTGCGACTCAGAGTAGAGGCGCACTCGACCCCCAATTTCTGTGAGCAGACAAAGAAATGCAGTTTTGGAATGCAGGGCTTTACAGATGATCTATAGCAGTGATCTAAAGTTAAAATATGTGGTGCATCAGTAAAAAATACCTGCGTGGTCAGCATTCATGCCTGCTAACAATCTTGATCCCTCTTCATCATCCCGACCAGTGACATCACCTCGATTACTGTGCTGTGTGTCTTCCATAACTGAGGCTGGAAACAATTAAATATTTAATGCAAAAACGGAACATCAGCAACTGAAATATAATCATAAAATTGGAACATAAATCTCACAACTATCCAAGTGTAAATATAAAGGCTGAGTGCTGAATTCATTTGACAATTATTAGCTTTGACATTTCTAGTCCAGTAGATGTTTTACATTCAAAGTGACCTTCACAGTCTTTAAGGGTTTCGGGAACAACCTCGGTGTACTTCTGCCCTGCTGGGTATTTTTTTTACTCATAAAGGGTTTTTAACTGGTAAGGTTCCTGCTCATTTAAGTGCTAAATAGAGACCTTGGTTTGACTCCAATGCAGCTCCTGGTCATTTTGTGAGCTACAGTTGTAAAAGATTAATGAGCTGTGTTCTATCAGAGATTAGTGCAGCTATTTAGGAGCAATTTAACTGGCTGCTGCCCAGCAACATTGGCATCTTGTCTTGGAAAGATTTATTTGCACGCTTTGTTCCATTTCATGCACCTCATGCTTTCACAAACTGTTCAGGTCAACGCATCAGGGTTGTGGAATTAAATACACATTTCATTGCATTTGCAAATGTCTCATAGCTTAAGAGTCTTCTCCAAAAGTCCCAACAGTGGAAGCTTAAAATCCAACAATAACATTTGCGGTCAACAATTCCCCCTGTCAATGATGTTCAACCCCCAGGTTGGGATTGGCATGTTTCATGTCTGAAACCCATTTTCGTGGGATTGCAAGAATAATTCTGCATTTTGAACTCTGTCCATGCTTAGACGTTCAGCATTGAATATTTTAACCTTAGACCATTTAAAATACGCCCAAATATTTTCCCATATTCAATAACTTTGGAAGCAATGAATAAACTTACCTTCAGGACTTGAATTCGAGCTGAATCGATAGACTCCTGCTCCTCCTTCAGACAGCAATCTGGTGTTGATGAGTTTTGTGTATCCCTCCTCTTTAAAATTCAAATGCGCCTTTCTTAGTCGTAACAGATACTGATTGCTCATGGTACCCGGCACACCCTCACAACAAAAGGCAACTTGGCTAATCACAGACCTTCGAATGTAACGACGTTATCGCGCACGTTAATGTCGACATGATTGTTTCCGTATAAATAATGTAACACGGCGGATTTCGGAACATTTAGTCGTAGTGATTGTCTTCCCGCGCAGAAACGCCGATCGCACCTGATTCCGCTCGTCGTGGTTTCTTCACCACATGGATGATCTCATATCTCCCCCCCCCCCCCTCCACGTTGTTGTTGTTGTCGTTGCCGCTTCGTCGTGAACGCCACTGCCTCGTGTTGTAACCAATCAGAGACGGGTTAGTTCTCTGCTCAGCCAATCATTGAACAGAGACCGCTCTGACTCCGCCAATAGAGACGAGCTGCTAGGCTGTTTTCAGGTGGCTCTTTCGATTGACATCACTGTTGCGATCGTCTTTTATAAGCTTGCGCCGTTTATATAATAATGGTTTATTAACATTACCAGCAAAGACATAATGATATAAATATAAATATATATATATATATATATATATATATATATATATATATATATATATATATATATATATATATATATATATATATATATATATATATATATATATATATATATATCTATCTATCTATATATATATATTGCTTTCATACGCTTTACATTGAATGGCCTAGTATCTTAAATTAGAAATAGTGTATTAAATTGTGCTAAATTATATTTGCACGACTATGCAAATTGTTTGAGTCCCTCTAGTCAAATTTATTGCTTTGCTAATTAAAAATAATGATAAAAAATACACCGACCAGGCATAACATTATTACCGCCCTCCCATGTCGTTTGCCTTTTTCTTCCAAAGCAGCTCTTCCTGGTGGAGGCATGGACTGCATTAGGTCCCTGGCGGTGTGATGATGTGCTGTCTGGCACCAAAATGTTAGCAGCAGGTCTTTTTAACTCCTGTTAATTGTGAAGTAGGGCCCCAGGGAGAGGACTTGTTTGTATAGCACATCTGACATGCGCTTAAATGGATTGAAAAACGGGGAATTTTAAAGCCAAGTTAACACCTCAAATTCGTGCTCATTATCCCATTTCTGACATTTTGTATGTAGCAGGACTCGTTACTGCAAGACGCCACATCCATGAAGGACTGTACATGTTTTGCAGCAGTGCTTGAGTAGGTGGTACTTGGAACATCCATGTAGATGTCAGAATCCACTGTTTCTCAACAGAACATTGCCCAAAACATCACTCTTCCTCTGCTGTCTTGTTTTTACCATTCCTCATTCTTGTGTCATGTGTTCCCCTGGTAATTAAATCACATGCTTCCCATGAGATGTGAAATGAAATGTGATTAATCAGAACAGAACAGCTTCGTTTTTGCTCTGTGGTCCACTTCGGATGCTGTCTTCACTTGCCACAGCTGGTGGTTTACAGTTTCTTTGTTTGAACCATTTTTTTTAGATACTGACCACTGCAGACTGGGATACCTCATAAGAGCTGCAGTTTGCAAAACCTGAAAATTCGGCTCTTATCAGAATTAAATCCTTTTTGCCCATGTGGAATTATTTTAATTATTGCACAGTAGTAATTTAAAAAGTATCTTTGTATTATGAACAAAGTGTGAGACTGCGCTTCAGACAGTTACAACACCAGATGGCAGCAGTTGCACATTATTTTAAATAACATCCTGACAATTCATTCAAAGACATGGATTAAAGGTGTATTGGTAGCACTAAATTGCCCCATATTGTGTGAGTATCTGTGTAAGTGAGTGTGTGCTTAGTGATGAATTGGGTGTATTTGCCCAGCGTCTGACAATTTTCTATGGATTCCCCCTGCGACCTTAGTCCCTAGTATATATCCCTATATTAAGTGGAAGATAATAAGATAAAATTTAGGGGGTACAGGAAGGAAGGGGGTCACACACCAAAATACGTCACATACTTTTGCCACTCACAGATAAATAACATTGGTTTATTTTCCTCAATTAATAAATGACCACTTGTCTTGTTGGTTTGATTTGCCAGTTAGTGCTGCATTTCAAAGTCGATTGAATTAGGACTTGCCAGTAATGCATCGGACACGCAAATGATTTTAATGCATTTAGGAGGAAGCGAGAACAAATGTTCATAAGATGCTCGCGTGTTTTCTTGGGAGTTCTCATTTATTGTCTGTGAATTCCTCAGAACAGTGAAACATGGCGAAACTGGTGTTTGTGGTAGCCCAACCCTTTTGTGTTTTTATTCCAGCTTAGAGAAACCGTACAATAGATTTAATTGGAAAACGTAGATCTGTTCCCAACTCTATTAGAGCATTTTCGAGGGTCGTCAGCATCGTGTTCAGATCTCACCTGAAACAATCTGATCCATCATGACATTCATTTGTCTAATCCGCGCGGCTCGGCTCATTAGCGACGGCGGCGCACGGTGCTGGAATGTCCCCCCCCCCGTAACCACCACCCCCCCCCCCCCCACGTTCTGCAGTCTCCACGCTGACAGACTTTCCTGCTCGGCGCTCCCACCCGCCGAACGACAGAGCGGGGGAACAGCGGAAAAACGAGAACGAGAGCTGCCATTTTGCCTCCCTGCGCTTGCCCTGTCTCTCCAGTTTGCCCTGTTCTCCAGCTCCGCCAGCGCACCTTTCAGCACTCAGCCCGCTCCCCTCTCCTCCTCTCCTCCAGCGGCTCGTCCTCACCTCAGCACCCCGACCCGACCCTCCATCATCGGTTTAGACCATTCCACACTGCCGCACGCTGACAGCGTCTCCGAGCGAGCTGAAGTTGCCATGCACCTGTATGTAACAGAATTAAAGCAAAAACACAGGCTCAGTTCAGAGTAGTCTCTGGGGTGCCATTTTCTAAAAAAAAGAAAAAAAGAAAAAAAAGGAGGATTTTACAAGTCATGACAAAAAGGTAAATGCTGATTTGTTTTGTGCTGTTTAAACCCCCGCATGTAACGGAGCCCGTGGGCAGACATGCCTTAGTTCGTGTGTTTTTCTGAAGCCGTTAAGGCGGGAAAAGCTTTTGCGCAGGCGCACTGCGTTCCTGCGTACGGACTGAATGAACACGAGCGTCGTTCACTTCACACCGAGCTCCATCCTGAAAACGTAAGTATAAAAACCCGCGTCTTTAAGCGCTTTAAGAACAATAACCAGAATTAAAGTTAAAGAAACATAAGGTTTCATAAAGCCTCGTCTTGTCCTGTCTTGTCTTGTCTTGTCTGTCAGGTTCTACGTTCCGTTATCTCAGTGATGCTTCTTATATTCTGTGCGACGAGCGTTTATTCATGTGCGTTTCCTTTGTTTAAAAATGTCACATCTCTTTTATTTATTTATTTTTTATTCACAGGAGACAAAAACAAACAAACCCTGAAAATCAGATTTACCGACATGAAGCTCCGATTTTAAGAAAATCTTCAGGTGTCGAACGCAGGTACGTTCATTAAACGTCACTGATCCTGTTAGATGCTCTGCAGTTATTGCCTTTTTAAATATTGTGTAGAAGTATTTAATGGCTGGCTTTTGATTCTTTTATATCCCTCTTTTATCAGGAGTTTCTTATATAGCAGTCAATAGAAAATACCAGTTACAAGCTCTGAACTGACTTCAGTGTAAATACTAATATTTCCGTGAATATTTAGCATACAATGATCAGGATCAGAATACTTTATTGATCCCTGGGGGAAATTGCAGTTTTTACAGATGCTCCAGTTGTCCTGTTAATGTATACAGAAGTTTAAAAAAAACTAAAGAAATACAAAATATTAAAGTGGCAAAAAATATATTGCACTGTGGGTTAGATAGTAGTGTAATATTACACGTTTGAATCATGATGAATCATAATTACCATATTGCACATAAACCAGTGATAGATTGGTGCCCTGTCCTGGGTGTATCTGCCCAGCGCCCGAAACGTTCTCCCCTGGATGGGCATGGGAACCCACCGCGACCCTAATATAGGATAAAGCGGGAAGATAATGAATGAATGAATATTGCACATAAAAGTTGCGTTATTGAGTGAGGAGTTAAAGGTGCCAGTTGTAATATTGTTCTGAAATGCGTTGGTATGCAAAAGTTTAATCATCACACCATTTTGATGAGTTTCAAAATATGTGTTGAGCCAGTACCATGAGATGGCTACTAAATATACTAACTAGGCTTGTGTCTTTAGTTAAGTGTTACATGTCTAGAAAAGATATTGACATGAGAGATTAAAAAAAAGTGATTTGTTAATAGTGATGAACGATGTTTCTAGCACGTTTGAAGTCATTACTGTTAGTCAGGGTCAGAAAAAAGTGATTCATTAGAAGAACCTGTGTACCATGAATTCTTTTTGTGAAAGTCATTTTGCTCGTTTCAAAAAACAGATCAATCAATTCCGTCAGTGTATCAGTTTTACATGTACAGTGTTCACTAAACTGTGTTAATTTGCGTTTTATAAGTAAAAAGCTGCACATTGGTGTTTTACATATCTCACTCTGTAAGTCTTTCCAAACGACAGCTCAGAGGGGCTCGTTCTCATGGAAACGCTTCTATACTCCCACTATAGAAACAACCCACCTGTTTCATATAAAAAATCCTGCAAATGCCTTGAGACACCAACATTCTGTTAGCGATCTAATGACAGCTGCTCTTCATTCATTTTAATCTTTTGTTACTGATCAGGGTTTTAGTTAAAAAATCTTGTGGGTATGTTTGAGTATTAGTTCCTGCACTCTTTGCTATTTTTATCCATCATTCTGTACAGACATAGTAATACTGAGCATATTCTATTACACTATACTGATCTAATCCAGACCTGATTCTTTTATTAGCCCCTTAATTGGCTATATATATATATATATATATATATATATATATATATATATATATATATATATATATATATATATATATATATATATATATATATATAATTAGACTGGATAATGCTCAATAGCATGCACGTTTAGACATGAACAGATGCACTTTCTGTGCTTCAGTTGAAACCAGTGTTTATATGTTTTGTTGTCTCCTGTTGTTAACGCTTTTGGTTCCACTAGCTTGGTACTTTCCTAAAATTAAGAATAATTTTTGGCAATGTAAAAATTATCCTAGCTTTGCTATGGGCACGAGAAGTGGTTTATGTTTTACTATTATTATGTGCAGTACAGTGGTCTTTTATATGAGTAAAATAAGTATCCTCAAATAGCATTTGGACCAAAATATTTGTGTTAATCACTTTAAAATTTCGAACCCTTATGTAACTACACATTATAAACTAAATGTATATAACATGGCTCCACACTAATAATAGTGCACTAGTGTATTATATCCTTAAGCTGCATCTGAAAACACCTACTAGACAATAGGTATTAAGTTGAATGAAAGGCATTGCTTGTAAATCACTAGGAGTTTTCAGTATTTGAATGTGTGGTGTATATATGCAATTACTGTTGCACTACATCTCCCATATTACAAGCATCATTTGATGAAACATGCAATTGGACTGAAAATTATATCTTTTAATTCATTGGTTATCGTTATGTGATTAATCAAATTACATATACCTTATTTTTAAGCTTAACACAGCAGTTTCTACAGCCCTTGATATATGATAACATAATCAATTGTATTATTTATTGCAGTAAGTGAATTTGTATGTCTCAGTAAATATGGATATGGGGCAGATGAATTTTACTGGAGCGTATAGCAATTTTATCCCAATGACTGGAGGGCATTTGGGAGCAGCTATTTTATATTGCTGCAGCTGCAATTCTATACACACTTGCATATTATAAGCTAGTGGAATGTTCCTTCTAATACATATTCGAGTTAAATTTTAGCAAAATACTCCATCATGTGTCCAAAATTATTGCTAGATTCATAATTTTTAATCAGTCTGGTGTATATTTGGAAGCATCTGTTGTACACAAGTATTGGCTTCATGATCTTGTATCATCTTGGTAAGCATTAATAATCTGAAGGCAGGGACCAGACACCCGAATCATTTTTGCTGTTTTTCATCCAAAGACACAGCTGTTCATTTAGTGACTCAGCTCTATAAAATCTAGTCCAGTGGACCAGTGACTTCAATTAAAACATCATTTTCTTAATTAGTTCTGAATTAAATGAGACCATTTAAGTGAGACTCTGGACATATGCCATTTTGTAAAATATTTATTATATAAAACCAATATAAAACCATTTTTAATAAGCAGCTTATTATCAGTTCTTAATTTATGCCTTTCAAACCAGAACAGACAGTAAAACAGTGCCACCTAACGTGTTGTTAAACCTCAAACATTAGCATAAATTTTTGGTGGCCATGCAACATCCTTGTAATTTTGTTTAAAGGCTTTGAGAAATGTTTTAGAAGTCATATCTGTAATTCACCTGTTTTTGCACCTGTAAAATAATGTCTGGCTGGAGGCAAAGTTGTGTGTTGTTTTAGAATAGCTGTTCCACTCTCATAATTTTGGATTATTATTTGCATCATCACTCTTTAAAGTTTGTATTGCATAGTTTCCATTGTTGTTTTTGTGTCTCCCATCATCAATTTATATGCAGATATTGAAAACTTGTAACAACTTTTGCATAATTACCTTGTTTTTTCATTTAATTGAGCTCTCCTTCACAAGTGCCTCAACTGGCCACTTAGAAAGTTCCATTAATAAAAGATTGCTTATTGTTTTGGGAGCCTCTCTGGGTTATCCTCTGAACACCACACATTATTGCATACTATCAGTCATAGTCAGTATGCCCCCTGGTCTATGTACACTGCAAAGAAAACAGCCCAATTCTAACAAGTGACTGTTGGCTACAGGGTTTATTACCTAAAGAATTAAATAATACACACAATTCTGCTTATGTGTAGAAGCTTTTCTTTGGACTTTTCCTTTATTCATCAAATTTTGCACTACTTCAGCAATAATAATTGCAAAACAATATACTGCATTGGAAATGATGGAGCAAAAAAAATCCAGAAAGTGGAAATGCACTGTTTAAAAAAATGAATAGACTAAAGGGTATTTTTAGTTTGCTGAAAGAGCATTAATCAAACAATTGTTACTACACACACTTGATGTCATTATAATCTGACCCCTATTGTAGAGAAACTGTTAATGAGGTTTAATCTGGAGTCTACTGTCATCATCTCTCTGTTTTATCTAAGGTATAATTTAAATGTCTTATGTGTTATAAACTGATTTTTAACTGATAATCACGAAGAAATAGAAGTACTATGTATATGTAATTGGGTATTGTGGTTGCTATCCATGGTGCTGAATCCGTGGTGCTGAATATTTACTACAGTTATTATAGTTCAATCAGATTACAAAGATTGAAGATTGTTATTGTGTTCTACTCTACCAAAATGTTCTTTGCAATGTAGGGGGTAACTAGAGAAGCCAGAACAAAACCCACACAGGTAAATAAGGGACATGCTGTCACACAAATTAAACCTGTGCTTGGTTCTTCCCAGTAAACCTGGATGCATTTTCCTGTGAGGTGGACACGTGCCATCATGCCACTAACAGTTACACAACATTATAGAACAGATTGAATAAATAAGTACATTTATTTTCTGGCACAATTTAGCTTTTAGTTCAATATCTGCATTAGATTTATTAAAGTACAGAAACCATTAAAATGTATAACTTCCTCGTTAATGTAGAACCAAAAAGAGTAACCACTACGTTGAATGATGGGAAACAGTTAGTGGTCTCTGCAATCATTTGGTGGCACTCTGGCACTTTGAAGGCTGATCAGTCAGGATATTGACATTGGATCAGTGATTCAAGCTGACTGGGGAGTGGAAGTGTGACAGTGCCAGGTCATTGATTTTCCCACCTCAACTTAATGAGTGCAAAACCAAGTCTAAAGTACTCATGCTTTATCACTGTTCAGAGAGTATTTAAGCAAAAGTCACATCCCACCACCACGGTCTTTTCTTATCTCTTTATTCTATGGATCACTAGCCTGGTTTAAAATTGTCATGGCATGGTAAACAGTATAAATAACATGCCATCTGAATTCAATGCAATACCACTTTTGTATCTGTTCTATGTAGTGTGTAGCATTAGATTTGTTTTATTTTACTACAATGACAGAAACATAAAAATTGGATGTAAAATGAGTGTAGTACAGCTATTGAATGGACAGGAAGTGCACGAAGCTGAACATGAAATACCAGTATAGCTGCCTAGAGCAAATGTCACAGTGCTGAGGGCTGAAAAAATATGAAAACAGGTGTTACCGACTGGCAAATACCTTATGCAGCCCATTGAAGGTTAGCAGCAGGTGACCTTTTCCAAAGTGCTAAGCCATGCCTTCAGGTATCCAGCTGGCAAATGCAGTTTCAGTGTAATTGAGGGAATAGACCTGGACTCAAAGGAGACTTATATCAACCTGCTTCATTTAGCTTGCATTACAGCAGTCATGAAGTACTGGATTACAACTGACGACAGAGATTATATATGCTGTTAGAGCACTGGGTACACGGCAGCAATCTAAATATTGAAAAGCACATAATACAGTAGGGTTAAAAGATTCTAAAAACAGACTGATGTGTTTCCTCACAGCTTAAGGGTTAGATTCTTGGTTTTAGTTTGGGTTTCCTCTGGGGTTCTCCAAAGGCTCAGTGGTATGTATATCTTAAGGTATATCATTTTAGATTTAGAGAGTGGTGTCAGTTTCACCTTTTTATTGCTCAACCACACCCCCATTCTTTGCTTCTGCTTGTGAGCCCAGCATAATTTGCTCACTGCACAAAGGTTAACACACTCCACCTACTGCAGTTTATTATGAGGTGCCAAGTATGATATTACATTGTGCAAAGGGAATGAATTTTTAATACTTAAAATACATTGAGCCTGATCAGAGGTGACTGGATCCATACATGATCATAGTTTCCCTCTTTCCTTGCCCGAGCTTTTAACTGAGCAGGGAAACTTACAGCTCTGCCAGCACCTAAAATGACAGAGGGAATCTGCAACATGAAAAATAGCTGAACCCAGGGGAGTTTGGGGGAAATAAAAGCTCCACCAGCATCCTGGACCAGACCAGCAAAGAAAAAGAGAGCTAGCCAGCTTCCCTTAACAAATATACCAAAATTAACCACAGTGAAACCAGGAGAACATAATGCTTTTATAAAACTAAGAAACCAAAAATAGCAAAATAGCTAAACCAAATAAACAGAAGCTGCCACTGCACTGTTTGTGGAGGCCCATAGGCATGTCAACATAAAAATTTTAAATGGCGTTATGTAGCAAAGATCAAAGACACCGGGAGCTCATATCCAAACTGTTTAGATTGATGTGACGTGTAAAACATATGGCTTCACAAAACCAGTAAAAACTAACCAGGAAACTTTTTAAAGATGATTGTGTAAATGTTCACAGTCTGATCAGCATCAACAGCCATTATATATATTTATTTGGCATATTTGAAAGCAAAAAATGTAGCCGCTTATGTAGCCTATGTTGTGGTCTATTATACTCCACATAAGAATATATAGCTATGAATGTGTCCTTGGTCTGGTGTCCAATGCAATCATACCTTAAGCTATTTATTCCTTTATTACGCACATGGCACAAATTGTCGGTTTTCCAGCTTGCAGCGGTTTTGTTCTAATTAATAATACTTGACAGTTTGTCAGTAAGGTGATGCTGTGAGCACACAGGATGATGCATCTGCTGTGTGGTGATTTTGCATTGCTGGCACCATTTC
Organism: Corydoras sp. C115; assembly: GCA_019802505.1. NCBI lineage: Eukaryota > Metazoa > Chordata > Actinopteri > Siluriformes > Callichthyidae > Corydoras > Corydoras sp. C115. The sequence goes on from JAFMOC010000045.1 coordinate 3,174,079, forward strand.
TTGTGTCTTTATAGACCTGTGTCTGTGGAGAATGAAATAGAGAGTCATAAAGGAAGACTTTTCTCTGTTGCAAAGGTATATGTGAAGTAGAGATTTTGCTGTAACATTTTCTATGATTCTGGTATTAAATGCATTATAACACTTGACCTAAGCCTCTGTTAATGTACATAGATGTTTATAATTATGCTCATAAAATTGTATAACAATATGCCATGAGGTTATAGTGTGACTTTTTTTAAAGGGAAGTCTCTCGCACCAGTCAGGTGAACTTGCTTGAACTGAAAAGAACAGTTTAGTTCTTTAGATAAATTAAAGGATAAAGTCTGATGCTGCAAGTTTTAGGCACAGCTACATTTACTATACGTCTGGTCAGCAGCAGCTAGACTGATGAAAGCTTCACACAAAATGACAGCTTTTTGAGCCTGGATTGAGTTGGTGGTTAAAGTAAAACACACCTTTCAGCAACAATTTGTTCTAAATAAAGCTGGCCACTTTTCAGCCAGTCATCAGCTCTTTAAAGCAGTTCCAGTATTTCAGTGTTAATGAAGTTATGTTATTCTATTCTCTGTTCAAGATGTGCTGTGCATAATTATGTGGACGTTTTGGACACGTAAGAAAAGCAGCACTAGAGAGCTGGATATTAGGATATAAAATGCCTCAGCCAGAGAGGAGGATACTGCTATCACATTTCATCACATTTGTGTGGTATATTACACATGGTATCTATGAACAGACTGAGATGGAAGACGAAAAAGCTGGAGGCATGTACATTTGATTAAACTTATGTAATATTATGGAGCATGTATGCAACTGTACCAATAAAAGTTTAGTATTAGGACTTTTATATCACTCCAAAATGATTGTACTCTTAATGGAAAGTGAGTTTAATCAAATCAACATTTTGTTGAAATGTACAAACAACAATTACTGATTCAGTTACTTATTGCCAGATGTTGATTTTGCCGAATAATAAAAATGAAAACTACCCCAAACTGGAAAATGAAAAAGTAACATAGACAAAGCCAGCATTTGCAAAGCAATTATTTTAATTAAGGCAAAATTTCAGAGGGTTATGGGTTCAAAAAATATCCTAAAAAAATTATAATAAATGACATTATGAATATATTGACTGAGATTTATTTATGGTACTTTAAAATTCAGCATTATTTTAAAATTATTAACAAAAATTGTTACTATGCCTACATTTACTGCAGTTACATATATATTTTTTTATTTTTTTAATACAAACTAAAGCACATAAATGTAGTTGAATCACTGTACTGTCTTCATTATCAGCCTTCTGCAGCTTCAATTTCCGTCACAAGTCAGTCCACCTCATTCTCATGCAGGTTTGTTCTCACTCCGCGTATCCATGTTCCCAGAGCCGCTTTCATGTACTGAACAGTTCATTCCCTTCTCCATTTTCTCGCAGTGCTTGTCATATTTGGTGCCTGTTACTGTTCTGTTAACTTTGAAAACTTTATATTAAAAGCATGGGTTTGCTGGCTCATGCAGTACATAACTTAACTTATACACACTGTTCAGCTCGTGTCTGATGGTGCAATATAAACAAAATGGACAATAAAATTTTAAATACACATTTACAACCTCTTTAATTGGATCCGCTGAACTCAGCAACTTGTGTGTGTCGTTAAAAGTAAAATCCATGTCATAAAAAGTCCTTAAGATGAAACAATGTATTTACCATAATGATGACATGGGCATAATACAGATGTTAAAGTTAAAATATTAAAGGTGTTGAACAGGACACAGAATTGTTGTCATTGTTTTGTTGCATTGGTGCACTCAGTGCAATCTTCAACTACAGTGTGTAAACCCTTTAGAATTTTCTATACTGCTGCACAAAATTGATCTAAAACTAATTGATCCAGAGATGATTTGTGCTAATAGCTGTGCTACATGCTTTTTATAAGGGTCTTTTTGGGATAATCCACTCTCTTTTGTGCCCGTTTTCACTCTGTAATGGCATTGGACTTGACATTAACACTTTTCTGGTGAAAGCTGTCAGAGTTTGAGTACTTTTACATGTTTCCATGGCACATATTTAAATCAAGCTTTCAGCTGCCCTATGCATTAGACACATGAACACAGCAATTTGGTTCAAGTTCAGAACAAATCTTCTCAGAGACAAAAACATGTAGATGCTCTCAGGCATATTCCAGTCCGACCTGAGAGTGGTTTGTAGTGTCACAAGACACAGCAGAAGGTTGTAACCCATCTGAGGAAGTGCTTTTGGATGCAAGTTATTTATTAACGGTCAGATTATGAGCAAGTTGATGCTGGCATGGCAGAAAAATGGCTGTGGTTATTGTGAAACATGTTTTGTTTTGTCATCAGTATGGTGGAACAGATAAGGCAATCCTGTGAGAGAGCGAAAGCAGTTCTTTGTCTCAGCTCTGCTTTAGTCTCAGCTAAGCTTATAGTTGGGTCTTCCGAATACTGCGTCATTGTAGTCATAAGCAGTCCAGGGTTATGTTTAAAGTCCACTTTCAACATGGTGACACTGGTACTTTGGCCCTCAACTTTGTGATTGATGGTCTATTAATTTGACCTCTGAGCTGAAGACGAGAGTCCACAGTAAGGGCTCAGGAGACTCTGGAGGACTTGAATAGAATCTGTAATGAGAGTGTTAGAAAATTCTTGGTGCAACTTGGTGTTGACAAATGCACAGGTTCAAGTTGTTATGAAATGGGTTTTAGCAGTTTAAGAAGTTATTCTCATGTTATTTTTCTGGAGTGGAAGTGTTATCATGTTAGTGTTGGAACAAACAAAAATACATTTTCACCATCTTTCCTAAAGGTGTCAGTAATGCTGGAATGAGCTGGAGGTTTGTTCTGCAGTCTGCATGTTTGTAACATGAAGTTATTAGTCATCTGCTATCAAATAATTTTTGCAAGTGAGTTGGAGCTGTGCTTATATGAGTTGAAAAGGCAAATTCACAGGGTTCTATACATGACTCATGGTCTTATGCAAGCCTGTGGTATGATGAGCTCACTAACGTATCAGTAAAAGCGTATCAGCTATTTTTATCGTTCTATGCTGCAGTATAAATAAAGCAATTTTAGAGTTTTATGATTATTATGCTTAAAATGTTTTAAACAAATTATTATATCTTTGATATACTATCTCAGATATTAAACTTATGAAAAATGTTTCTCTGTGCATCAGTTGTATAAGTTTGCATAGCACACATTTTAGTGAAATAAACTAGCTTAAATTAAAGGACTCCTCCTTGGATCACCACCTTACCGTGGTGGAGGAGTTTGCGTGCTTGAATGATCCTAGGAGCTATGTTGTCTGGGGCAAAAAGCCCCTGGCAGGGTCTCCCAAGGCAAATTGGTCCTAGGTGACAGGCCAGACAAAGAGTGGTCCAATAAAAACCCCTATGAAAAGAAACACCAGGAATTCGTGTACCCTGCCCGATATAGGGTTATCGGGGCCCCACCCTGGAGCCAGGCCCGGGGATGGGGTTCGTCAGCGAGCGCCTGGTGGTCGGGCCCTTTCCCGTGGTGCCCGGCCGGGCCCAGCCCGAAAGAGTTACATGGGTTCCCCCTCAAATGGGCTCACCACCTGTGGGGGGGTTAGTAATAGGGGTTCGGTGCAGTGTGGATCGGGCGGTGGCCGGAGGCGTGGGCCTGGGCGTCGCGATCCTCGGTTGCTGAAATTGGCTTTCGGAACTTGGAACGTCACTTCACTGGCAGGGAAGGAGCCTGAGCTGGTGCGGGAGGTTGAGAGATACCGGCTAGATATAGTCGGGCTCACCTCAACGCACAGCTTGGGTTCTGGGTCCAATCTCCTTGAGAGGGGCTGGACTCTGTTCTTTTCTGGAGTTGCCCATGGTGAGAGGCGTCGGGCAGGTGTGGGCTTTCTCGTGGCCCCCCGGCTTGACGCGTGCATGTTGGAGTTTTCTCCGGTGGACGAGAGGGTAGCTTCCCTACGCCTTCGGGTTGGGGAACGGGTACTGACTGTTGTCTGCGCTTATGCGCCGAACGGCAGTTCAGAGTACCCAGCCTTCTTGGAGTCCGTGGGGGGGGTACTGGAAAATGCTCCCCCTGGAGACTCTGTAGTCTTACTGGGGGACTTCAACGCTCACGTGGGCAATGACAGTGAGACCTGGAGAGGTGTGATTGGGAGGAACGGCCTCTCTGATCTGAACCCGAGTGGTGTTCAGTTGTTGGACTTCTGTGCAAATCACGGTTTGTCCATCACGAACACCATGTTCGAGCACAAGGGTGTCCATAAGTGCACATGGCGCCAGGATGCCCTAGGCCGCAGTTCAATGATCGACTTTGTAGTGGTGTCATTGGACTTGCGGCCATGTGTCTTGGACACTCGGGTGAAGAGAGGAGCTGAGCTGTCAACTGATCACCACCTGGTGGTGAGTTGGATCAGATGGGCGGGGGAAGATGCCGGTCAGACCAGGCAGACCTAAACGTATAGTGAGGGTTTGCTGGGAACGTCTGGCAGAAGAACCCGTCAGACAGATGTTCAACTCTCACCTCCGTCAGAGCTTCAACCACATTCCGGGGGAGGTGGGGGACATTGAGCCTGAATGGGCCATGTTCCGTTCCTCCATTGTTGAGGCGGCGGACAGGAGCTGTGGTCGAAAGGTAGTCGGTGCCTGTCGTGGCGGTAACCCTCGAACACGGTGGTGGTCACCCCGTGTAAGGGATGCCGTCAAGCTGAAGAAGGAGTCCTATCAGGCATGGTTGGCTTGTGGGACTCCAGAAGCAGCTGACCGGTACCGACAGGCCAAGCGATTTGCGGCTTCGTGCGTCGTGGAGGCAAAAACCCGGGTGTGGGAGGAGTTCGGTGAGACTTTGGAAAGTGACTTTCGGTCGGCTCCTAGAAGATTCTGGCAAACTGTCAGGCGACTCAGGAGGGGAAAGCAGTGTGCCACCAACACAGTATATAGTGGAGGGGGTGCACTGTTGACTTCGACTGGGGACGTCATTAGGCGGTGGAAGGAATACTTCAAGGACCTTCTCAATCCCACCAATATGCCCTCCGGAGAGGAGGCAGAGTCAGAGGACCCGGGGGGAGGCTTGTCCATCACTGTGGCTGAAGTCGCTAAGGTAGTCAGAGGGCTCCTTGGTGGCAGGGCTTCTGGGGTGGATGAGATCCGCCCGGAGTTCCTCAAAGCTCTGGATGTTGTGGGGCAGTCTTGGCTGACGCGCCTTTTCAACATTGCATGGTCATCGGGGGCAGTGCCTCTGGACTGGCAGACGGGGGTGGTGGTGCCTCTTTTTAAAAAGGGGGACCGGAGGGTGTGTTCCAATTACAGGGGAATTACACTCCTCAGCCTCCCCGGCAAAGTCTATGCAGGGGTACTGGAGAAGAGAGTCCGACTGATAGTCGAACCTCGGATCCAGGAGGAGCAGTGTGGTTTTCGTCCTGGTCGTGGAACACTGGACCAGCTCTTCACTCTCTCCAGGATCCTCGAGGGTTCATGGGAGTTTGCCCAACCAGTCTACATGTGCTTTGTAGATCTGGAGAAGGCTTTCGACTGTGTCCCTCGGGGTATCCTGTGGGAGGTGCTTCGTGAGTATGGGGTACATGGCTCCTTACTACGGGCCATTCAGTCCCTGTATTTGCGAAGCAGGAGCTTGGTTCGCATGGCCGGCAGTAAGTCGGACTGGTTTCCAGTGAGGGTTGGACTCCGTCAGGGCTGTCCTTTGTCACCGGTTCTGTTCATAATCTACATGGACAGAATTTCTAGGCGCAGCCAGGGGATGGAGGGTGTCCGGTTTGGTGATCTTAGGATCACGTCGCTGCTGTTTGCAGACGATGTGGTCCTGTTAGCATCATCAGGCTGTGGACTTCAGCTCTTACTGGATCGGTTTGCAGCCGAGTGTGAAGCGGCCGGGATGAGAATCAGCACCTCCAAATCTGAGGCCATGGTTCTCAGCCGGAAAAGGGTAGAGAGTCCTCTCTGGGTCAGGGATCAGATCTTGCCTCAAGTGGAGGAGTTTAAGTATCTCGGGGTCTTGTTCACGAGTGATGGGAAGATGGAGCGTGAGATTGACAGACGGATCAGCGCGGGGTCAGCAGTGATGCGGACCCTATACTGGTCTGTTGTGGTAAAGAAGGAGCTGAGCCACAAGGCCAGGCTCTCGATTTACCAGTCGATCTACGTTCCGACCCTCACCTATGGTCATGAGCTTTGGGTAATGACCGAAAGAACAAGATCGCGAATACAAGCGGCCGAAATGGGTTTTCTCCGCAGGGTGGCAGGGCTCTCCCTTAGAGATAGGGTGAGAAGCTCGGTCATCCGGGAGAGACTCGGAGTGGAGCCGCTACTCCTCCGCATCGAAAGGAGCCAGTTGAGGTGGTTCGGGCATCTGGTAAGGATGCCTCCTGGGCGCCTTCCTAGGGAGGTGTTCCAGGCAAGTCCGGCTGGAAGGAGGCCCCGGGGAAGACCCAGGACACGCTGGAGGGATTATATCTCTCAGCTGGTCTGGGAACGCCTCGGGGTTCCCCCAGTCGAGCTGGTGGAGGTGGCTGGGGCGAGGGAGGTCTGGGTCTCCCTACTTCGGTTGCTGCCCCCGCGACCCGAACCCCGGACAAGCGGAAGATAATGGATGGATGGATGGATAAATTAAAGGAGACATGTTTGGCCATATGGATTCCAGTGCATACCAACCTTAAAAAAACAACCCAGTCCATTTTTGGAGGTCATGTTTTAATAAGAAAACGTAGCATTAAACCTGCCTGTAAAATGATACTCAAGGCTAGAGGTGTTTTTATTTTTTCTGTAGCATCGTTCTTCCCTTTAGCTGAATGTGGTCCAACAATAAAATATTAGAAAGAATTTTTGGACATCTAACTAACAGGTAGCAATAAAAGATAACCTGCTTTGTCTACACTGTTCTGTGGGATGTAATTTTGTTATTACCCATCAGCCTGTAATAATCATAAAGATGAGTGATTGTTTTATCTTTAACCTCAACTAGTTTGATGCAGATGAAATTTTTGAAGGAAGCAACGTGCATAGTTGTGCATTACTTTTTTGATAATAAACAGAACTTCACAAAATGTGTTCCAACTTCACAAAATGTGTTTTTATGCAGAGTAGATTAAAATTCAAAGAGCAGCACAGAGCTAGGCAATCTAATAAAACATGGAACAGCCAAGAGCACTTTATCTAATGTTCAAGGACCTGCAGGATATGTACGATTGGTGTAAAGGAGTAGTGGATATATTATAGAATGTAGATTTATTTTGGACTTGGAAAAAATGATTCTAGCCTTGACATAAGCAAGCTTGCATCTGCTTTTTATGCTGCTGCAAATGAGCCTATAAAAACTTCAATGCAGAGATGCATAGACATGAAACTGAATTACAGAGAGTCCTGGACCTGCACATGACTTTTATAACAAGTTTTCATTTTTTATTGTTGTTCTTTTTGGTTGATGACTTGCTGTTTTTTATTTTATAGAAGTAGTCATTTATAATGCACAGTCTGTCAATACGAATGTAAAATTTATATAAACGGTGATTTATTAAGAATGCAAAACTGTCACCATGGAGCTTTACACAAATTCAAGGCATAAACAATTAGCAGATAAAAATATGGTGAGATGAAGATGTTGCGATTCACATTGAGCGTGATCAAGATAGACAAGATTGGGAATGAGTGTATAAAAGGGTAGTTTTTTTACTAAACCATGATGAGTCCAACACATTTGCAGTACATTTGGTTATTTAGACACTTTTATCCAAAGCGACATATAAAATTAGATTAGATTGAGGTAGTTTGGCCAAAAGAGGGATGTGGTTTCTATTGGCAGATGGAGAGGAATTAAACCTAAATTAAATTCAATCTGCTCATTGTGTGAATGCAGAAAGTGGTACAAACAAAAATCTCATCTTTCAGCGAGGGAATGAATGAATAAAGGGTATCAGATATGCCATGTAGTCTAATACATATTTATGTGTCCTTGAGGTCTTTTACTTTTTCTTTTGCAGTTCGGAAGTGTCCACTGTGAAGCTAATTCCAGTGGTGTAGGAGCGTATGTCTGCTTTTGCCGGATTCCACCACAGATACAGCAACATCATGATGAACCTCTGTTCTCCCCATTTTTCCACTTCCTCCCTGTCTGCGTTCCTCTTTGTTTTGTCATTAACTGACCAATCCCAAGCCAGCTCTGATGTGGCCCAAGGCGGTCCAGGGAACTGTTCTGGGGAGGACAGCTGCTCAGAGGGGGTGGTTCTTCCTGTCTGGAATCCTCAAAACCCCTCAGTGGGTGATAAGGTGGCTCGTGCCATTGTCTATTTTGTTGCACTAATCTACATGTTTTTGGGAATGTCCATCATCGCAGACCGCTTTATGTCCTCTATTGAAGTCATCACCTCACAAGAAAAAGAGATCACCATCAAGAAACCCAATGGAGAAACCACTACTGCCACAGTCCGCATTTGGAATGAGACAGTCTCCAACCTGACCCTGATGGCTTTGGGCTCTTCAGCTCCCGAGATCCTACTTTCTGTGATTGAAGTCTGTGGGCACAAGTTTGAAGCCGGTAACCTTGGACCCAGCACCATTGTGGGAAGTGCTGCTTTCAACATGTTCATCATCATTGCCATCTGTGTCTATGTTGTGCCTGATGGCGAAGTCAGAAAAATAAAACACTTGAGGGTTTTCTTTGTGACTGCGGCATGGAGTGTGTTCGCCTATATCTGGCTGTACCTTATCCTCTCCGTCTTTTCCCCTGGCGTGGTGGAGGTTTGGGAGGCTGTGTTGACCTTTTTGTTCTTTCCTATCTGTGTGCTCCAAGCCTGGATTGCAGACCGTCGTTTGCTATTCTACAAGTACGTTCACAAGCGATATCGTGCTGACAAGAATCGTGGCATCATAATCGAGACAGAGGGTGATGGCATGTTCACCAAAATGGACATGGAGATGGATGGACAGGGCACAAACTCTCATCACAAGGAGGTGCTGGACGGCATGCTTGCAGGTGTTGAGGAGGGAGGAGGTGGTGGAACTGGTGGTGGCGGAGGAGAAGAAGAAGAGGCACGACGAGAAATGGCTCGTACATTAAAGGAGCTGAAACAGAGGCACCCAGAGAAAGACATGGAGCAGCTCATTGAGATGGCCAACTACCAAGTGCTGGTGCAGCAGCAGAAGAGCAGGGCTTTCTACCGAATACAAGCTACACGCATGATGATTGGCGCCGGAAACATTCTGAAGAAGCATGCTGCCGATCAGGCTAGGAAAGTAGTCAGCTGCCATGAGGCCAATGCACAAGAGGAGGATCCTCACACCATCTATCTTGAGTTTGAACCATCACACTATCAGTGCTTTGAGAATTGTGGGTCCCTCAAACTGGCAGTGACCAGACATGGAGGAGACAGTGGCTGTACAGTTAAGGTGAGTGTTCGGTTCACAGTGAGGGCTATTACATCCTGCTCTGATTTTTCTGTTAATGGCTGTTTAACTAATATTAGCACAAAATCCTGCTGGTGAAAGGGGCTATTAGCAGCTCACTGAATTTTAATAGCCAATTATAAATATTAGAAGCACTACTTATTTAGCTTCATTAAGTATTTTTAACTCAATTGTATTTTAAGCAGTAAGCTTCCTAAGGGCTTCGGATATCATTATGAACAATAGAAAATAAAATCACTTGTCATGAATTTAATTAAGAGTTAAATAATTCATTTTAATTCATGGACTATGACAACTTTAAAGCATAAGTTCAAAATTATATGACATTATATTAAACCAGAAAGAAGTAAAACTGTGACCTAGTGGTACAATGTGACTAAAATGTGTGAGATTAAACTAAGATGAGTGAGATTAAACTCTGACCCATGTTTAACAACAGGATTAGGATACTCGCACATTCTCAGTTGGACTTCTTAATTATATAGTTGCTAATATAAACCACTTCCAGGTTTCTGGAAAGTTTTTCTAAAATATTAGACTGTGTAATTAATAAATTTTTGGTAGATTAGTGTTTTAGTTTTTGTTATCAGTCCTTGTAAACTGGTAATGCAGAATGGAAAACTACTGTGTTCTCTATCAGGTTGATTACCGAACTGAAGATGGCACTGCCAATGCTGGCTCAGACTATGAGTTTGCAGAAGGCACACTGGTCTTTAAACCAGGCGAGACAGTGAAGGAGCTGACAGTTGGCGTAATCGATGATGACATCTTTGAGGAGGATGAGCACTTTTACGTTCACCTCAGTAACCCTCGTGTTGTTCACCGAGCTGAGGTGTCTATTCTTGATCCCAATGCCCCTGGCAATAGTCTTTTAGGCTCTATACCAGTCCAGCCGAAAGCTGCACTCGGCTCCGCCCACACGGCCACAGTTACCATCTATGATGATGACCATGCGGGGATCTTCACATTTGAGGGTGCATCAATGCGCGTGAGCGAGAGCGTGGGCATTATGCAGGTGAAGGTGCACCGGACGTCTGGAGCGCGGGGAAAAGTGGCAGTACCATACCACACCACTGAGGGCACTGCTAAAGCTGGAGAAGACTATGAGGAGGTGGCTGGAAAACTAGAGTTCCTCAATGATGAAACCATGTAAGTATATCATCTTATGTCATCTAGTATAGTATAGTATAGTATAGTATAGTATAATTTACTGCTACCATGCTTTTGCTGCTGGACTAAGAGTAAAAAACTAACTAAGAATCAAGTTCCTACCTAAAAAAACTACAACAGCTAAGCCCTGAATCAAAAACACTTGCTCAAATCGTTCTGTTTCAGGGTCACTTTGGATTAGTGGTGTTGAGAAAGTGTAAGTTAAAATGCTAACTGGTGGAATTAAAAGTAAAGGAGCTCAGCAGGCTGATATCATATGGGTTTGGTTGGCCAGATAAGTGCAAGTACTTTTGCAATAAAATAACCAAAAGAAACACAATGAAGCATGAGGTCCGGTTTAGAGATAAAAGTGAAGAGGTGAGAGGCAGGTTTGTGGGTAGGAGGAAAGGTAGGAACTACAAACAAGTGAGAACATGTGGACATGAGAGGAAAGAAGGTGGCATGAGTATGAGGAAAAGGAGATTATTTTAAGGTGTGGGTGTGTGTGTGAGAGAGAGAGAGAGAGAGAGAAAGAGAGAGAGCTACATATGTGCAGCAATGGAAATGCTATTATTAATTATGCAGAAGAAAGGTAGTGTATGTACTTCCTAGTGTTACCTGTCACATTGAATTTATTTTTGTGTGTGTGTGTGTGTACACACTAGTATTTGAGTGTGTTGTGTGTAACAGGCATGGTTCTGGTAATACTCTGTGGGTGGAATGAGTGGTTAAGCCTTGGTGTATATGTGACTGCAGAGATGAAGCTTTGGCAACATATACTTGATTGATATGCCTTTATATTCATAACGCATACCTTACATTGTTATGTTAACAAATTAAATATAGATATTAAATTTCAGCAGGTTTTCACATACATGTCCTGTTTATTTTATCCTGTTTATTTTCTTAATTTAACACAGTATTAAATGTATAATAATAACTACATTTTAAAATAGACACTAAATTAACCATTCAATAATTTTAATAGTAAGTTATATATATATATATATATATATATATATATATATATATATATATATATATATATATATATATATATATATATATATATATATATATATATATTCTGTTGCATTTTTTTTGTTTTAAGGGCATTAAGAGGAAATGTGTTTGTAGAAGAAACTTATGTTTATAATATAGATACCTTAAGGAGAAATCAGCATTGGGATGGAACAGCTCTGCCTTTGATGAGCTCCCGGTGGCTTCAGGCAGCATCAGTTCAATAGGTCTGGCATCAGACAAGAAGAGCCTGAGGAATTCTTTATGTGCATGTTGCTCAGTCTAGAGAGGCGTGTAGTTTCACATTTTAAATATTTATCTACTTCCTACATGTGTTATTTATATAATAGATCATATCAGGGTGAAGCACCTGTCCGTCTTTAGATGTCTTACAGAATACCTCATGTTTCCTCTGAGAAAAGGGGATTTTCAGTTTTGAAAGTGGCCGTGCTTAAAGTTCCACATTGGTGGACAGTTGAGCTACAACTCAAAAGTTATCAAAAATGACAAGTAAGTGCCATTGATCTCTTGATACTTTGACCTCCTTGCAACCCACGATCGTTCAGGCTCAGTCGTAGTTTAAAACAACCTACCAGGTTAGACAAAGTTAAGCATTTCCAATAATCCAGCTCTGAAATCTGGATTCAAAGAAACAGTTTTACTTAGAAATAATTTTTTAAACTTGTCCTAACATGTAACTCTTCATAGCCTTTTTCCAATAGGAGTGGAATCCCCAAACAACATTCATTCAATCATTATCTTCCGCTTTATACTCTAGTAGGGTCGCGGGGGGTTCCCCATGCCCATCCAGGGGAGAACGTTTCGGGTGCTGGGCAGACACACCCAGGACAGGACGCCAAACTATCGCTGGGCACACACTCGCTCACACACACACTCTATATGGGGCAATTTTGAGAATTCAATTGACTTGATCCATGTTTTTGGACTGTGGGAAGAAACCGGAGAACCCGGAGGAAACCCACACAGACACGGGGAGAACATGGACCTCCACCCAGATGGGGATTCGAACTGGGAATCCCTAGTGCTGAGAGGCGAACGTGCTAACCACTAAGCCACCGTGCCACCCCCAAACAACATAAAGTCTTTAAAAGTTTTGTTCTGAGAACGTATAAAGATTATCACTTATGTAAACTATTTTGCTACTAAACTGAACTTTAGTACTGAATTTAGTAAATCGGACAGGGTTTGATGGTTTTTTTTAATTAAGTTCTTATTCTGTATTACTAAAGCTTATCCACATATCAGTCCCGGATGCTTTATTCAGATTTATTCCCAAACATCCAGAGCTTGCTGATTACAATTTTAATGATGCCAAAGCCATCTAGTGCCATAGTCCAAGCAGAGCAAATTAGCCATGCTATCGGGGTGGAGGGTTGGTGCTACATATTAGTCACAAAAACCAAAGTCGCGAAGCCAATTACTTACTCAGTTCATTATATACCAGTGAGCTGCACCACCACCTCAAAGCAACTTGGCCCTGGTTTTGATTTCTAAGTGAACAGCAGGGGATCTCTCAGTGTGAAGTTTGCATATTTCCCCCATCCCAGAAGAGAACCTACAAACTTTAACAAAATTAATGAAATAAGAGATACTAAACTGGCTTTAGATGTGAATGTTCGTGTGTTTCTGGATGCCTGTGTCTTTAGTGACTTCTCCCCAAACTCTCCTTTGAAACCTATTCGATGTTTTCGGATTATCTTACTGTATATGTAGGTATATATGTATATAAGTGGTTTGGGTATGTGTGTTTGTGTATGTGCACACCTGATTATCTGTGTATTAGACTCCTGCGTTCTTCAAAACATTTCACCTCCAACAAGTATAGAGAGAGTAGCTTGGAAAACTAAGATCAAAGGCTGGAATGTGGGGAACAGGGGCTCTTATGTAAGCTCACATCTGAGATCATGCTGAAGTCGTGCCTAGCAGGAGTTTTGAGAAGTGACTCCATGAGTCAGGGTGCACATTTGCCTAGAAGTGATGGATCAATGGTGACCTAGCATTCTAAAACATTCAAGCAACAATCTGTGAGGCTAAAGGTTTCAAAATGTGTGGGATTGGGCTCAGTGAGCTAATTTAAACTATTATTCTAAATCAGGACTCTGAGTAATGCATGGCCATTGCAGTAACAACAGAGAATTAAGGAAGATTGAACTAATGAGTCTCTTCTTCTGTATCATTTACTGCTCGAAGCTTTTCTGCATTTCTTTTTTACTTCGCCTTACCCCCTCCTTCTTTACTTCCACCCTCACCCGTAGGGTAGAGCTTTATGTGTAGGCTGATCTGGGCTATGAGTCTGAACTGACAGAAAAGCTATATTTGGGAACAGTCGAGTAAGCCAGTGTATATCATCTCTACTAGAGCCAGTTTTTTTTCGCTAAGCATAATCTGGGGAATGTAGTGATTTGCTTTTTTCATTTGCAAACATATTCATGAATCAAGGTAAATACTTTGAAAAACATTCATATTCACATGCCCACTAACAATTTGTGTTTCCGAAAGACAGGGATGTGTTGAATTTATGCTTCTACTTTTGTCAGCCTAAATTAAAATGTCTTTATTTTCCACTGGGTGAGTATTATGGATTGAATGGAGCACATCATTCCTGTGGATAGTGACGGAGCTGATTAGCATTTTGCTGTTGAAAAGCCACTTCTCCCACACATTTTTTCAACCCTTTTCAATTCAAACATACGCAAGTACACAAAAATGAAGCAGCAGTATGTCGGTCTTGCCAGAACAGCTATATTTAAGACCCTCAGCTAATGCTTCTGTAACATTTTGCTGCTTCAGATTAGATTGGATAAAAATCACTGCTTTATTTTATTTACAAATTCTTTATGTTAGTGTGATTTTGTTAAATTTTATTGCCATCCTAATATAATATTTGAGTAAACAGATACAATGAACAAATATTCAGATTTTTATTGTACAGAACTTGGAAAATTTGTTGGTGTAAAGAAGATTATAATACAATGACACAGTCAATAAAAATCAAATGATAAAACCGCAGTACACTATAGTGGATTGTAATACCCCTAATGCACAGCATCTCATTTGTTAAACCAAGCTCAGTGCAAAAGAGTGCATTGCAAACAAGATTGTGTGCTAAAATTTTTTACGATTCACAGAATCTAAGATTGCCATGTCCGATCACATGAGGTCATAATGGACATTTTTCTCAATTACTCTATTTTCAAGTAAACCTCATCTACCTCTGTTTCATTTCTTCACGGTCTGGCCTACAGCTGGCATTGTTTTTCATCAATCCCTTCTTATCTTCAGGCACCTGCGGTGTTTTATGGCCTTGAGTTTGATGATGGCTAGCTGTTTCATTTCACACAGCCTGCACAGACAGAGACCAGGGAAGGACAGAAATCAATAGAAAATGGACTGAAGACTAGACAAGAATGTGAATGAAGTCAGTGAATGTATGGGATAACCATAAATAAAGACATTTTTATTTATAGACAGAAGAAAATAGAAATATAGATGGTAGTTGTTGAATAGTAATGGTCTTGTAATACAACATTGCATTGCAATATTAAGGAAAAATAGCTTATTTTATCTCAACAGGAAATTAACAAGAAGTAAAACACTATATGTAGAGAAACACTGTGTCCCAAAAAAAATAAATCTGAGAGAATAAAAATTACCCTCCTTTTATTTAATTCATCACATTTCTTAAACCACTCTGAAAATCTGCATGAAATACCTGCTTTACGAACATGCACATCTGTCCGTCTATGCCAGATGTGCTCTGGATTCATTAAAAGAATCCACTAAAGAGGCATTTCATGTTTGCCAGTAACATTGCCTTTATTATTTAAGAGCAGTTCGGCGTGAATGCTGTGTATTACATCTCCTGAATAGAACAAAGGCTTTTGATTGGGCTGAATGTCTCTTGTGAGAAAAGTGATTGTGTTACGGATCCCGATAGAGCATGCAACGACATCAGGAGACCTCCTAGTTGGAAGCTGACTCTAATGCCGTCATTGGAGTGTCTGTTTCTCCTTTCTTTAAACCTAATCATCCAGGTTTCCCATCAGCTGCTTTACCCCATTTTGAACACACATTAAATCAGAATTTGTGTAGCAGAACACACTTTCCAAAGCTGTTGATTCTGGATAGAGCTCCTTTGTTCTCTACATAGATGAGGCTTGTTTGGCAGCTTTCTCTTTTTGTCAGTCTCTGGGTAATTGCATTGGTTACTTGGATTTGGCAGTTTTTCGAGCAAATTAAACTGATTCTTGCTTTATATATGTTTTTTTTGTAATTATAAATATACTTAGCAACAATATTTTAAGCAGTTGTTTCTTGACAAGGTATATAGACTGATGTTTTTAGGGGAGGTAAACGGTCTAATTACATGCTTTTGTGAACATGGTTTAGTGTGTGTATATATCATTCCGGCAACCAAAACCCGCTTAAGCACTCAGACTGTAGGGACCTCATGTAGTTGTTGACACGCAAGCTTGTCTAAATAATGTAAATCATTCAGTTTTAAAGTGAAATCAATTATTGCTATAGTGTAAGGCAAGGGGTATAGGTTGTGTGTGTGTGTGTGTGTGTGAGAGAGAGAGAGAGAGAGAGAGAGAGAGAGAGAGAGAGATAATGTCTTCTTGCATTTAATGTGCTTTGCCCCATGAAGTCATTTTCCCTTGAGTTTACCCTCTTATGTGTTTTTAATCTTTCTGACCTTGTTGCTGGAGCCAAGTTAATCTTTGTGACAAGTGGTTTGTTGGGTCTGTTTTATTTTACTTATTCATTTGAAACGTAAGAATTTTTTTTTTTCTTGAGTCATCAACAGTCAACCAATTAGGGCTAGAGGATGTAGCTCGGATGCAGTTTGCAAAACATGTTCTAGACGTGTAGTATGAAAGACCTGACAGGTAACAAATTTACAAAATATAAATTAATAAATAAAAAAATGACATGTAGTTTGACTTTTGGATTTTCTAAAAAAATATTTTTACAAAATAGAATTAGTAGGAGTGTTTGTTTTGTGTATGTTATTAGATTCAGACTTGTACTGTACATCTTACAGAGTGAAGCAGAGTAATTTTTGTTACATTATTTTTTCTTGTGTGTTTATGTGATAATAGTTTGGGTAAATACATTTATATACATTAGATTTTTTAAACCTATTTATTATCAATAAGATGATTGGGATACATCTGCACTCACTGTATAAAAGGTGGGAAACACCTGAACAGGTCGCTGACCTATTTAAATGGAGACACTCCCTTTATTCCCATATTAATGCTAGTTTTCCTTTTACAAATCAAAAATGTCTGAAATGTAACACTGAAGTGCCGACCCAGTTTTCTAACCTGTATGTATGTTTTACATTTATTAAGGCAGTGTTCAAATTAGTTTAAAAAGAGATTTGCTAGTTGAATGCATTCCTGTGTGTGTTTACTTGTGACAAAAATAGGTAGCTATCCATCCACCCACAGCTCATTACAGAGAAAGTATAAGCACACAGGAGGGCGGTGGATACAACAAAACACACTCGGAATCTTTCGTTCCGAATGCAAGCTTATGGTACTGAAGCATTTGAAAAAACAGACACGAATGCACTTTTCAGACACACAGGAGATACCCAATATCCAAAACATGTCTCCGACCTGCTCTTGTTTTACCCTGTGCTACTGTTTTTTGTGTGTTTTTAATTCACCACTGTAGCTTTCGTCTCATGGTTAGTTTTGTATGCCCAATGCACACAAACATGTGGCGCTGAAATTAAGCACTGTGCAGCAGCACTTCGACACAGCTCACAGCAGCTCATAATGAGCAACCAGAGACTAACGTTCCATCTTAGACTGCCACTTTCACTACAGAGCTCTCTGATGAATAAGGTACTTCAAGCTGCACACAAACAATCAATGATTATGTTCAGTGTACAAACAGGCAGCATAAGCAGACAAATGTAAAGCACAGGAGAGTCACCAATGAGCATGAAGAATAATTAAAATGGACATTTAAATCAGTTGGGGTAAAGCTCAAGTCTGATCAGGTTTTTTTTATATTTACATTTTGAATTATTAACAAATGTAATAGAATAATGGGTTTTAAAAATACTTGATGCTAAACGATACTTTATAATCATTCAAAAGATTATATCCTTTTAAACTGGTGTTTATAATAAGATTTCTTTTGTCCACCATGATGTCATGTGTGTAAGGTATCCTCGCTGGTTACATTATGTCTTAACCCTGTTGCCATATTGTTTAAGGAATGACATAAACAATGACTGTATATGTTACAGTACATCTCTAGAAAAATAAATTTTGCTTTTACCCAGCAACCAGAACTGCATTAAAACCTGATTTTAAAAATGTTAAATATGTTTAAAGAATAACAGCAATTCCCAGCATTTCTGAAGTTTTATGAGCTAATAAGGGACACTGGTTCTTCTCCAGATATGATTAGTGCTCACTATACAATTTTAAAATATAAAACCTGATAACATCTCAGCTCAATTCCAATGTTATTATATTTCATCAGGTATAAAAATAACTCTTACTATTTTGTGTCATAGTTGATATAAAAAACCTTGAAGATTTATCTGAGTGAAGATTTATCTAAGACTAGCAAGTTGTAAGAATTGAAATAGCAAACATATTACAGATAATATAAACTCTGACACTTTTATTATTACCTGAACGCTTTGTTCTTTTTTTTCTCATCCTCTCGCTAGCGGTGCATCACGTGGTTAAAGTTAAAAAATTAAGCATTACAGAGATCTATGGCTTTACTCCAAGCAAAAAGAGCTGTGTTAAAATTAATTATATTCTTCATCTTATTGTACCTCAGATCACCTACAAGCTTTGCCGCAATTACAAACTCTTCTGTTTCTAAACCTTGATGTACCTTGATACTTTTTTTGTCTGGTATTGTTATATCAATTTATTACTAAAATTAAACCTGGTCATTACTGAACTGTGAATTAAAAGCTGTTTAATCGTTCTGGTTTTGTCTGTTCCTCTGGTAGGTCTACTTGATATTAAGTGTCAATATCTGCTGACATACTGAATTTGTGCAGAAACAATGGACATTGTTTCCACTTCTGCATTTCACGGCCAGAATGTGCAGAAAGCTGGTTATTGGTTTCATACTTCTTTTGAAATGTTTTATTGAATAATCATTTTAATAACAATAAGCATTATTGTTTCCTTTTATTTTTTTATTTTTTTTATTCTGTAATGCTCATTTTAGACACAGTTTGTGCAAATCTAAACATTATAGATGGAGATTGCCATGTGATTGAACTTGCATTTTGTATTTATTTTGCACTTAATCGAGCATGAAGGTTTGCAAACTTAGAAGGGTAAACCCATATAGATTTTCACCAGCATGAAGCAAACTGGTGATAAAGCAAGAATCAGGACAGAAAATAGCAATGTAGTAAGGAAGGGCATTGATCTTAGCCACTGAGATTTGGCTGACGCAGTCAAAGCTCTTAGGGGATCGTTTGACATTCCCATCACACTTTTGCTCGCTCTTCGTACACTGCAGATCTCGGCAGAGCTAGCAATAAATACTGAAAACAACAGTTTCTTGTCTTTTTTCACTTCCACTACAGTGGGATACTTGATAAATAGCATGTGTAGGCTATAGACCATGTCATCACAAAAGAACACAAAAATAACACCTTCCTAAATTACTAACTATTAGCAAACTAATAGGGCTTAAAGTAACTTCAAAAACATGTCAACTAATTTTATACCTGACTGAAATCAATTAACTTTAAGATGAAGCCTTATTTCAAAATATCATTATTGCTTTATATGTTGGATCTATATGAAATTCAGATTTTGTAATATCATTAAAAAAAACTACAAAACTTTTATTTAGGTTTTTTATATATCGCTGGCCAAAATCATTTCCTGAGCTTAAGCTATTGGCTGCATTCTCCTGTTAGTTTCTGGCTTGAAATCTGAGCAGCCCTCTGGTTGACAGCGAAGTTGAGTAATGACTTATTTATGTGCTAGATGGCGATTACAGAAATGCCATATTAGAAGTCATCGTGGATTAATTATCACATATTAGCTGGGGTATCTTTCCTCCAAGCCAAATTCTTGGGTCTATTTAAAGCATCCCGCCCTGCACTAGCTGTTCTCTATGTTCGATAAGCATTTTTCTTTATGCACATGACTTGCTTCCCATTTTAACAGCAGCTAATGGATTTACTGTGTAGTGTTTCTTCCAAGCTGCATCATTAGTTTTCTCATTCGCATGTCAGACTGAATACAAAAATATTCCCAAATGTAAAGTTTCACTCCACAGAAAAGAATGAATTAAATTGTACGTTTGTTTGGATATATGTGGCAGCAATTTATCTATCATGTTTATAGTAAACTATATAGGTCAAACAAGTTAGATTTAAATGTCACTATTAATATGCTCAGTGTTGATCTGTTTTTCTCAGTGACCCACTGTTGAGGTGGCACACATACACTTCCAGATGGCATTCCAGTCTGTCTGTCTGTGATGTCCCACTGTTTATATTCTGTGATTGTTTCGCAAACCTCCATTTCTGTCTTTCTCACTATTATTTGGCTCTCTCTGTTGCCTCCATGTTGTCAGCTTTTATTATCTTCAGTCAGATCTCCATATCTCCCTTAGCTTCCATTTCTATCTAGATGTGTCACTCCCAAGTTCCCTAGTTTTGCAGTTTTCCCTCCATCCGCTTTGATTCTCTTTTCTTCCTCATGAATATGTTATGAAGAACTGTGTGGGGGTGAGTGAAAGGAGACAAGTGTGTAGTGGTGGTTGGAGGGGGGGGGCACTGATCTGCAGTGGTATGTGCACACTTTTTTTAAATACCATGTTCTCTCTTTTCTTGTTATTTGTGTACATTACTCAAAGTGGCATTTTTAAAAATTTGCTCTGTCTTACATTTCCTTATATCACTTCAATGGCCTATTTACTTAGTATCTGCTGCCATGACAACCACATGATCTTTTTGTTTTTTGGATGTTGTTCAGTATGCAGAATTCAATCCCCACCCCATTGAAGTTGACTTAAAAGCATTGCACAAAATTAATAACAAAATCACAGATCCGTGTTGCATTTCACATGAAATTATATTACAGTGACATTCATTTTAATTAGAAATAATAAACAACTAAGCTAAACAACAAAGATGATTGATCACACTTATTAGGTGGTGTATTATTTTAAAGAAACATTAGTATAATATATATGAGTGCAGTTCTTTTACTAAAGCCAGGTTGCAGGTGGTAAAAACATCCACTAGTGGCACATCAGTGAAGTAGAATAAGGACCGAGATGTCAATTGAATAATAGCTAGTGCCAGACAGGAGATTAAATGTTTTATTACACTTGCTTCAAATTGGCTCAGTTCAGGGATTATAAAGAATTGAAATCCAAAAGTTCGTCCCAATAATGTAAGAATAATAAAATTCAGGTAAGCATGTTGTGTGAAGTTCACCAAATTGCTTCGCTCTGGTAGTACTTTAAAGAACCCTTTCTTGTACATGGTCAACATATTATTAGCTATTGTACAGACATATTGTACAACATATTATTAGCTATTGTTCCTAGGTAAGAAACTTAAAAGACACGAGTATATTGTATATGGGGTTGTACAGTTTAATAGTTATCTTTATATAATGTTTTTTTTTGAGTGGAAGTGGGTGGATTAATGAGGAGAAACATCTTTATAAATTTGTAATTTAGAACTGCAATCACCAAAGGAAATGAAAGTGTTTTTTTTTTTCATTTAATAATGGAAGTCTGTGAGTCTGTTATTAAAAAAACTTGAAACATGGGAAAAACACGAAGAAGCGAAAAGTAATGAGTGGGATGGTATTTTTTTCGGTTGTGAATGTGAAATAGTGAGAGTTTTAGAGGATAGAAAATAAAAAAAACAGTTAAGTAATATTGTTTTGTTGTCACATTGTCATGGACTTCAGCAGGTAGAGCATCAGTTTATAGCAGAAAAAGGCCAAACGCTGCAAATTAAGATCAACAACAAATATGCCTGCAGCAGGTTATTAAAGCTGCCCCATCCACAGCAGTAGGGTGTTTAAAATGATATCATATTACAACATTTTGAAAATATTAAAACTTTTATATTTCTTAGTTTTTTAAAGGGAGGATTATTAAGCGATTTGATTTCCTGCTTTTGCCAATCACTTCTTATTTTGGACAAAATTCTGTTTAAGGTAGAATAGATATTTCATGTCTTATTCATTAGTATTAAAAGTTTTCATTAGTATTAAAAGTTTTCATTTACATTCTAGAATGCTGAGAAAATGTGAATATGTGTCATTAATATCTTCTGTTTCATTAATAATTTAATGAAAGATACTGCTGATAAAACTTGGTCATTTGGTTTTTAATGTAATAATAACTAGTGTAAAATATATGATAAGCAGACTACACATGAATTGTTCTGACGCGTGATACAAGTCAGGGTCACTGCACAGTAGTTTGCTTTATGTGGTATTTTATGTGAAAAAAAAATAAAGTTAATACTTTCCTTCGTTGGATCCTTTTCTGTTTCTGATCGCTGCCTTTGTTTTGAACAGGAAGATCCTTGAGGTAAAGATAATTGATGATGAGGAGTATGAGAAAAACAAAACATTCACCATCCAGCTGGGGGAGCCTGTTCTGCTTGAGATTGGACAAAAACATGGTAAGAACATCAGTTAAATCTTCACTTAGACTGAATTTAGGACTGCATTTTTGAAGTGGCCTTAAATTATTAATTATAATTTTGTAAATATTTTGAATATTAAAATTTTATACTTGTTATGTGATATCCCTTAAATAAAATAAATTTAACTGCCCTAAAGAAAAATTTGTACCATTTTAGGCTCTGTGTAGATCATGTGCTTACAGCTATTTATATAAGTTAGTGGGTTTATATACACTGTCATTACATAAGAGACCAAATTGTTCTTTCACTCCCTACTGTGGGAAAGGTAAAATTACTTAATTAAAAAGGGTATCGCGTTTTAACCTTCATCTTTATAAATAAAAGGATGCCTATAAAACTACTAATCTCAACTATTTGAAAGACAGCAAAAATAGCCTTTAGTGTCATTGAACTAAATTTATGCACCAGGATCGACTGAGACCTGAACTGAAACCATGTTCTGTAGTGAGGTAAACAATATGCCATCAATTGCCATTAACTAATTTTGTAGAACATATAGTCATGGACTTAGAAGCAAAGTTCATGTATTTTATTGAAATATATTTTTCTTATTTACTTTTGCCATTCAGTGGACATTTGTGTTTTATCGAGGCTGGCTAATGTAGCAAGTAAACCAGTAAGAATAAAAGTGCACACAGGTGCACCATGCCTAATCGACATATGGTGGAAACAGCGTGAATACCTGTTTTGCTCTTGCCTTCCTGTTGAGGAAACAAGGAAATTAGTTATGAATTTCACAGCGAAAGCATTTAGACACCATGGTGCTTCATAATCCGTAATTAGTTAGTGATGTTTTCTGATTAGAAAAAAAGTTTAAACATAATAAAACATATTAATTATTCCAGAAATGAGAGACTGACAAAAAAATGTTAAATAACAATTCATGAGGGGAAATGAATAAAAGCAATAGTTAAACAACATTGAGCCTGACCTCAGATTTACGACGGACCAAACTGGATCATGCAGCTGGATCAAAATTCCCTGTACAGTTGCAAATTGAAATCAGAATGTATGAGGACCACATTCTGACTTTAGCTCATTGAAGTTCCGTGGTGGAACTATTGATGTATAAATTTAAAATAAAATGTTACATTTCTACATAGGTGATTCTAATGATAACAAACCAGCAGTAGGAATCGAAGAGGAAGAGGTAGCCAAGATGGGTTGCCCAAGTCTGGGAGAGCACACCAAGCTAGAAGTTGTGATCGAGGAGTCCTACGAATTCAAGGCAAGTTAATTTGACAGTATTTTTTTAGTATAGAGCTCTAGACCTCATGTCGTTCATCTTCATCTTCATGATTAGCTCACTTAACTTTTTTCCACAAAGCTGGTGAGGCTGATGGAATTCAGAAAAATAACCTAGCCAACAGAATCATTTTAAGCCTTTAGTTTTGCACCGTGCTGCTTCAATGGTGTAAAATTTATTTAATCATGTCTCTTCTTAAACCATTTTTTAGAAAGAATAGATTAGTCATTTATTCTCAGTGTTCCGCTCCGTTTGTATTTATATTTAGAACACAGTGGACAAGCTGATAAAAAAGACGAACCTTGCATTGGTGGTGGGAAGCAGTAGCTGGAGAGAGCAGTTTGTCAGTGCTGTCACTGTCAGTGCAGGTCAGTGTTCTACACAATCACATACATATGTAAACATCTTATTTACACCTTCTTGTTTTGTAGCCACTCAGCATCTTATTTAAATTCAAAAGACACAATCAGTTCATTATCCGGCTAACATCTGTTTTCAGCATTGCCTCCTAACACAAGCGCATTTCTTGTTCTGTGTGATGCTGCACTGCAGATCTTCCCAGGTCAATAGATTATATCACATTCCTTATCAAATATTATATAACCTGTCCCTGTGGCTGCCTCCCCCAGGTGATGATGATGAGGAAGAGAGTGGAGAAGAGCGCCTGCCCTCCTGTTTCGATTACATCATGCACTTTCTGACAGTCTTCTGGAAGGTCCTTTTTGCTTTTGTTCCACCCACGGAGTACTGGAACGGTTGGGCATGTTTCTTTGTGTCCATCTTGCTCATCGGTGTACTAACCGCTGTCACTGGAGACCTGGCCTCTCACTTCGGCTGCACCATCGGACTGAGGGACTCTGTAACAGCTGTTGTATTTGTGGCCCTTGGTACCTCTGTGCCTGGTGAGTAAATGCATGCGTTTTTCTGAAGGTACGACCGTCTCGATGTGTTTGTTTTCGTGGTTAGTGGATGTTACAGAGGTAACATTAATGAGTTGTTAATGTGAAAAAAGTCAAGTCACAATAATTTTGGCAATAGACTTTGAAAAGATAGAAGCATAAATTAGTACTTATTCCAAAAGTATGTTTTTTGTTGAATGTGCACATGCTGCTAAGCTGCAATTTATATCATACTGATAATGATGTTACTCACAAAGGGTTTTCCCACTGCTTTTGAAATTAACACAAGAGAAAATTATTTCTCTCTTCTGACTTCCATTTTGCAGCAGGAATCTGGTAATTTAGCAGGATGCCTTTTTTACGCATATTGTGAACAGACTATTAAATCCAACAGTGAGTTTGGTTGAAACTTTATCTTTTAAGTTCATTGTTAATTATTGATTTGTTTTCTGAAAAAACTTGGTCTATAATAGACTGATAATTAAACTTTCTTATTCACTTTTTACAGACTGTTAACTGATGCTTATTTCCTAATACCTGCTAAATTTACTCCATCCAAAATATTGTCAATGCGATATAGTTTCTTTTATTGACAAAATAATAAACATGCAGTGTATCAGGTATATTAGGTTGGTCCCACAGTGAAAAACAACAAACAATGTAGTAAATTTAACTTACCTTGTATGAACACTGTATATTTAAAGTAATATATAAGGCTTTTTACTTTACTGCATATTATTATCCTTGTTTCTTTATTGGTTTTATTTTGGTGTTGTAATGATCACATTCTGATAGTATACTGATGAAATTGATTAGCCATTCAGAAGTATTTTTCACTTAATGGAAATATAATTACAATAAACACTCTTGCTTGACAGAGATTAAAATGAGTACTTATAAAATTAACTATTTTTGCTACTATGTTCTCCTCAGACACCTTTGCCAGCAAGGTAGCAGCCATTCAGGACCAGTATGCCGATGCTTCCATTGGCAACGTAACGGGCAGCAACGCCGTTAATGTGTTCCTGGGCATCGGCGTGGCATGGACCATCGCCGCCATCTATTGGAATAGCAAGGGTCAGCAGTTTCATGTGCCACCTGGCTCGCTGGCATTCTCTGTCACGCTCTTCACCATGCTGGCATTGGTGTGTGCCGTCACACTACTCTACCGCCGCCGGGCCTCTGTCTCTGGAGGAGAGCTTGGGGGCCCGCGGACCATCAAGCTGCTCACCGCTCTGTTCTTCCTTGCACTTTGGCTCATCTACATTATGTTGGCTTCACTGGAAGCCTACTGCCAATTTCCTAGCTTTTAAGAGTCAGAAGGGTGAAAAAGAGAAAAAGAAATCTTAAATTTTTTTGTAATCATATTTATTTCTTCCTAATGTTGTGAGATATTATAAAGCTAAGTGTTTACAATTATTGCACATAAATTGTTGGAATTGGGCCAGTTCCTTGTTGCCAACACTGAGGTATTGCTAGCCCGGTGTAAGTGGAGGAGGGTCTCAGAGACTATTGGGAATTTGAAGTCAATGTCTGCTGTCCAGTTTACATTACACAGAGAGTGCCAAAAGCCACAATAGCAGATTTGTCTGGACAAAAATAGCCATTCAAGAAATCAACTTGTTCCTTGCATTGGGTCCATGTTTTCAGTTTCACACCTTCCATAGTTAGACACTTCCCACCGACTAATGTTACCCACCGACTAATGTAGCAGAGGAGTCAAATTTGCTTCATAACTTCTCTATTGATTGCAGAAAACCTCAACACTCTAGTTCCTCTCTTTTGCCTTTTCTGCAGTCTGCTACAGACCCACAACACTCATCATTCTGCCCAAACCAGCCTCAGCAAAGGAACTGCCTAACCTAAAAACCTCCTCTAAGTCCTCCACTTTCTCCTCGTTTTCTACTCTTTTCCACCGTCAAGTGCTTGTCTTGTGCACATTGTGGAGAAGTTCTTATGTGCAGTTTTTTTTTATTTATTGCTAAAATATGAAAACACGAATTGAAAGAATGTCTCTGCCAAAACACAAACAACCAGAATATAAGTGTATATTCTGCAGATGAAAATGATACATATTTAATATCCTTTCTTGTGTATTACATGTTTAGATGTATATACAGCTTTGTAAGATTCTGTTTGAGACAGGATGTGTGATATTAAGGGCAAATATACAGCACTATGGAATTGTTTGTCACTTCTTGTTGGAACCAAGTAAGTGGTTAATATGAGAAGAACACCTTGAAATAACATACCCAATGTATAAACACACACACACAGTATTGTTTTACTACTGATATTCTGTATTGTTTTGTCCCTTGAATTTTCAAGAAAAATGATAGACACGTAGATTTAAGGGAGTGAGTTTGTTTTGGGTTATTTACCTACATAATAATAAGGTGATATACATGTTTTTGTAAAAACACAACCCTACCTACATCCAGCATATACTACATATTTAATTACAAAAACATTACACTTGCTTTATTTTGCACAAATGGCACATTCTGTCTTTGATTATTGTTTGCCATTATTGTTAAGTACCTTACCAAGTATTGAACATGCCCCAAAACAGAAGCTATATATATTACATAACAATCCCCAAAATACCAGACACAACTTAAGCCAGTGGTTTACTTTTCACCAGCTTTTTCACCAGAATCTTTTTTTCATGAAGCTTGAGTACTGTATAAAAAGTTTTTATACATAAAGTTTTGTCTTAGGCCTTTTTTCTGTTCATTTGTTTAAAAACCATAGCTATTGTTTACCCAAATTTCACTTTTTAATGTTGTTAAAGGTATTACTTAATTTAATTATAAAGGTTTGGATACACTTGCTTTTTTGTTTTGTTAATTTGTCATAATGTAATTAAAATAACTTGTCCCTCATAGGAAACATAATTAAGTGACCTGATGGACTTTACTCTGTGTACTGGGGCAGTAAAGCCAAAACAGACAATGGTCAATCCTAAACTATTCCCACACAGAGGTAAGCATACATTTGTCCAAAATGTCACGGCTAGAAGCTTAATTTAATACACTTATGGGAATGGGCATGAGTTAAAAAAAGGAATTTAATGATTGAGAGATGTCCTAAAGTTTTTGTAGGCTTACAGCAGCTGTTATTGGCTTCTACACTTCTGAATCTATTAAAGTAATTCAGTTTTTCTGAAGGAAATCTAAAAAAAAAAGTCAGAAAAATAATTAGGCCACACATGAAATTCATAAAGACGTATGGTTGTTCTGGCTGTATTTTAGAATCTCTTGTTAAAACGTCTTCAGTCCCAAATTCTCTGCTCCATTTTTTGGAGCAGAGAATTTGATGGTCCTGCAGAAACGAAGCGGTTGGAAAATTTCAGACTGCTTTTTAAAAAAAAATTTAAAGAACATATGGTTGACTGTTTTTTTCATTGTTGTCCCTGTATGTTTTGTTACTGCCACATTGGAGTGCTGGATTCAGTCTTTGCTTAATCATTAGGCTCTAGATGACATTATGAAAAGCTGCATGCAGCACCTGTCTGATCGATTGCTTGTGATTTATGTATCATGAAAGCAAATGTGCAGTTTGTAAATGCCTGCTGCTTCCTGTGACTGTTACAGTGTAATAATTTGGGCCCTAGAATTCTTTTTAACTTTAGCCGATTGTTTCATGCATGAAACTTTTAAAATTCTGCATGATTCAAGAGACAGAAACTGATTCAGCTCATATAAAAGCTTCACACAGATTTAATGTCACAATTGGTTCATTTTGTTTTTTTTTCATATTTTGTATTTACTACTTTGGTTAAAGTCTTGCCGACTCTGTGTTTACAGTCCATCTATAGACATTGCATTTCTGTATTTACTGCATGATTTAAATAGTATTTAAAAAGTTAGCAATTCAGGTATTTGTATCTTTAATTTGCAGTTCAAGCAGATATACCCCTTTAGATTTTTTTACTGTGGGTTTTTTTTTTTAAAGCATTTATGATATCAAATATTGATACTGAAAAAGAGTTAGTTTAGTTCGAATTTATAATGTAATGTTAAAGCACCATGATACATATTAGCAACATCAAAAGGCCAATTAATATGGATTAATATGGAAACTATTTGGAATCCTAAACAAAATATCACTTTCGTGCATTCCCCGCTTCGGTTGGATTGCTGTTGTAAAACAGATGTTTTTATCTAGCTCATAAATGAGCATAAAGAAACAGCAGACCCAAGCAGTTTGTCATTTATTCTGGTCATGGATCAGCGACAGAGACACTGCTGAACCTTCTCTTTATGATAACCCTTCCTGGAAGTCTCTAGACCTGATAATTGCAGCAGCAGTACCAGACATCATGATGCTTTAGCTGCAATAATGCTTCTTGCCATACCGGGAAAATTCCACGTTTTAATTTTCCACTAAATTGACATTTTTAATAGACACAGGGACCTGATATCATTAACATGTCATGCAAACATGCAAATAGAATAAAACTCATGCAGATGCTGTACTGCTCTCATCTACTACTGCTTAAACACAATCATGGTATTACTGCATGTTTTATTGCTTACAGGGCAATAACTAATTTAAATCAAATATGCTCACGTTGCATTTAACTACACCGCACCTTTAGATTTGAACTTGAAGCTGCTTTATCAGACAGTGTTTTATCTTTGGTTTCATGAAGTTTCTGTCTTCACCTCATTAATCCAGCCCTGTTTATCATTAACAGAGCCCTGGATCCTGCTGATAGCTTCAGTGATGTTTCATTTTGGTTCATGTGCATGCTTAATGCATTTTGTATTGAATTTCAGTTCAATTTATTTTTGCACACATTAATCATTTCTTCCATCTGTTCATAAACTAATGAGACTTGCTCTGTTTCCAGTTATTCAAGGACTAGCTCTCTTGCATCAAACTCTCTTCTTCTCTCTCTCTAGTTCTTTTCTAGATCTTTTATCTTGGTTTTTGCCTTCTTGCAGTAGTACCTGATGGAATTCTGTTATTTATAGGGAATCAGTTGTGTAAATTTTTTTCATACCTCATGCCTTTAAGTTCAGGTTGCTTTTGCCACTAAGGGGACCTTGTACTGCTGTTGTCTGTTATTGGTGCAATTGGATTATGCTTGAAGGTTTCCTTAGCTAAATAGTTGTGGGGAGTTTTTGTTAGTTGTGGTAATTTACTCTGTAAACACAATTTAGCAGTTTTTTTTATTTATTTATTATTTATCATAGTCTCAAGCACACAGCGACAAAGAAGCCAAAAGTGGTACGTGTTCATCCATTTAAAGCAGTGGCATTGAAATTGTCAGCCATCTTCCCCGGAGGGTCTCAGTGCATCTCCATTTAATAGAGAACTGCAACACACTTGGTGAAAACAAACATGCACTATATGTCCCCTTCTGTAAAGATTTGGAGCCTGTCGCTCAGTTCTAATTAAGAGTGGTATTCAGATAGTTGACAGTTGGTTAATGTTAGATAGTTATGTTTCTAGAAAGCATTTTGTAAAGATAATTTTGTCACATGAGCACAATACACTTGATTTAACAAGTTTGAACAAATTTGGAATTGTTTTAGTTCGGAGCATCTTGTTTAAGATAATCAATCTTTTGATTAAATAGGGATTCATCAGCTATACATACTCTATGTCCTGTGAAAATATTTCCCCTTTATAACATCAGGAAGGAAACTCTTTATGATTGCAAATGCCTTTAGGGATTTCTGCATATTTTCGACTATATAGTGTACATGAATGGTTTGCTAAAAACGGATGCATACATATTTAACCAATCATCTCAAATGTGATTCCAAGTGAAATAGCATGAATAATTACCATTTTTGCTAAAGTGTATAATTTGTGATATGGATGTATTTTTGTGTTCATCAGGTTAGTGAAGGAAATTTGTAAATCCACTACAAATTTAGATTTGACTCGTAACAGACTGTAAACCCATTATCTGTGTGAAATGCAACAAAAGCTGGAATTGCACTGGTGTTATGCAGGTTTTTCATCTTGTCTCTTATGATGGTGGGCTGACTGACTTTTACATGCAAAAAAACATGTGCAGCATGAATTGTTAATGCTTCTTGTTGCCAGGCAACATTTTGAGAGTCATTGTCTTTCTATCCATGTTGTCTGGTGTCAGTGCACTATAGTGGGAGGCCTAGTCTTTTTTTAACATCCACATCATGCTGCTTCCTGCACCATGGAACAAGAGTTAATGAATTGAAATATATAAATCTAGCTGTAATAGGACGTCATAGCAGCATGAGAGCTTAAGGTATTGAACATTGTGTTGTATAAGCTCTAATCTGCACTGGAAGTATTTGGATTGGTATTAATTCCAACTGAATCTTAGTTGTGCTAATGCAGCTTTTCTAATGTGTTATAGATAGTAAAAGGATCCTGGATCAGCACTCTTACTTTGAAGTATTGCCAGGTCGTAGGTATTTGTGAGATTGTGATTGATTTCTCGGACGATATACCAGCAAATCCTCAAAGCCACGTGGAGCATGATTCTTGGGAGTGTGATTTATGTATGTTGGGTTTATGTAATAATCATTCTGCATCAGATTGAGGTCATAATACAGCAGGAAATCTGCAAAAGTTCTTGAAAAATATGTCATTTACCCTTAGGAAGGGAAATGAGTTTAATCCAATTAGAGATAACAGCATGTAGATGAAAGAGTTATTCACAAACACCATAGATCATGATGTGTGGAAAGCTAAGTTTAGTTTTGCCCTTCTGTCTTATACAGCAGGCCTTAAATAGAAGCCATGTTTTAATGCCGCAAAAACCAAAGCACACAGTAATGTTTTTTTATAAACATTGCTCAGAATATTGTATTTCCAGCTCAGCATTTCACACCTAAGAAACAGATACATCCCCTACATGTGACTTTTGAGGACCAGAGGGAAGGATTTTGTTTTTGCTTGCATGCTCGTCTCACCGCTGTGTGTCAGGTAGCTAATGTATGCTGTATCTCAGTCTGTCACATGTGCTACTGTGATCCCTCAAACCTACAGCATGTCCTTTGTGTTTGAGTGTAGTCTCCTTTGAATGTTTTTAAGAGCAAAGGTGACAGACATATTTATAAAAACTGACAATTTGTGTATTTTTTATTTATTGCCAATTGATAAATTATTACTTTCAGATCCATTGTTTACAAAATGCCATTTTAATTCATTTTTAAGTATATGAGTCAAGATTTTTAAATGTACCTGATGACGAATTTATATTTTGGGTAAACAAATTAGAATGATGTTTTAAAGAAATTGCTATAATCACAAAAGAATAACATGTGTCAACACTGTAATTAAGTGTGTATGTGTGCTGGAATGGGGTGAATTGTCGTCAACTCATGAAAAATGTACCGTGAAGATGAATGAGAAGTCACTGTCATTGTTGGTTTTCTTATTTTAAAAAAAAGGCTACATTAAAGTTGAAAATGCACATTATACCAATACAGTGGGTCCTCCATTGTCCTTTTTCAAGTTAAAATAGATTCCAATTCATAAACTCATCAAATCCATGTACCAGAAATACATTAATGTCATTTGACTTCTGAGCAGGAACAGAATATGAGTAAAAGGGGCATCATAAAAAAAATGTAAATGCTTTCATATAAATGGCTGTAGTTATCGGTTAAGATGCCATTAATGTTGGCTTTACTTGTACGCATTTAAATTTTATCTCGTTTTTAAAAAGCAATTGGTAACGTGTTATAAACTTAATGAATCTTAAAATTTAAAAGGTGTTTCACCCTTAAGCAAAAGCTGTAAAGTTATCCGTCATTGTTTGACAGATGGCGCCTAACTTCGTCCTATTTCCCTCTGGACTAATGAGAGCAGAGCAAAACCTTAATTGGAGAGAGAGAGATGATGCTAAGACGTGTAAAAAAGAAATTCAGGGAAGAGTAACAGAAAACTGAATAAAAAGATATTAGACCTCTAATTAGATTAAGGAAAACAGCATAGCAAATATGTGCTGGTAAGAATGTGAGAAGTGAACCTGATTGAATGTGCTCTGCATTATTGCCTCTGTGGCAGTGCAGAAAAAAAGTCCAGCCCTTAGCTGCAGTCACATGGGCCAGTTTATTGCACTGAAATAGTGTTCTATTAGTATGTATGAGAAAGTTTTGCAGTATTGATGTTGGCGAGATGCAAATGGTGGCAGCGATTAGAGCACAGATTTAAAAAAGAAAAAAGCAAAGCCATTATATAAAAGCACTACAACATGTTTACTGGTATTAAATGGATATCAGATTATTATTTTATATTTCAGGTCATTCATCTGATACAAACCTAAATTTAAGTTTAATAATCCAGTTATCTAATGCATTTGTACAGTTAATATGGAGAAACTCGTCCTTTAAAATATTTGTTTAGTTTTTTGTTTATTAAGGTAGAAGCAGAAAGAGACTGTTTTTTCAATACCATACATTCTAAAGTTATGATTTTCACAACTTTTTTTTTTGCAGGTAAATAGTTGCTGCTGCTTGTTAAGAGGCTTTAATCTGGCTGCCAATTATATTTTTATTTCTTCAGGTAAATACAATTCTGATATTTCTTCTCCCTAATCTCTGCTCTCTGTTCTACACTGTAATTTCTGGGTCTCACCCACCAAGTGTAATAAACTAAACAAATACTTTAGTGTTTTCCCAGATAATCTGTACCAAATTTGCTCTGTATGTGTGAGTGCCATAATTATACTACATCTGCTCACAACTGTTTTGACCTAAATGGTCAAAGTGATTATATAGCATCAGAAAAATCATGTTCACTTTTATTTTATAATGGTAACCACAGTTATAATACAAACTAGATTTTTTGCCTTGTCATACAGTCTTATGTAAGTTATGTCACCTTCCCCAAAATTAGTGTTTAATTTAATTAAAAATAAATCATGAACAGGACACTTAACTATCCAACATATCATAATAAAAAGTTATATATTTACAAAATTTAACATACCAGAACCAATAAAACATAAGATGTGGCCCATGCAAAAGCATTGGAAGATTTTATTGAATCCAATTTAAAATGCATATATATGCAAATATTTACAATAAAGTTAAATATATTTCCCATTAGATGTCTTATAACAATTTATGTATGTATGTATGATTTGTACTGTGACATTGTATTTGTTAAATGAAAACATGTTACTTTAAAGATTGGATAGCCAGGGCAAGTTCATATCGCTACCTTGATACAAGGACAACCAAGTTCCTCTGGAAGCCTGAAAATAATTTAGCCTTCAGACAAGAGGTGACTGGTCCATTTTCAACTTTGTAGTCAGGTCACAGTTTTTCCAAATGTGAGCCAGCGAGCTCCAGCTAAGCCAACAGATGATGTGGGAGTACACAGCAGTATGCTGTGAAGGTATAAGGGTAGATTGAAAACCTGGTATGCTGCTGCATACTGAATCAGTAGCAGTTTTTTTTTTCATATGGGAAACTTTGTAGTCAAACTCAATATATAAAATATATATAAACTCTATCAATTATATTAAAGAAATCAGCTTGGGAAACAATTATTAATATTGCTAACATAAAAGTCAAGGAGACTGGTCATTTTAGTGAAGAAGAATCTGCTTGTTTCACAAATCACTAACTGATGCGAGTTAAACAGTGTGTGATTTATGGTGAATAAAACACACATATCCAAAACACTACTGCAGACTATTCTATTTAACTTAGAGTTGAATAATTTCGTAACAATAGAAACCAATTTAAGCATGTTATCTAAGCTAGCAAGATGTTTTTATATATAATTCATAATAACCATTCTTTTGAAAAGAGCTTTGTAAAAGGATGTTGCTTCTGATTTCGTCAGTTTATTTAAACAGTCAGTTTGTCTCGTGCTTAAATTAGGCACTGTTAAAAACTATATTGTGAATTTCCCTGGAAACCTCTTCCACTCCATTATCCTCTTACTGCATATAAAGATCAGAGTAAAGATACACAATCTGAATTTAATCTAGTCATTTTGGGAGGCAGTTATGCAACATTAACAACTCTTGTTAGCTGGTATTAAACCTCATCCTCAGTGATGTTTTGTATTTTCTTGGACCAGCTCTTTCTTTCAATTAATTCATTCATTCATTATCTCCCGCTTTATCCTCTATTAGGGTCGCGGTGGGGTTCCCCATGCCCATCCAGGGGAGAACGTCTCGGGCGCTGGGCAGATACACCCAGGACAGGGCGCCAATCCATCGCTGGGCACACACTCACTCACACAGACACACTCTATATGGGGCAATTTTGAGAATTCAATTGACTTGATCCATGTTTTTGGACTGTGGGAGGAAACCGGAGAACCCGGAGGAAACCCATGCAGACACGGGGAGAACATGGAAACTCCACTCAGATGGGGATTCGAACCGGGAATCCCTAGCGCTGAGAGGCGAACGTGCTAACCACTAAGCCTTCTTTCAATTAATTTCCATTTTTATTCATGAAAAGGAAATAATGTCTTAATTTTACAAAATTAAGGAAATTAATTTTACTTATTCAGTCCCAATAACAGGCTTCTCTGAACCCAGTGATCACAACATCACTTCATTTCATTGCAGTGCCACAGAGTGGCAGTTTATTTGGTGTGTCTGTTCTAATAGAGTGGACAATTCATACCAACACAGCACACACCAACACTTCAACACCATAAACTGAGAATAATCCACCACCCGAATTGGCAGAGAAATTCCTCTGAAAAGAGACAGCAGGACCAGTGTCTGTTTATACAACACAAATTGCACTTCCATTGTAAATGGTGCTGAATGAAGAAATACAGCAATGAGATGGTTTCAGTGTAGATGATCAGTGCACTTCCATTAACTCATGTAGACATCAATTTCCAATAAGTCAGTGCACAATTGCTGCTGCATGTGTCTCGCCAATATGTGCATAATTTAGGGCTTATTATTATGTAAATAAATATCCATAACCAATGCAAATCTTGTGGTTTCAGGCACATTACATCAAAATCGATTCAGTATTAAGTTAGACAGCTATTTACAGTAATCACAAAATGGCTGTGCATCACATCAGCAAAAATCTGCGTTAAATAAACAGCTTGTTTTTACTAGTGACGAACTCATGTGCTGGAACAAAAACAATGATGTGGATGTTTATGTGTACTTTAATAATTATAAAGAACATGTAGACAACTACTTTCTCTCTAACACATTTATTTCATGGAGCTTTTTACATTAGTGTTTGGTTTCAGTCTAATGTTAACAAAAGAAGTGATGCAGAATTGTGCATTAAAGGTCCATTAGAATTAGTAGTATTAGAAAATGTACTAAAAAAAAGGACTAAACATTTTTTGCACGACTTTAGCTTTGTATACATCAATCTACTTTTCACTAAGTATATGTTTTTATTATTTTGTTTATTATTACAATACTTGTAAGTATTCAAGGCGCATGTCAAACGCATTATAAAAAAAAATCTAGGAGACTAGGATAAATGTTTCGCGCATTATTGTAGTCATTGTCTGCCATCTGCTGGTGAAATACGAATTAACCTACAAATGAAGTAAATAAATACATGTAAAATGGCCTGTAACAATTCTATATTATGAACAGACTTATTCAAATATTTGGTCAGTTCTGGTCAAATTCAAAACATTTGCAGATATAATATATATAATATTAATATAGGCACGGTGGCTTAGTGGTTAGCACGTTCGCCTCTCAGAACTAGGAATTCCCGGTTCGAATCCCCATCTGGGTAGAGTTCCCATGTTCTCCCCGTGTCTGCGTGGGTTTCCTCCGGGTTCTCCGGTTTCCTCCCACAGTCCCAAAACATGGATCAAGTCAATTGAATTCTCAAAATTGCCCCATATAGTGTGTGTCTGTGTGAGTGAGTGTGTGCCCAGCGATGGATTGGCGCCCTGTCCTGGGTCTATCTGCACAGTGCCCGAGACGTGCTCCCCTGGATGGGCATGGGGAACCCCACCGGAACCCTAATAGAGGATGAAGCGGGGAAGCGGGAGATAATGAATGAATAATGAATTATATATATTTTTTCCATATATTTTAATATTTAATTTATATATAATATTTACTTTGATATTTAAGAAGGGGGGCGGCACGGTGGCTTAGTGGTTAGCACGTTCGCCTCTCAGCACTAGGGATTCCCGGTTCGAATCCCCATCTGGGTGGAGTTTCCATGTTCTCCCCGTGTGGGTTTCCTCCGGGTTCTTCGCTTTCCTCCCACAGTCCAAAAACATGGATCAAGTCAATTGAGTTCTCCAAATTGCCCCATATAGAGTGTGTCTGTGTGAGTGAGTGTGTGCCCAGTGATAGATTGGCGCCCTGTCCTGTGTGTATTTGCCCAGCGCCCGAAATGTTCTCCCCTGGATGGGCATGGGGAACCCCCCCGCAACCCTAATAGAGGATAAAACTGAAGATAATGGATGGATGATAAATTATGCCGGGCGGCACGGTGTCTTAGTGGTTAGCATGTTCTCCTCTCAGCGCTAGGGATTCCCGGTTCGAATCCCCATCTGGTTGGAGTTTCCATGTTCTCCCCGTGTCCGTGTGGGTTTCCTCCGGGTTCTCCAGTTTCCTCCCACAGTCCAAAAACATGGATCAAGTCAAATGAGTTCTCCAAATTGATGTATATTAATAATACAATGCAACTTATAATCAAACTAAATAGTTTATTTAATAAAATGTTACTACTAAAAATAGAATCTAGAATCAGAATATCGGTGTGTATCAGATCATAACGTCCACCTGCTCAAAGGCAACGCTGTTCTGTCGCCGCCGGCGTCATGGATGAAGAGAGCAAGAATGCGTCACGTGGTGGAAGAAACCAACTTACCCGACAGAGGAGACAGCGTGTGTATAAAATGTAAGATAATAATGTTCAATATTTACCCACAGAGTCGCAAACTGCACGTTGTGTTGAGTTCTAAACATAACAATGACTGTTTCTTCATTAAACAATAATATATATAGTTAGGATTTGCGGTCGGGCGGCACTTATTAAATATTTGGTCAGTTCTGGTCAAATTCAAAACATTTGCAGACATAATATTGAATATATATATAATATGAATATATTAAATATATTATATATATATATATATATATATATATATATATATATATATATATATATATATATATATATATATATATATATATTAGGCAGCACGGTGGCTTAGTGGTTAGCACGTTCGCCTCTCAGCTCTAGGGATTTCCGTCTGGGTGGAGTTTCCATGTTCTCCCCGTGTCTGCGTGGGTTTCCTCCGGGTTCTCCGGTTTCCTCCCACAGTCCAAAAACATGGATCAAGTCAATTGAGTTCTCAAAACTGCCCCATATAGAGTGTGTATGAGTGAGTGAGTGTGTGCCCAGCGATGGATTGGCGCCCTGTCCTGGGTGTATCTGCCCAGCGCCCGAGACGTTCTCCCCTGGATGGGCATGGGGAACCCCCCCGCGACCCTAATAGAGGATAAAACGGCAGAGATAATGAATGAATGAAAGAAAGATTTGCGGTCATTTGGAAAGGTCCACAATCGTTTGGGCCAAGAGTCGATTCAGTTATAGAATGAATCGACGCCTGTAGTCTTCAATGAACTCTTGATTCTTAATGAGAAGAACCAAAGAATCGACACCTTTAATTATCGACTCTCAGCTGGACGCGAGTGCCGGGTGCCGCAAAATGCAAAATGGACTCTGAGAATTCGGCCACGTCTTTGATGATTGGTCCTAATTAATCCAGAGGTTTAGGAATTAACTGATTTCCCAAAAACGCTAAAGCAGGTAGAGAGACAGGTCCGGGGAACGGCGCATTAAATCAGAAAGCGGTCGACGGCATGGGCTGCACATGACGGAGCAGAGAGGCGCACGCTGCTTCATCTGACGCGCTGAGAGTCTCACATCAAACCGTCGTTTCTTTCCAGCCGCTGCACCGAAGCCTCACGCGAACAATGGCGGCGGTCACAAGCCCGGAATCAAGCGCCCAGCCGCGGGTCTATTTCCAAACGCCTCCCGGTACCGAGGAAGAAGTGCCTCAGAAACAAGGACGAGTGACGGTGAAATACGACCGAAAGGAGCTGCGCAGGAGGCTCAACCTGGAGGAATGGATCGTCAGCCAGTTAATGAATTTATACGACTGCGAGGTAAGAACGCGGGGACTTCTTAAAGTCAATCCTTTGTTTTAAGTAGCACCGGTCGATGTTTCACAGCCCGCCATCACGTCTCCTTAATTACACGTTTGCATCTTAATTGACCCAGCGATGGATAGGCGACCTGTCCTGGGTGTATCTGCCCGGCGCCCGAAACCTTCTCCCCGGGATGGGCATGGGGAACCCCCCCCCTCCCCGCGACCCTAATATAGGATAACGCGGATGATAATGAATGAATGAATGAATGAATGAATGCATATTAATTGTGCACGAAAACACCGCTGTGATTTGGCGAGCGGCATTTTTTCCCGACTGTTAGGGTTTGTTCATTGAAGGGCGTGGTGACTCGAACTCGGACAAAGCCGTAAAACAAAGGTAACCCTGCAGGTGCTGACGGAGCATCACGCTCAGTCAGAACACACCGGCTTTTATAGAACATACACATGTCTATACGCACAGGCTTGGGTTGTAGAGCTATACTATTTTATTTTTTTTCATTTGTCATAATCTATTTCCTTCCCTTTAAAGCCTAATCTTTATTTTAGCCTAAGAAAATTGTAAAACAGTGCATTTCCATCTTTGACTAGACAGCAGCTGGTTAATTGTTGAGCTTTTCAGATGTGTGTAGTCCTGTCTTTTCTGTCTTTCTTTGAATTCCTGATTTCTTTCTTTGCTTGCGGACCGAAATCTGAGATGCAGCCTTTAGTCTGAAAGATGATGTCATCTATTCAGACATTCAAAGCCTTGTGAAGTTAGTGGGCGAATAACTGACCCGTATTATTATTCTGAGTCTGAGGCTTGAACAAAGAGCCCTGTTTCATTAACTGTTCTTTTCAGATTAGAAGTGCGCTCTCGTTATATAAAACACCACATTCTATCAGGAACTCAGTCATGGTGCCTTTATTCTCTTTCTTGCACCTGTTTCTGCTGATTATCTCTCTCTGTTGTACATCTCACCTCAAGACTTACTCATCAAATCGGCATGTTGTGTGCTGTGCAATTACTGTTACCTTTTTACCATAGAATGTATATTGAACCTGCACATTTAGGATGTGAGTTTTTCTAGATAATTTGCCTTTGCATCTTGCATATGAGGTACTGGAAATCCTGTGTGTCACTGTAACTGAACAGGTTGCCTCTATGGTTTATCAGCCAGTTTCTTTGTGTCACCTGTAATTAATTGCTGGTCACATTGTTAATTACAGATCAAATCTGTTGTTTAATTTGTGTGAAATATCACACTGTTTTGGTGGCCCTGTGTTTAAAAACATAAAATTTATATATTTTATGGTTTGAATTGTTAAAATAAGGAACTAACTGATTTTAATAGATGGACAACAGAAGCTGGGCAGCGTGTTGGCAAAGTGGTCAGTTTTTGCCTCCTGGCGAGAAGATTTTGATTTTGGTTATTAAATGCTCAAAGGTCATTTGTGTGTGCTCTGCATGTCCTCCCTGTGCCTCTGTGGGTTATTTTAAAAGGCTTTTTCTTTTTAAAAACGTATCCCCTCCACATTTCAAAGACAGAGATATGCTTGAAATGCTAAATTTCCTGACTTTTACCTCCAACTGTTCCTGTTGTTGATCAGCCATGAATATTTCTTTGGATGGTGCTGAGAAAAGATTGTTGGCCATATTTAGACACATTTCTGAATCTGCAGCAGTGTTGGCTTCTGTTGTCTGAACCAGACCACAAAGAAGCAACACTATATTTAATTAGCACGTCGTTGATGCAATGCACTGGCCACTGCCATCACTATCTGATCATATAATTACATTAGATTTTAAAAATGTGATTGTCAGCCAAATAAATCAATACTTCCTTGTTTAAAGTGTTAATGTTTAATCCCGTGTTATTTTAAGTGTTTTCTTCTTTTTGTAGTTCTTTTGATTTTCGGTCAGTACTTGTTACAATAGTTCCGTCTCTTTGAAACATTTTTCTCTAAAACGTGCATACTTGAGCAGGTAATGATGGATTTATGAGGACAAAGTGATATTTTTTTTGTTAAAGTTTAAATGTAATACAAAAAGAGATACATCAACTATGAGTCAAGTAATTCTTTAACTTTATCATTTTTTAAATGTACTATGACAAGTGAACCTTTTCTTGCTTTGGAGATGTTATATTTATCAGAGGCCCAATTTAAATTAAAACATAAGAAATGTGCTGAATACTTTGTTCCATTGGCTGAAATCCTGTGATTGCTTTAATGGTTTAGAAGAAAGCCTTAATTTACCCTGAAAAAATGTCTTTATACTGCTGCAGCGTGGTATGATTCACAGCCCTTTAGTGGTACTATAAATGATGACTCTATTGAATAAAGGCAGTGTAGTTCTTTTTGACCTACATTGTGGTTATAAAGTATGACTGCTTGTTAGAGAAATGTTCTTTTATAAAATTGTTCAATACCAATGTCTTTTTCTTCATATGGTTGCACTATATTAAAATGCTGCAGAATTTAAGAGGGTGAGTGTGTGTGTGCACAAGGGCCTGGATGATTACTTAATCATAAATCTTAACTAAAATATAGTATGTGCAAAGACATAAAGATGTTAAGGTTTCTGCCAGGCTACAGGTACATTTACATTTCAGGCTGCTTGGAATCTATATTCACACACTTGCCAATAACAAAGCCAGAAATGACTCTCTATAAACACCAAGTGAAAGCTGCTGCCCAACTGCCCTGCAGGACACAAGCTCTGTGTGTGAGATGAGTAGAAATGTTGATTTAAAGCCAGGTGCAATGGCAGCTGTCCTTGAAAGCTGTGAGATTGTAAAGCAGAGGGAAAGGAAGTGGCATAAATGTAAAAGAGGCTTCAGATTTGAAAAAGTGTGAAATGAACAGACAGAAAATTGGTGAATGAATGATGAATTCTGTTATTTAGAGTGGATTTGGGTCATTGGCT
The DNA here is from genome assembly GCA_019802505.1 of Corydoras sp. C115. NCBI lineage: Eukaryota > Metazoa > Chordata > Actinopteri > Siluriformes > Callichthyidae > Corydoras > Corydoras sp. C115. The sequence goes on from JAFMOC010000045.1 coordinate 3,215,533, forward strand.
TACTACAAAAATGATTTTCAGCTGATTCTCAGATTCTTAATGTCATCAATAAATGAGCCGTGTTAGTAGTTTGTGCTTACAAAAAGGAGACACAAAGCAGACACTGTGTCCTTTGTCTTAACAGGAAGTGAATATGGGTTATCATCCCACATATGGAGGTTTCAACCCATCCTGTTTTGTAGCAGGAGAGAGGAAGGAAATCGGTTATCAGTAAAAAGTTCTGATGAATTATCTATTTCACAGATGTATCAAAAATGTATGATAAAATCTGCTGAAGTGCTTACAGTAAAACAGAACAAAGAGAAAGTTGCTGTTCTGTTATCATAAAAGGCAAATAAAAAACTTAACCGAATGTGGTTCACACTGTGGAAGGAGGTCAGATGTATTTTCTGCGGTTTCGTTTAGCTGCCTGTTACTTAAACCTCATTCATATTAAAATTCATTCCTGTCTTTCTGTTAAATTCGTTATGATGTTAAAATTGGCAATTTCTTGTGCAAACACACATTTTAGGTCTCCTCCATTTTTAATGATTTTGAACTGTGGCTTTGACAGGAGGATGAAGTGCCTGAGCTGGAAATAGATGTGGATGAATTGCTGGATCTTCCCAATGATGTAGAAAGAGCCATCCGAGTGAAGGTACAGTGTCCATGTTGAATGTTCTTTCCAATATTTGTTAATGATGCTTATTCTACATTAGAGTTGCATTGAAATCAGCTCAGTCGTGACTCTGTGACACTAAAGTTTAATGTGTAGATCAGTGGTAGACCCCAGAATGTTTCTACGTTTACAAACTAAACACTTATTACAGTATTTGGTAATGGGGCAAAAGTAAGCAGTCTTAAATGTGTTTCTTCTAAGATTTATTTTTATTTACAGTCATGAAACAGTTTTATTGCTGAAGTTCATGGTATTGTTTTGTGTTGTTTTTCAGATGCTGCTTGTTGACTGTTACAAACCCAATGATGTAAGTACATTTTGATATTAAATCACGCAGATTTGCCAGCAGCTGTACAAATTGCATGTCTAACATTTCTGTATCTATTAGAACATTGTCTCCATGCTTGTTTTCAAGATCATAAGAACCTGACTTCAAACTCGGAAAATGTTTTAAAAGTAGCTTGCTTGCTGTGTCATCATTCCTGCAGGATTTTGTGGCTGCACTCTTGGAAAAGGTGCGAGGCATGCAAAAACTCAACACCCCACAAAAGAAGGGAGATATTACTCCATGAACCCCACCAGCCACTATACTACCATGAACCTGTCCCTCCAGCCCTGTGCAGAGAAGGATGCACAGCTTGAACCACTACACCTCCGTGTGTTAAAAGGAAATAAGCAAGGAGTTTAGCCAAGCCAATCACAACTGCAGGTTAACTCACTTCACCTGTTAACTTTATTTTAGTAGTTTCCTTCATATATTATTCCACATAAAGTTTGCTAGTGTCTTTTAGCTTAATTGTACTGTATGGGAGAGGACAAGTGCTATCCAGTTTTGTATGATGAAACACTAAGTGCCATAGGATATGGCTTTGTGCATTTGTAATCGAGTAGATATTAGGTTGACTTTTTTTTCTGTGTACTTTTCACTTTCTGACTTTTTGTTTCACAAGTAACACTTTAAATCTATGGGCTATGGCAGCTATTAGAGTCAAGAAAGTAATGGTATTGTTTAGACTTAAATGTGTCTTAGAGGCATTTTGATGTGAAATAGGGACCAAGAAAGCCAGGGTCTTTGTGTGTGTGTGTCCTCTGTCCCCATCCCCCCCGATTTTCCTTCTGATAATGGAATAGATCGGGTCTTTATGCAGTAGGAACTATACTAGTAATTAAGTTGATATCCAACAAAAAGACATCAGTCTGATCTGTAGCAATACCTTGATTGCATGTCTTTTTTTAATTTTAATTACACTCCATATATGCAGACTGACAGCAAAGTTAAACATTACAAAATAGTCACATACACCAACTCGTGGTCGGTGCCGTCTTGGTTCTGAAAAATTGGGTCTAGACTTTTTTGTACACAATTTTATTCAGATCAACTTTTTGAGAAAGAAAATGTAAACACAGTCCCCATTTGTAGGAATGAATGACATACTGTCTGCACTCTTACAATCAAGTGTGTGTAGTAAGGTTTTTAATAAAGAATGGTGCTGAAAACACACCGTCTCTGCGTCGTCTCTGAACATTACACTCACTCAGTTACACAGTTAATTCTGAAGAACAATCACACGCCACAAAACTTCTTTAAATTTCTGCAAAATCGAGAACAACTCTAAATAAACCTGAACCATGAATGGAAACTCGGTTTTGCACTTGGCAAACTATAAATCAGCTCTTCTTTCAATGCTCAACAGCTCTACTTCAAAGATCAGGGTGGCGCCACCTAGGGGACAAATTAACAAAGCAAAGAATTTAGTTAATAAAACAGCAGGTTTTCAATTGAAGTATGTTTTGTTTGTTAAAAATAATGAGGAATTCTAAAGCTGTTGTATGTAATCAGTGCACACACTACAAACTAAAGACAACATTAACACCAGTACGCTTAAGCGCCACTGGATTTCTGTATACAAAAACAATTGACTAATGTGGCTTTAGTGTCATTTGGTATTCACACATCATAGAACACCTATATTAAAATTAATGACAATACAAACTCAAAATTTAGTACAAACAGTTAATTGGTGACAAACTAGGAGATACCTTTGATACCAGAAAAAAATCTTTTTAAATGTTTCCAATGGCATGAGACCAAATTAATTACACTACAAGTTTTCTACAAGTTTAAATGCAAACCTGGAATTTTGGGTGGTGCCCCTCTGTCTCCATAACCTGTGACAAAGAGAAAAAAAAAACAATCACAGGTTAGAATGCACTGAAAATCTCAACAAGCGTAAAGGTGACAAACTGTTAAATATGAAGTTGACCACATTTAAGTATTTTAAAATAATTAATGATGAAAAGCAGTTCATACATTTGGCAGAATGTTTAACGGAAAAAATAAATTCAAACCATCACACCATCACCACCATGTTCCAAACAGGCAAACTAATATAAGCTGCATGATTCATCAGCTGGCAAAATTTAATATACCTTATACTGAACAACATATTTTAATAAAACCAGATCTTCAATTATAAGACCTTGAGCTGATTTAAAGAGAAAACTCTGCAGAGACAGACCCTCATTAGGGTTCTATGTCAGCGATCTCCTCACATTACTGCAGATCAAATGTCTTCTGCTTTAAACACTTAAGAGTTTAAGATCCTGCATCAATACGGAGGAGTTTAAAAGGTTTTCAGCCCTGAGTGCAGGATATCTGAAGAACAATATGGAAATGACTGATTATACTCAGAGTGTGACAGCAGGTGGAGGGATGACGGAATGACAATGGTATAAGAAATTTGCAAATAACACCTAAATAATAAATATTGCTGGTATGATGTATATTCTGTCACTTCCTTATTTGGAATATGTAAATATTTGTACTCGACCCTTTTGACTAAGTTCTGAACAGAGATGCTGCATTTGTTTTTACGAGATCGCGTTCAAAATGGCTACAGGTCGAGTGTTCTCACCGAGATCAGATGGGATGACCAGTTTCCTCTTCTCACCTTCACACATTCTACAGACAGATGAAGATTTTTTTTTAGTAAAACAAAGGAAATCACCTCAATCCTGCTTAATTAATGAAATAACATGAAATATCAAAACACAAAAAGAATAAAGACAGTCTCACCCCAGCAGCCCCTGGTCCCAGCCCTTAATCACCTGCCCTGTGCCCAGTGTAAAGGTGAAAGGTTGATTTCTTGGTATGCTGCTGTCAAATTCAGTTCCGTCCTCTAACTTGCCCTTAAATTAAATAAAAGTAAAGTAAAAGATAAAGCAGTTAATGTACAACATGTGTACAATACATCCACAGTTATGAGTAAAATGACATTTTATCACGCAGACAATATTCATTCAGTCGGCACTACAATCCACAAGCTCGAGTCCTCAGAACATCCTGTCTGTACAGAACCCATCAGATTTAACATGAAAGCAAACAGGAACGTACAGTGTAGTGCATGTTCAGAACATCCCCCTTCCTTGACTTGATGGGACAATTTTCCACACGTTTCTTTATCCCGATTTGGAGTTTCTTCTTCTCAGCGCCATGTATCACCTCTGCAACCAGTGACATCAGAGTCACAATGAGAAGAAGATAGAGCCTCATACCTGCAACACCGCAGAATTTACATTTGCATTACATTTTGATCATTTAGACACTTTTACCCAACGCGATGTACAAATATCCCAACCTGGTTGGGGTGAGGGCGGCACAGTGGCTTAGTGGTTAGCATGTTCTCCTCTCAGCATTAGGGATTCCCGGTTCGAATCCCCATCTGCGTGGAGTTTCCATGTTCTCCCCGTGTCCGTGTGGGTTTCCTCCGGGTTCTCCGGTTTCCTCCCACAGTCCAAAAACATGGATCAAGTCAATTGAATTCTCCAAATTGCCCCATATAGAGTGTGTCTGTGTGAGTGAGTGTGTGTCCAGCGATGGATTGGCGCCCTGTCCTGGGTCTATCTGCCCAGCGCCCGAGATGTTCTCCCCTGGATGGGCATGGGGAACCCCCCCGCGACCCTAATAGAGGATAAAGCGGGAGATAATGAATGAACGGTTGGGGTGAGAAACATTACCCCCGGAGCAGTGAGGGTTAAGGTTCTTGCTCAAGGAGCCACATGGGTAACTTCAGCGGACCTGGGATTTGAACCCCCAGCCTTTAGATTGACAGCTCAACACCCTCAACGGTGATTTACCCACAACCCCCAGTTTACTCTGATGGTCTGTTAAAGAGGGAACACAGTGAAACAACTGATTCGCACGGGTTTTAAGTTTGAAATCACTCAGTTTCCGGCGGCACGGTGGCTTAGTGGTTAGCATGTTCTCCTCTCAGCACTAGGGATTCCCGGTTCGAATCCCCATCTGGGTGGAGTTTCCATGTTCTCCCCGTGTCCGCGTGGGTTTCCTCCGGGTTCTCCGGTTTCCTCCCACAGTCCAAAAACATGGATCAAGTCAATTGAATTCTCCAAATTGCCCCATATAGAGTGTCTGTGTGAGTGAGTGTGTGTCCAGCGATGGATTGGCGCCCTGTCCTGGGTGTATCTGCCCAGCACCCGAAACGTTCTCCTCTGGATGGGCATGGGGAACCCCACCGCAACCCTAATAGAGGATAAAGCGGGAGATAATGAATGAATGAATCTCTCAGTTTCTTTCTGGCGAAATTTCATTCATTTTCCAGATGAACAATTTACTGTAGCGGCAAATTACAAAGGAACCACTGCGCATGCGCGACAGACACCAACACATTGGTACACGTTACCATAAACTTATTTTTACAATTCCAAGTGTTATTTACAAACGCAACCGCCGTGTGTACTTTAATAAAACACTCACTTCAAATAAATAAACATCTACTAATAAAACACTCGCAGAAACGTAATGAATCACAGACTTCTCCTGCGATCTGAACGGTTACCATCATTATAATCACGTTGTTAATTATCTATTTAATTCGTTTAAAACACGCAACAAACATTTAACATAAAATAATAAAAACATGAGCGCGGAAAGTTACAATTCACTCTTATATCACAGTAAACCTTTAATCTTAGTCGTAAATTTGCGAGACGCCGGAGTGCAACGTTATTCAACATTATTCAACATTATTCAACATTATTCAACATTATTCACACGATGAAAAGATCAAAGTGAAATGAAACGAGCCGCTTCGCTTTTATTTTGAATTTTACCTTTAAATCCGAAATAAATCCGAAATAAATCCAACAGAGGAGCGCGTGAGCGGCGGCCGTGAAGTCAGAAACTTTAACCCCAGAAAACGCCGCAGCAGGAAACACGTCACAATATCTGCCCAGAATAAATTATTTAAAACACATACAAATGATTTAAACGCACAATAATACACATAAAATAATCGAAATAATATAGTTAACAACTATCTAAATATAATACAAAATAAAACTACTACTAAAAATACTATACAATGTTTTAAAATACCAAGATATTTCAATTATCAAATATATATATAAAAAAAAGTTAAAAATCTATTTGCAAAAATTATTTTATCCATCATAAATCATCCAACTAAACGGAATTAAAAATCGATTGGATTAAACTCATTTTCAGTTACATCTAATGTATAATTTACAACACCGTGTTATAAATCCTTAGTTAGGACATGTTTACTTGTTTTTAGAGGATACAAAATGTGAATCGTAGAACTGACTAATACATTTACATTACATTTACATTTAGTCAGTCATTCAGCAGACGCTTTTATCCAAAGCGACTTACAAATGAGAACACCACAAGTCAGAAGCCATGGAGAAAACCAACTATACTGTAACTAATGCTCTGAGGTGAACATATTTCTTGTAAATAAAACAACTTTTTGTAAATAAAACCGTGCAATACAAGTCAATTTAGAAACAAATTTGTTCTGGCTATAACATACAGAGTATTTCAATACTTAAAAGCGTAAACGAACTCAAGGACGGACTTTTATTTTGATATTTACTAAAGCGTATTAGGTGAAATGCCTACAGATCACGGCCACTGGGTGGCGCTGTGGTACTTCCGACCTGAATAATTTAATCGGAGTGAAAAAATGTCATAGAAAACTATAAAGATCAAGCCTTACAGTAACGGTTTTAATGTGTATGTAAGTGAAATCGATGAAACACAAAATAAAGACCCGACAAAGAATTCTGCCTTCTGTCTCAGATATAAAAACCTGACGGTCAGGGTGTCGGTTTCACCCGCGCGCCTCCATCAGCTCATCAGCTCACACTGCGGATTAATAAACGATCGAAAACAACTGACTCCTGATTTTTTATTTCGATTTTTTTGAGGACAGGTTGTTCGTTTAAAGCTCATGAGTCACAGTAACGTGGGACTGTAACGTACGTGGCTGAAATACAAAAGCTCGGTTGCTGTGGGTGACGAGAGACAGCGCCCCCCCCCGACCCCCCCCAACACTCTGCCTGCTCTCCTCACAAACAAGAACATCACTGACCCTCTATAAAGACTTCCATCACAAAACTGCTGTTTATTCTTAATCACTCCGCCAACTTCGGCCTGCAGAATAAACATTAATCTGAAATGATTCCATTTACAAAACTTTCACCAAAAACAGAAATCAGGGAACAATACAGAGTCTGTTTTCAGTGATGAGCCAGTCTACTGTTTCACATTTAAACAAAGGCCTCATGCAGGAGACACTCACAATTATAGGTTTAAGAAGAAAAAAAAACACAACTCGGGTTTTCAGGCTTTAGAAAATTGTAAATGTGAAGTAATAAAGTAATATTTAAAGCCATCATGCCATCCAGACAGCAAGCAATAATCCTTAAAATGATCTAATTACTGACAGGAACTATGATGTCCTAGGTCACATTGGTCAAAAACACTGGCATAGATTCATAATTTGTCAAATATACACAATGTCTTGGTAATAGGAGCAGAGATTAACTTTAAAAACTTTAAACTTCCTCAAAAAAGTGCTTGTTATGGTTTATTCTGTTAGCACAAACAAAGCAATGTTTTTTTTTTTAAAAGATCTCAATAATCTCAGTTTGACATTAAATCTTATAATCGAATACTAATACAATTTTTATACTTGCTTCATTACCCATTGTAATGTGCGATTAAATCAGAGTTTAAACAAATAAGGGTGTTCTCTATTGATGTGCATTAGTCATTTAGTTTTTTTTTAATACTTGGTGGTTAATTTTTGTGATTAAGTATGTCGATGTTACACAGGGGCACCTTAAAAATGCAAACGTGTCAGGTATTGCAATTATAATGATGAATTATTCTGTAATACATTTTATCTCCAATAAATTCATATCCAAAACACTTTACCTACAAGAGCAGGACTGGGAAGACAACCTCATACAGTAGCACTCCAGCAGATCTTGTGACAAATGAGTAATTAAATGTTGGAGTAGGGCGTGCACTGAATCTAAATGAAAAGGATTCTGTTAGGTACCAAGAATTGTGTGGCATCACACGGAGAGCACAAAGGGACTCAAAAAACTCCTACAAATGGAGTGAAGTGCTTGACTGACTTTAAAAGAAATTGCCAACAATTACATTGATGATACAATTAAAGGGAGTCTTTTTCTGTACTGAACTGATATATTTAAAACCTTTAAAATTAGCATAACTTGGAATGCAAGTGCAAGTTTGAAAGTGAAATGCAAACCAGCAAGCTACACACTGGAACATATACGACCCTAAGCCATAAAAAGCTTTATAAACAAAAAGGCTGACATCTCCTGTTAAAGTTTTGCACAGCATGACCTTTATCAGCCACATGCAGACAGTTTCTTGCATATAAAAAAAAAGTAAAAACAAAGCTACAATATTTGGATCACATTTGGTCACAAAAGAAAATTAGGAAATGGCCAACTATAAAACCAGAAAAATATAGCTAATCTTTAGGGGGGATTTATAGATCTCTTATGGAAGCGCATTGTAGTTTTGACATGTTCAAAGGCCAATCACATCCTTCAGTCTTCTTTAAACCCTCTGGCCGACTGACCAGAACATCACCAGGTAACATGAAATGATGACAAACCACAAAAAGGGCAGGGGAGCAGAGAATGACATCTCACATCGCCTGTGTGCCTCCCAGCACTCGCTGGTCAGCCTGGTTGCCAGTGCAGAAATGGATGAGTGAGCACTGCAGCCAGCTGTGCCTTCAGACAAGAGCAGAGAAAAACATTAACACATATCTCTCTCCCTCCCTCTCTCAGTAGACCTGCAAGTTTAAACACATATATATATATATTATTATATATATATATATATATATATATATATATATATATATATATATATATATATATATATATATATATATATATATATATATATATATATATATATATATATATATATATATACATATATATATATATATATATATATATATATATATATATATATACATATATATATATATATATATATATATATATATATATATACATATATATATATATATATATATATATATATATATATATATATATATATATATATATATATATATATATATATATATATATATACACATACATACACACACATATACATATATATATATAAAAAATCCACAAAATTTTATTACTATTATTATTTTATTACTAAAAAAATTTTCAAATTTGGTGTGCAAACTTTTAACTACAACTATATAGAAGACTTGATGTGCATGGCAATTCCCCAGTATCCAAAGCTTTACAAAGGGGGTCATAAATATTTTAATTACTGACACTGGAAGCACTACAGATTGGCAGGGTTACACTCTGAATATTCATATCTAATTCATCATTGTATCAGCAGGTGCTTGTAAGACTTCTATGGCATTCTTGAATACTTAATGAGAGTCCATTGATGGCAGACTGCTGGGCAACAGTGACACAAGAGTGGAGGAGCTGAGAATTATGTTTCGTCAACATGATGGTTCCACACAATGTTAAATTCATATAGGACACATTTGTGGGTTGTTGTTAACTTAGCTTTAAACTTACTGAACATTTTAGGATAAACTAAAATTGTATAAAAGCAGAGGCTGTTTCCATAAGATAGTTTTGCCCATTTATTCAAAAGTACATTAATGAGAAATGCTTTGTTAGCTAGTCACGTTCCTCTACACCAAATTTATTACTTAGAAATGACTTTTTTTTAATTATTACTTAATATATTACAATATAGTGAGGCTACAGAGTGGGATGGTACAACCCCCACCACTAAATAAGTCATTCTTCTCTTTTGGACATTCTTAGTATCAAGTCTGTCATCATTTTTCAGACATTTACAAGCTGCACACACAGGTATCCAAAAACAGGAGAAGCCATCCATCATCTCTAAATGCACCTTTCACTTGCTGTCACACTGTGCTCATAGGATGCAAACATACTGTGAATCAGTCATTCCAGTCATGTCTGGCAATCATAAAACACATCCAAGTGTGCAGAAGTGGCCCATTCTGATTGTGGCTCATTTCTCTTATATTTTTAGGTGATTCATCCCCATCCCAAACATACACACAACACAAGCACACACACACACACACACACACACACACTTTATAAAAAGCTTTAGTGTACATATTCATGTAACATGCTCCAAAATAAATATATCATTGGCTGCTACACGACAAATTTTTGTTGAACTCAACAAAACCAGGTGCAGAAAATTGACAAAAAAAAAACATAAAACAATATAAAGACTAGTAAAAATAATTTGATAAAATATCTAAATATGAGGGATGATTGATTTGGAGTAGACTTCATTTTCTTTTCTGACATTGTAAACAAATGTCATTGATCCAATGATTTCCTGATTCATTTGTCACAAAGATGCTTTTCATGGGTTATTAAGCAGTGCAATTAACTTTCTCAAAGGGTCACATTCAAAACTAGGACTTTTGTGGAAAGCCAAACTAATAGGGGTAACCTTAATTACCAATTAAAACAAAGGACTTTAACAAGTTACATGATATTTCACACAATACATCTACGATGCATTTATTTTAAAAGTGGGTTTTATCAATGTACATGCACATGCTTTAAAAAAAAAATCATGGAAATGTCCCCCCCAATACTTTTGTGCATATATAGGGCTATTTATTTTTTGTTACTTTGGCTAAACTATTAATAGAACACAAAATTCTTAAATCGTTTTTTGTTTAATCCAATTATCCTTTTCAGAGTTAAACAGGGTGCTGAAGCCTGTAACTACTGCAATGTTCATTAGGCAAAAGGCTGGGTCGCCTGTGTATTGCAAGGCAGACATATGAAGACATTAACACACATTTTTATGGGGGTAGCAGGGTTAATTGAAGCTCCAGGAGGAAACTGACTCAAATATAAAGGAAATATCTGAACTCCACACAAAAAGAACAATCTCTCCCCTACCTGGGAATTGAACCCAGGACCTTTGTGCTGTAAAGCAAGAGCGCTAATGACTGCCCCATCATGCTGCCCACTCAACAGTTAAAATAATCTTAGTATAAGTGAAATAATATTGTATAATAAATATACAGATCCACCAGCAAATTTCTAACTAGTAAATAAAACTAAGCACTCAGTGTATTATTTATACATTTATTGCATCACCTTACTCCAGTAAATTAGTATCAACTCTCATAAAGAAATCATTTCGAAAAAAAAAGTAAAATAAAATAAAAGGAATCAATCAGAAAGATTAGTTACTATATGTTCCAGCATGATCCCAGCTATTAATGAATGCTTTTGCATTAGTATCTGGTGTAAACTCAAGTGAAATTAAAAGTAAAGCGTCATGGTAAAAATAGCTGAAATCACAACAGCTTTGTAAAGGCAACATTGAAATGGTCTGGCATTATCTGTCAGAAACATGTTAAACTAAAGTTATTCTAAATCTCCAAAACATCTGTGATTAGATGTTGATTGACATGAAATTAGAATTTTAAACATTTTTTGTATGTATAAAAATGATTGCAGATTTGGTTGCAGGGTGCTCTGTGTATGCAAAATAAAAGCTACAATAGTCAGGTCATAAAAACTGACAAACATATGAACAAACATGATCCAGTTGTTTCTCAGCGAGACCTTGGCGGTACACTGTGGTATAACTATGGTGCAATTGTTTAAACCAATCATGTAAATGTCACACTAGATGTTTTCCTTCATATGTACAAAAAATTTGAACCATAAGATCCCACAGTAACAAATTCCAATTAAAATCAATTAATATCCAGTCAACAATATGGACAACGAGGATCCACTGAGGTTCTGTCCATTTCAGTACAACTACTTCTAGCCATCTGGTGAAATGAGGTGGAAAAACTCATTCTTTAAAAGACCCTTGAGGACAGAGTCTGTTCCATCTAACAAAGCAACTTATTTAGTGGTATGGTTTAAATCAATACCTTTTAAAATGTGCACAATAAAGTTTATTAAGTGCCCATTTTTCCTAGTGCAGTTTTGATGTAGGGTGGTGTGGGTGGGGGCATGTTACACTGGAGAACAACCAGCAATCGATGGTAACACTAATGTTAATATTAAACTTGAATGCTTTTGCTTCAACCCCCAAATGTGCATCAGAGTATTCAACTGCATATCAGCTAATTAGTTACTAATTCAATGTCTTTATTTGTGCATAAAGTACACATCAGACTTGCACAATTTGTGAAGCACTGATTACAGATTTTGTAACACCAATAGGAAACGTGAAATATGCAGTAATTCAAAATAATGTAATTAAAAATGACATTTTGAAGAATACAAAATCATCTTCTCTTGGTGTTTTTGAACTCTAGATGTTCTACAATATGATTTTATGTATGTTGCATACAGACTACAATAAATGAACGCAGAGCTTTATTTGGATGTCACCAGTGTTTCAAGGGGGTAAAATGCTGTAATTAAACATTAATCCCCAATGTACCATTGAATTTGCCACCCTTTGAGTGTGTCCTAATGGATTACCAATTCAACAAAGTGTAGAGAATGCTCCATGGTGAGTGCTCTCAGAACAGACAGCTCTTACAAACCATGTTTTCTGATTGTCAGCCACCAAAAAACACTTTAAATGAGAAACCTCTAGTGGCAGCACTTTAACGAGTGAAGGAGAACAAGGGAAGGATGGAGAATGCAGCTTTATAAGCCAAAGCATTGTGCGCCTGCTCCCAGGAGAAATGTACCAGGGCTGAAGTGATATTCACATTAAGAGCCAAATTGGTACAATGATTTAAGATTAGCACCAGGGACAGGTTTTAACTTAATTCTGCAACCTGAATGGGTTTTGTGATTCCCCAGTTACACCGGCGGCTTGAACGTCTAATCAAGTCCAGCCAAGATTTGCTCATCATTTACCTCACAGATCTTTTTAGTGAGAACACGTAGAACTGTCTCATAAGATTCTAGGTGAATAAACCTAAAGCAAAGACTTTTTCCTGATTTTAATGTGTGCATCCTTAAAAACAGTGAGTAACAGTTATTTTTCTGCTAGTGTTTCTTGTGCACATTATATTTATATAAAAGATCAGATAGTAGTTTGGCAGGGAAGCTGAGGCACTGTGTTTTGTGAAAGTAACAACACAGCAAATTTTAATTACAGTTGTCTCTAGTAAATCTGAAAGGCTACACTTTCAATAGGTTACAGTGAGGCAAATGATTTATTTCTTTATTCTTAACTAGTAAATGCCAGATTTAACCTTATAGTATGCATTTTATAGCACACTCTTTGTAAGACAATATAAAAGAGTTTTAAGCAGAAATCAGCACATGTAGTGAAGCTGTTGGTGCTATTGAAACAAAGGATCATGTTCACTGGTGCAGTGTGACTGCCTGAATTAACTTTAAAATGTTTAGAACAATAACTGCCTAAAATAAGGGTCCACTGTGAAAAGTACTACTTCATTAAAAACGTCAGTAGCAAAACACAGATGATGTAAACAAAGCTAACATTACACAAATCCAATGAAATACATTTTTAACTCAAAATAGCAATTAACGAAGTTGATTCCTGTGCAAAACTAGCTCTACAAATTCAGACCCTGTTTGTTACTCATCCCCATGTCATCAATTAATCTAGTAAAAGTGCTAATCATTACACATTAATACAGACTTCACAAACTTGTAAGACTAGTTCCATTTATGCTAATGATTATCATTATGATATGACAGAAGACTGATGAACAGATCAGATGCATTCAAAACTGATGATTTTAATTCATTCATTCCTACATCAGTAGATCACATCACGAAGCTGTGTGTAGAACAAATGCTGTTGGGCATGATTATTTGCTTTTGTTTAATCCCATTATTGAGCAAAGTGTTAATATGTAGTTATAATATTATTTCCGATCTACTCTGTGATCTCCAGAATGAGATCATCACCCTCCAGACTGCTGTCGACCTTTACGTAAACTTTCGCCACGGTTCCGGATAGCGGCGAGTTGACCACTGTCTCCATCTTCATTGCACTGAGCACACACAAAGGCTGGCCCTTCTCCACCTTTTGGCCTTCTTTAACCTTTACCTCTACAACTTTTCCTGGCATGGGTGCTCCCACTTGGCCCCGCACATCCTTCAAAGCCTTCGGATGGAAGTGCATTTCCTGCCGAGATGAAAAAGTGTTACACTGTGTCTGCTGCAGAATTATGACCAGAGTTCTGTATGAAGAAATGCTGACTGCATCAAAAGTTTGACACGTGAGGGATATAATAAAAAATCTTATGAGGCTAGGATGATTCAGCAGTTTAAGTACCTGTCCACAACACTGAAAACTCAAGTCTCAAACTATTTACTAGTTGGCTTTTGAACAAGGTCTATAACCCTGAGTCAATTAGATCTTAATATTGTTTGGTCTAATTAATCTAATTATTGCTGTAATTGTAAATTAGGGAGTTTATTCAGTTGTTAATTGTTTGCAGCATTTTTAGCATAATTAAAAACTTGAATGCACGGACTTCGAAATTCAAATAACTTTAAGACTATGAATTTTAGCAATATTAATTATTTAAATTTTAATATGTTCATACCTTCATGGCCACAGTATCTTTAACGAGGACTGATCTTAGTTGACCATTTAGCTCAAAGAATACTTCTCTCTGACCCGCCTTGTTTAGATCACCCAGAGCCAAGGCTTTGATGTGAAGGGTCTTACCCCTCTCCAGCTCCACCTAAACAGAACAAAATTTTAAAAAGGAAAAGGTTGTGCATGTTGAGGTACGGAATAATAAATCCCAAAAAATAATTAAGGAGGCAGTATTCTAAAGTCAGACAGAGCAGCACCTCAAATTCTTCTGCAATCTTTGGGCCATCCAGGAATAGCCGCGTGTTAAGACAATCCACAGGCCCAAAATTGTTGGTAAATTCCTTAAACTCCTGGAACACCTTTGGATACATTGCTGCTGACATCACATCCTCTGGAGTGATGTCCTCACCATGCGTCTTACGCAGCTGCTCCTCTAGGACCTTAAAGTCCATAGAAGGCAGTGACGCACCAGGACGACCCTCGATGCGAGGAAGTGACTTTAATACCTGGCACCAACACACACACAAGCATAATGAATTAAAAAAACAGCGTTTAAAACTACACCACAATAACTTAAGCATGTGCAGGAGTGGTGTTTCCATGTAATTCAGGTGAAAATTTACAATAAAGTACAGGTTTTATTACTCAGGTAAACAGCACTCACATGGATAAAGGCTAAAATAGAGAATGGTTAAAAGTTAAAGTGAATTTTAATATTTTATGAGGACTTATCGAACACCACCCTTTGGATGAGAAAACACCCTGAAACATGCCGTAGGCTAAAATGAAACACTACTACATTTCCACAGGCAAACAGTAAAATAAGTAACGAGTAACACTAAATCATGCAACATTTAACAGAGATGGGAAAAAATGAGGTCAATGCCATGGAACATGTTTATAACCCACAAAGTATGCTAAGTAGATGGCCTATTTATTTCCAAGTAATGTGCAAGATAAATCAAGCCAATGTAGTCTATGCATAAAGCTACAAAGAAGCCAGAAATGTGTGGAGGCATGAGACACATTTGACAGTGAAACCATTAATGTTTTGTTGGGAAGATGCGGGGTAATTGGAGCTTAAAACGACAATTGACAGTTGGGTAGGATGCTACTTCATGACACCTTAGCTGACAAGGACATGAAAGCATGGCTACACTCCAAACATACAGATAAGGTATAAAAGAAAGTGTTTTAACAACTACCAGATTGCCTGTGAATAGAGCTAACAAGAAAATAATAATTTTAATACAAGTGATCACATGGTTCCTACCTGTCATGTTATATGTATTGTGACTGTAATATAAATAAATTAATTCTGTAATTTAAGCTATCCAGCAGTTGAAAAAGGAACCATGTAATATTTGGATTGACTACAAGATTTACTTATAAACTAGTGCCTGTAATGGCAAAAAATATTTAAGACTGAATAAATGATCACCAAATAATCCAAGAAATAACAAGTATTGTTATTTATAAATTTAATGAATGGCTCTAACATGCTAAAATATCTGATTTGTTTTTTAAATGATCTCTAATAACTGCTTTAAAACCCAATCAAGTCATCAATAACAGCTTAAACAGAAACTGCTTAGTTCCACAAAAACTAGCACTTACAAATAAAGCAGAATAAAAATAAAACAAGAAATAACATGATGACAGGGTCTTACTTTGGATCGGAATGGCTCAGGGAAGCCTCCATGTGGAATGCCAATGTGGCCCTGGAGGAACTCCACCACTGAGAGAGGGAAGGAGAGTTCATCAGCCCGCTCCTCAACCTCCGCCAGAGTCAGTGAGTTCTGCACCATAAACTGAGCCAGGTCACCAACAATCTTTGAAGAGGGGGTCACCTGACAACATGGATGCAAACAGGTACATGAGTTGGGCTAAAGAACCATGAACAAATTTTTTAACATTGAATTTAAATAAAAAAAGATTTTGCACATTATTTTAGTTTGTTTTATCTGTACATTTCGCCTTACAATATTAGATAACCTAAACAGCGGCATTGCTACACTGGCATCAGCTTCTTACCTTTAGTAACACAAACTGCTGGACGCTCATCGCCTGTAGGCGTTTTGTACTTAAGCTGACATTTAGTTGCCATGGTTTTATTGACACCATGACACCAAGCAAATTCCATGACAAAAAGAAAAAGTGTGTATATGTATATATCTCCAATCATGTTAGAAATACTTGCTAACATTTTAATCCAGTTCTTACAAACAACAAACAATTCAAGCACAAAGTAAACACAGCAAGCATCACTGGTTGGCATGGGAGCTGCGGCTCAAGTTTCTTTGTCATAGCTTCTAGTGGGAGCAAAAAAAAAAACAAACAAAAAAACCCCATATATATATATATAATTAGGTATTTCATAACCAGGATATTCAGAAAAAACTGATTTTTGTTATTATTGTAAATGGCTGCAAAATACAAAAGCAGATTACAAAAATTATGAACAGTAATGAATAATGAACTGAGGAAAAAATATTTTAAACTTTAAATATTAACAAATAAAAAGCAGCAAAGAAAGGTTAAATATACCATTTGATTTGGGTCATTAAATTGCTTTAGTATTTATGGCTTTTTGTAATGCTGAAAAACAGAAGTCAGAAAGAAAAAAAAAAAATCAGGTGTAATTAACCAGATTCCTTTTTAGTCCTGTAATAGATGTGAGACAGGGAAGAGGTGTTTGTCAGAGCATAAAGTGATAATTAAATCATATTACAAAATATAGAAAGGTTCAGAGTCGTGTACTTTGTTCACAGCATATGTGTGTTTTCTAAGCCCTTGTTAAAATTCAGCAGCTGCTACTGTATAAAGAACACTTTTTTTAAACCCAGGTCTTAAAAGAAACTGATTGGCTCTGTGGAAATCGTAACAATGCTACAGCCTGTAAAGCTACTTGAACCCAACATGCTTTTCTTCCAAAGAGATGAGGACCTGTCTCACTTTGATGTCCACTCACTTTGATGAGGTCTCCCAGCAGCTTATTGGCCTCGGCGTATGCCTTTTTAACTTCCTTGAACTTGTTGCCCAGGCCCATGCTGTGTGCTTGAAAGTGCAGGTTAGTATACTGGCCTCCAGGGATCTCATTCTCATAGACGTCAGCATTCCCAGACTTCATGGTTGCTGTACAGTCAAACGGAGCATAGAGACCCCGGGTCACCTCCCAATATTCACTGTAATCAAACACCTTGTCCAGAGAGATTCCTGAAACAGGCAAAAAAAAGAAAACAAGTGTATATAATTAGAATTTTTTTTTTTACCACATTACATTTCTGATTTCTAACATTACACACAGCTAATGACATTGTAATTGATATTTTGGGGTGGTGACCAAAATATTGTAATCTTTCTATTATTATTTATCAGATTTAGTCTTCACATATTTGTAATTCAAAGAATATAACGTGGTGTACAGTATATAGTGGAACAAAAGGATCTGTATTGTCATATGAATTTCATACAAAAACAGAGAATCCTATGGTTATATTAAAACTGATTTGTAACTGTTTGTACAGGAATTTAAAAAACAGTTCCAAGTGAAGCAAGTCAGCACCTCTAGTTTACCTATTGGTATGTCTTTAGGATGTGAAAATAAGTAAATTTAAAGGCAAAGTAAATTGTGAGTTAGCTCTAGTAAACAGAATGGTAACAAATTAACAACAATATTCTATTCACAACACATGCTGGTAGAAAATCTAGATTGTGTCTAGCAAATTATGGCAATTATCTGTGTGACAAGGAGACAAGTAAACCAGTCTCAAGATGAACTTTACAAAACCACAATGACAGTGAACTACACAGCAACTTTAATATTAATATTTAATTATTATTTATCAAAAGCTAAAGCTTCATTTACAGGCTGCTAATTAGGCTCTGACACCTACTGGTGCGTTTAATCAGGATTGCAAGGGCCAGGTGGGGGTGTGGGGGAACGGATGGCAGGGCATAGAATTCTTCCTGTCTCTCGCAGTGCCATCTCTTATAAGCAACAGCCAATTAATCAATCAACGCGACCCTTCATTCGCAACAGTTTACATGCACATTTAACCCACTCACCCTCCCCAATTAGCCCACACTATGATCAGCACATTCGAGCTCCAACATGGCTGAGATGCAAATAAATACAAAGCCCTATTATACGTTTGCCTACACAGTGCATTAATTTATTTAATTTATTTTTATTGCCACAGGCATGCAGGCGAGTTCTGCTTCTACTCTAATCCAGAGCTTCAAAGTTAATGTAAAACTGTCAGAACATAAACATTTAAACAAAGATGCGTTGCTGGTTATGTTGTAACTAAAATCTATTTGTTTGAGGTGAGGCAGAGAGTGAGAGACTGCTGGGAGTCTTAAGAGAGGATCTTGGAATAATTGAGTGACAAGGGCACATACACCGACATGACTTTTTTTTAAAACCAGAATTGTGTTGAACATGTGAACGCAACATACCATACACATACTCAACAGAAGTCTCTAAACACAATTAACACAAAATTGCTACCTGTAATGACAATTGTAATTTGAGCGTGAGCTTCGACGTGCAAAAGTGCAGGCCATATCACTTATGCATGAATGCACACATTTGTATTTTTATAACAGAGCTTCCACCCCCTTGGCTCCTGTTGTCATAAACATCTGTGAGGAGCTGTGCCTGTCAACTTCACTGTGTCCATACAGTCACCATTGAAGCGTCACAGAACATTAAACAACTGTTCTCTGTATAATTTTCCTTTGTAGAAGGAACATGTCTGCCTATGTTTAGCCGTTTCTATTTTTTGCTATATCTCTGTCTTTATTTAACGTCAAGCTATAAGTTACAATACAATATATAAAGTCAAAAACTGAAATCAAGTGTGAATTTAACTTTAAAAAATAGGATTCCTCAAACATAGTTTTACGCCGTGTCACAAGGAACTAATTACCCCCAATTAGGTGACCCTAATGAAGTGGACAGCGAGTTATAAACCATTTCATGTTGTTTATTCTAAAATGAAGAGTTTAATCTACTATCAAATACTTAAAATGACTATTTAAGAGGTTTTTGTATCCCACTGGGATTATAACTTCTGTATTTTTAAAAACACTCTACTTGTTCAATAGCTTTGTCACCGTGAGACTTCAAATTTAAATCACAGTCAAACAGTCTGTTAAAGCCGATGGCTGATATAATTTTTTATTTACTATAATCATCGTATGCAATCTAGCTAATGGTCTACTGAAGTCTGAGAAGTATGAAAGCTTTTTCAAGCGGTCTTTTAAATCATTTTAAATCTCTGCATTTTGTTTGAGTAATTGCTATAATTAAATTTCAAAGAAAATTTGTGTTTTCTTTAAAAAGAATACATGCGCTACATTAAGAGCTTTTTCAGACCTCAATATCAACCACAGACTGTGTGCATTACAACAGAAAGTAAGGTTTGAAGATATAAAAATTACAGCTTAAAAAGCTAAAAGCCTTGCTAAAGTGACTGACTGCATCTGCTTGATGGTTTTTTTATATAAGGATTTTAATGTGTAGATACTAATCAAAATAACTTTTTTGTTAAAAGCAGTCACTCACAGTATCCCTATCTTGTCTAATTCTTAATTCATAAGCAGATTTAAAGAATTGGTAAGAACCTAAAATGCAAAATGAGAAAATGACTATTCTCTAGCATGATCCCCGTGCAGGTGTCTGAGCTGAATGTGAAAATAATGCAGTGCACATTCACAATGCAAATTATTTGATCCATCAGTAATGATGCAGTAATTTAGATTGAGAAACATTGCAATAAACTTCTCTTAAAATGAAACTAGATGACTTTAAATGAGAGTTGTGCACTAACTAAACAGCATGAATGGGGCCACGGTGTGCGGCATCATGTTTCGTAATGTTTATTCTGCTGGGAAAGGTAAAAGCAAAATGCAGACCTTATGAAAAAGTACTAAAAACATTTTCTGTACTGTCCTTGATTTAATTATTAACAGTTGAATGGTTGTTGACTCTTTAATTACTACTTGTTTTTACCCACATATCTTGGCAATGTACATTAATATTTTACAATAAACAGCATTACTGCAGATATATGTATAATTGCTGCACATTACCATAGGACCATGCAAGTCAATTTGTCTGCTCTGCTGGAGTGGCGCTTTGCACAGCATGAGCCAAGGTGAAGCGGCAGGCCACAGAAGCTTGCAAAAACTTGCACTTTTAATTGCTGGATACTGGCTTGAGATTTTTCTTTAAAAAACAAGTATTCAAGATCTGAAAGGTTTTTCTTTACTGTGATTATATAAAGAGATCTGCAGCATCCGAATGACTGTTCAACAAGTACATACTCTACAAATCAGATTTTTGCAGTGTATGTGAATTGATAAGAACTAGAACATACAAATAATAAACTGACTAAAGTTAAAAATTAAAAACATTTATGTTATTTGCTCAACTATTAGAATATCTGATTATTACAATAATGAAACAGTACAACTTGTATTGCATTTTGCAATAACACAAATGCTTTTTACTGTTGGAAAACTACACAAAGGAACTAGAGAACCTAAATTTCTATTCACTGAACAGCTACAGTAAGCCATGAGAATACAATGAGCTCCAATTCACCTAAGGCTACAAATACATGGGCTCCAACAGAACTCATGCAGCATTAAATACACACTCAAACATTCAAAAGGAGATTTTTTTCCTGATTCTACACACCATGAAAAAAAAGGAAAACTGTAGCCTGTGCTGCACTTACATGTTTTCCTGCCTTTCAAGTTGTTACACTTATTGCACTTGCTTATTTGAAGTTGCTGCCATGCTCTGCTTCTTGTAAGGTACATACTTTTACAGATCCTACATATTACATTATATCATATAATGCATTATACATCACTGGTCTTTTTTCTACAGGTTGAAAAACAAATTTTGCATTGTAGGGTACTGCATCATGCATAAGAATGGCTTTCATTAATAGAAGCACAATTTCAAACTGTGTGTACCACTGGATGAAGGGGACATGTGAGAATACTGATGGCCCATAAAAATCTGGAATGTGAAGAAATGTGGCGATGCACAAATGGCTTCCAGGCACCAAATTGTCATGCAGGAAGGACAGTGAAGATAGCAACACTTGCTCACATAAACTGAAGCCTCCCGACAATTTAATCGCCTAGGCAACATCTCCTGTTGCAGAAACCAAAGATAGGACCACAGGAAGGAATCCGGTGGGGATAGACGAAACTGAATTAACAAAGCAGCAAACGCCTCCTCACCACATCGGGTGCTCTGATGTGATTCAATGTCATACACCCACGGCATGCTGCTGGAAGACACAGGGTGGGAACGGGGAGATGGTGGGTAGGATATCTAATTTGATATTAGCACAGAGATAAATGGGCAGATAATGTCCATATACATAAACAAATAATGCAGAGATAATGAGATCGTGTCCATAATTGATATACAAAAAGCCTTAAGCAAATGTTTAAGAACCCCTGGTCAAATGCCATGTCATAGTGCCTTTCAGAGTGAAAATAAGTGGAAACAGGAAACATATGCATATCTTAAATGTACATAATTGAGAATGAGAAAAACTCGTTCTGTGACCTTTACAGTACAACTGTACAGTAGAATGTGACCTTTACAGTAGAAATTAATAAATTAAGGGTTTCCAAAATGTAAAAGAAATATGCCTTTACAGACAACTTATGTACTTTAACACTTAAAAAAACAACAACTAATTTATCAGGGGTCAGCAACCTGGTGTTTAATCTGAGAAAATAAAGAATTCTAGGTTCATTCATTCATTATCTTCCGCTTTATCCTCTATTAGGGTCACGGTGGGGTTCCCCATGCCCATCCAGGGGAGAATGTCTTGGGCGCTGGGCAGATAGACCCAGGACAGGGCGCCAATCCATTGCTGGGCACACACTCACTCACACAGACACACTCTATATGGGGCAATTTGGGGAATTCAATTCACTTGATCCATGTTTTTGGACTGTGGGAGGAAACCGGAGAACCCGGAGGAAACCCATGCAGACACGGGAAGAACATGGAAACTCAACCCAGATGGGGATTCGAACCGGGAATCCCTAGCACTGAGAGGCGAACGTGCTAACCACTAAGCCACCGTGCCGCCGGAATTCTAGGTTAATTTCTAAAAAAAAAAAAAAAAAAAAAAAAAATTGTAGGATTATAAAGCTGTTAAAAAAATAGTTAAACAGATAATTGCAAGGCGGCCATCAATTCAGCATTATACACAATTAAAAAAAAAAAAAAAATCAGACATGATGAGCTAGATTACAGTCATTGCAAAATTTGCATTGCAACTTTTAAAGATAACATTAAAAAGAAAGCTACATTATTCAGACACATACACATGTAACCTACAGGAGCCTTTATGACATCTCATTCTAAATTGGTCCATCATTTGCAGCTTTATCAACTTCTGAAAAACATTCACCCAAAAAGACCTGAGGTCACCCGAGAATGCCTTTAAGATCCTAGCTTATCCCAATAGCATGACGAATCAAAAATCATTAAGGTAATTCATTAAATTATAAATAAGTAAAAAATAAATAAATCACTGCAGATATGCACATTATCAGAGCAAACAAAAAAAATACAACCATGTTAAACTATTGAAGTTAAGGACCTTCACGTTCACAAAGTCACAATTAAAAGAAGGTCAAAAGGTTCAGCCTTGTTTTTAAATGAAGTCCATGTAATCTAACTTCCTGTAGCTTTCGTCTACGCCGTCATGTTCTCTCCTCATTCTTCTTTGTCTAATACAAGGCACTTTTTCAATTTTGTGTGTGCTTAGTAATCACCCCATTGCCCTTTCATTAGCATTGCCATGGCTTTTTTTGGAATTAATCTTGTAATGACTGGCATATACTTTGACCTTATAAACCCTTGACAAGGGGACAAACGAAAGGACCAAGAAGATATTTTCTTGCAAAAAATAACAGTCATAATCATTAAAATTCATAATCAATAAAATTAAATATGATCTAAACCTAATCTTATAACATGGGAATATCAGTGAGTAGTTGTATGGCAGCACATGTGCTTTGGAAAAACAAATGTGCTTTTGGTTTAGTGTGACAATTTTAGGCCAGGTACTAAAAGTTTAAAAGGGAAAGAAAGAGCAGTTATCACAGAAATGTATTCAAAAACATTAGATTTTAAAGTTTTATTTTGCTGTCAATTTATCCAGAAGTATAATACATTTTTAGTATTTTTGTAACATTTAATAAGGCAGTTATCTCACCATGTTGTGTTCAAAATATAAACTTTAAAGGCCATTAGATTTAAAACAACTTTTTAAATCTGTACAAACAACGTGCAATTTATCTGTACATTTCTAAATTAATTATACAATAGATCTCACCTGTGTTCAGTTTGGTTCCCTTTGTACAGGCCACAATGGCTCCCATGCTGGGCTGAGAGGTCATGCCTGCCATAGAGTCCACTGCCACATCAACAATATCAGCGCCGGCTTCGGCACACGCCAGCATAGCTGCAACACCAGCACCAGCTGTATCGTGAGTGTGCACATGAATGGGCATGTCAGGGAAACGATCTCTCAGGGCACCAATAAGCATTCGGGAAGCCTCTGGTTTCAGAAGGCCAGCCATATCCTAAACAAAACAAAAGGGAACGAGGCAGTGAGTAAGTGTGTGGGCATGTATATTCTTGAGTATGAGACAGACAGCTGGTTAGCAGTATAGTAGGAGTGGGTGGAAGTGAAGTGGGAAAAGCACCAGGAAATACAGAGTGAGAAAGAGTGATCACTAGCAGGAACCGACTAAAGTGCTATAAAAAAAAGACAAATGGCAACAGCATGAGAACTTTATAAATGAATATAAATAAAACATTCTGCACCTTGATGCAAAGTATGTGTGTGCCAGCCTTCACCAGCTCTTCAGCCAGCTTTAGGTAGTAATCCAGGGAGTATTTTTGTCTCATGGGGTCAGAGACGTCACCTGTGTAAGAAATAGCTGCTTCTACTACTCCTCCTGCGGCTCCTGCTGCCTCCATGCCCAGCAGCATGTTTGGTAGATAGTTCAGTGAGTCAAAAACACGAAAAATATCCATCCCATTCTCTCTAGCTACCTCACAAAACCTAGCAGAGGAGCACAAAGAGAACACAGCTGTGAATCATTATATTTCCCCTCATTTATACACACACACACAAATAATGTGTTTTTTTTTGTATCAGTGTGTGTGTTATAATTAAATTGTGTAGGTTTAATTAAATAAGACACAGACGTGCTGCTAGATTTTTTTGACCACTGTGTGCACTATACCTTATTGCTCCACCTAAATGACATACAATTAGAGACATGTACTGTATGACCGCATTGTGTAATTAAACTACTTATTTTTTAGTAAAGCATGTAATAAACATCTAATTTAGGCAAAGAGGTACCAGCATAGTTTTTAACCACTTAATAGTATCACTGTTACTGGTTGAGAGAGCACTGATGCTTTCACACAGGCTTCACTCAATATAATACTAACCACACATGATTATTTGTGACTGGCTGGTAAGAACCTGATTTAATATTCTAGAATCTGTTGTTCATGACGGCGAGAGACAGTGTGGAAATGAGAGAGTGAGCATGGAAAAATAATCCAATAGGAATTTATTAACTTGCACAACTAAAATGTATTTAATTTAAATCAAAATGCTCATAAATGTTAATGTATGTAATATGTTCTGCATAAATACTGATGATGCCCATGCTCTCACTAAAGGAACTTTCAAATTTCATACAGAAAGAACCCTTGCCAATCATCCATGAATAAAATATAGGACCTACTTGAGGACAGATGACGTGATGTACTATGCCACCATATTTTTTTTTACATAACAAAAAGGTATACCAGATGATTTTTGATTTAGGAAACTGTAATTCTCTTTTAGTTTTCCAAAATATTTTAAACAATTTGAAAAATGGTGTCAGAATATAATGTATAGAAACTTCCACTCTACCAAATAAGATTTACTTAAAATTTGTTTTTTTTTGTGCTGTATAAATATTTTCAGTGAGATGTGAAGAGACATAGCGAGATGAGATTGAGACAGGAGCATAATACTGACTTGTAAACAGCATTATCAGGGTAGTTTGTGTAGCCCACTGCATTGGCTCCTCTCAAAAGCATCTGAAAAGGTACATTTGGTATTAGAGACCTCAGCTCCTGCAATCTCCTCCAAGGACATTCACACAGGAAGCGCATTGCCACATCAAACGTTGCACCTACAAAACATAAAAAAAAGATCTTGAAATGAATAGAACAAATATGATTTTTATAGTTAGATAATTAGTAGTTTAAAGCAGTGTTCATCACAGTCCTGTCTGCATAGTCTTTCTAAATCCTGCTTAGGGTCACCACATTGTTCTCTTTAGTCCAATTGCATGTGATATCTTAAGTATGAGTCCTGGTATATTATTATTCTCACTTTTCATTATGAAACCTTGAAAATCCCAACTGAAAGAAGTTTAATATTGTGGATTTTAGGAATGTAAATGTATTACAGCTCTTTTATTCGATTATTCATTAAATATCAGATTAGTGCCACATTTAATATTACATTGAAAAAACGCTACTGTTTAATGCAAACGGTTGGCACCATGGCTAAAGGGGACAAAGAGCAGAATGTTTAATTATTTATTTCATTTTGATCCAACTTACATTTTCAACATTCCAATAAGTTTATAACATCCTGGCAAAATGGTGAATGTTTAGAGATTAATGTGTTATTTAAGAAAAAGTCTTTACTGATTACTGAATTTGAGCAGTAAGGTAGAGAGCGTGTCTGATGTTAAAAACAAACTTGACGTCTCTGGCACTGGGCAGATACACCCAGGACAGGGTGCCAATCCATCGCTGGGCACCAGAAGGATATAATAAAACTAAATTTAAAACTAGCATAAACTAAAATCAACTAAAACATTTGTGGTATGTGAATTTAAAAACTAGATTTAATTTATTGCATGTCATTAAACTTTCAATCAGAATATAGAGAAATATTAAATACTGATGGCTGGCATACAAATAAAAGATTAATACGAGTTAAAATTAATTCATATGACCTATAAATCTAAGATAATTTAATATGATTAATATGTAAATTGGTTAAATTCGATGCATCCACACTGATGAACAGCCAACCTGTAAACACTCTACAGTGTAGAACCTGTCACTTTATTATCCATTTTGTTATATGCTCTTGAAAACACAAACATACATATGCACAAACAGATTTGTTACATAAGCTCGATGTAGGCTGTTAAATGTTTTGAGTGTCGTTCGTTGTTCAAAACTGATTTTGAAGTTAAAGCAATTTCACAGAGGAAATGCAAAAGTGGCAACCTACACTTGGTGCCTGGGAGTAAACTGATCCAAACTTTTTTTGTTGTTGTTCTATTTAAAATCTGACTTAAATTAACTACATTCAAAATTATTGTATCGAAAACAATTAAGTTTTAATACACGCTTCCAAGGCTAAAAATTGGCTTAGAATATTTATAAGTCCTTTCTGCAATTTTTTGCCCATGAAAAACAAATCCTTGAATAATGCACTTGAGCAGATGAAAAAAAGAACAAGATGAATAGTGCAATTTAGAGCTCAATCAGGAACTTCTTTTTGGTTTTGTTTATGCCCATACATTTGAAAAGTCATTGCTACGGACAAAAAATATTTGTAATCCTGAAAGCAAGGTATATTGTTTACAGAATTATTTGTTAAATGAAACAACTTTCAAGAACAGATTATTAAAGCAAAAAAAAGCAAGTGTGACTCACCTCCCCAGTTTTCCATGCTAAAAAGACTGTTGAAGTTGTGTGCTACAAAGGGTGAAATCTTTTTTAAGTCATGGGTTCGAACTCTGGTGGCCAGAAGAGACTGGTGGGCATCTCTAAAGGTCGTGTCCATCAGAAGTAGGCCTTTGTGCGATCGTACTGCCTTAGCGAAACCATCAGGGCCCTCGCGCAGCAACACATCCCTAAAACCCATTGGAGGGGCACCTACAGCAGGCACACGTGTCCACACACACACACACACACACACAATCAATCCAATGAACATTATCAGACTGGCCAGACTGTGTAGAACACAACAAAGAATGAAATCACCATTTTAATTGCACAATTACTCAAATGAATCCTCTATCTTTCTCAGACATGCACATACAAACCCTTCTGGTTTAATAGATATATTTCCAAAAAAGAATAGATTAGTGCTTGTAAGCTTCTCAAAATTTATTTCTTTGTACATTTATCACATAAGATTAAACTATGAATGAAACAGAAATGCAAACAATGCAAACAAAGAATAAAGCACATATTTTTTTTAAATAAAACACAGCTACATGCCAACGTCACACAGGCATTGCAACATCTTTTAATAATGAGTTATTAACAATGAAACCCATCTTAGCAGTAGGAATGTTTGGTGAAGCTTTCATTGCATATATTACATAGTGCATGTACAGTAAGTATATGGGCTTTGGGAAAACTGCAGAAATATAGACTTTAAGAAAATATAATATAGAGAAATAAATGAAGGTAAAGCCAAATCTCAGACAGACTTATTTAATGCTTGATATGGTACAGCACAGTGTTGAAACATTTATATTTTTTAATTTCTCACACATCAGTTCACAAAGAACACCCCTACTCACAACTATAAAAAAAAGAATAAAAACTGGTTCATACCAGTGGAAATACCACTCTTAATATTTGCAGGCAAAAAAATTAAATATCTATAATAATAATGATAAAAAAGATGTATAGACACATTACACATTTAACTTGCCAACATGTTCAGGTTGTTTTCTGTTCAGCATTTAGTATTTTTTGAATATCATCAAAATGTGATCACTATGGATGATTGTATTAATTGGGCACAATGTGTATTTTTTTTTGCAATGGCAGCATAACTTAATGTACCATCTAAGACAGATCAGTGGCGCTTCCGTCAACCACACTGAACTCACTGCTTATAACCACCTCAATCAGATTCATGCTGCAGCAGGCACATTTGAAATAAATGTAGAGAACTGCCAGCACCATAGTATTTTATTCCAACAGTAAAAAAAACCTGAACTTCGAGTTGCAGACCATACTTTAGCTTGTGCAGACTGTGTAAAAAAAGAATACTTTTGTGTGAAATATTTTGGAATGGAGGAGGTTTATATGTACGGTATCACCAAAGGACACCCATCAATGCTGCTCAGGAACTTTGGGATAGTACAAAACAGTATGAAAAGCTGCAATGTATAGCTGAACTGCAGCAAGTCATTAGAGAAAAAGAAATACTAGTTTCATCCAACAGTTATTCCACTTTTAAACTAGAACAGATAGTGAGACAAATCTGCTCATGTATATGCTTTATATATATATATATATATATATATATATATATATATATATATATATATATATATATATATATATATATATATATATATCAACTTTGTGTCGTCATTTATTTGCAAAGTCCACTTAAGGCAAATAATGGCTCAGAAAGTAAAAATATCCATTTTGAGAAAATGTCAAAACATTTTTTATTACCTTTTTTCATTCTTATGTAAATACATACCTGTAATGTCAGGCAAGTTTGTCAATCAAAAGTAAATTGTTAGAGTTAAATGGCTCAAGCATTTATTTTTTGGTGAGAACTTGTCTTGACTACTTGGTCAAGTCTTCTCCATGTAGACATTCAAAAGGTCAAGCGCCTCAGGTGGCATGAATGTTAAAATATTTCCTCTTGCTCTGTAAACTACAATTTGAGGCTGATGAGTGTCTGTGTTCAATGGCCATGCCATCAATGGGGAAATAATAATTGATTGTAAATCCAGGTCGTTCAAACATTAACTGGCACTAGGCTGATTTTATTTATTTTCATATAACCATGATGATACTTGAGCTGACCAGCTGAAACAACTGGTCGTAGATAGTAACACTCAAAACTCCAAAGGAAAACTTTATTTTTGTCCAGCTAGTGTATTAAATCTGAAAAGGATTAAGTCTCTTATCATAAAAAAAACATTAGAACATACTGAGTGTGTTTGTGAGGTTTATCTTTGCACTGCTTACCCAGAGGTACTGTTGGGATGACTGGATCAATGGAGGACGGCTTAGCCTTGACAGGGATGGGAGTAGTAGGGCCATTCACCATAACATGACCTGTGATTAGAGCACCCACACACACTTATACAGCCAACTAAGGTTTAAAGCTACAGCTATTCCATCTAAAGGCCAACTTCAAAAAGCCTGACATAATAAGTGAACCCAGCAGATCATAAAATTACTTTAAGAATTCAGGGCATCACAGCAAAGGAATTAAATGAAAACAAGTCTGTCAGATGCATGTTTACAGTGAAATAGAAAAAGATATTTTATAAAGCCTGCTTATGACATTTAGAAATCTTTACAGGTTTTGTGTTACAAACCGAGATAATGCAGGAGTTTCTGTGCTCGATTCTGGACAGGTCTGAGATTGAAAAGGTCCGGGTTCTCATCGATGAATTGAGTGTCTACTGTGCCGAATAGAAACTGATCATTACTCAGCACATTCTGGAGAAAAGGAATATTCGTCTGCCAAAAAAAGAGGGAGAAAAAGATGGAATGGTTTAGTATCTTAAGACAGAGAAAATGCTCACCATTGGCTTAAATGGTGGACCTGCAGAGAGAACAGACAGCATACATTACAGGAGCTGCAGTGCAAATGCTCCTACAGGGACAAATGGAGCATCTTTGTGTATAGACTCAAAATCAATATTATGTAAACACTCAATACTGCCTTCCCTCACAAGGTTCTCTATGTACGCCTGTTTGTTGAAGAAAGGGAAGTTTGAATGCATGTTTCTTTACTTCATAAAGTGTATAAATAGATCAAGCATAAAGAAAAGATCCATTTGTACTAAAAAGGCAACAGAGGCTATTAAAGGGGCTTTCAAGGTTTAACACCTTGTGTGTCTTGAAAACAGCCTTACTGCATTATGTGTAGCTTATCATGAGAGAATGGACAGAAGCATTTTCATTTACATTCGCACTTTGAAAGAGGAAAATACAAAGTTTCTTCCTGAACAGCAGGCTAGAAATCAATCTAAATCTGCACAGAAAGAAATAGCACTTTACACACATTCACAGAAACAATGGTACAGTAAATCTATGCAGCAAGCAAAGCTAAAGGCAACAAACAAAACTGGCAATTCACACAACATTTAATATAAAATGCATCATCAAATCTAACAAGTCACTTAATAAGAGCAAAGTGCATTATTAATACATTCTCAAACTGATTAAATTACAATCCATTATAATTTTCAATTGCAATGCTGCAAAGAAACTAATCATTAAAAAGTATTACAATAAATAAGGTGCCCAACTTATTCCACTTCCTTCTCCTACTATATTTGTGCTTTGACCTCTGCCCAAGCCTTCTGGGGCTTCTTCTCTTTATAAATTATATAAAATATAAAGGATTCTGCACTTTAGCCTCTCATTTCTATCTGACCCTAGTGCCAGTACTATGACTAGACAATGAAGCTTCCAGCAGCAGTGAAGAATCCCCAATCAGATCACTGACCCACAAAAAGCATCCAGTAGTGCATGTGCAGCACCTAAACAGGTGAAAACTAAACAGTAGACTGAAACATGGACTCTCACAGTAATATGTAACTTCAACAACACTGCAAATTCATAGTTGTGTCATAGTCCAATAAATTATGTATTGTTGTATACTTTGCATGTTCTATAAGTCTCTTATTTAAACAAAATGCATGCATACATTTTCTAAGGTGAAAAATAAGGGATCTTTGATCTTTGAGTAAGAAAATGACTACAAGTACACAGGAAACTGAAAAGAAATGACCACAGAGAAAGATGCAGGCATGCATGCATGCACACAGCAGGGGTTTAGATGGGGTAATGACCTGACTGATGCTGGAGTTTTAATACCATTTGGGGTACAGAGGCCCTGGGGAGCGTTCAACAGCACCATAATCACAACCACATCCTGCCTCGACTCAATGCTGAATGCCTTTTGAAATTTAAACACACACTACTCTCTAGAGCTGGAAGAATGGCGGGATACTTGTGGGGGAAAAATGTTCACTGTCCAACTGTTTCTTCAATACCTATATCAAAAAAGGGTGGCAGCACAAAAAAATAAACTCACCACATAATGTAGCCATTTAAAGCTGAGGGACAGAAGTGCTTCAAGGCCATACTGCAGTTTTAAACTGATGGCAGAATTAAGAGCAGACAATACTCAGTAAGAAAGTAGGAAAAAAGAGAAAGCAATGAAAAATCTATTAGTACAGATAGCTCTCTATAGAGCAGAACAAAAGTCAAGGCTTACTGCAACATAACATCAGTGTCTGATTGATTGCAGCCTACATAAGTGAACCAACATGTATACAGTGAAGGACCCATTATTAAAGACGCTGTCTATGGTGCTGAAAAAGCACAATCGCACCGCTCTGTTGTTCCATGGTCATTAATGTCAATAATAAATATAACATGTACTGAATAATACATTTCTATTTATACTGCACACACTGTGCCACATGCATTATAATGTTTCAACATACAGTTTAGAACCCAACAAATGACTTCATTTGAACAGAAAACCTTCTAGAAAAAAAAAAAACATTTAATATACAGAATTGGAGTTACACAACCTAATTTGCAGCTCCCTCATAAAACAAGGACATGGTCATTAAAAATAAAGTAGCACTTCTGTATAGCGCTCATGTCCACTGCTATTCAAAAGCTTGGAACATCAGAAAACTGACCTTTATCAGTTTTAAATGAATCAAGATAAAGTTTAACTGCTGTACTGGTGAATGTAAATAGTATGCTCTATGACCTTAGTCAGCAATGGTGTGTTTAAAGAAAACAAGGAATTGCATTTTAATAAATAAAATTATCTAACATGCATTGAAGTTAAGTGCCAGCTGCCAATGTCCCTGGCAATAATTTGTACAGGAAAGAATGGATTCCAAAAATACTAGCAACTCCTGGAAGCAAATATTAAGCCGTCTGTTAGAAGGCTAAAGCTGAACTAAAGCCAGCTCGGGCAATAGGACAGAGAACACAACATGCACCATAAACAGCATAAAAGCTGTTGGAAAGACACACAGATCCCCTCATTAAAATGACCAGAAATAAATAAAATAAACACAGACAATATGCTTCAAGATGATCATAAAACGACAGGAAAAAGCAAAGCGTAATCAAATACAATCAACATTTAAAGGTTAAAGAATAAAAAAATAAGAATTTACAAGATGTTATTGTATCGAAATTGGTTAATATAAGAGCATAGAGCATCCAAACATTTGCATACACACAGTAACATCTTTCTTTTTAATGTAATGAAAACACAGAAAACAGTTTTAAGAATTGCTAAAACCAGTTTGTTTGGTTAAATACAAAGTCTGTGGTTAGTTCATTTATACAAGGGTGCTTAAACTTCACAACTGTATGTGTGAATAACAGCACTCAACACATTTTCATGTTTTGGTTCTAATTCATACACATTTTCTATTGTATTCTTGCTACAACTTGCAACAGAGACTCAGTCATGCAGCACTCACCTTTAGAAAAATAGGATTAACTCAAACAACTAATTTATTAATAAACCCACTGCCGATCTGCTGTATTTAACTTGGTATTAATGATAAGCTTAGGAGCTAAAGTGATTATACCACCATTGTTCACAGTTTATCAGTAGTGTTCTGACCTCAAACAGTACCATGTACAAACTTCTCGTCCTGCTTTTGGATTAAACTGCAGGAATTTTTAATTAGAAATGTGCTGATGTAAATAAAGTGGAAATTATGCTGGGACAGTGGGATTTTCACTCTAGTTATTCTGGCACGGATTTTCATGC
Source organism: Corydoras sp. C115 (assembly GCA_019802505.1). Taxonomy (NCBI): domain Eukaryota; kingdom Metazoa; phylum Chordata; class Actinopteri; order Siluriformes; family Callichthyidae; genus Corydoras; species Corydoras sp. C115. The sequence continues at coordinate 3,249,032 of JAFMOC010000045.1, forward strand.
CTGTGTGTAGCAGTGCTGAGAAAATAAAGCAAATTCAAATCTGTTGGTGCAGTGCTCAACTAAAAAGGCAGAAAGTGGGTGAACTGTGGTTCTGGGAGACAGCTGCCTAGTGTGAGCAGATCAGTAGTTGGCTGTGCTCTTTTGGGCCTCTATATATAGCGCGGTTTGAAACTGGCTACGACTGAATCACTCACCTAAAAACAGCAGGCCAAGGGGGGAGGGGGGGGGGGGTAAGACAAGAGGTGACGAGAGAAAAGATATTAATACCTTTGTCAAAACAAAATCAAATGGGGAAATGGAAATACGCCGAAATATCAGTTAAACGTTAACTCTGCATTTTTACAAACAAAAATTACAAGAGCAGGCTGTATTTTTTTTTTGGTCAGAAAGAATCACTTTGTAATAGCTTCCTCTGTTGAGAATTGTGTTGCAGAATTTGCACCTACATCCAAAGATAAGCTTGGACACGAACAACACTCAAGATTTATATTACAGAGGGAAAAAAGAAGCGTGATTTATGAAATAATCATGACAGGGGGTTGGGGTAGTGTGGGCTGTAATAGGAAGGTGATTGATGATGGAATAAGGGGCTAATTAGTGGCGACACCAGAGTACATTTTCCCCCATGTCCTATTTTAATCATTGGCTGATGAAGTATTCAGAATCTTCACTTAAACATACATTCACTAATACAGCAAAGTATTATTAAAGTAAAATACTAAAGTATGAAATTCCTCAACAAAAGGTTAAACATCTTAAATTGTATTGAGGATGAATGTGCTGTGGCATGTGTTTTACATAGATGCATAGATGCTTACAAAAGATGCATCTCCTTAATGTTGCAGGCTTTTGAACAATTGCATAATAACTTATGATTTGAAAAGTTAGTCTAATATCACAGATTGATTGTTTATAGTCCTCCATTTCAAATTTAATTTATTATTAATTTGTTTGTACTTGGTGTCTGTTCAAAGTCCATTATTCTCCAGGTTTCAACATTTTAAGGCATTTCAACATTGTGGTGGACTTAATGTCCCAACTTACCATGAGAATATTTAACCTTCAAATGTTCCTACTTTACCACAGGGACTTCTTAATTTTTACTGGCCTTAGTTTGTATTCGGGAAACAGAACAGCCCTATGCAGTACCATGAATGTCCATTTTGGAATCATCCATCTCCAGAGCATATCTGAATATCTTTTTAATTTAGATGATAGATAGCGTGAGCTCATTCTGACCTAGAAGTTTCAGCATCTCAGATTAAATTGCATCTGTAAGTTGTTCACATTTCTTTCTGCAGAATTCAAATAATCTTTTGCTGAAACTTTTCCCTCCACTATCGCCAATTGTGTGGCACAGCTGACTAATGTGGTTAATTTTTGAGGCTTTGAGTCTCAGCTGGGCTAACATATTCCAGGCACACTATAGGCTCAATTACTGGGTTCTAAGGGAGGAGAGGTGCATGAATTGAATTCTCACATTTGCTGCAACAGCAACCTCTACTGGCTGTTCAAAGCATCAATGACAGGGGCATATTGGAAAGAATGGCAAAGAGTGGTCATTATCACAATTCAATCGGTTACTTGAATTGCGAAGTTAAAGATTGTACTGATAAAAATAATTTAAAAATAATAAAAAAAAAAAAAAAAAAATTCAATAACTCTTGTTGATGCTTGAATAAACTTTTATAAATGTGTCTATGCTTTTAAAGGCCCAACATCTTTATTGCTGTTGCTAAGAGCAGGACGTCATTCTCAGTTATGTAAAGCACATTCTTTTAGCAGGTGCTTGATGGTAAGTTAGGTTTCATGCTAGGCTGCATGGAGTGTTTACACCCCTTATCTGGAACATATGGTCAAGTTTGTTATGCCCCATGTTGAAATCTTATATAAACTTGCCAACAGTTAACAAGGTGTGCTGTCAGTATGTTTTTGCCAATGAAAAGAACGTTTTATGTTTTGTTTTTTTTCTCCAATCTTGTGGAATTCCTAGGGCAGCTCAGTATACAGGGGTACACAACCAGAATATCTGTCTAGTACTAAGAATCTAACAGTAAACTTTATGTATACATACTTTGACACCTAAAAATGACAACCTACAGGAGCTTATGACATTCTAATTTGGTCCGTTTTACAGCTAAATATTTTAGAGTTTATTACATGATTAAAATTAATGTTCTAACATGTTCGCTTGTTTCTTTGCTGGTGAAATGGAACAGTTTGGTTCTGAGTATTTTTGTTTGTAGCTTGTAAGAATGTTGCTGCAGCATCTTCGTTTAGTTCAGTCTAGATACCAGAATGACTGCAAAGATGATTCACTTTGTAGGCCATTGATAATAATGTGAAGTGGTCAGAGGTGTGCATTATAGTCAGTAATAATAACTAACTCAGCAAATCAGATTTAAGGACCGAGTGATTTAATTAGTGTTGGAGTGTTTAATTATACACCATATTTAACATTTTGATAACAGATGTACTTGCTGTTATCTTAAATAGAAAAATTATTTCAGTTGTTGTCAAACTGCAACCTTCATGTAGGTGCCCTGCTTATTATGAGCCCAGTTTTATGTTGGTGGATGTTTGTTAATCATTTTAGCACTTTGGAATAAGCTTATGATCATAACTATGAAGATGAACTTGTGAATCTTGATAAACTGAAAAGCAACATGCTCTCTAAACACATTCAGGAGCAGTGGTTCAACTTTAAAACTGGAGTTTTTTGTTGCCGTTTTTCTTCTCCTCACAATCCAGAGCAGCTTTTGTCTTGTTCACAAAACCCCCTCCCCTTCTCCTTCACTCCCTCCCTTCCTCTCACTCCTAGCATCCTCTCCTCCCTTTCGCTCTAGCAGACACATTGCAGTCGTGCACAGACACAAACACCAAAAACCTCTCTGCACCAAAAGCCACACAACACTCAGACCACAGCTCAGCTCAAACACGGGAATGCAAAGACGATGGAAATACAAGGCAATGGATGGCAGCAAATTACAGTGCAATGGATAACGGCACACGCACACTCCAGGTGATGAGGGGCTCTCTTGGAATGGACTCCAGGATTAAGACAAAACAGAGAGCGCAGTAGGGACAGAGAAGCATGGGGCTGTTTGGTGGAAAGTAAGGTAGAATGGGTTGGGGAATAACAGAAGAATGGAAAAGACTATAGCTCTCTTGGGAGTTTACAAACAGCATTAAAACGGTAAGTCTCAATACACCCCCTTAATTCAATTGCCTTCTGAGACCTTCACACAGTAATGAATGGTGTATAAATAACTCTAGAACGACAAGTCAAAAGACTGACTAATCCTTTAAAAAAACGTTAAGTTTATACATGAGGTACACGCCTGAAATGCATCAGCATGTGGATGCACAGTGTGTCAGTAACCGCAGAGACTAAATGCTGCACATTTAATTAGGTTATTTACTTTTATAAATGAATATTATTTTTTCACAATAAGGTTAATCATTAAAATTATGGAAGTTCAAAACCATTTTCATTTTCCTAACTTGCGACGACCAAAGTATGCAAAATGCCTAAAAGACTGAAGCACGGGCTGATCAGTCACGTATTGAGAGTCTATAAGCAAATCACAGCACAGCAGAGGCTGGAGAGATAGCAACAGAGGAGCAATGCCTGAATCTCAGTTCCAATTTAATGTGTAATAAGCTATTGTTTATTGCTTTTATTAGCCTTCCCTCCTGCAATCACAGAAATAGATGGCATTCTCACGCTACAAACTATTAAAAGCAGAAATGATTAGGATTATTTATCAGCATTAGAGAATACTCATTACCTTCTGATTTTAACAAGGACAGAAAATATCTAGAACAGAAAGAAAAATAAGTAATAATGAGCCCACGTCTCTGCTTCAGGTATTACAAAAGATGAAAAATGAATTGGACCTAACGTGCGACAGTCACCAGGTAATTGGCTAAATCACTCCTTTTCTTAGATAACAATGTGACGAAATTCAACGAGCGCAAGAAATCAGCACTCAACCACCCTGCCTTTTTATCGTTTTTAATGTTATTTCACAGAACTTAGCTCCTAAATATTGAGGAAACCAGCAGGGGACTGAAAGTGGGTGAAATGGACTGGACACAGGGAGCCATTTTAAATCTTGACCCAGCAAAAACTTGCAAAGCATGTCTGACGTCTTACAATCATCCACATATACAGCTACACCTGACAGGTACAACGTCAAACAGGGTGAAAGCAAATATAATTTTTTTTTTTTTTTTCTTCTTCAGATTACCATCATTTGCTTACATAAAGTATATGTTGTAAGACCTTTGAGAGTGGATTCAATGAAAGTTAATAAAAATGACAAAATAATCTCCTTCATAAGATATCAAATACATCAATCAGCCAAGAGAAGAGGTGCTTTACTGTAACTAAATTACAAGAAGGCAGTGTTGTTTCAAGTGATATTTTTTAGGAAATTAAGACTACAGCACCAGAATAACATTCATCTTTAATTTCAAAACTGTAATTTTTTTTATACAATATTTGCAATAAACTATTGTTCCACAAAACATTGTAGACCATTAACTGAACTGTTGCTAAGCTACACAAGGACCAAGCCACCTACTTGCAACTGAATTTGCCTTTAACTCATGAGATCATAAAACTAGTGAATAATTTAACATCTCACACAAAATACAGTCTATTTTTACATTACTGTGTATAGAACTAAATTGCTAAAGAGAGTTATAAATTGACTAAATAAGCTCACAATGTCGGTTGTTAAAGTATGGTGACCCCCTGGTGACCCTAAGAGCAAATATTTAGCTCTCTCAAGTCACATGTTGGAAAACATTTAAGTTTTTAGTGAACTATAGGAGTCTGGCAAAAAATAGCTTCAATAAAATAAGTTTTTTTTGGTTACCAAAACATCTTGTAACTACCAACTTTAGTCACATTTTGGAATCGATCAAGGTAAGTTGAAGCAGCACAGAATTTTTTTTTTTTTTAATTTTTAAAGGAAAGCTCAGATGTAAATATTGTTTTACAGATTAATGATTAAAAGGATTAATGGTCAAAGGTTTTTTTTTTACTTTTAAAAACCAACCAGTTAATACATGGGACAAGTAGGTCTGGCCATAAAACAAACAAGTTTACAGCATAGACTGTTTGACAGTATAAACAGTTACCTGCAGGTATAATCTTACTGTACACAGCATACTTCTTTCTAAAATTTCTTGTACACAAGCTTGTACACAAAAAAGGGCCAAACAGGCAACGAAAAAGCCAAAGCATATGGGTCATTTATGATTCATGAAGACACATAAATAGAAGAACATTGACATAACCCACACTAATCACATCAAATTTCTACTCCAGTGTCCAGAATGATCATTTTCAGTCAGGGTACTTGAATCCATATGGCTTTGATCACACTCACTGAAAGCAATTCAGCTTCATTACACATCACTGTGTGTAGCATAGTAACATCACAACATGACCCAGCTTTCAGCATAGAGGTATAGATCAGAGCAATGGAACAACCAGGCCAGTGTTGTCAGGCATTACAGGGTAAAGAACAAACAAAGGGGCAGAAAGTAAACAGACTTCATCTGTGCACACAGACACAACAATAATCATCCAATCTTACAGCTGTGGCACAAAGACACGTAGGGTCATTCATCACTGACCTGTGGCAAATCGCTCAAGCCTGGTGTCTGGTACTCAGAGATATCACCATACTCCTCTTACTGCATTTTATCAAATCAAGCCATTATGATCAACAATGCAAAAATTAGTAATAAGAAATGTGCAGAAATTTCAGCACCAGTCAGATAAATATAGGGAAGTCGATAATCAACAGGGGACAACCGCAGCAGCTAAGCTCTGCAGCAGTTCCGATCTCAACTGATACACAGTTAGATTAATCAAGCAGATCCTGAACAAGCACATTGGTCACAGTGCCAAAACACAAAGGTAATTAATAGACAGCTGCATTTGTGCATAGAGATGCAAATCATCAATAAACAGGACTTCCAGCTATAAACCAACACAAATATTGTACTGTACTTCCTGTAGAGCTGCAAATGTTCTACACAGTTCCAAACGACTTACATTGTGTTTCTATTCTTCACATAGGTCTGCTAATGACGAACCCTAACATGCAAAGTCCAAGACTAAAGTGCCCATCCAGCATAAAGGATTCATGGCTTGAAACAAAGTACATCTGCCATAGGAGTGTTGGTTTCTGCCCTATGCCCCCTTTATCTTTGCTGTGGGTAACCCTTTTGAGCTATATTCTGTTAGGACAGAGTCCAGGTGTATTTGCTGGGGAGACATGGGGCATGGTCTCAATCTGCCCCTTTCACTGTGTTTGCCGAAACTTGTCCGAGTCTCTAAGCACGCTCTGTGTGAACAAAGGCCTGCTGTTCGTGCCACCCAATATTGACCGCCGCACTGTGGAGCTACGTCTGGCTGACAACTATATACTGGAGGTGGGTGGGGCTGACTTTGCCAACATGACCGGATTAGTGGATCTAACCCTCTCACGGAACACTATCCACTCCCTGCGTCCAATGGCATTCGCGGATTTGGAAAGTCTGCGTTCACTTCATCTGGATACCAACAGGTTGACCGTGGTGGGACCACAGGATTTGACAGGCCTTTTAAACCTTCAGCACCTTTTCATAAACAACAACCAGCTCACACAAGTTTCATCTGATGCATTTGATGACTTCCTTCTCTCTCTGGAAGACTTGGATCTCTCGTACAACAATCTTCGCAGAGTTCCCTGGGAGGCTATCCAGAATATGGCTAGCCTGAGCACGCTCAATTTGGACCACAACCTTATAGATCAGATTGCTGAGGGCTCTTTCGGTGAGCTCTACAAGCTCTCCCGTCTGGACATGACCTCAAACAGGCTACAGACACTGCCTCCTGATCCCTTGTTCTCCCGTTCACAGATTGGGGTGATCAGTCCAACACCATACAATGCTTTTATCAGCTTGAATTTTGGAGGCAACCCTCTTCACTGTAACTGTGAGCTACTATGGCTGCGGAGGCTGATTAGAAAGGATGATATGGAGACCTGTGCTACACCTGTACACCTAGCGGGACGTTATTTTTGGTCCATACCAGAGGAGGAGTTCATATGTGAACCACCACTTATCACACGCAATAGCAACAAACTGTGGGTTCTTGAGGGGCAGAGGGCCACCCTTAAATGCCGTGCTTTTGGTGACCCGGAGCCAGTCATTCACTGGGTATCACCTGATGACCGGATCGTAGCCAACACCAGCCGAATACATTCATATTACAATGGGACACTGGATTTTTTGGTAACACGTGCCAGAGATACAGGACCTTACACATGCATTGCTATTAACGCAGCTGGCGAATCCACTGCCCAGGTGGACCTAAAGATCATCCCACTGCCTCACCGGAGCAATGGGACTATCCCACTTATAAACCCTCGAGATCCTGCAGGCTCGGACATCAGCAGTGGCAAAGGGGATGCTGTTGGAGGAATAGTAACAGTAAAAAATGCTACAGGAAGTGAGACTGACGATGGTACCAGCAGTAGTAACATTGGAAGTGATCGATTAGTAGGAGTTAAGGAGGTGACCGCTAACTCTGCTCAGGTACATTGGTATATGGGCAGAGCCTCAATGCCTTACTTGGTATGGATGTACCAAATTCAGTACAACAGTACAGCTGATGATGCTCTCGTCTACAGGTAAGAACTAAGATGTATAAAAGAGAATTCAGAATAATATATAATTTAAAATATAAATAATACAAAAACAATGAGTAGGCAATGTAATGAAACAAAGTTTTTAAAAAAATCTAAAAAAAAAGACATGGCAAAAAAAAAAAAAAAAAAGATAAGACTTGAGACACGATTAAGCCCATCTCAAATGTACAGGCAACATATTGCACAAATTTTTAATTACTGAAAAAAAAAATCAGTCACACTTAGTTTTGAGATGAGAGAGTGGAATAATTAAAAGTAACTTTTTCTGGCTAGGGAGAAACAGGAGATGACTAGAATTAGCCCAAGAGAGGTTATGGGGTCTTTGTAGTCAAAAGGGGAAAATGGACTGAAGAGAGCCTTTAGACTCCAGGGAAGGGAAGAATAAACTCTTTAAAAGGGCACAAATTACAGAATTTAGAGCGATGTCACAGCTTATCAGGCTGACTGAAATGGAACTAAATAGGGAGAGAAAAGAAAGCAAGGGCAGCGAGACAAGGCAGTATGTGGCTCTGATACCCAGGCAGTGGAAACGAATTTTGTTAGAGCTTGATTCCTCTACATGAGCTTGATCCAATGTCTTATAAACCAACTTTGACAGTTTGCATTCTAAAATGTGCTTAATCCTTGTTTCTGAGATATTTACCCATTCTATCCCTCGGCCACACCTTGGCTAGTTAAACTCAAAATCTATTTTGAGTGTGTTCTACAAAATAAATAATAAACAAAACCACATTTGAATCTACAGTTGGTCAATAACAAAAAGGACAGTCTAAAGCTGTGCACACACAGGATTTTTAAAAAAATAAAAAATAAAAGATCACTGACCTACTTCATTCACCTTTTAAAATGGTTCAAATGCTAAAGTTAAAAGTTACAGAAAGATGCATTTTTTATACTATTGCCTTTTAAAAGTATTGCCTAATGGCTGAAAAAGGCACACCAGTACAATATGCATTGGGTCCTAAAATAGGAATCAATAATGCACAGTGTGGAAGAGGGAAAAGAATTATGTCAGTGAGAGTTAAAATATAGAGAAGCAGGAGTACTGAAAAAAGAAACAAAGGAATTCAGAATGAGGCCGGGTTCTTTTAATTTTAACACTAGGTTAGTAATGGAAGGCTGAAATGGGAAATTAATGGCAGGACTCGATGAGAACACTGCAATGAGACATTACAATAAATATAAAAATATTTGTCTCCTGTGACTAGTGTAGAATACCACAAAATCAGTCATTTAAAACATGTTTACTAAATTTAGCTTAGTCAAACTTATTACAGTTTATACAAAGCAATCCTTTTTATTAACCTAAATGAATAGACTTTTTATAGAACAGGAAATTGCATACTGACTAAAATGACCACAATACTACAATTATTTTAAATGAGAGTATGACGAAAATCTGAGAAGGTACAACTGCTTTGACAGTAACTATTAGTATAAATAAATACAGTGAATTAAACCCATTTGGTATCCAAAATGAACTTGCATAAGAAACTCTTAGCATATTGCAACACTACCACTTGGTGGAAAAGGATTGTCTGTTTAACCATAAAGAACTTTTGCTAAAAGTGTTTGAATACCAGTGTAGGCGAGTTACCACTGCAAAGGTGGTACAGTAACGCTTCAGATAAACAACTGTAAAAGCCATTAACAAGGCAAGTTACTTAGGATAGATTGTATCATTTGGGGAGGTATCCATTATCCCTTTTTATTTACAAACAAAAAAAAAATCATTTGAACCATGGAGAAACTACACAATTCAGTATGCAGGGTATATTTGTTAATGGCTAATGGAAAATGTGAAACCACAAAGTCTGGAGAAATCAGCAGGAGAACTGCAATTGTCATCCTTGTGGAAAGCCTTTTATTGCTTATAAGGCTGCATTTTCTTAATCATCTATAATTTTTCCAGAATTGCCCAATTCTGCAGCTCTTTATTGCAGTGTATCAATTTAGATTGTGTTCTATAACAAAAACCTGCTAGAACTATATTTTTCTCCTTCAGCATATATATCTTTTGACACATGTAGAGTAATTAATGCAATTAATCATATATAATTTCATTTTTCTTGCAGAATCCTGCCCCCCACCAGTAACAGTTTCATGATGAAAAACCTGGTTTCTGGTGCAGACTACAACCTATGCGTCCTAGCCATTTTTGACGATGGCATATCTTCCTTAGCCAGCACCAAAATGTTGGGTTGCACCAAGTTCAGCACAAAAGAGGATTACCAAGAATGTCGCTCTCTGCAGGCTCATTTTTTGGGTGGCACGTTGACAGTCATGGTTGGTGGTGTGGTGGTGGTAACGCTACTGGTCTTCACTGTAGCTATGATGATGCGACATAGAGTCTGCTTAGACTGTCGAGAATATGTGAATCAGTCAGGGGAATTCATGTCTGCAAAAGGGGTGGATGTCTATGCCCAGACTAACGGAAATCACAGTATTATGATGGTCACTCTGCCAAACCGGGTTCAAATGAGAACAGTACAGGTCAAAGCCAAGCACAAAGAGCACAAACAAACCCCAACGCCACACTGCAGTCATGAAGAAGTAATGGAACTGGAAAAGGAAAAACCCACTCACTCGTGTACATTAAATAATGAACAAGAGACATTCTACAACTCACCAACTACAACTTCACACACCCTGCCACACTCTGTAAAGGACAATACCAAACTAAAGCTGAGGAGGCCTCTAGAGAAACGCCAAACATCTAGGGTTCAAGGAGCAAGGCAATCGCTAACCTCACTTGCTCTTACTCAGACTGAACATGAAGTGGAGGGGAGCTCAGACTTAGCGCTAGAAGAGAGACGGGCACTGGGGGCCAAGCGTAGTTGCTCTTTTGATGTGGGCGAGATTACTACAGCTACATGTTACAGTTATGCCAAGAGACTGAGTGTCATTTGGACCCGCCGCAGTCAATCGCTGCACAGTATGTTGGTTCAGTGTGCATCAACTGCCAGTACATCCAGCTCTACAAGTGAGCAGTACAGTCATGTTCTAATGCATGGCTATTTACACACCTATGCCTCCAACAACTCCTCAAACTCCAACTCGAACTCAAACTGTAGCATGGGAGCCAATCCTGGAGACATGGAGGAAAGCATGGTGTAGCAACTAGAGAGGAAAAAGACTATAATACCCTGATACAGTCTGAGGTGTCATGTACATTTAATAAATGTGCCATGGAAAGGCAATGAAAAATAATCTTTTCGTACAAATGAAGATGCAGAACAAAGATGAACAATAAAAAAAAACACAAAATATTGTTTGGAACAAATGGTGTTACAAGAAATATGAAATGTCCATCATATAGTGACCTCTATAATAGTCAGCCACTAAGCCGCCAAAATCAAATTATAAGAATGTGCCAGGAAGCCAGGATTTAGAGAAATAAGATTCAAGGATGCCTTTGTTTGGTCGACAGTCCCCAAGCATATGGGGGATTACAACCTGGAGCTTCTGTTGCGACAAGATTAATTAAGCAATTAATACATTATTCAATAAATCAGCAGCTCACTTATACCAGCGAAACAGAATTGGAATGTAAATGAGGTGCTGAAGTGAGGTTATAAATATAACGCACATAAAGCAAGGGAATGAGGTGAACATTCAGTAAAATCTTAAGTCAAAGGAAAGAATATAACTTTAATTGGAATTATAGCAGGTTTATAAAAGATGTAAACACCTTCCAAAGGTTTGGCCTTTAAGTGTAAATGTCTAGCCTTTTCTCTTTTCTGAAGGAACAAATTATTATTATTTTATTATTTTTTTTAATGGTGCAGTATTAGAATGCAAAACCCAGCAATCCCAATTTGTATAATTGTGTAGTCACTACGCAATTATACTAAACAAGCATCTGTGTCAAAAGAAAAACACTGACTTGACGCCAGTCTAAAAGAATCAGACCAGTTCCTGCAGAAAACTTTCCACAGTCAGCATTTTACGTCTCATTCTTAGATGAAACATTACATTTAGTACATGCAATGGATTTTTAAATGGTGCAGTTTTCTGATGTTCACAGGAAAAGTAACTTCATATGTTAATATAGGATTTTAAATGTTAATGTAAAGCAAGCACTGGCTATTTCCTGACAGATCTAGTTACAAGTGACATCATGGGGCAATTAATAACATCAATTTACTTATTTGCATTAAAAAGTAAGTTGAACTGCCTGGAGTAAACCCATGCAGGCACAGAGAGAACATGCTAACTCCACACAGAGAAGACCTTTGTTTGCCCCAATCGGCCTGAATATTTATTCTCAGTTTGTAAGCGAAACAAAGGGTAAAGCCCGTAGGATTCCTTAACGTATATTTCAGATACTTAAATGAGTACTTAAGTGCAAGAGACAAAAAAATATATAAATAATAATAATTCTGTTTGATGCGTGATATTTGGCTTTTTGGATTAAATTGTAGTGATCTCACGACTGCTGGTTTCTGTATTCTGTATTATTCAATGCAGAAGTTTGTCCCCACGTAAAATCCTGGATCTGTAAAAGCTCAGTGTAAAAATACCAAATATTATTTTCATTAGCTGACTAACAATTATAACTGTCTCCATGAAATGCCTTTTTTGTTGATGGTGTGCAACATTGCACATTCTATCACTTGCAGTTATATGGCTTAAAAGCAGTGTATGTGAGCAATGTTGAGCGTGAGCTACGTTTAATTAAACCAACAGTGAGTGTGAAAACAAGTGTGAGTTCATCAATACTAAAATAGATTTTGTGGAGATCATAAAAGATCATGTTACCAAGTCGTTTTCTGACCTCAAGTAAATCTTTCTGCCTCTTCCAAAAATGAGGGGGCTTAAAAAAAACCTATAATATATAAATCTGCATGACCTATTAATTTTGTTTTTAAGTAATTTAACCAAAAATGCAGTGCAATATATTGAAAAAAAACACTTTTTCCACATTTATTACATTTTTGGTTTACAAACCTAAATAACACCAAAAAACAAAGGCAGCCTTTTTCAAAGACCCAAAGCATACTATTTACAAATGAATGAGATGAGAACCTCAAAATACTAAATGTAGTGCATGGAAGTATGACTTCTTTCTATATACTGGATATATTTCCTTAAGAGACCTGGATAATTTATATATCATACTGTACCATATCTTAACAGCGGCATACTTCGATATTAAGTCGTTCATATAATATTTGCCTGTGGAAGTGCCATGAGTGCTGTGCAGATTGCATGCAGCTCACTAATTAGCCAGGTAGCATTAGAATAACAGTCTGTTAACAGCTGAGAGCTGCTTCATCGATAGAGTCAATAAACAGAAAACAGATGGAAGACAAAAAAGAGATTAGAAATAAAAAAATAAATATAAAATAAAGAGCTGTTTCGGCAATTTGGAAGTCTACAATACAATCTCTAATTATATATTATAAACGTGACCAAAATAACAGCAATAAGGGACAGTAATAGACCACACAAAGTGTAGACTGCAATAAAAATAAATAAATAAATAAATAAAACATGGCACATTATCAATGTGTTTGAATGGGTTTCTGATTTTCCTCATAATTAATAGGTGAACTAAAGCTGCCTTATGGTGTGAAGGTGTGTGTGGATGTTTATCATCGTGTGTCTGCCCTGTGATAAATTGTTAACCTATATAAGGTTCCCCCTACATTTTACTTTAACGCTTGGATAGGCTAACCCATTTTGCAAACCCATGACATAATTAAGATGGTTTTCTAAAACAGTAAAAAAAAAAAAATAGGTGCATAAGCACAAATCCATGAAAAGTCAGAAAAGCTAAAAAGCACAACGGTTGCAACATTTAGACCACCAGTACCGTAATACCACACATTAGTTCAGCATTATGCTTCAAACATCAACGCTGTAGGCTATAAAAATGACCGCTCCAGGCACATGTGGTTAATTGTTTGAAATAAAATTAGGTCAAGACGGTTCCCCCAGGCTTAAGAACTGATCCATTATTAAAAGCTTGGATACACTTTACTAATCCTAAACTAATTTTGTTTGTGCCGAAATCAGGAAGTTAAGAAACCAATAACCTTTTAAGAATTATTTCTGGCTTTGGAAGGATGTTAAATCAGAAAGAGGGAGGCTATATTAATGACCACAGTTCTACATTGGTGCCAAAAACTGACTAGGCAGGGAAGCACAAATCTTAGAAAAAAAACAAATGTTTTATTAAAAAAATCCACATAAAGCTGTTTGTGCCATCAGTCATGGCTTTACTGCCAGGTCTTTGTTATTCCCGACCATATTTCTTCCCCAACCCCTGCTGGGTAAATAAAGGGCAGGGTTTCAGAAAAAGAAATACAAGTCTATGGCTGGACTGTTCGTAAAATAGCAGACAAAAAGAGTGGTTGAGAAAGGCTTGAAGATGGATGGCAGAAACAAAAGCAAGAGAGGGTGATTTCAGCATGGAATTGGCATTTGTACTGTATAAAGCCTGTGCAGTGAGAAAGATGAAATTCACATCTCTGACTGTATTAAAGGTTTTGTCATAGCATGTTTTACTGTGTGAGGGGAGTAAGGCTAACCCACATCCTTTTTTCACACAAAACAGTGTCCCAGTGTTAAAGAAACATCTTAAACTGGAGTTTAGATGTGGTCCATTATGATCTGTTAGGTCATCGTATTTGCAAACGCCAATAAAACAAGCATTTCTGAATCTAGCCAAAGCTAGGATGTTGGTAACTATGTGTGAGGTTACTAAATTAGTTTTTGTAATGTTCATTTTTTACTCCATTACTTTTAAAAGTCCTTATATCTTCAGCTGCATGAGACAGTGTACTGGTTTAGAAAATATTTCTAGTGTCCTCACTTTTGCAGGACTGATTATTAACACATGACCTTTTTCTGCAATTCTTAAGCCATTTCATGTAAATCAGACAAAGTCATGGCCCAACAGACATCTTTCTCCAACAGTCAACTGCCATCAACCAAGGAGGTTGGTCATTTTACATCCTTAAGTTGTAATAATTTGAAAATGAAAACGTAAACGTAAAAAAAAATTAAAACCCAATGCCTTACAATTTGCAAATGCAATTGAAAATGTAAAGAAACTGGAAACCTAATGATTAACACAATCTCAAAAAGATTTAGATGTATGTAGATATCTGTTAATTCACCTTTCATTTTCAGCTTTAGGTGAATGGCCATTTTATTTAATCATTAAACCAGATCAGGTTACCTGTACTATGAACTGAGAAATGGATCATCTACATATTAACTCATGCTCAGTGTTGCAGGAATCTAATTACAAGTACTTAAACGCAATCATCCGGGCACAAAAGCTTAAAGATAAATAAATATAATAAATAAAAAATAAAAATTCTAATAACTGCCATCTTGCTTCAACATCAGTACATCTAAACCCAGTTCCTTCCACCAATTTTTCTTTAAAAGAGGTTCTAGCTAAAAGCAAATCAGACCCTGAAGCCAATTCAATAAACCTGAGCCAATTCAACTGTGCTTCAAACTCAAAGCATTGTTCTGCACATTAACTGCATAGAAAGGGGAGCACTTTTTTCAGCTGAAGTGCATTGTTCAAATGACAACATGCACAAAAGGCATGACTTGTACCATGTGCTCGCAAGCCAGCATGTTCTACAGAGAAAGACTACCAACTCCACAGCAAGGCAAAAGGGAAATGCTCAGCATGCTGTACTGTGACATCTGTTTGTGAAGATTCATGTGCAAGACATGCCAAGTTAATTGGGACACCTGGAGTCCTCTGTTGTGAAAGAGGTTCATGTTACAAGACACCATAACACTTATAATAACCTTCATGTAGAACATGCACCAATAAATAAGGAAGTTGGGTTCTTAATTTCACAACCCTCTTACATTCGGTCTGCTTTTGTCGTGTCACGTAAATAAGAAAAGGGGCAGTGAGTGTGTTTGGACTCATCTGTGCCAGAGGGTCGTGATGTTCCTGCTCGGTTTCCAATTTACGGGGAAGCAGTTCACTAGGAACTTAAAGAATCACAATGTTTTCCAATCTAATTTCTCCTTCGCGAACAGGAGCTTGTGAGCACTTGCCAAATGCAATAATTTTAATAGTAGTTTCACATCATATTTTTTTTATTGTGATGTACCAGGAAATGAACAGCAAATCCGTTTACACGGAACTTTTAATGCTTTTAGCATTCTTCTTCATTTCACACTCAGTACAACTAATCAGCTAAAGTCCAGTACTCTCATAGACTGAAAACATAAATCATAGGAGAAGATCTCCAACCAAAAACCGAGTACACAGTTTTGGGAAGGGGCCTGAGCATGGCTGCTCAAAATACAGGTTTTATTATTATTAAAAAAAGAATCATTATTATATTCTCTACAACAAACAAAACAAATGCACACAGTTAATGTATGGAGTGCATGGTAGTTCTGTGGGTAGACTCAGACTAAAAAAGGTCAAAGTACTTTTTTCAATGTTTTTCAATTAATTAGTATCGTGCTAATGCAATTTAAATTAACAAGTACAAGTTCACTGTTGGTATAAAAAAAAATAAATTAAACCCACCTTAAATTAATGTTTTTTTCAGTAGTGCCCAACATTCTGCACAATGAAATGCTTGCGCTCTCACTCTCCCACACACACACCATGCTCTAATTTGAAAAATCACATTAATCTTGGTATCAACTGGTCAACTGGGACTTAACCAATTACTCCAGAAAACCAACTGTAAATCTAAGGTGCATCGTTGACTCTCAATAGTGTTGCATCCTTTTAATCTATTTACTATAGAAACTATTTGCACGTTTTCCCTGAATCATCTTACAGATGAGCAATTTAACACAGCCTCTGTTCTATTAACAAAGCTATCATTATAAAAAGAAAAACTGCAAGTAATGCAAATGAAGAGCATTGATGCAACCATCAAGGAACACAATCTTCTCGGTTAAAGTCTCCCAGGCTTACATCTGAAAACAAATAAAAAGCTTCAAGCAGATACGAGACGCCCGTGACCACATGGACCACAGGGTCAGATGCCGAGAGAAAAATACAGCCAGAGAAACCATACAAAATCAATGCAACAGAAAGTCAAAGCATTCAGCCACATTCATAATACAATAAAACTCCAAACGAGCCTCCATCAGAGCTGTAGCAGCATGTCCTGCTGTTTTTCAGGGAAAGAACCTATCGATTGTGTTCTGAAGCACTGACCTGAATGGGGTCAGACGAAGTAAAGAGTGAGACTTAGTTACACTTGGTTATGCCCGACATAGGACACGGCTAGTGAGCAAATAATAAAAGAGCATACAACAGTGACATTGCCAAAGGTTCTCCATAAAAAAAATAAAAAGGAGCTAGTTGGTATTATGCCACTCTTCCAGCAGATGGGCAGTGTGATTACTCATCACCTGATGTGCAAGTGCGCTAATTTATTTCTCATTATAAATAACATGCAAGCTCCATGTATAATAAACTAGCATATTTATCAGGGAGATTTATATATAAATATATTATACATAAAAATTTGAAAAGTTAAAAAAAACAAAAAAAAAAACACTTTTCTTCTGCTTGCTCCTGATCAATAAGGGTTACATTCTGTGTTCTGCTTGTTTCTATAAACGCTATAGGTGCAATTTTATTGAATACTCTGCTATGGGGGTGGAAACTCTGCTCACGAACATCACTGCTTAAGAAACCAAGAAAACAAGAAACCATATCATCCAGCAGCCACTTGGTGCTATAGCCAAGCCAAACAATTTTTGCCACAGTGTAACGCAGAAAAGCGGTATTAAACAATGAGAAATGATAAGGAGAAACAGTGGAAAGGGCTAGAAATGATTGTTGAGGGAGCAACTCTTTATAGAAAAGACCCTAAGGCAATAAGGGCATATTTGAGTCTGCTTCTTTATTCAATTTCACATATTCACTTCAGAGAAAGATTGCTTATTTTTCCTCCTTTGCTTCTCGTTTCCCTCCCACCACCTCTTTGGGGTGATCCATCTCAGATGTGTTTCCATCACTCAGTTTGACGCCTCTGCAGAGACTTTGCACTGTCTGTTTCTCTCTCCATTCCCACAGCCTCCATTTAAATCCAATATGGCCTGTGGGCACACAGCTAGGCACACGTTTCCTGACAGTGATGTGTAAGGCCTTGGTATCGTACAAGAACAGCCTTCCTTTTAGAGAGGAGGAGAGTCTGGCAAGGTAAAGGAAGGGGAGAAAGAGCAAGTGGATATCAGAGAGCAAGGGAACAGGCAGGAACGTGAGGTGAATTTGGCAGCAGAAAGCGCCTTAGCCGTGGAATTCCTCAGATCTGTGCAGTGTATGCTTAACACAGACTGAGCCTTTGAAGCAGGCTAAACTGCACCACAGATAAAAAATGATGAGAGAAAATATTTCATGCCTTTATTACACTGCTTATCACTCATCATCACAAGAGTCATGGCTGAGCTCTTGATGTTGCCCCCTTTTCAAAATGGGTACCTTTTATGCAATTGTAGGTGACAGTAGTTGCTCAGTGCTGAACTATTTTGTGTGTCTTGGGGTTTCTTGTCAAGGCAGGTGGACCTACGAAACTTTAATAGTGAAGGCCATTAAATTCATGCATGCACATTTTCCAAAATGAATCTTCTGCAGTTTAATGGCAACGATGTTTCAGATAAAAAAAAAAAAAAAAGTTTGGTAAACAGCAGCATGTTTTCAGGCCTAAATCCAAATTTTTGAAAAGTAATTCCAGAAAGAAATGTAAAAAAGATAAATGTATAACATTATAAAACTATTTATAAAAAGACACCTTCCCCTCTCAAATGTTTATTCACAAATAGGAAAATTCTGCAAAGTATTTTGTTTGTACCACAGACTTTGCTTTATTTGCATTATTTGAAAAAAACCCATTATCTACACATTCCAGTTTTTATGAAGAGACTTCATTTGGGGTATTTATGTTTTTTTTTTTTTTTAAATGCTGCGAGGGTCCAGAGCAATTTACACACACTTGCAGAGGAACACTAAAAGTGTTAAGAACTCTCACCATTCTCAGGCCAACACAATCAAGATGGTGTGAAAAGTATGTGAACGCACATGAACAGTTTTACCGGAAAACTGCAGAAGGTTGTAAATGTGAAGGGGGTGGGCATAAGAAATGAAAACATCTCTGACATGGGAGAAATAAAAAGCTGTGGCTTAAGACAAATACTGAATAATGACCTGAAAGTACAGATCATTTAATAAATAGTTTAATGACATCCACAGATCAAACCCAGGTCAACAAAGCTCCAATTAATCTCATTTCCTCTTTACTCATTCTTACTGCCCTTTATTCAACACCTTTATTTATATTTATTCAGATATCATGTAAAAGTATATTTTTTAATAATGCTTTTCAAATTGGCGACACAGTGACTCTTTTTTTCAATTCACAAGGTGAATTGAATGGACAAAATCATACGTTCACGTGAAGACGCTCGTGTGCATGCACTGTGACAAGACTGGCAACCTTTCCAGAATGTTTCCCAGATTTTAATCAAATGAATGCATCCCCAGCAATACTAATTAGAAAAGGTGGCATACAAAATAAATAAAAAAATTAAGCAATGATAAAATCATAAAAGGAACAGAGATGCGAGTGATGCTTGAGTAACAAAGACTAACTCAAAACTGAATGATTTTAGAAGGAATGTGCAGAACATGACGGAACGCAACCTTTTTAAAAAACACATTACCCTTAAAAATCTGAACAAATAAAGCTACAGCAATTTGCTTGAAATAAAGCTGTGCATGTCCATATCCAATTACATAAAATATGACAGCCAACTTTATTGCTGTCCAACTTGAATTTACATTTAAATCGCGATTTAAATCCAAAACAGAATTGACCTTTCTGATAAGCATTATGTTTCAATGGGGTTCGTATGATGACTGTACTGTTCTGCATTAACCTGTTCAATAGGCATAGGCTCACTAAAGAACTACAAGACCCCCCCCTCTACCAACAATCAAGAATAAGCTTATTGATTGATTGTATGTTGTCAATTCTTTGTAACACATTCTAGTTTCTGAAGTGCACCAGTACCCTTCTCAAAAATGCACCACTAACATGCTTAACACTTTGGATGTAATGTTTGAATTAAAGGACTCTGATAAATAGCATAATTAAAGTGGAAAAAGTTTTTGGTAACAGTCCACATGCCTCATTACGCATCACGCACAGTTACTTTAAAGGCAGCAGAAGCAGGCTTTACTGAGACGTCCTATATTTAAAACTGAGGCTTTTAAAAGTGATTGGATTTGACCTGCAAGCACTCAATATACTTGTCTATTCAGCAAATCATCCAGCTCAGCTACCAGCCCAGCACAACCAAAAGCCGCCCAATTCATTATTAATGCATTGGCTTTAAGATTCCCAGCAAGGCATCTATACAAGACAGGTGCATATTACAAACACATGCACAGGCAAGAACATAATAAAGCTTGGAAACCATTAATAAGCAACACTAATTTTTTTTCCATTCTAGCCTTGGATGTGAGGCTAAACCACAATACAACTGCTCTCAACTACCCCCCTCCTCAACCCCCACACACATGCCTGATCAAAGGCAGCATTCAGTGAACTTTGGTTGGCCAAATCAAAACACTTAACTGGATTCACAAAATGCTACGGTAAATAATTTAAAGCCCATGATTATTAGTAGTACTTATTTCAAGTTAACCCCAACACTGAGCAGACACACATGAATACGTCTGTTTCTTTTATATAAGAAAGGCTATTATTTGAATTTAGAGTCTTATTAAAGTGTCCTACACATTCACAGGATAAGCATGCAATACAGTCATGAAAGTAAAAGGTTCTTAATAATCTCAGTACATTAAATGGGATACCTAGAAAAATCAATTTACATGGCTTTGTACATAAATATTGTTCTCAGTTTGAGAACACTGCAAAATATTTCACAGTGGCATAAATTCCCTCTGTGCTAGAGGGGCATAAATACATTTTCTAGCATTCTCAGCTACAAACAGCATTAAAATAGTTACTAGGTTAAAGAATTTTGGTATAAAGGAGCAAATTGTTTGTGTTTTATTTGAGGAAAAGGTGATCCAAGCTCACTGGTGGTACTGGACAGAATAAAAGGTTATCATTTTAAACCCGCAGGGTAACAGTGCAATGACCTTAAAAAATAGAATGTCTACACTAAGCCGTGACTTAAGCATATACAGTATGACATTAACATGCAATTAACTAAGACAAGGCAAATGTCCAGTACAGTTATAGTGCAGAAAAGTGAATAGGCAAGGTACTTTAGTATGATTGCTTGGGAAAAATAAGTCATAATTTATGTCCCAGAAATTATTGATATAAAGAGAAAATGGAAAAGAAATTATTAAAAAGATACAGCTACCCATGACTCAACTTTTGCAGAATTTGACCCTGTTGAAATAACTGATGAAATAACCTGGTCATTCCAGTCCCTTTAGTTATGAACTTCCATTTTATTGCCACATAAACCTCTTGAACCTTGAACAGACCAATTTAAGCCTCTCTAGGACTTTAAAATGTTATGAACTAATGTCAGTTTCTTTCCAGGCAAGTGTATGTTCAGCCACACTTTATAACCCATTCGGGTGTGCTGGATCTGGGACTTTCTGTCCTTGCACATTACATAAACATGACCACTTTATTCCAGTCGATTAAGGGGAAACATGACCTAAAAGGCCCTCTTATCTCTTCAGCCATCCTTCCCCACTCTTCAGCAAAAAGAGCCGTACTGTGCATCCTCGCCAGCAATCACAGCTTTTAATTTGTGTCCATCACTGAGCTTGCCTTGTAAATGCAGGACATGCTGTGTGTGTGTGTGTACAGACTATAGACCAGTGTGACTCATTCCATATAATTAGACTCAAGTTCTGATCCCTCACACATCTTCAAAACCAGAGTGGAGACTTTCAGCTCTGAATATCAGATTCCACTAAATTACAAGGCTGATGATGTGACACATGATCACTTTTAGAAAGGACAAGTTTCCTAACTAACCATGCAGCGTGACATGTGACATGAAGGCTAATAAAAGGACTGCTCCATGAGACCGATCACAGTCTAACTAGGGTCGGCTTTAATTTTCATCCATCTTTTAGCCATTTATTTCTCATTGCTTTGTCCCAATTCCTAATGCACCTCTCAAGTCAGCTGTCACTTTCAGCACTTCACATTTTCCTAAAGCATTATAGCAGCCAATCACTTTTCTTTTTTTGTGCATGGTACGTTAAATACATGGAGCTGTTAAAAGCCTTCCCTGAACCAGAGCAGCGTTAATTCCATTTTGATAGTTCACAATAAACAAAATCCACAGAATGAAAAAAAGGGTTATGTGACAGACTAAAAGAATAGTTTTTACCTTGACCCCACGCACACGAAACTCAGCCAGGGCCCGGCTCATCTTCGCAGCAGCAGCAGGAAGGTCCTTGCCACTTGCAATGACTTTAACCAGGAGTGAGTCATAATGTGGAGAGATGACCGCTCCCTGGAAGGCAGATGCACTGTCCAGTCGAATGCCCATTCCTTCACCACTGCGAAACACCTGATAGGCAGCAGAAACATAGAACACATAAGTTAAATCATTAATATAATATGTACTATAATTCATAGATGTACTACAATTCTCAGCCATTTTTGACATCACCAGGATGATTTCTGTGATTAAACAAGTTTACTTATTTATTTTCAATGTTTTAAAGCCTGAACCCCAAAGAGCACATAAATATGGTTCAAATTCGTGTATTTTTAACTAATAGTTCATAGTAAACAATGATTAGGATTTACTAAGTCACTTTTAGTTACCATTAAGATAACTATGATGAATAAAAACAAACATTGTTAAATGTTCTTCGGTCCTTTTTAGTAGAATTTTAAGTAATCAGATCTAATACATTGTCTATCACTCTCACAATACAAGTTACAACTCATCTGATCCTCTATTGTGTGTAACATGTCTAAAAGATCAACACATTGATGACTGTATTTCCATTGCTATGTAACTGGAGTGTTGAGAGATCATGGCACTCATGTTCAGGTCCTCTATGTATTGCAAGGACATAATGTTCCCATGAGTTGTGAAATATCCTCCCTCCCACCTGTTCGGTCAACCCAGGTGAAAATCTAGCTCCTGAACACAATGCAGTTATCACCATCCACCTGCAGTAAAGTGTTGAGACACCCTTGGGATAGAGACAGCATTTTTTTGAACCTCGGGTAAATGAGCACATGCCTGGAGGAGAGGAAAGAAGAGGAAGAGAAATTTCACTGCAATATTTAGGTATGGATCAGATTACTGCTGCGCTCCCAATAATTGTGCATGTTGCAACCCACAGTAAAGCACAGTGATGTGCCTGCTCAGAACAAGCTTTTCTTTTTTAGATGGAGACTGCCTACATTGTGTGTGTGTGTGTGTGTGTGTGTGTGTGTGTGTGGTGGGGGGGGGGGACCAAAAAACCCAACAACATTGTACAGCCAATCAAGCTTTCAACATATTCAGAAATCATATACTGATATGATATTAAAACATTCGACTGGTTTGCAGATTTATTGCCCCAAAAACTCAAATATTTGTATTTTGAATGCAAAGTTTATAGAAATCTTGTATCCTAATTTAGGCTCATGCATTTTACTCATAGAATTGTACTTTGCTAAACATGTGAAGTACATGCCTGAGGAAAAATATCTGAAAATACCAAAGAAAAGCTAAAGGTCTGCGTAAGCAGACGGCATGCATGTTTTTATGTGCGTGTGTGGTGACATTTCTACATGATGACTAATGTTACAGGCCTACAGTATATCCCTGTCTGGCCCCATCTGGAGAGAGAATCAATTTATAAAAGGTGTGAAGGGTCCTGCTCAGAACATGCTACCATTTCATGGGTCAGATATATGTGTGTGTGTGAGCCCAAACCACGGTTGTTACAGCAACACAAAAGTTTAGTGTGCCAATCAGAGTTCCTTTTATTTTCCCTCCTTGGCGTTGAACACTGCATTTTTTGCAAAGTAGGTCAGTGCACCTTTCCAGCACTCACTCTTAACTCAAGACCTTTTTAAAAGCACAAAGGCAGCAGTGAGATGCAGGATAGATGTACATCTTCCCTCCTAACCATCTGCTGTGTATGTTACTTGCATTAGACAAACACCCTTAATTCTTTTTACAAAACTCAAAATCTCTAAGAGAACTGACACACAGACAGACAGACAACCTGTAACCTGCTGCCTTTGTGCTTTTAAAAAGCTACATAGAGACCTGGCACCTGTCTTACCTGACAATCTTTACAGTGCACATTTTAGGATTAAACAGCTCCTAAAGAATGCTGGGGGGGCTTGATCTCAGGGTTCCACGACCAGTCTTAAGCTTCTCTAAATGACCACACAGTCGATAAAGATTATTCTGTTACCAGCTGTAACACTTAAGGTAGCTGAGGTCCAGAAGTCCAAGCTGCGATCTGCTCAGTCTCTGGACTGTAAATCTCTCCCTTTATAAGTGCTGATTCGAGAAATCCGATTTGAGCCAACAGTCATGAGGTTCCCTTAAGCTGAAGGATCAGCTGGCTTTAAATTTATAAACACATAATAGCAAAAAGAAAAGAAAGGGGAAAAAAAAAAAAAAAACAACACACCTGGTTTTGAAGAGAGAGAGAGAGAGGGAAAAAATAAATAGATTAAAAATAATAAATAAAAATAAAAAAGACATACTGGTAAATTAAATTACAGCTACATCTATAGCATTAAATCCAGTTTCACTTTGCGGGCTGAAGTAGTTAGGACCCATTTACTGTACTATGTTTCTGTTTGAATCAGTTCATGTCAACAGAAAGGCAGTAAACATGTTTATTCCTTTGAGACACAAACCTTTTAATGCAATATATCTGTTTACCCACTGCATTTAAAAATGATGGGTCACATGTTAAAGCTATAAAGCATCTGCGACCCAAAACACATGAGCTGTTTTAGCAAGTCTCACTTTATTTTACTATGTGGACTTTTCTCTAAATGGGTTTCTTCCTGGTTCACAAAACATGTCAGCAAGAGAGTGTGGCTGACTGTGTGCTGTGCAGTAATGGAATCACACCAGTCTCATTCACTAGAACAGTCTGCTAATACAGTTACATAATTGAATAATTGTTTCAAGTGTTCACTTCAACTGCATGCATACTCGTATCTTATTTCACTTTTATACTAGACAAAACAGTACAGCAGATTACACATAACAGACATGCAGTGATGTATTGTTTGCAGAACCCTGGTTAAAAGACATATGGTGATTTTTTTTATAGTGTCACAACACATCTACGCTAGGGCTCAAATTATTTAAACGGGTGCCCCAAAATAAATTTAACAACCCACATTTATTTAAAAATTAATAATGTTTAAGCTTTGACCATGGCAGCACATTCACGCTTTTGATGAAATTTAAAATGTCGCTTTGTTTTTGCAAATATTAAAACCTTGGATCAAATTAATATTTTCATACAGATCAGATAAATATAAATATGCACAAAAAGTATTAATAAAAACAGGTTCCCAAAAATTGCATTACATTATGTTGTGGTAACAGTAGAAGTATGTGAGCATAAACTCTCAAACTGTAGGATGAAACGAGTATTGTCTATTATAATGAAAATCAGCCAAATGATTTTCAAAGTAAGTGTTTAGTTAATAGTTTTAGAAATGAAGAACCACTGGTTTAGGGGAATCATGCAAAATTTACATTTAAAGCAAACCAAGTCATTAGTGCCTTGGGCCATCAAGCTGACATTTGAGGGTTCCAACTCTCAGTCCAACAATTTGTAACTGTGGGTCTTTAATCAAGGTCCTTAACCCTGCTCTGTGTAAAGGGCACCCTGCGGTCTAAGCCAAAACTTAACAAGCGAGAATATGCAGGAGAATATCAATTCATTAATTATAATAATTCCTAAATTGCAACTGTGATGTTGGATAATTAATATACAGTATTTTCTTTCATCATCAAGACAGTAATAAGACACACATATGCTTTATAAAATCCCTTGGTTGGTTACACTGCTAGTTCTAAGTATTTATACAACTAAGGGCAGTCCTAAATTACACTAATTCACAAATTAATAATTTATGGAGCAAAAACACCAAGTCAAATGAAATAAATATTAGCAATGCTCAAGATGCAATTAGATCATGTGAAAGCACAAACTCCTCTAGACTACAACACGTAAACATCTACATAGGATGTTCACGATTAACAAAACAAAAGTGGAAGTTAATCTCCATAGAAACAGCAACCAGAGTTGAATGGGGACTGAATCTAAGACCTTGGGATTGCACACAATCAAGACTACCTCATCCAGTGACCCTAATCTTTAAATACCAATCAAGAAACTAATTTTGAACAACTTTATAATTAATTAGATGGATACATTAAAACACCTTGAGACTCCTCACAGACACAGCAAAGAAACCAAAGCAGTAAGTATATAGACTTAGTAACACTATCCCACTCTACAAACTGACATTAAAGAGGACAGATGATGTTTTTCAGCATGTAGACCTCCTGCAGAGTCACATCCTCCAGTGACTAGAAACTGTGTTCTCTGCAGATATTGTAAACAGCAGAAAAACAAATAGGTTGGTTTCAAATGACAAGACACAAAATGTAGCTTTGCTTGGTGGTACATTGTCCACAGCAGGCAGTCTCCACAGCTAAGGAGCAAGGTTTAAAACTAGCAGTCTTAATTTCTCTCCATGTATTGTATGCACAAATATTATTCATCCAAATGGTTTGGGCCACTGATTTTAAAAAAATGCATTAACATATTTGACTAATTTATAGTTACAAAGCAACAAAATCGCTTGTCAGTGCACTGCCCACAGCAACGTGCCACCGTAACCACAGGGTCAATACAAATAGACGGGTTTAGAACACTTTATTTACTTTCAGGGTTTTATTTAGTCATAAATTCCTGCATTGTTTTTTTTTCTCTAAATAAATATGTGAACTCTGTATGCTGGTCCAGGCAATATAACATTAAGCCGAGTAAGCAACACTGTCTTTTATTCAAGTATGTATTTTTAAGCATCTGTTTATTACTATGGTGAAAAAAAATGTTTTACTATTTCTTGGAGAGGCCCTGAGGTCTTGCATATTATTTTGGAAGAGGTAGCTCATAGGTTAAGGTGTCGTGGTATCAGAGTAAAGAGTTTAATCCCGGAGTCTAACACAAGATGCCAATATGGCCCTTAACCCTTATTGCATTTGAAGTACTGACATGTCAAATTCATTTGCAAAATGTCAATGTATCTCAGGAAACCTAAACAAATCCACTGGTCAGTCAGGGCATACCCTGTGTATATAAGTAAATAGCATGAGAGTCGTCGCCCTCCTTAAGCAGCAAAGTACTGATTTTAAGGGAACTGCACATCCAGGAAAGGATGAATCCCGCCGCACCGCCAGCACAAAGACACGTTTGATTATTGCAACTGCTCTCAAACAAGAAATCTTTTTTGTTCACCATTTTGTTTGTTACTCAACCTGTTGAATTTAGCAACCCTCAAACTTACTCATTCAAAGTCAATGTGTGTGTTCACAGTGAATTAAACCTGACATAATAAACAATGTTTGTGCATCAATTGACAGCTGCTCTGACTGACAGACACAATAAGCAAAACTGACAAAGCAGCACAATCATAATTAAAAAAAAATAAATTTCCCCCCTTACTTACATGTACAAGTAGGCAACACTACTCACTTTTGTCAGTCTTTTGTCATGGCATGTTTTACCCTTTAACCTTAAAATAAAAGGCATTTTTATTTTAAATTTAGTTCAGTTAATATAGTTTAGTTCAGTTTAATGAGTTAAGCTATCTGATTAATTACAAAACAAATACACTTTATCCAGCAATGCCAGAAAGCCCTCACATTTATGAGCACATGCCCTATACCAAGTCCACCATAATTTGAATATTGTTATTTAAATATAAATAATTATTACATATTATTTATATGTAATAATGTTGGAAGGCATAGCTAAAACAAAAAAAAAAGCTTGATTAAAACAATCGAATACAACTTCACTGATTCAATCTGAAGTGTTGAATAGAGGTGTTATTGAATTTGACCTGACCTTCAGAATTCACATCACTAATGTAACCATGACTGGCATTTTTCATCTGCAGCACAGCATGACAGCAAGACTTTTCCTGTTATTGGAAGGAACTACCTTCATCCCATTTATTGCAATGCCAATGCAGCTCTTATGTAAATAGCATCTTAAGTATTCAATTTTTATACGACCTTATGTAAATGAATTTATTTTAAGTGCTTTTTATTTCTCCTGCCACCCATTTTTGCTTCCTATGTGCCTCACGAACACAACACCACAATAATTTTCAAATACTAATTTGTTCCAATGCCATATGATCACATACAAGCGAGGACACTGGAACCTGGGTTTCTCATAAACATTTTTGTGTTATTGAAACATTTACCAAATTCTTTGTACACTTTCTATAATTCCTCATATATGTGTAGTATGCACAAGTTTCCACAGTTATTTAAATATTAATTAGAGGAAATGACTAAAATACAAATGTAAAAGACTAATATGAAACTGACTTTCACATGAAAGAGAGAACATTATTCAGCTTTATCCAAAGCAGGCTAGAAAAGACAGTTGGCCATAGAGAAAAGTCTTATAAAAATTAGTTTTATGGTCACAGTGGGAATGAAGACTGCCTTTCCACATGAAAGGTAGTAAAACATATAGTAAGTGGAGTAATGAAAGAAGCAGCTTTCTATTTTTTGGCTCCTTTTTAATCAATAGTAATCTATGTGAATTATGAATTCCATTTGTTCGCTACCACGCATGCAGTACCATGCTGAGAAAAATCAATCACTCCAAATGCTAGAATTACCTCCTTGTGCAGACGTCATATTTTACTGTGCTGGGCTAAAAAACAATGTTTAAAGAAGGCCTACTTTACCTCTATATGAATGACCCTGATGAACATTCTGATGAATCACCTTATCTATCTTTTAAACAAAGGTACACATTTTTCACACATCAAAAACTTCCTGATTTAGAAAAGGCTATTATATATGGAAAAAAATATATATTCTCAAAGGTAACATGCATTTTATATTGTCTTTGTTTTTAAAAATGTACATAAAGAAACGTATTTAAAAACAAGCGAGACAATGTCATTTTGCTAATTAAAAAAAGAGATTTAGTAAAAGTTGTTACTTCACACAGTTGTTTCATTTGGCATATATGTATAGAAGCACTAATGCGGAGTACATTATTATAAGCAATAATGAGGAGTACAATCAAGATCAGCAAGTCACCTAGCAAGGGACTGTGAAGTAGGGCAAAGAAGTAAATAAAACATTGCCTGCTGCAATGCAACACGTCTATTAGCATTGTTAATTTAGTATTCAAAAAAACAAAATGCATGCTAATGAGAAGTAGAATATAGTAAAGACACAAAACAAAGCAAGTGTTACATATATACTATATACAAGTGATCTGATTAAGACGTGTGTCTGGATACTTTTGTACTTATTAAAGATCAGTACCAAAAAAAAAAAAAAAAAAAAAAAAAAAAAAAAAACCTCCAGTAAAACTAAAAAACAAAACTCATAACACAATCCCTTATCCCTTACAGTTGGCACAAAACAGTAAGAAAGCTCTGTTACCTCACTCTGTAGCTAAGTGATCTGCAGCTTCATGGCTAAGATGCTATGGTTCTTAAAAAGTACCATTTTTCAAAAACACCACTCAACTTATTTAAAATTGTCAGATGCCAGCCTTCTGTACTGTATTCAAAAGCAACAAAAACGACAACTGTTAGTTGTAGAAAAAAAAATTGCAATCATACAAGCTTAATAAATTCACATTGATCAATATAAAATAAACAGATGAAAATAAGCTGAATTTGTAAATAATTTTAACCACAGAAGCTGTACAGATGCTGACATTTGTTTTCATGCTTGAGAAGCTAAAAAAAAAAAAGCTTTTACAATTGATTTAGTGTTATTATGTTTGACTCAACTGAGCTGCCTCTCAAACACATTCACACCAACATGAACCTGCTACAGCCTCTTGCCTGGTCTGTCGATCAGAGCTGGAAACTTTGGTCTCTAAAATCCTCACAGCTTTCACATATCAAAGTGACAAGGCAGTATGACCCAGCTTCTGTTACACAATTAGTATAACAGGGTTAAGCTTGCACCTCTCTCACTGTCTCTTTCTGGTCATCAATCCATCATGTCTGTATTGCTTAAATAGGATTGATACAGTGCTGAACACTCATAACTATAAATAATATGCTGGGGCAACAGGCAGTAACAATAGCTGAACCTCTAAAACTAATTCAAAAATGTAATCAAATAATAAATACCAAAATGATAGATTTAAACACAACTAATGAATTTGTTCAGCAAGTAAAAAAAAAACATAAATAAAAATAGCTGAAGAGGGTGGGGGGGGGGGGTGACAGCCCTCGTGCACCTCATGCTGATGCCACCAACATATACGGCCTTAATTAGATGTTCTTCGGGGCTCGGTCATCAAAATTCAGTCCCTGTAAGAAACCTCTGGATTAATGACAGCTTAAGTTGTCTACAGTGAATATTGTCATTAGACACAGGCAAGATGCCAGAAGGATGGGAAGCGACCATAACTAAAATAGGGGGCATAATGGAGAGCAAAATTCCAAACCTCAAAATCAGACGGCAATTTAAACTTTGCCCTAATTCTTATTAGTTTAATAATAAAAAAACAAATGTGCAGTCTATGTAAAAATGTGCAACGACTCTCTTAAGGCTTCATTTAAACTACAGTGGTCCAAAAGTTGTTAAGGTTTATCATTATGTTATTTGTTATAATGTCTTGCCTCCCTAAGGTACTTTATACTTTAGGTACTTCCATTGGGAAGTTATTAACATTTTTTTTAATGAATAATAAACAACTATGACGCTGAGAAGAAGAAAACAACAAGGTGAAGAATGAGAACAGATCGTCTAATGGGCCTCGTCCACAGCTTGCTCTTCTGTGAGAGAAAACATTGAACAGTACATCAGTTTCAGCTTTCACTAGCTGTTCTTATTTCCCAGGGCAGTGTTTCTTTTTTAAAATAAGCAGTCATTATTTTAGATACAGTCTCTCTGGGTATATTAAAATGTTCCGGTATTTTTGTGAACACCATGCAAGTTGTAATCTCAGCAGGAAAGGCAATTGAGTGAAGAGCATTTTACCTTTGCCTGACTTTTTAATATGTTTAATGGCATTAAAAATAAGCACAAATATTGGCCTCCTTTATGCCAGGAACCCGGACAAAAGTTCAAGAAGAGTATGCTTTGAGAGCTTTTAATAACCAATTAAAAAATTTTAAGTGTTGACATGAATTTAATACTTCAACACAATTCTCCTTGTTACAATAAGTTTTTGAGAACTTAATTTTAGATTCAATGGCTACATTCAGGGATTGGAGGAGGGGGTGTTTTTTAATGCAAATGCAATGTAAAAGCTGGATCTTTCATCTTCTGCTGATCAACTAGTGAAAAAGACATGATCAATATTTAAGGAAGACTGTCAAACTAAACTCAAACTAAAGGAAAGTCAAACTAAAGGGAATGCAAAGTGTTTGACATTATGACACCTCTATACGTCCCTGTGCACTTAATGAAATCCCTTTGTTCCCTAAAAATAGAAAACATTTACACTTTTGTTCCTACACTCATTGTTAATTTTATCACCAGCAATTTACATACAGAATCTTGTGAGAACTCAAAGTATTCAAAGAGAACACAAACTGTTTAGCAACAGATCTATAGTCTCTGATTTCTACAAGGTGAAGCAATAAAGCAGAGGTGTCTAATAGCATGTACAGTGAGTGAACACTGATTAAACATCACCCCTCATACCAGAGCAACAAGAACACTTCATGTCAGAAGTGCTGAGAATTATCTACAACTCAAATAAAACATGAGCTCATGACAATTACAGAACTGGGAATATTAATTTGTCTGAAGAAACAGAAACTACACTTTGTAATCCTAGAACTAGAGTGCATTTAATAAGATGGGGGGGGAAGGGTCTGATAGATTAATTAACAATATGTATCTAGTGAAACAGCTGTTAAATGAATATTGGTAAGATGTCTAGATTTTTAATAAATCCACCAGTTTTTAATGCACAAGAGAGCTACACATTATGAAGGAAGACAAATTTATGCTTAAGAGAGGTCTGTATTGTAACACAGTATGGAAAGCACTGGACATCTGCAAAAAGACACCGGTTAATGGCACTTGAAGTTAAAAGTTAAAAGAGATAAAAGGTTTATTAAAGTTGTATATGGTTTTATCAGTTGGTGACAGCAGCACAGATGTATTCAAAACATACCCAGAAATCAAGTGTCAAAAGAAAATCCAAAAGAACACTGTCAAATAAAAAAAAAGAAAAAAATCCTTAGAAAAAAAAGGCAAACTAATTTTAAAAACAGCACTACACAAAATAAAATAAAAAAATAAAAGTGGGAAAGGCAGGAAGGAAATTGGAAACAAAAAAAAAAAAACACAGCAAAAGCCAATATTGAACAAAACAATTATTCTTGCAGGAAATAAATAGACAATGCAAGCAGACAGAGCAGATTCAAGTTACAACAGTACATGGAAGAAAAATAAGTAACGAAGGACTAAAAGGGAAGAGGCACTATATACAGACACTTAGAGTGAAGGAGAAATAGGAAATAAATTGGTAAAACATGGGTGTGTGAAAGTGGCAGAAAAGAGAGACCTTGGATGATTTCATTACCTCTAAATATGGATTGTAATTTCAGAGCAGATTTCATTAGGAGGAAAAATGTCAATCTCTGTTAGAGCTGAACACTGGGCGCTGAGCTCTCCACTGAACAGAGAGACGAGACGAAGAGAAAACGATGTTCATTTCAGGAGACTTCTGCAAATAGGAAATTTTCAATTTCATGTCTGAAGCTGGCAGAAATACACGTTACCAGCTGGGTGTAGGCATGCTGTCACCATGCAAGTCAACAAAACTTAATAGCAAACTCAAACTTAATAGCAACACAATGGCTACCACTTGAGATTAAAAAAAAAAAACCCGAAGTATTCAAGGTAAAATAAATAACCGTACAATGCAAAAATCTAATCCCTGAAATCTGTTAAAACAACAAATAATTTTTATTCAAGTTCCAGTAAAAATCTGAACTCAATTTTCAGGTTTGAAGTCAACGTGTTCCTTTCCGGACACTCTCACACCAACTCGCCTCCTGTAGTGTTGAACAATCTCTCAAAGG
This sequence comes from Corydoras sp. C115, assembly GCA_019802505.1. NCBI lineage: Eukaryota > Metazoa > Chordata > Actinopteri > Siluriformes > Callichthyidae > Corydoras > Corydoras sp. C115. The sequence continues at coordinate 3,282,027 of JAFMOC010000045.1, forward strand.
AATTTTACTGCCAATTGTATAAATTACTGTACTATTCATACTACATGCTCTGGACAATATTTTTTTTAAATTTCACACTCCTACATGCACCATACATCCATATATTATCTGGATATAGTCTTAGTTTTCATATTTTTTATATATATATATATATATATATATATATATATATATATATATATATATATATATATATATATATATATATATATATATATATATATAATCTGTTTGAACAACTGGAGAGTTGCTTTATGGCAGCACCACAGTTGTAACATGCGACAGCTTGATTTTTAATTTGTTGCCTTTATTAGCAGGATGGAGGAGCCGAACAGCCGGCATGAGATGAGTCTGCTCTAGTCAAGCTGCAGGTCATTAAGAGTTTTGCCATGATGCCCATTTATTTCTGATGAGGTGAGCAGTTCACAGCAAAAATAGACAGTGAAAATATCAGTTCACAGTCAGACGGACTCTCACCAGCAACATTACATAAGACATTTTTATAGCAGTTTCAAACAGTGTCATAAGACATAAGAAATGTATATAGTTATCACTTCAGAAATTGCATGTTATAAAAGGATAAAGTGTAAAATATTTAAAGCAGGTTGTCTGATCAACAAAGAAACAAAAGCCAACATAAAACAGACTAATAATAAATTCTAATAAATCAGCTAGAAACAAATTTAAAGCTGGAAAAAGCAGTTTGGAGGTCACATGTAATTCATAAATCAGAGCAGCAGACATGATTAGTAGAGCTACAGGCTATAGAGCAGTATCTACAAGACCCAGGGTTCTTCCTTTCTTTTATTAACAGCTGCATGTGTGTGCTGAGTTAGAAAGTGGAAGAGCACTTTATAGCTGCTTCGGGTATTGAATTTCACTTCTTGCTTGCTTTAATTGTGCTGCACTTTTCACCGACATCATTATCACAATGCAGGAAAGGTTTAATGCCTCCTGATGCATTACCTGCTGACAGCAGAATGGAAAACTCAAAACACAGATCCTCACTGCAGAGAGTGAAGACAAAGTAGACCAGAACTAAATGACATTTATAGAAATAAACGCCTTCAAAATAAGCTTTGGGACATAATGAAATAGACATTAAAGTTATCAGAGGCTATTATACTCCGCTGATTTGACACAATGCCATACACATAGTTCAAATCTAATTTCACTCCAGCGTGTTTCTATATATTGTTTGGAACACCAAAGTCCACATCAGAATACCAATGTGGTGGTGGAATCCCCAGGCAACTGGGTGCACAGTGCCAAAAAAAAAAAAAAAAAAAAAAAAAAAGCCAACTACATGGCTTATTAAGGAACAGCACCTCAGCTCTGATCTGTGCACAGATGGACCCCAGGTGATCCTTACACACCTTCCTCGATTTTTGCAATACTTTGGTCAATGTCTTTTTTTTTATAAGATTTTTGTTTTGAAATATTCATTGCAGCTATTTAATGCATTTTGTAATCTCCAACACACTGAACATATTTAAGCTCTACTTCTAAATCTCAAATCTCTAAATCACGTTTCTAAGCAGACACAATTAGCCAGCAAATAGAGCATAAAGTAAAGGACTTTCTGACCTGCCTTCATTGCTGGAAGTCAGGTGTTTTACTTCTGCTGGGACTATGGTTCTAACCAAGCTAGGTGATATTTAAAAAAATAATAATAAGTATTAAACTTTAATAACAAAACAGAGTGTGTATTGACGTGTACATAGCTAATAAGTAATATGTTGGTCCTTTTGAAGAGCTTTCACAGCCCTACCTAAATAATAACTAAAACTGTGACTTGGGTAGGAGAAAAGAAAAAGGCTGTACTCAACCACACAACAGTAACTTCTCTAAAGTTCTAAAACAGTAAAGTCAATTATGAAAGACACAAATCCAGAGGGCACTTAAATGTGTGAATGCACTATAATAAAAGTGGCAATAGTTTGATGGGCAACAAATCAAAATGGTGCTAGAAATATTTTAAATCTGCAGTTTAACAGGGCAGAGCAGAAACACATTTGGATGGTTAGTATTATTTCTTACAGGCAAAATACTGCAAGGCTGGGGAGAATCAGTCTGTGGATTTAGCTGCTTAACACCCATGTTATGTTTTATATTACACAGTTCTTATGAAATTGCTAAAGCAAAAAAGTGTCATTTCTCAAACCTGTGCCAATATATGGTACCTCAAAACGGAGAGCAAAACAGTCTCACAAGCCGCATTCACACCCAATGACGAGCATGTCACGTAAACTAGAAGAGACAGGCTTGTCTTATCAGCCATCTGGATGAGAAAACAATATTTCCTCACTAATGCCCTAATAAAGATGGGGGTGAGACAGCCATTTTTCTACGTGTGTGGATTTATGTGTAATATCAGGCAGTCTGACAGATGAGCGAAAAAGCAGATTGGTCTGTTTTAAACATGTTAAATGTCAAAGTGTTTTCAGACTAAAACACTGAACGGTATTTACACTAAATGTTGGGAACGCAATTCAAAAGTAGCAATTACTTACTTAATTATTCAGAATTAACCTGCTGCACTAACTGTTAAATCATTGTCCTCTGGACCAATTCAACAACATGAGCCATTTATATTCAATATAAAGTCTTACTGGATGCCAGTGGGTGCAAATGGGTCGGATCCACAAATTGTTGCCAAGAGATAAAAAAATTGTTTTTTCAAAAAAAGAACCAAGTTGCATCTAAAATGGACTGGCAACCCGTTTCTCTGCCTTTCACTCATGAACTCTGAAATTGGCTACTACATTCCTATGACCCTGATTAAAAATCAGTAAACAAGTATTATTCTTTACTAGCAAACGTAGTGCAATCACAGTTACAGTAATAGCCAAAGTAATGAGAGTTTGGCTTTAACTGAATTTAGAACACTGTGATCATATACAGTGATCAAAGTAAAATCACAGGGTGCGTGATGTTCCTTTAAAAGCCTGGAAGCCTTGCCATTCGTAAAACAAAAAAAAAATCTTGAATAAAAATATTATTGCTTGTCCAGAAACCTGCAACTGTGATTGAATATATTTTTAGCTAGCCATCAATCTGATCTTCCCACAGCAGAGCAGAGAGATACGACAAACAAGACATCCAGCAAGAATTGAGAAAAATCAAGGAGCTGAAAGGCATTATTATATAATACAAATTTTTAACAGTTCGTATTTAAGGGCCTAAAACCATGTCTTGAATTTCAGAACTTTATGGTTTGGCAATTATATTTTTACATCAATTACTGATTTTGAATAGCACCACTATAGTACCAAGAATAAAATAATTACCTACAGCTCGTGCACAGCAGTTGTATTGTGTGGGATTTTTAACACATTCTGAAGTTATTTCACATATACAGCCTTTACATTTAACAGTCTTAGTTTGAATAACCAAGTCTGACTCACCAATGAAACATATTGCTAAAGGAACATATTTGCTCACAGAAGGAATGTTATTAAGAAGAATTAAAGTGTATGCATAAGCACCAACACATCCTTTGTGTAAAATGTTTTATTTATATATTATATATATAATTTTATTTTTTTTAAATACGAATACTTGTGTTTGCTAGATAAACACGCTGAACGTGGGTAATTGGGTGAGTAGCACCACATTAAAAGACAAATACTATAGTGTATAATGTAGACCAAGTATTGCATGGTCAATAGCCCGACGTCAACCTTCATAGAAAACACTGCAACACAAAGCCTGCAGTTTCACAATGGAACAGAACACAGGGCTATGGGACACAACCCTTTTTCACTGTCTGGACTAATATATCTCTGTGTAGCTTTTGGTTTTGTGTGTAGAAAATATCATGAACCGCACATAGTTATGTGAATATTAGCTAGCAACTCTTATCTTAGATTGTCGAAACCCTGAATTTACTTGACAGGCTTTATCACCATGGTAACTTGCATCGCACAAGGCTGCAACAGGTTAGGTTCAGGATCCCAATTCTGTAAACACAGACTGAAGAGCTACGTTTGGGGAAATAGATTGACTATTACTTGTCTGAATTTAGAGGATTGGTATTTCTAAACCATGATGGATCTTTTTACCCAAAATGCTGTAATATTCCAAACTAGCTTAGATTTACACATACAAGACCAGTATGCTCTTATTCCTGCATTATTATTTTGTGCACAGCTCATCTTAAAATAACACAGAACACTGGTACATTGATTCACATTCATGTAATTGATTTACCGCAGTGCTGCAACAAATTTGAAAAAGAAACAAAAAAAATGCGAAAACACCCCTTTTATTACCCCTGGCAAAGTTAAAGTATGTTAACATTACAAATAAAATAATTCTGGTTTTGTTGAACAGGTTTTTAAAATATGGTAAAAATATTACTAAGTAAAAGCTTTTACAGTTGAAGACTATATTTGTTTTGCTTCAACCATGTTGTCTGCAACTTTACAGCGATACCGTAGTGATGACCATAGCATGGTGAATTGTTAAATTCACCAGTTTTTTTTTTTTTTTTTTTTTTAAAAACACACAAATTAACATTAATAATTATCGAACAAAACTCTTGACCCCAAAGAACTTAAGTAAATGTGCAGATGGACCTAAAAAGTAGATCACTTTAATTGTGCATGAAAACAATTAATCCAACAGTCATATGTCTAAAGCAAACATTATGTAATTAGAAAATATTTTAGTATTTATATGTTCTGTGCATTGATGCATGAAAAACATTGGCAACAGTAAAAGTGTTGCTTGTTACAGTTACAGTCGCCTCCAGGATGATTGGCACACTTAAAATATGAGTAAAAAATAAAATGTCTAATGAGCAACGCTTCACACTGAAAATCTAAGAGTAGTTGTACATTAAACTTAAAATGTATTCCAATAAGGATTTATGAGAAAAATATTTTAAAGACTTACAATTATTAGCATCAAAGCATTTAACAAAATTAGTTTTCTCTCATAATAGTTGATGAGAATGAAGAATGCAGAGAAAGAATTTGAAAGCTCTCTCAAAATCTAATTTCTGCCATCTCATGGGCTTCTTTCTTCAACTTCAATCCAATTAAATATAAAACTTCATGTCTGGGAACTGAGATGACTATGTTAAAAGATTCAGTACTCCTTTAATCATTGTGTGTGGATTCTGAACTTTAGAGCATCTAACTGCTGGATTTGGCCAAAAACATGAATCCTGCCAAAGACATTTTACACTTATAATCTTTTGGTGATTTAAGACTCTGACTAGCAAACCACATACCTTAGAAAAGTTTTTTTTTTAAAAAGAATTAATAAATCAACCATTTTTCATCAAAGGCACAAGTCACCCTTAGGGCCTTTTCCAAGCGTGCAGTAAAGTTGAAATGTCTTTCCTCCAGATCATTCATTGTGCGATTTTGCCCCGTGCACAATTTTAGTAGTTGTAATGAATTAAATATTTTGGACCACTTCAAACATGGTAATTTATATATTATACATAGTTTAATACATTGTAAACTATCTAAGCATTTCATCCAGGAGCTGGAGAAAGCCTTACCACAGAAACAGGACTCTGGTTATGATAACAGAATTTCTATAGTACACCAAATACTTATACAAGTCATTACGAACATCGTAAACAAAAGGCAAACAAGACAGATTTTTCCCCAGTCACATGGGTTCAAAGGAATTAAATATTTAGAGCTAGAAGCAGCAAACACACTTGCAACAAAATGCAAAACCTACACGTGCACATTCCCAGTGCAGCTCTAAATATAATTTGTGGGTTAACAAGCGAGCACAGAATCCTTTTACAATGCTGCTGGTATGTCATGGTGATAAGCCAATTAACCAACTAACGGTATGCTCCAACTCCAATGACCTTCACCTTTCTTTCCTCTAGATTTTTAGAAATCATGTTTACAACTATAATGAATGTATACAAATGGAACAGGGAAAAAAAATAAAAGGCAAAAAACTAAAAAACATTATTCAAATGAAGGTTACTTGGGGGCAGTAACGTTTACATGATTTAAAGTTTATGATAAACTTCATTATACACTGGCTCTCAAATGTCACTGTGAGGAGTTGAAGTACAAAAACACCAATGGAGTATTTGATCTAAGTTTTTAACCTGTGAGGTGAAACATTTGAGAAGCTGGATCTGGTGGTCATGTTAAAAAAAAGACACTTTTCTTAAACATACTGCAACAATCAATTAACAAAAAGATTTGGGTTAACTGGTGTCCAAAGCATTATTAAATACTGTGTTGGACAGTTGAGTGGTTTGACTCATCCCGTCATCAGTGTAAGATCAAGGGAGTGGGTGTGTGTGGGGAGGTTTAAAATTCAGTGTGTAATATCTGACCAAGCACTGTTGTATAAAAACAAGAAGAAAATAAAAGATTGACAAAAATATAATTATTCTACAATAGACAACTTCACTAGATTACATAATAGTTCATATTAAAGTACACAGTTTTAGTTGAAATTCTACCACAAAGAAAACACAGGAAATATCACACTCTTTATTAAAGCTTCCATTAATATTGTAAAGCAAATGCTTGCTGGTCATCAACTTAAATGCATTAAGCTTATTTTTCCAGAGAGCTACTTAACACCAGGATGTTTGTGATGCATTATGCTTATCCTGATGATAATCAGCCAAAGCCGAGGTTTGGTGGTTACTGATTACAGTGGATGGAATAAAGCCTGCCAACAACTAAATCAGCTATTCAGATTATGATCAGATGCAGACAAGTCCTCATGGTTTTTGAAGGTTTTTAAACTGCTGCTTTAAACACCATGCAAAGAGATGGCTGTCCTCACCAGTCGAGCCGTCACACACCCACATCCATCAAATGAAAAACAGCCATCCATTACACATCACCAGAAGCCCGATCAGGCTTTTTGAAGCTTATTTTCTACACTTATTTACTCAGATATTGTGCTCTTCCCATTATGGCTTTAGTTCCCCTTTCATAAGAAGAGCAGAGCTACCCCACTCACTCCTCCCTGCATATCACATATTTCTGAGAAAGCAGATAGTAAGCCACAGAGAGATGGAAAGAGAAAAGGCTTCCTTCCCACTGCCTGATTTTCATATCAGATGCTTCAGGGGCTGCTGTTCCACTTCTGTCTTCACTTACACACACCTTGCGTAACATTACAGAAACATGGCCGACTTGGGACTGAAGCCTTGCTTATACACCTATACAGGCAGAATACAGCCCCCCTCCACTTACACCTCCCACCAAAGCTCCCACATCAAACAGAATGAAACATTCATTCTATACGTCATCCATTTGGCCGAGACTGGTATCGATTCGTCCATATGTATTCATAATTCAAGTACAGTGGCTGCTCTCCCCCCCTTACCCCTAACTGTTCCTTGTTTCCTTCGCTCTCTGGCTCTGTTTTGCTGAGATCACCTCGGGATAAACCAAACTATATGAGATACCTTTGATTTCCTTGTGCTTCCCTCTAGGTGAATATTATTCCCAACTGGGAGGACCAGCCTGATATTTTGTGCAGATAGGAGATTTTGTTAAAAAATACATACATATATATATATATATATAAATAAATAAATAAATAATAACAGGTAGTAGTAGACAGGTAGTAGTGGTGTTTAGTGTCTAGCCGCTGAGCAGGTACAGGTAATTGGGTGGGAAACACTTTGTTAGATGCATGCTAAATATAGAATAGCCAAAAGCATGGTATCAGGAGCAGTGAGACCATAGATTAACCTGACATACACCAAGCTTTAAATAAGTAGTAATAATAAAAAAAAAAAGACACCAAGTTTATTTCAGTACACCTAACACTTGCGATCAAGCAATCCTTACAATGCGATCTAAGTGCAATAGATATATAATTAAGATCAAAAGAGAACAGATCTACCAAGCACATGTAGGTTAATAGTACATAATGTATCACTACTTTATATAGTGTCTAATTTAAATGGAAAAATGGTCAGTAATCCATAGCATGCACATAAAGCTATTTACAGTGGTTTTCTGAAAACAAACCAAATAAAATGGTATTGGTCATAGTTTACTTTAAAGAAATGTGGCATTCATGTTAAGGATAAAACTTCATACTGAAAGAGCCTTTAAGCCATGTTAAGCAGATGGGTAATATATTCCAGTTTGTTTGTTTGCATGCCATTATATTAAAATTCATTCACTTGTTTTAAGTCACAAAAAGCCAAGTAAACCTAGCAGGAGAAAGAGGCTCATGTCTGTTATGACAACTGGATTCATCCACTTCTGTTACCAAGTACGCTGACATGGCTGATAAGAACAACATGTTGTACAAACCTCTAGTCTTCCAGTGTCTGGCTGGAAACCACGTGCCGGGTCCTCAGTGGTCACACGACACTGGATGGCAGAGCCGTTGATCCGAATCTTATCTTGCTTAAGGCCCAACTCAGGCAGACTGCGACCCTCACACACTCGCAGCTGAGCATGTACCAAGTCCACACTTAACAAGGAAAACACAAGAGGAGAAAGTTATACAGCTTACAGTTACAATACCAGGGATAAAACATGTCTGCCTAGTATGGTTTTAATAGGCCAATTTTCTACATAATTATGGCCATAAACTTTAAATGCCCTAAAAGTAGATGAAGGAAAACTTAAATGATACCTAATACTTTAACATCTTGTTCAATATACCATAAAAACTGGGATTTCAGACAATTTTTTTTTAAGTTTTCATGCCTTCTTCAAAGCCTGTCTTTCTAAACTCCTGCAGGTGGGTTGCACTGTGGAGACATTCACACCTGCAGTAAAAGCTACAAGATAAAAGGTTGTCATCCTGTTCTGCCACCTTCCAATTATATCATCCAGAGGACGGAGAGAAAAGAGACACAGGCAGAAAGAGATAAAATGGAGAGAAGTTAATGGTTACAGACAAAAATCTAGTGGGACAATGTGAGTGCAATAAGATAGATACAAACAGATTGTGAAATCTCAAACAGCCTGAAATACCATAATATTTGCACAGCATGACTCTCCTGCTGTGAAATAATATAACTGTATCCGATTGTGACAGGGGTCCTGTGTGAAATGTGTATGTTTTCCCTTTGTATATGTGGGTTTCCTGCACAAGAATCATATCCTTCTCATAAAACAAAAGACATTTTAATTGGGTGACTAACGTAAAATATATAATAAATTCCAAGTGCAAGTGTGAACTTATTTCTGTCAGTGGCTGTAAAGGACTGGTGATGTATATAGGCCTTCCCCCTGCCAACATTTTACTTAATAAGCAAGAGGATCGTGCACCATCCATGATCCTAATTATAATGTGATTTGAAATGACAAACTAGAATTAATATCACATTGTTGCATGTCCTCCCTACCCAGAGAAGTCACTCCTTCAAGAGGCTAATAAGAATTCATTAAATGAATATGACCTTAATCTTTTATCAATATTAAAGTGAATGTGAATTGAAGTAATGACTTAAAGGATTTTCAAAGGTAATAAAAAAGGCAGATGGTGCAAGGCAAAAACTCCCATTGAAATATATATATATATATATATATGAGCAAGTTTGGGCTATATTTATTAAGTAAATTAAAAAGTCACCAAACAGGTAATTATCTTTCAGTTGTTGGTTTTCAACTTTATAAAATAATCACAATGTCGTAAGGATTTCTAACTGAGAAACAGTGAATAAATATTAAAAGCAAAAAGTGGGCTGAAATCAGTACAGGATTACACAAGTTCACCCAACCAGACAATAATAGGAAGCTATAATTCTATTAGCAATATGCTGGAGGAGGGAATCAGAGTGCTTAAAGCTGTTTGTGTTCTGATTACACAGACTCTAGTTTTCATAAGACAAGAGAAAGATGATCCAGTACTCAAATGGCTTTGAGGCAAAATTTAACAACTGCTTACTCCAACAGATTTCCGACGCTGCTAAATGAAGAACAAACTGCAAAGATCCGTTTCTGTGCATGAGTATGTGTGTGCTTGCTGATGCTCATTAAACCAGCAACATAAAGACAACACATTTAAAAACCATAGAGCAAATGTAATGCATTTCACTGAATTTATCAATGAATCACGTGCTCAAGCAGCTCCTTCACACATATGATTGCATATGAGAGGTTTAGTAGTACTTACAGCCTTTGCCCCACCACATACACACAAACACAAAGGGAAAACAACCCTGCAAACAAACATTTCTTCTCCTAGTAACATTAATTCTTCACTACAGTGTCACACTGAAGTCTCAAGATATTACATTGTATTTGTTCTATTGGGATTCAGTTGACATTCTTCACACTCATAATGAGACCGTAATAAAACATTAACTGCTAGTTGGCGCACACTAGCGCCCTACCGCACACCTTAGACATAATTTCGATATGAGCTTTTACCTGAGTACTACTGCCATCATAATCAATTGTATTCATTAGTTTGCAAATTATTAATACTGATAATTGCTATATATATATATATATATATATGAATGTCTTTAAAAAGAAAAGAAAAAAACTCAAGAAAATTACCAAATACCAGAAAAAAGAAAAACTGTTGCATAATAAACCAAATGGACCTTTTCTAAGAGATCAATTTAATATTTTGACTTCAAAGGAACCAAATTTAATGATGAGAGTGTAACAAGTATAAAGTAGACAAAAACAATATTTTTAAATTATTATATTAATTAAAAGCATCCTTTATCACCTGAAACTAATGTAATAGTAGGACATGCACACAGTGCCTAAAGCTATGATCTAAATGACTAATTCGAAGCAGTGTAATAAAAACAAAGTGTCTGCCTGAACATGGTCATAAATACATTATTCTTTTCTACCATGTTTTGCCCTCTGGCAGGTGCTACATCAAAACAACAAATTAAAAAAATGGGACAGTAACTGATTTTAATTAAACATCAGCACACAGGGTTATTGTTTTGAAAAGCAAAAAGACAACCCTTATGAAATGAAACATCCACATCTAAAAAAAAAGTACCTCATGTCATCCAATTTTGAAGAGGCTTTAAAGGTTTTTTAAACTTGCACAAATCCTCAACACTTTTAAAGGGCGTCATTTATGTATATAATGAAAACAATACCCAAAAACAAAGTCTAATAAAGCAAACTTAAGGGGTGCACAGATTTACCCATAAAAATAAAATAAAAAATAATAATAAATAATTAAAACAGACTTAATAAATCCAGAATTATTTGTTTTTTGGCCATGAGAAAAAGAAACTATAGTTTGTGAAGTATGAAGCATCCCTATAGTAAACTCTGCAATAAAGTAATGTGCATTTTACAGTCTGGTTTAAAAATAAATAATACAATAAGTGAAAATCTCACAAACAATTGACTTTATGCAGTAGCACAGGTGGAAGGAGCTGTTGATGAAACAAAAGTCGATAAAGCATTATTATGAGTATAAGGTTAATACTCATGTCGTGGGAATGAAAAAGCTTATCCCCATCACTGTGGGAATATTTTCAATTTTGTCTTGCAGATAACCGTGGAATTACTGCTGTCCCCATTCTTTCAGATAAGGGCTACAAGGCATCAGCCCAGGAAACAAAACAGCATGCATGGCAGCATAATGTACAACAAGGTAGCAATGTTGTACAATTCAAACACACAACTTAGTTGGAAAAAGCTTGTATAAACTTAAATGATCAGATTAATCTGTTCAAACTGTACAAGAAATGAATTTGCAAATATAACAGCAGAGCTGTCTCAAGGGAAACTGGAACCTCATACTGCAGGTTTATGTAGGTGTTAAATCATAGAGAGAGAGAGAGAGAGAGAGAGAGCAAGAGAGTGCGAGAGAGAGAGAGATGACAGCAAAACAGATGAGCCTGCAAAGCTCAGAAGTGGAAAAGCACAAGGAGTGGAGCTGAGAACTAGATATGTGGGGGTGGGAGGGGTTTGATGTATTCACACTGATTTTCTATTCCATTTTAATTGCCAGGCAGAAACATATGCAGTGGCAGAATGAAGGACTAGTATCAGTCCAAATAAGTTAATTCAGACACAAGCGTGTGAACACTCAATACATGAAACAAATGCAGGCTTAATCTCTGATCAAAACCCTGAAGGCCTGGCCGTCATATCCCCATTGGCTAGGTTTGACCAGACATTAAAAGATGTCTGACATGGTAACACACTCTGCAGTGTACAGCTGACTGCACTTCAGCAGTCATCCCAAATGCCAGCATAGATCTCTGATCTCCAGCCAGCAGCTTAGTACAGATGCTCAGTCAAACCAGTTTGTTTAAACAGTCAGATCCCCCCTCTGCTATTTACTGATCACTGGTTTAGATCTGCCAACAAATGCCTGCTGTTTCAAACAAGACCCATGTGTGCCCACACACCCACACAAACATTTGTAAAAGTACTTTTTTTGAAGATTCAATATTAATTGTGGTTCATTGCAGTTGCATAATACCAACCCTATACCCTTCAGGTGTACATGTCAAAGTACCAGACATGTACAAATGTCAGTGTCAGATCAGCTTGGAGAAGAAAAAAAAAAGGCAATTTAATTTCAAATCTTTTTACTCAAAATCCTTTAATTTGACTTTTGTTTTTTCCTTTATTTCTCTTAGAATATAAAACACAGCACTGATTCATTCACACTACACAGCAGAGGTATGTCTGTACCAGCTCTGAAGCCTTCACAAAGCTGGATATCAAGGGATTAAACCCCCGATGGGTAATGGTGGAATAGTAAAGCTGAATCATTCATCATATTGAATTGTCACCCATACTCAACTGCACATAGGAAACTGAGCTGTAAAAAAGAAAAGTCAGCTCAAGCCATCCCTGTAGAACACCAATCAAACCTAATAACTAATTATGAATCAACTATCAAACTGCAGCCTAAAATTTAAAAAAAAAGAATCAATATTTGACTGTAAATGGTTTTGATGTGTTAATGCCTCAGTTAATGCCCTGATGGGCTCTAAAAGCATCCGTCCAGCTGACTCATTTTTCTTAGTCCTGCACATAAACCTTCATATCAATCTCTCAGCCTAATGTCCTTGTCTAATCTCTCCCTGACAACAAACGACCCACTACAAATGAGCGCCCGCAATTTAGCACCAGCACAGACTAATTAGAACCCCATTAGCAAAAGCACCCGAGACAGCCCACCCACAAACCTGAGCAGAAAACAAGCACAAACGCAGACAGAAGGAGAAAAAAAAAAAATTAAGTCACTGCTTATGCAGTGACCATGAAACCAAATCCAAAATCCTAAGCATGTCATGATAATTCAAGCAGTAAATTAGCCTATTCATGGAATCATCAAAAAACATACTACATTGATTATAAAGATAACACAAAAACAGATGTGCAGATAGATTAAGAGCCACTTTTCCCTTTATTTACTTAGGGAATAAAGTATACATAACATACACCAACAGTGCCATTAAATGAGTACATAATTCATTGCCTCCTGTGCACAACAGTCATATAATATACCTTTAAACCCAGCTTTCATGAAAAAACAGATTGTTTCAAAGAGTGCGTTAACTCATTGGTTATATATTTGGCTAAATAAGTTGTGCTTAGTTGCTTAGTCATAATGTGGTGGATATAAATTATTGGAACACACCTGCTGGTCATTAAATTTACATGTTTTCATTGCATCATTGTAACCTAATGCACATAGTGAAGGTATGGCCTGATAAGTTCGGCCTGCTCAAAGCACTGACCTCACACTTATTAAATGGGCTTGGGATAAACCAGAATGTAGTTTGCAAGCCAGGCATATGCATTTATAATTCCTCCTATGATACATCATCTTTAAAAACTACGCCAGCTGTATTGGAAAGTTTCACAATAGGTGGTTTTAAAAAAAATTTAAAAAAATAAATTAATTAAAAAAAACATGAACGCAAGATTTCACGTCTCGATAGACGCATTAGTATTCACAATGGTTAAGTCCAATGCCTGGTTTCTTACTCAAAAAAAAAAAAAAAAAAAAAAAAAAACACAACATGGTACATAATCCTAGCTAGTTTGCAACTGTACATTTAGATTAGGCTTTAATGTATGAAGCCTCAAAAAGAACAAATTGACCTTAGAGGAGAATAAAACTGTAGCTCACCAAGTCCATTTCCATGTACTCTGCACTGTGTGAAAGAATCTACTTCTATGATCTTTGTTCTATGAAAAAGCAGCACTGCTTTATCATAGAACTTCTTGAAGTCTGTTATTTTCTGTTTAATGCATCATTCATGCATGTTCATATTTGCTGTGGTTAAAAATAAGTTCAAAATCAAAGTTCTTACCATTTTAAAGAAAATAAGCCATGCAACAGACATGTCTTAGTGTTGCTGCTGATCAACACACCATGGGTTTTAAATTTTAGATGATTTGGAAAAGCATACAAACAAATTAAACAAAAACAAATTATGCAATTTAGAGCAACAAACCACTGCTGGAGGATAAAAACAATCCAGAAACTAACTGCCTGAAAATTATATTATTACTGCTTCGCTAATATTCCATGTTTTGTTTGCTTTTAAAACCCAGAATCATAATTTCCACTTCTAAATAACCTTTACTGATGTAGTTAATATTGACCAATACAGGTAAAATAGAACCGTGACACACCACATGGACAAAATAACCTTTTTCTCCTATTCTAAGCAAGTTTCCCCTTGTGCAGCTGTTAACATATTCAACTCTTTTGGGAAGGCTTTCTACAGGATTTAGGAGTACATCTGTGGGAATTTTGGCTTTCCCTTAAACACTTCAACAAAGCTGGAAATGATACTTTCTTGGCTAGGTGTTGAATTATGTATACACATAGAAACAATCTAATGAAACACTTAGATTTGATAATTTAGAGTCGTTTCAATACTTTTGCCCATACAGAGTATTTAATTCATGTAGATTAGTACATGGCGTAACTGACACAAAACAGAGGTAAAGGGTAAATAACCAGACTCCTCTTACACAAATACAAATCATTTAAATGATTATTGGTGTTTAATGACTCAGATTGCACAGAACCAATAAAACCTAAATGAATTCTGGAAACGGATGTTATAATGGAAGGTAAATGTCAGAACTGTATTGCATTAAACAACGAAAGCATAACTGATCCATAAAACATGAATAACATTTACCCAGAACACAAACTGTAGCCCATTGCAACACTGCAATTTACATTTTTTGGTCCTTCAATCTCAAGGTCATAAATACTGAAATGATGGAAGCAAGAACAAAATAAATACAACAATAAAACGGCTGAAAACCACACATTCTACACTTCAAAAAAGATAAATTGATAGAAAAGAATGTTTGCATTACACTAGGTGATGTCAAGAAGTCCTAACTGACGGCCGTGCATCTGGCAGCAGCATGTCTCAGCTGTCTGGCTCTGTTTATTCAGCGTAGTTGGTGCTGATAAACGGTGTCATTCAGCTCATTTTCTGTGCATCAGTAACCCAGCAGGCTCGAAGGAAAGGACAACTTGCCAGCTGCCAAGTGGTTGTCTACTTTGCTTATTGAAAAATATATCACTATCCTCAAAGTGATGCAAAGATCGGTAGTTTCCAAAACAAGGATTCTAATAACTTAAAAATCAGATATTATAGTCTCATTTTCCAAAAAAAAAAAATCACAATGAATGTTGGACAAATGACTAACCTGCAACACTGAAAATGGAAAGCTGGCAGGTTGTAAGCATGCTGAGCTAGAACAAATGTCTTGTGTTCAGATTACTAAAAATACTGTAAGTGAGAAGAGCCAAGCTGATAACGAAGATGAACATAATAGTCTGAAGTGGATGATTTTCTTTTTTTAATTCTATCTAAATCTTCTCCTAAACCAGTGACAAACCAAGCAACTTCATGCTGACCCAGGATGCTGCTTAAACTGCCACTTTTTTCTAATAAATCTTGTGCTGTTGAGAAGCAAAAGTGTATTTTTGAGGACATTACATTATTTAAAATGCAAAGTGAGCCTGCTATACAATGATCGAGGGATGGTAAGATTTCTCTTACCAACAAGCCTCTAGCTAGAATGGTGTGTTATCTGTTTTAAAAATGAAAGCCAAGTACCAATAAAGCTAAAATGTTATGAAAAAAAGTTATAAGCTTTGTCTCAAATTGCATTCTGTTACCCTACACTCCACAGACCACTCCTCACCCTTTAGTGCCCAAGCTACATTAAAAATACAAAAACAGACCCATTTAGTTTGATTCACACTCTCAGTGGACTTCATACTGCAAGCTTAATCTTTGTACTTTCCTTTTTTGTTACTCCAAAAGGAAAAAAAAATTAACAAACACGTCGTCAACGCTAAATGCTTTTGAGCTTTAAAGCTTGTGAATGCCAAATGTCTCATCCCACTTTAACATGAATTGGTGGCATGTGGCTAATGTATTTCTATTACCATGTCCTTTCTAAATACTATACAAAAGTGCAATGTGACGTTTACATATTTTAGCAGCTGCCCAAGACTTGGAGAGGGGTCAACAAAATTATGTAAGAATTTCAGATATGGGCTTTAAAGTAATAAAATCTTGTGTGAAGTTTTGTAACATTTTTTTCTTCATTTTCATTTTTTCAGTCAACTGCAATTACAGTGCATTTACTCCATCAGTGCATTATGATGCAGATAAGCTTTTATTAGCCTAGTTGAAATGTACAATATACTTCAATGCATTTGTTATAGAAAGAATGCAAGTAGTCTATAACTAAAAATCAATTATTTGGCTAAAAGTACAACTCATGCAGATACACAGCTTGAATTCTGCAGTAAACAGTATATTTT
Organism: Corydoras sp. C115; assembly: GCA_019802505.1. NCBI lineage: Eukaryota > Metazoa > Chordata > Actinopteri > Siluriformes > Callichthyidae > Corydoras > Corydoras sp. C115. Next base: position 3,298,767 of record JAFMOC010000045.1, read on the forward strand.
GGGTCTGCTGCTGTTAAATGAATATGACTCACGTTGCAGCGGGAAGTCACATTACTTTGGCTGGAGAATTGCCTGGTTTCTGCTTCAGAAATGATTCACACAATGAGACAACAAAAGTACAAAAAGAATTAAGCCTGATGTTGCTGGAAGCACAGCCAAACCTTTGTTTTTAAAATCACTGAATTAGTCCAATTTCAGAACTCATTTAACTTCTATTTCAGATCAAAGTTTTAGTGTTTCATTACAATTATTTTATATACATTTCATAAGATAAAATTGGTTAATAATTGGGAAGTTGTTTGAAATTAGATATTAAATATAAATACTTAACAACTTAAGTACTTACATAAAAAGGACCAAAACTAAGGGAGTACTTACTAATATTTAATAAATAAAAAACAAAAAGTGAATAAAAAAAAATACATTTAAATATATATTTAATACTTATTTTAATTCAGCAAAATAAATACATAAACAATTAGACCAATATGTTTATGTACTGAAAAGTTAACCATAATGCACTTTTCTATTATATGTTAATAAAAATATGTCAAGGCAAGACTAGTGACTAATAGAGCTTCCCATATTATACAACTAACCACACTGGAGGCACAGCTCAGCATCAGAGAATGTAGAATGAATAAAGAAGTAACGCACATGTAAATTAACCAACTGACAGAGCAAAAGGGAGAGCAGCTGTAGCCATATGATCAAGAGGAAAAAACAAGTTGTTGGACCTGCCACCCTTAAACAGGTGGAGATGATCCAATTATGCATTGTGAACCATGATGAGATTTTTTTTCAGTACAGCTGGCATCTCCCATTATCAATTCAGTGATGCAAAATGGAATGTGGTGGCTGAAGGTAATTGATCTTAATGTTACCAACTGAAGGTCATTGTACAAATGCAGAAATCAAGAGAGGATGTGAATGAAGATTAGTTAAGACACATCTAGCATCCAAAAGTAAAAACACACATCAATGTAAAGATCACAATCACAAATAAACACACGTTTTCATTACATTTGTTTTTTAGAATAAAAATTACAATAATAAAATACCTTCTCAAAAAAACTGCAAAAAAAAAAAAACTGCAAAAAAAAAAAAAAAAAAGAAAGAAAGGACAAAGAAAAACTGAATGTACAGATTTTACTTCAGTGCAAACCAGCTGATTTACCTTTAATATGCTTTCATAAGCTCAGCCGTCAAGCAGATTGTGTGACTCAGTAGAGTGAAAAATAAGTAAGCCTAGAGGTTAAGGGCAGGATATCTAGCCTGTGGGCTGAAGTCAATGTTTGGAAATGCTAACAGTCCCTAACACAAGCAATTGGGCTTGGACTTTGAAGCTGTCAGGTCTCATTCGGGACACTATTGTAAGTGACGAGACAAGACAGACATCAGTAATGAGACTACAAGAGATGGTACCTGCAAACGGCCACTAAGCCAAAGCGCAGTCAGAAAGGTGAGTTCAGTTGTATGTAAAGACTGATAAACTCACATAATTAACTACATCAACAATATGAACAAATGACGTATTATTTGGAAAATAAAATAATGATAAAATTTTATACAAAATCAGTCCATTTGTATTCGGGATTAAGTCCTTCAGTCTTTTTTGTATTTGAAGTTTACAAACCTAACAAGCGCACAATGATCGTTACAATTCTGAATTAAATCACTATTCAAAAGCATCAGAGAGAGGGGGAAATGTGTACATTACAGGTGTCAATGACTAATCAATGCTAAATTACTTGCTGCAAAAATCAAGAGTTCCAAATTGAAACAAAATGCAAGTCTCACTCATTTTCCAAACAACAAGTAGAACTACTCTTGTAACCATGTAAGAGTCTGCTAGTACTCAAATCCCACATGGTTTTTAAAAATGCAGAGAAGTGAGTGCAGATGAATGTGAAGCATGACAATCATGAGGAAAGAGAAAAAAATTAAATTGCAACCACTGTTCTTGGATTTAATTGCACAAATCCTCTTGTGCATCATTAAAAAGTGAGGCAAGCATGAGTGGTTCTGTCTTCACATAGCAACTGTGGGTCTTAGGCTTACGATCGGGGTGGGGGGGGGTCTTAAAGGAAAGGATTTTGGAAGGGGAGTTGGGGTTGGTCTCTTTGGTGGGCTCAGGGCTCTGGCTTTTAAATTGGGCTGCTTTTTGCTAGTTTTTCTTGTTTTTAAACTATGTGGCCAAACTATCCTATAGATTAATATTTTCAAATGAAATCATGCTAGCCATTACACTAGTTATTAATCTTAATATCCATAAGAATTAAAAATGAACTCAGCATTTGCTTCAAGAAACTCCTAAATGAGAAATGTAATGCTTGCATACTCGAGTCGAAACTCTGTAATCAGAAATATTATCAACCAAAACTTTAAAAAGAGGATTCAACACAGTTTGTTTCAAAAGCACACAAAAAGTGAAACAGTCATCTCATGCTCAGCATTACATGGTTGAATTTCTTTCTTTCCAACATAAAGATTAGCAAGAGTTAAGGAAAAAAAGTGAAATGTAGAACTGAGGTGATGATTTTGATGCTGTAAGACTCATTCGGGTTTTATCCTGTATTGTGCTCCAAATAGTTCTTTACAGTCGCAGAACTTTAAACAATTAATCAACACTCTTCATTAATTGTAAATTGTTAAAAAAAAAATAATAAAAAAAAAAAAAACCTCATCTATGAAGACAGCACAGACAGTAATTTGCATATATCCAAATACACACAACAAATGCAGTTCAATGAACTTTTTCAAATTCCAATAAAATTAACATTTCATCCACTGAGGAGCCAGAACCCAATTTAATCCCCATTAAGAGATTTTGATTCATGCTCAGTTTCATTAATTTACTAAGGCCATTGGTGAGAACATTCAGTTACATCCAGCAAACGTAACAGAATTAGCATCTTCTGAACATTTTTGCATTCTGAGTACATTTTAGCTCAAGTCATTTAAACAGCATATTGTACCCTGGTGTTTGGAAGGACAAGTGATCAATGAAGAAACTCATTGTGGTCAATAACCTGGTCATACATTCAGTTACTCAGCTGACTTCATTTTATTGCCACAATGTTACTGAGCCTTGACTGAACTAAGTGAAGCAACCCCAGACCATTACACACAATGTCCATACGGTGATGTTTTTTGCTCAGACAGTGCAGAGGTAGATGCAACATGGCAGTTAGTTTAATAACCACCAGCATATTAAGTTCCTGGCCCAGAGACCACATTAAAACCCTTTAATGCTCTGCACTGACCTGTAAATACCTGAACATAGAACAATTGTATTTGGGGAGTCAAACTCAATACAGCTGCATAACTATATATGAAAAGGCCTAACCATCAAAATCTACATTTTAACACTCGGCAATAAATAAGAATGAAGGAACCATTTACAGTGACAGACGGACGCAAGCACCATCTCCCTAGTTAAAGAGGGAAATGAATTTATAAAGAAATTTACTGTTTCCCTCAGTCAGACCTACTTCTTCCCCTGCCTAATTTCCCCTCAGGACTCTAGGGAACAACGAAAATCCTTTAAAAGCATATGATTTCATTAGCTTCTCAGCTGATTGGAATTTTTTCCTGTATCTAAAAGCATGCATATCAAATCAGCCCAAAGATGAAATGTCGCACTGGGAAAAATAATAACGTTGCGCAAAGCGTTTAAAGTCATTTCATAGTTATGTGCCTTTACTTGCTGCCTTACAAAATGTCATGGAATATTTTGTCGAGCTGTTTCTTTTCTCAGGTTACAGTAGAACACACATCTGGTCCAATCTAAATGTCACACATTCGGTGTACAACGAGATGAAGCATGAGATACAGTAGTCACTTGTGTTCAGGAATGACAAGCACACTTAAGTGGCTCATAGACTGCTATACTTTTACCTAATGTAGATGTGTGAAGTGACAGTTTGGTGTGATTATAGCTTTCACTTACTCTGTGACTTCCTCTGTAACTGTGTGTTCCACCTGGAGACGGGAGTTGACCTCGATAAAATAGTGTTTCCCATTTTTATCCACCAAGAACTCCACTGTTCCAGCATTCTCATAACCAACCTGTGAGGGCAAGAAAAGGCCAACTTAGGTATTCATATTTAATTACTAGCGGATGTACCATTGGCTTAATTGCCCCTGTAGTTGGTCTACTAGACCACGAAGACAATTCATACTTTATAACGACTGTCCTCCACATCGATAGTAGCATCATCTCTGTTAGCTAAAAGAACATGTGTACCTTCTGGATTTTTATTTTTTTATGAAAGTAACCGAGGCCTCACATTTTATTAGAAGTAAAAATATAACTGGACCCTCCAGGCAACGAGATGATTAAACATTTAGAGCTGACCTTTAAAACTGCCAGATGGCTGGGAGTGTGATTATAAGAAGAAGAGGAGGCTCAAGCAGGCATCTGCACAGCAGGTGGTTTGTTGCCAGGTCATTTTTTAATACACAAAAAAAAAAAAAAAAAAAAAAAAAAAAAAATCCATAGAGGTCTCTCATAATCCAAAACACATACTCATAGAGCTGATCCAACTGATCTGTGGATCTGACTTGCCAACTCGTCTCACTGGTGTGCACGCGCAATCGGGCCACATGGCTCAGCTCAACCCCACAATCAGCCAGAACCAACACAATGCCTAAACACCCCCCAGATAAATGAATTATCCATGTGCGATTTCCAAATCGCTAATGAACCATTCAGCTGAACTGGTTTCATTTTAATGCCACATGCTGCAGTTAAAAGTTCTAAGAGATGCAGGCTCGGGTGAAACATGATTTAACTAAAAAATTTATACGTTAAAAAAATTAAAAGACTGTAATCTGTTAGAGTAAACAATTAAATGCTTTATTGTATATATATATATATATATTCTTTTAAATTTTTTATTTTTTTTTAAACTCAACCAGCACATAAAAATTAAACATTCCCACACATGGATTGGCCACCACAGAGTGCAGACCTCAACCCCATTGAGAATATTTGGGATCTTGTTGAAAAATTAATGCAACACTGGAAGGAAAAAAAAAATCTTGTGACATTGCAGAAGCTTATTGAAACAATGCCACAGCAAATGCATTCCGTAATCAAAGCTAAAAATGATCCAACAAAATATTAGAGTGTGTGAATTTATTAGTGGTGACTTTTTTGGCCAGGTAGTGTATCAGATGATACTGTAGAAAGACTGAGAAAGTTACATCAAACCTGTTAATAAATAAAACAGTGGGTAAAAGGACATAATTAAGGAGGACATCTTGTATGCAAATAGACTCAACTCCACTCTAATCATTTATTCATTCAGTCACTTCCTAATACATTTATTATAATCATGTAGGGAGATAGCAGAGCTTTCTGACCTGTGAGTGTTTCAGAAGAGAAAGGCAGAAATACACCCAGAATGGTTCAGCAGTCTATTTATCCAGATACCGTATTTACACCAGACATGTGTGTGTGAAGTGGTAATCTAAAATAATGTCTATTGGACTGTGGGAGCTCCCAGACAAAGTCCATGTATATTAGGAGAACATGCATACTTCATACAGGACCTTGTCTGATGTTACATGGAAATGGTTCAGAGTTTGTTAGAAACCAGCTATGTGCGCTGGTTTTTCTTAAGATTTGGGCTTGCTTGGTCCACTCACTGCCTGCTGTAGAAAGACATCCTAGCAGGGAAGCAAAGACCTCCGGAACTACAACCGGGTTTACAAAGAATTCAGAATGCAATGCAAATCATCTTGTCTGGTTTCATCCAATATTCTTCATATCATTTTACCTTCCATAATCACCTCTGGTTTGCTCATTTTTGGTCAAGCTTATAAGAAAACTGCTCAGCAACAGATTCCATTTTCAAAATCACTATATAAATGAATAAAAAAAAATAAAAATTCAATTGACATAAACCCTTAAGTGATCAAACGTCCTATATGGAACACGTCTGGTTATTTGATCAACATGATGCAATTCATGACTAATTTAAATTATGACTAAATTATTCTTAAAATAAACTGATAAAACTGATAAAACTCAAAGCTGATACTAGAGGGCATTAGCAGGTAACATTGTGATCTGACCATTTTATACAGTAATAAAACCAAAATTGTGATTTAGTATTGCGAGCAAGGAAGCCTGTTGGTTGGTTTGTATACATCTTGTTTAACTAAATACATTTAAGGTCAAAACAAACATCACAATATCATAATACATTTTAGTTGAATAGAAAAATTCATAATAATAAATCAATACATTTTCCCAAATATCTTAGATTAACATCTCTGATAATCTGCAGATGGTATTTATTTCCATGTTCATTTTTAACGAAATTTGACAAAAAAAAATGTAATAAATGTTTGGTCCAAAAGACAGTCCCAATAAAAATACTACTGATTAGTACTTAGTGATTCCACCAGAACAAGAAATGAAAAGTTTAAGAAGGGTGGAGGGTAAGAGACGCAAGGAGCTGAGCGAGGACAGATGGCATTCCACTGCCTCGAACTGCAAGAGGGAATGGGGACAAGGGAAATGAGTAATTACATGTTTCACAGCTGGATACAATTTGTAATTACCTCATAGCATCCACAGCATCAACTATTCAGGACAATATGAAATCGATATAAAAATAATTTAAATGTTAATTAAAATAGTTTTTGTATTTTACATAAATATAGCATTAAGAATAATACTTTTTACAAAAAACTAAATATTGGAAAGTCATTCTTTACTATAGGTAATATACTACATTAATAAGAAACTTAAACATAAAATTATATATATATATATATATATACACATACATATACACATACAGTATATATATAAAAAGTGATACAGCATAACAATGTTGGCCTGCCACCTAAAAACATGTATTTAAAAATAAACACACCAATAAACTGAAACTTTAACAATCAGTACTATATGACAACCAGTTTTTCACTTGATATTTGGTGCCATAGAAACAAATCTGGCTATTACACGTTTAAGGTACTGAACAAAATACGACAGGTTTATGAAACTAAAGCATCTTTAAGATAAAAAGAACTATATAAATATAAAAACTACAGAACTGTTGATTTAAACCCCAGGACTGGCAATTTGTCAAGGCCTTAAGACCAGGGTTACTTAAACAGCATGACTTCTAATTTAGATAAGAGCCAAGTGAAAAAATAAATAAAATATTGCTCATTGTGGAGGTTGGAAGACCATATGTGCAAAAATATTTTACTGGATATTTTTAAGCAAAGTTTAAGTTTAAGCAAAGAAATAAATATTGCAGAAAAATCCAAATGCACCAGAACAAAGTCTAGATAAGGTTTGTCCCAAGATTAAGATCCTAAACCAGTGTTCAGAAACTTCATTACTATGGCAACTAAAACAATCAGGAGTCGGATTACTATTAAACTGGTCAAACACCTTTGTTTTAACTCCGATCCCCTCAATTAAATCATTCATTCATTCATTATCTCCCGCTTTATCCTCTATTAGGGTCGCGGTGGGGCAGATAGACCCAGGACAGGGTGCCAATCCATCGCTGGGCACACACTCACTCACACAGACACACTCTAAATGGGGCAATTTGGAGAACTCAAATTGACTTGATCCATGTTTTTGGACTGTGGGACGAAACCAGAGAACCCGGAGGAATCCGACGCGGACACGGGGAGAACATGGAAACTCCACCCAGATGGGGATTCGAACCAGGAATCCCTAGCACTGAGAGGAGAACAGGCTAACCACTAAGCCACCGTGCCGCCCTCAATTAAATTAGTCACTCAATAATATGTTTCTATTTATGACAATAAACTAAAGAAATGACCAGTGGCATCATTTTTGGCAGAACAGCAACAACAAAGAAGCAATTCCACAATATGCCCTTAAAAATGAATAAATATGTACCTTTGGGACATAGATTTCTGTACCGAGTAAACATTCATCACACTGCGCTTTATCACAGATGCCTCAGCAGGGACCAAACAGCAAAGCCTAACAGCACCTCAATGCACAATATAACTTTGGCACATTATTCGTTTCCTAAAGGCTCCTCAAATCATTTTTACCTTCCTCTCTTTCTCTGATGCCCCGAAACATTATGAAAACACCAGGCATTTCTCAAGGGTAAGCCACAATTAAGTCGGTCTGTTGTTGCTCTGAGCATCAACTCAATTAGGCTACAAGGTTCAAAGAAGAAACCAAGAGAGACATCAGTGAAGAAATAATACAAGAGAAGGAAGCCAATATCTCTGAAGGTCAGAGAGCCAGGGTAGACAAATAAATAAATAAATGAGGGAAGAAAGGGGAGAAAAAAAAAAAGAAGAGGCATGGACAAAATCATTATAAAATATTGCAGCTGGGGTCACTGTCGTTCTTAATGCCTGCAGTATTTAATCCCCCCCACCCCTCAGTCATAGCAGGCCCATGCCACATATTCTCTGTGCATACTTTTAGACATTTTACCCTGTTTAATGGTCAGAATCACCACATCATTCATGTGATGGATTAATTTTAAGCACTGCGTAATGCTTTTTTCTGGTGACAGTATGTTAGTGTATTGCAAATGCCTGGTACAAAAGTATAGAAAAGATTGTTTTAATATTAGAGCTGATCAGTGTGACACACTTGCATGTAAATGTTGCAGTTCCACAATCACAAGTGTCTTGAGCAAAATCTACTTACTACATGCTCAACCCTTAAAGTAGAGCATTCCCAGTCATCAAGTAAAATAAGTTTATTATTAATAGTATTAGCTGCACGGTGGCTTAGTGGTTAGCACGTTCGCCTCTCAGCACTAGGGATTCTCGGTTCGAATCCCCATCTGGGTGGAGTTTCCATGTTCTCCCCGTGTCTGCGTGGGTTTCCTCCAGGTTCTCCGGTTTCCTCCCACAGTCCAAAAACATGGATCAAGTGAATTGAATTCTCAAAATTGCCCCATATAGAGTGTGTTTGAGTGAGTGAGTGTGTGCCCAGCGATGGATTGGCGCCCTGTCCTGGGTGTATCTGCCCAGCGCCCGAGACGTTCTGCCCTGGATGGGCATGGGGAACCCCACCGCGACCCTAATAGAGGATAAAGCGGGAGATAATGAATGAATTAATTAATAGTATTAAAATAAGTTTCTCATTTCCAACATCTTATCATTTCAATACATGCAGTAAACCTGGTTTAATTAGCAGTAAGGTTACATTCAAATATAATTTAGCAGTGTGGTTTGATCAGGCTGAATGATCAAACATGGCATTTACATTTTTCTGATATGAGCTGGTGATGAAACATAAAGGCCGGATTTCCATCTCATTTTTTGGCTGTTGGCATCTTACACTGCCTACACATCAAAAAAATTAAAAGAGCCACCGAAAATCAAAGGGTAGATACCACCACAAAGAAAAGATTGTACTTAAAGAAGGGCTTTAACTCAAATGTAAATGGATCTGTAATTAGTATTGGGTAATTAATGGTCTCTCTCTCACATTAGATTCTACAGTAACCTTTTAATTATTGGCCTGCAATATTTCTACAGGTACAAAATTTCACTCACCCATCTATATAGTGGCTGTGGCTGCTATTCACTTTGCATGTTGAGAAAATCTTATAAATAATCCCTCCCCCCACCCACACTTCTAAAAATAAGTACATCTGCTTAACAAATTATAACCCAAAATACATATAATAGAGTTTCAGTGACATTACTATATTATATGTTCTGCTTGTTCACCCACCCTACTGACTGACTAATATAAACCGGACATGAAATTATATTGAAATCTAGCAGTTTCAACACTTATTTAAACATGGGATACTGTATTTATACTCATAAAGGAGGGTGTGTAGAACTTTAAGACATCAGAGGTGAGGTGGCATATATTAAACAAATGAATAGCACCTCCTCCGACCAATACAGCTACTCTAAAAAAAATTTAAATAATAATAATACATTTTTAAAAAATGTAAAAAAAAATATATATATAAAATAATAATAATAATAATAATAATAATAATAAAATAAAAAAAAAGCCAAATCAGTTCTGTTATTCACTCTGAGATCGTACACCTTTTGATATTAATTCAATGTAAAGTTATCAGATAAGCATGTTATTCAATGGCCGTGGCATTATATATACACACACAAACCTCTCACCTATAAAGTTTATAAACAGCAACAATTAAGGTGTCAAACGTGGCATGACTTAATATTTCAGGAAAATGGTCCAGCCACCAAAATGTAATGACTTATGGAGGCAAGTTTAATTTGTTAAATTGTTAAAGCTTTAGGTGTGAGCTTAACAGATGGTGATTATGATTGACAAGTTTATTTTAAATATCAGTAGTTTGTTCTCTTCAGCAGAATGTAGTTGGTTCACTGATTAATTTTCCCAATTTTGTTACTATGGTCAGTAATCACATCAACCTTTGCTTGACTCTGCTCATTCTTTTAACCACACATCCATTAAATTACTAAACTAACATTTTCCCAGCTGAATACAGTTTGAGCTGCTAAACTGCTGACAGACACATTTGTTGTCTATTGATTGCACTACATTATGTTTAGCTATAAAATATACAGATATTTAGCAGCCAAGATCTAGATCATATTACATCTATTCCTCTATATTCTCCAGCGATTACAAGTGAAACATATCACTTTAAAGGCACTACTCGGCAAAAAGACCATAAGTGGAACAGAACTTTATATCCTGAGTTCACGGTCTGCTGCTCAGTTTTTTGTTGTTTTCACACCAATTAGGAAACTTTTGTCAGAACTGTCTTTACTAGGTCTCGGTACTACTATTATGGACAGTTACCTGATGTGAAGTGAAAATAGTGTTTCATTGTGCGAACTAATCTCCTGTCTCTGATCAATCCTAAAAGTACAATACTGAACTGTCAATTTGTTTTTGGCAAGGAAATGTAGAACAAAAAGAAAAATAGTCTTTGAAAAACACAAACGTCTTCCAAGAAACACAATGTGTTTAATTCAACCCAAAACTCAAGTGTAAATTCGTAAATATAAATTTTATAATTTTTTAAAATTTGACAATGCATTTATAAATTATGTATTTATACATCTCATAAAATGAACTTGATACTTTACCAAATTTAATAAAGCTTAATATTTTTTGGTTTGGTTATTATTTGTACTGTTTCCAATTTAGGTTATCTTTGGTCAGGAGAAAAATTGTTTTTTCAGTGGAGCTCCCTGTTAAGTGCAACAACAAACTGATGAATCACTGGCACGTAAAACGCATAAAAAACATGATTAAACTAGAAGACATTTTGTCTCTAGTAGAGAGAGTGACAGATGTTTTCCATTTGCCCAATATTGCAAAAGCAGCGTGCAACAGAAACATTAACAGTAGAGCTCCCATTAATTCAATGTTTTTATAATAAGTACTAAAACAGCTGGAGTAACTGCAAATGTTAAAATGCCAAATTAAAAATTACATCACAAATTACACTAAAACTCCCACAAGATACCCCATTAAAATATTTAAATGCTCTATTCAATCAAAACCTGATTTAACATAATCGAAATCCTAAACACAAATTTATACATATGGCTCTGTCTCCTCACAAAGCTGTTAACATATTTATAGGCAACATTTCAGGCATTTTTTTTTTGGCAAACGTTCAGTTAAAGTGTTTTTTTTATTATTATTAATTAAATAAAACCTCACGAAAATTTAAAAAACCTTTCACTAAAACATCAGAACCATCTATCTATACTTAGTAAGAAGTAAATACTTGGTCAAGAGCTCATTATACTTGCACCTCTCAGATCAAAAGGCAGACAAATTGTCCTCCACCTGAAATCAAGTCTAGTAGTTTGTCATTTTGTTTTTATAGACATTCAGTTTTATAATTAGTGGCATTTGTTTAAACCACAATTAACCATGATAAGCAAAACACTTTAAAAAGAGCTCTGAATACATTCATTACAGGGTTGATCTTCCCTTTACAGCTATAACCGCTTTCACACAGAGGTTTTCTACATGATTTTGGAGTGATTTCATGGAAATGTCTGCTTATATATTCAGAAAAACAATAATGTGATTTGACACACATGTAGGAGGTTTTCTTCTAGCTGGTTTCCAGAAACCCTTGATGTAACTATTCAGTGTATTAATATCATTATTAAGATAAAGGTGGGCATTTTAAATCAGAAAATAGGAGAGTAACGGGCATCCAGGACTAGGACAATTTGACTTTTAAACCTCACTTAGGTCAGTATCCTCGTATTCATCGTGCAAACCAATTTGTAGAACAGTGCCAGACCATAACAAATGATTAAATTCATCAATATAAGGTTCAAGGGCGTTTCAGATTAAACATGACCTCCGGAATCTGCATACCAACATATTAAAAAGTGTGAAATGGTAATTAAAGTAATACCACTTGATAAAAGGCAGAGCTTTTAAAATCTCACAACTAAGCTGAATACATATTTAAGCATAAGTATCTGGTTATATTATCTATACTTTGACAAGTGTTAATGCTTAACAGGTTAAAATAAAATGCGTTGGCCAGTGGCAATGTTTGTGTTCTGCACATCTTGCTTCTAGAAAAGGATCTTTTATTACCTTATGCTAGTATGACAAATGCCTTGACTCATCCTTTGTAAAAGAGAAATTGCACTGTTGCTTTATGATGATGTTTAAATGTGAAACATTGGCCATTAACCTCTGTTCTTGTATTATGAAAAGACTTGTTGATGTGCAAAAAGATTTCAGTATTCATTTGTTGAATCTAATAATAGCAAGAGAAAGGCACAATTGGTAATTTGACTCAAGAATTTCGAAGCCGTTATGGAAGTAATGGGGGTGTTATGAGGAAAGAACGCTAAAGAGCCTCTGAGAGGCTTCGACTGCCTGAACATGCCGGCACTCAAATGGGATTTTAGTGTCAGCACTGCGAAATCTGTGAAACCAGCCAAGTGTTATCTCCATCTTAGCTTTCCTCTTCTGTCTCCTCCACCATATGACTAAACAGATGGGGAAGGAAATGCATTGCTTTCACTCTCAATCTCTTCAAATCCCTGTATTCTTACTTATACAAAACATAAGTGTTTGCTTACAAGCTTGCTTTTAGCATTTCTTATGCTTCATATACAAAGCTTTAATGTAGGTACATTTTAATCAGTGAGAAGATAAATTGGGTGAAAGCAGGCAGCAGTATGTGGGTGTAATGTCTGTATATAAGGATAGATTAATACATCATGTTAAATCATGCATGATGTCCTTAGTTATCATGTTCTCACTCATTTTCTATTTAGCAGAGCATATTGTTGGCAACACATACGTGCAAGTTTTAGCCAGTCTCAAGTTCTATAAATAGAAGTGTAATTGAAATGGAGCTTATTCAGAAAAATTTATGGAATGTGCACTGTGTAAGCAATCATTCTAATCTTTTCATAAGTATAAAACATTTTGCCCTAAAGCAAATACCACAATCTCAGGACTCATGGAAAATTTTAGATATACAGTTGTTAGATCAGCTGGAAAAAAAGCTGTAGTAATTAAGATGAACAGTGTTTTCAAATTAATAAACCTAATTGATGCTTAATTTTATCAGAGCTTACGTTTAAAAAAAAAAAATAAAAAAAATAAAAAACACTACCAGCTTCTACTGTGACTGAATATTTATTTCATTTTTAAGCCCCAATTTTTTTGTTTTGTTTTTTAAAAAGGGCAAATAATTGTTAAATTCAAAGGATTTGAATGGCCTTTGTGAGTAGTCAAAAAAAAAAAAAAAAAAAAAAAACGTTTAACAAATGAGGAATGTGAAGCCCATTCAAATAAATAAAGACGAGCTGCATCCACAAAATCTGTTCTATATAAAATAATTCTAAATCAAGTGCGGCTTTATCATACCATTTGACCTTTTTACATTTTAATGATTGTTAAAAAAAAATAGGAGAAACTGGTTATCATTAGGTCTTTTTCTGGTAATCATGTCTTTGAATGACTCATCTGATGGGTTTGAAATGGGATTTGTTAAAAAAAAAAAAAAAATACCAGGCACAACAGCTTTTCAGCAAACGTTTTTTAATAAATCCATTGGGAGTTCAGTCCTAACAAACCAGATTGCTTATAGTTTTTGCTGAAGCATTTTGGATATTTGGTCCCCTTTTACACCTGATCCGATCAGTTCTATAAGATATGCCTTCATTGATCCCACAATAAGGAAATTCATTCATTCATTATCTCCCGCTTTATCCTCTATTAGGGTCACGGTGGGGTTCCCCATGCCCATCCAGGGGAGAACGTCTCGGGCGCTGGGCAGATACACCCAGGACAGGGCGCCAATCCATCGCTGGGTACACACTCACACAGACACACTCTATATGGGGCAATTTGGAGAATTCAATTGACTTGATCCATGTTTTTGGACTGTGGGAGGAAACCGGAGAACCCGGAGGAAACCCACGCAGACACGGGGAGAACATGGAAACTCCACCCAGTAAGGAAATTAACATATCAAAATTGTCTAAGATGATCTTCATATGCACAATTTAAAGACATGCTGCCTATTTAATAACAATGGATTCATATTCTTCATCACTAACTGCTCTTTATACATCTGATTTTTATGCCCAATAATTATCCCTAGAGTGCACATTTCTGTAAACTGCACCTTGCATGACTGAAACTGAGCCCAATTGTATTATTTTTAACAGTTTAAAATCAAATGAAAGTGGTTTGGGACAACTCCTATAGAAAAGTGATCCACCCTGCAGAATGTGAAGTTGGTATATGAAAAATGATTACAGATTCTAAATGCAATACATCCCTCATCCCCTGCTTGGAGCTAGTTAGATACTATAGCAAAGCACAGAACAGTCCATAAAACAAATAGACATAATTTAACACGAGCTTAAACATTTGCCTCTGCATGAAACTGCAGGCAAACAAGTGTTTTCCATTATTGTCAGCTCCATTACTCTTGAGCCTCCAATTAAGCAAGTCAGCATACATCAAAACACAAATGGTTCGCTGACGAATTGGATTTAGGGTAAATGAAGTGAAACTACTGATTTTCACCAACCCATTCTTTTACAACCTCTGTGGAACCAACATATAATAAGTGGTATAATTAATACTGATAGGTATATTTAGCATAATTTGTAGGTAGACGCATTTTTTCCTGGACATATGTATATCAGCATTATGTATAGAATTGGCACAAGCTAAACAGCCATAAGGACACTTAATTTAAGAGCAATTACTAAAAAGTCATTCCATAGTCCAAAGAGCAGATCCAGATCAGAAAATAGTCATGCGCAGCTACATGGTATGCATCATGCAGGTTTCATGCTTTGTCTCAAAAAATTTAAGCCCCACAGACAATCTGAGTCAATTATCTGTTCATTGTTTCAAGGAACAGCTACCTACATGTGCTGTGAAAGTCTCTGATCAATAGTTTACATGAATAAAGGGCTTTGACACCACCGAGTCCAAATTTTACAGTATCTACATTACCATAGTGCCATCTGCTGGTAAAAAAAGAAGGGGAACGTGCTGAACATATTAAAATGTATTTTAAATAAATAAATGTTTTTGAAAGCAAAGTGTTTTCTGGGTTAAATTATGAGGTAGACAAAAGAAAAAAAAATATTCTTAAAATAAATGTGCTGTGCTTTATGCCGAATAAGTAATTCATCACGCATAACTTTTTTTTTCAGACGGCCTACACTAAACCAATCAGACCTCAAATCCTATGACCACTGAAAACATAAAATACACAAGTGTCAATGCAAAAAAACAAGTGTAATGCCAGGTTGCAAAAGCTTTGTTGAGGGCAGAGGGGTTATGCAAAGCATTGAGATGATCAGCAATACCTGTTTAGCAAGGTTGACAGAGTCTGCAGTTAGCCGGTCTCTGAGGTGGGGGTCTAATTGTGTAGCTGGGGCAATCTCAACCACCTTCTGGTGTCTTCTCTGAATAGAGCAATCCCTCTCATACAGATGAATCACATTCCCATACTTATCCCCTGCAGAAAACAAGATACGAATTCTGAGCACAAAGTTGAGACACCAGATTCCTTTTGTAGGTAGGTTAAGAGAAAGGCAGGTAAACCACGATGCATTTAACATTTAGAAGCAAAATGTTACAATTTTGAAGAGATTAGATGTAGTACCCATTAGATAAAAAAAATAATAAAAAACTGAATAAGAAACTTAGGCAAGACTGAAATCATACATCAACTCTATACATATGGGGACTTGCTAAGTGTGACTATAATTCCATGAGAGGTTCACTGTCCTTTCAACAGGACAATACCAGGCCTTTATTTTGTGCTGAAATAAAAATGCACAACGTGACTCATACCAGCTTTAAAGGTTTTCTACATGTACAATATACAAATGCTTTTGATTGAATAATAAAATATTTTAAATGGGGGGGATTAACACAGACATAGGGAGAACAAAATGTTCTTGCTGTAAGGTGAGAACACAAACAACTTGCACCACCCTGCTGCCAAAGGAGCAACTGTTTGTGTAATAAATTTGTATTGGATGAATCAGATTACATCTTTGTTGGCAGACTATTCTTTATTGAGTCAAAATATTGGCTGTTCACACAGCGAGTATTTTATGATCTTTCTAAAAATAAAAATAATTATTCTGTGATCATGCCTAAAACGAGTTCGGATTTGAGAGAATTCGCAAAATTTGCTGCAAGGGATTTATAATTACAGCACAAAGGACACACCTTTTAAAAACTCTACAAAATTGCTGTAAACCAGATGCCAGAGCAATTACAGAGTAACTCAAGCCTTGCTTATTGAGAGACTGCCCGAGGATTATCTGATAGGAGACCATTCAACTCACCCAAGATTTGCACTTCAATGTGTCTCGGTTTCTCAATGAATTTCTCCACAAACAGAGCTCCATTTCCGAAGGCAGCCAGAGCTTCAGAATAAGCTCGTTGATAGTTTTCTTCCAACTCCTAAACAAATACATATGTGCACACACTATATAATTTTTTATTTTTATTTTTTTAAAGCATGAAATTTATTTTTCATAGGGGTGAGCTGCAATATTCGCTGATTCGATTCGGAGAACCATAGTCGACTATGAACCTCATAGTCGAATGTACCATTTTGACCACATGGGGTGCCCATGGCTGCTGCTAAGCATTAGTTTTTACATGAAATGTCTTTGTTTTCGTTATATATATAGCCTTTTGTCAAATAAAATCATCCTAATTTCTGTTAATATATTTTTTTAAATGATGTGTGCACTTTAACAATATAAAATATATAACAAAATATTTGTTAAAAAAATTTTTAAAACCACGCTTATAGCGCCATCTTGTGGTGAAATTTTAACTGATTCGACTATCAGTCGACTATAGGGAAAATCTGACAAATCAGATTCGACTATGAAAATCCTTAGTTGAAGACACCCCTAATTTTTCAAAAATCACAATAAGGCACATTCTACAGGATTTAGATCTCTACTTTGCTCACTCTAAATAAACCTGACCATATTTTCCACACATTTCAGATCATTCTCAATACAAGAATATAAAAACAACCTTGTAGATTAAAATGCAGCTCTTAATTTAGAGATCTGACTCACCTCATACCCTCGCACCACCCGCATGCCACGGCCTCCACCACCATACGCTGCCTTAAAAATAATGGGAAAGCCATAGGTGTTGGAGAACTCCTGGGCCTCCTGCAAGGAGGCAATAGGTGCATCTGTTCCAGGGACCACTGGCACACCTGAACAAAAATGACAGATCAAGCATCAGTTTGAGCTTGGGCACGTCAACCAATAGTGGTCTATAATCTGAGCTTCAATATGAGGTTTTAAACAGTTTCCATCATCTACACTAGGCATAAAAATCATCTGCCTACCAGCACGGATAGCAATGGCACGAGCCTCCACCTTGTCACCCATCTTTCGGACAACCTCAGGAGCTGGGCCGATAAACCGCACACCGGCATCAGAACACGCCTGGGCAAAGTCAGCCCTCTCAGAAAGGAAACCATAACCTGGGTGAATGGCATCTACATTGTTCTCCTGCAGAACAAGGACAGAAACGGTTTCACAATATATAAACATAAAACACCAGAAAAGTGCTTGAAATCTTAATGGAGAGCAATCTTTATTTATTTATTTAATTATTTTTTTAAACTGCTGCTAATAATTGACCATACTTAAAAAAAAGAAGAGAAAATTAATTGGAAAAATGGAATTGAAACTAGTACTGGGATAATTAAGCGACCAATGGTCCAGACACTTTGATATAAAATTGTACCTTAGCCACTTTGATGATGTCTGGTATGTGGAGATAGGCTGCTACGGGAGGTAGCCCCTTCCCAATGATGTAGGCTTCATCTGCCTTCTGCCTGTGCATCTGGCCTGTGTCCTGCTCAGAGTAAACTGCCACTGTCCTGATGCCCAGCTCTGTACATGCCCGGAACACTCGAATGGCAATCTCTCCTGCAAACAGTGTGATCAGAAATCAAGGATTTAGAACATATACAGTCAAGTTTCTATACACATACAATCAATAAGCAGTAGCAACATATTAAATGAGCAGGTTAATAATTTCACAATATTAATCAGATACACTACATTCACAAAAATCGGTTAAGAGTTTGGGTAAGAACTACGGTCCTATGTGAATGGTTTTATATTGAAACAATTCAAGGCATATCAGTTAAAAGCAGCTATAATCTAACAAATCATTAATATTTCATACAAAATCTCTGTACATGGTTTTGGAATAAACAAAAATATAACCATGTAATCTGGGGTCATTTCTAGTGACAGATGGCTTAATCTGTACAGATTTGGATGTACAAAAAAAAAAAAAAAAAAAAAAAAAAAAAAAAAAAACCCATTTGGATTTTAAAGCCATACATGTTAGCTTACTCTTCACATTCATAATTTTAAATATTGATGATTGTAATACGATAATTATGAACAATTTGGCTGCTTCATCACATGTTTAAGTGGATCTTTATTTCTGTACTGTACAATAGTAGTTTATTTTTATTTATTTTTTTTAAATAATAATAATAATATTTCTTCATATTGAAGAAATAAAAAAAATTACTTCATTTCTAATTCTGTTTGCTAAACGTGAAATGAATTCACAGTAATTTAAATGCTATATGACAACAAGCTTAGTTTAATGGGTTTAAAAAAAAAAAAAACAGACAGCCCAATTCTTGCACAACAGACTCACCCCTGTTGGCCACCATGACTTTTTTAATGGGTTTATACTCTACAGGTTGTGGTGATGTGTGAGCAGAGCGGGACAGACAGCAAGCCCTCCGGACTGCCAAAACACCCAGAGCAGCGCGCATCCCTCCAACTTTATACAGCATCTATCCAGAGAGACACAGAAGAAATTGAGGTTTTTAGATGTGCAGCTTTAATAGTCTTATTTCAACAGTGGCATCTTGATACTTGTGAACCCTTTAGAACTATACATATTTTGCATATCATGATATTTTCAGACAGATCCTTAAATATTTTATAAAGAAAAATAGACATTGGCAGTATGCATTAAAATACATTCATTTTTCTAGATAATATTGGTGTATGCAATAAACCAACTGAATTTCCTACCAGGGTTCATTCTCAATGGTATCAGATCAGACACTGTGGGCTGACTGCATAACGATACAGTGCAACTGATATAGACGTTTGGGTTTACATATACAGCTCTACTTAAGTCAGAGGAAACAAGATACCAATGGTTTAACAAAAAAAAAAAAGAAAGTCTGCAAAAGTCTCTCATTCAATAGACAGTACAGAGTTGTTCCCAAACTGTGTCATAGGTCACATAGCATAGCAGATGGTACAAAGTATTAGGTAACCTTACACCAGCATCAAGGCTGTGTAAATTGATAAAACATGCCATTTACTTTATGTCTTGCTAAAACCTCAGGAGGTTCCACAATTATCAGCCTTATACGCCTCTAGAATTAATCATGAACATAGTCCAATAGGCTATTATAATTTTCTAAAATTGAAAAAGTAACAAATCTCATTTGTGAACACTTGCAATGTTAATTTTCATAATTCTTTGTAAAGTTCACCACTCGATTAGGGTGATTACTTCAAATTATTCTTGTTCCATTGCTCCAGCGGTTGTCTGGAGCTTTACATTTGAGATTTACATAAGAAATGTATTGTTACATTCATCACCTTACATGCATCAAACTGTAACAAAGCTGCAGAGGCTCATTAAAATAAATAACAAGATGATTCATCATTATTAAAGCCGAACATGAACCTATCACCTATTAATCAATGGAATCCCCAACCAACCAGAAAATCCAGCAATTAGTTTGTGACTGTAAAATGCATGCTATTGTTGTAGACAGAAATTACATTCATTAACTTAAGACAGGATGGGTTAAGCTATAATTCAAGTTCCATTCATCCAGTAAACAAACAGTATTCTAAATCTTTGGATTAAAAGTACCCCAAGGTTTAGATCAAGTTCAAATAAATAAAATACAAAAACCTACATAAGGCAAACCTACATAAGACTAAAAATTCATGTAGGTGCCGTGTTCATATCTCTGTAAGGGTTCACAGGAAAACTGTTGTTCTGCAGCATTTGGAACTGTTACCTCAATTCTGATAAGATAAAGTAGAGGTGAACTTCAGAGGTCAACAAGGTCATACACGCCTATAACAAAATATAGGAACTCCATTTATACAGTTTAAATATTAGACATCAAATGTTAAACAAGCATTGCGAAACTACAAACAGCAAATGCTAAGTCATGCAGACAAGAATTGGGTTTTCCTACAAGTATGTAGTTTATGGTATTACCACACATCCACCAAAGTTCCACATACAAACCAGCTAAAACTATAAACCCTTCTCCACATCACCCCACCCCACTAAGTAACTGCTGTCACATGGGCAGACAAGTCACAACAATGTGCTTTTAGGAGATAAACTCATGACCCATAAAAGAGGAATACAGCAGCATGCAGGCAAAAACTCACCTGAATAAACACCACATTTAATGCAATAGGAGAACACAAAGAGAACAAAAAGGCTCAACCATTCAGCTGAAAAAAAAAAAAAATTCAGTGGCTTGGAAAAAAAGTTTTATATTTTTTTTCATAAAAATTTTACAAGTTTTAATGTTGTATATTCCGTACTGAATAAAGCGGTGAAAATAATTTTACATTGTTATAAGCAAAAATTCGAGTATTATTATTTTTATTCAGTGTTTTGCAGTTTTAAGTTCCGTATGTGACGTACTAATGAATCTGACACCTTGTTTTTGATATACACTACACAATGTCTAAAAACTTACAGGCAGAACTTATAATACAGAACTACAGGGGGGGGGGGGGGGGAGAAAAAAATAATAATAATAAAAATAAAAAAAGGATGCATGCACACAAAGTTCAGCCAAAGATCATGGCTTGCTTATCATCATACATCATGTAGTACATTCTATTAAACTTTCCAAACGCTAATGATATTTAAATAACTAATTTGATTTTGCAATATGAAGAGAGTTTGCAGCTGAAACAGGAACATGGCTACTTCATGGTCTGTAATTTATTCCAGTCTGTGAATAAAGCCAGTCTGTGTGTCCAGTCTCGGTTCCTTATTGTGTCCTGGAATGACATGTTTAAATGTTTGAATTCTCTTCCTTTAATTCTTTGACATCACTTGATAAATGGTAAAAAATTATACATCAATATACCATTTTAAATGTTTTAGTATATTGTGCATCATTCTTTATAATTATTTTAGGCTTCAGTAAATGCATACTGATGTTTCATAACCACATTTTTTTAGCTAGCACTTTGTGTTTAATGATTGTTTTTAAGATGGAATAAGCTAAAGTAATAAAATAGTACATGGTGTTTGATTTCCAAGACTGCCAATCACCATGAATGGCCTAGTTCTCTTTTTGTCAAACTAGTATATAAGGATCACATTCCTTTTCACACAAACAATACACTGACTGTTGCCTGAAAATGCAGGGACACGGGATTAGTACAGGATCATTAATGTCAAATGTGGAACATTCCACAAATTGGAAGGAAAAAAAAAAAAGACCATTTCCCACAATTAATATACATTATTAATACAAAGACCTCACTAAAATTTCTTCACACATTTACCTTAAACTCTTTTATCGTATTATGGTGATGTCATGATGTCCAAGTGGTAAAATAACCCATAATTTATTCGTCCAAAATACTTCTCTAATTCAGGGTTGCAAGACTCTGGAGCCTATAACCAAAGTAAAATGTGTATTGCTAAACATAGTTCCTGAAAAGTGGCATCCCATGTCTGCTGTTGACTATAATATGTAAATGTTCTAAGTGGGTTAACAGAAAGCTGTTTACTCATTGCATGAGCAGTCGTTTAAAAAGATGCATTTAACTGTTTTTTTTATTATATGCCACAGGAAGAAGAAAAAAAAGAATAGCCTTTGTAATTTGATATGTAACAGATCTGAAGGAAATGACCTCGACTAGATCAGAGTGATAAAACTGAAAAACTTGCCTCGTCAACTGTGGATGTTATGTACAGTAGCTATAGACCACACAGGCTCATAAAGTGTGCCATCACATCCCCAGATATCACATTAATGATGGTAAGGATCTATTTGAAAACTCTATTTGAAATTCTGGGCTATGGGACTTTAATCACCTGAATTTATTTTCTGATTTGAGGGAGAAAATCTTTTGCCCAACCCCTGAACCATTTCAAATAATTTAATTAACCTTCATGGCTGGTTAACACATGGCCATGGCTATTATCTCAGGACACAGTTAATGCAAATACATCCTTATGCTTATCTGACATGCTCACGTCATGAACAATCATGAGCAAAGTCTATACCAACTGTTTAAAATAAAACATTAAATACATGATTCAACAAATGATTGCTTAGGATGAACTTGAACAGTCCATAAAACACCTTTATATTATTTTCATTTTAAAAAAAAAAACACACACAAAAACAGGTATTCATCAGTGTCCAGACTGACTAATGCTGCTATGGACAAATCGTGATTATGAATTGAGATATCCATGTGTACTAACAATCCCAACAATAATTTATAACCCATTATTCAGACCGGTCATTAACATTTCTATTGATTTAATTTCCTTTTTCCATGTTAAATAGCCACAGAGCTAAACGATCACCTGCACAATTTTTGGTACTAGGCTTCATGATATGATGCAGCTCATTTACGCAAAGTTAAGCCTATCTTCGGGAAAACTGTACTGACTCAGGCCTGTCTAATCAGTCTAGATTTTGTATGTTCTCCACATATCTGAAAACAGTCACACAAACACTAAGTACCTGCTCCTTTCAGTTACTCTGCTCCAATCAGTTATGCCAAAGCCACACGCTGCAATGTGTGAAAAATCAAACTCTGTCTATTAAATCTTGTCCTTATCCGTTTTCTTTAAGGTATCATCAGCTCTTCACTCATAACACTGCCAAAGCCCCATGGCAAAAACAATCTCTGGACAGAAACTGAATTTCTGTTGAACTAGTGGTATTGCAGTCCTGCTGGATATAGTTGTTTTTTTTTTTTTGGATATAGTTTTTTTTTGGAAATGGACATCTGATCACTGCACATGGGTGTCTTGCATTGTACATGCTGCATGGCCACTCAAGAAAGATGACCCCCCCCACCACCAGCTTAAACATATGTATGCAAGCATGGATCCTCCTTCCTTAATACACATGGTGTGGGCGAGGCCATGTGCAGAGTAACAGGTCTCCGGTTTGTTCAGAGAGTCACAACAAACACAAAGAACCAAACAAACAAACAAAAACGGGGTCAATATTTACACACAGGAGAAAGTAATTAAGGTCAACGAACAAAAACTTCATACTAAAGCGCTGAAACGGATCCAGGTTGGTTATGGAACACTTTGATGATCATAAATGATCAATTAAACCTAAACGTGTTCTGCTAAAAAATGGCTCAGATTAAAACACATGGGAAATGGTGAATTAGAATCCGACATGAAGACAGAAATAACAGTTACACACAAAATAAAAGCAGTCAGTAAACGTAGCGCACAGTGTAGCTTTGCACGGAATCGAATCAGCCCAGAAAGACAAACGGAATGTTTTATGATTGAATCCACTCTGCAGATGGGAATAATTAAGCGTTTATTCGGTTAAAACCGCAGCGCTTGACATGTTTAATGCACAGTGACGGAGACAAACTTACCTTGATCCACTTGGAAGCAGAAACGCTGTCTGCAGCGCCGTTGTGTGAACTCAGTGGGAATTCTTAACTTTCTGTGAATATCAAGGAACGTGGGGTTACGCAACTGCTGGAGAACCTATTGCTCACTATTACATTACGTGCTCTGTGTTACTTGAACACACTGTGGCTGCACCGATATGGCTCCCTGGCTTTGGATTTTAATACTTAGAGCCGATTTGAATCCCAAATCGTCGGCGAGCAAAAGCAAGGTGCATTAGATGCTCTGTAAACGGACACATTCGTTTGCACCGCTGTCACTACTTCTCTAGAATTAGAAGCGAACCCGTGTGTATGTCCATTGCTTATTGGTTAGAGGCGGCACCATGTCAAATCCATATGTTATCCCCTATGTAGTGGGCCTATTATATTGTAAACTGTTCATAAGCAAACGCAATACGTAATGAAATCGTTTGATCATATGTATTTTAATATATCATATTCGTTGCTTTTCTTTTTAATTAGGAATATAACCTTAATTATGAGCACTAACCCTTAAGGGAAATAGTGAACATGGCGCCATTTTAGACACGACACTTTACGCTGACATAATTGGTTGCGTAGGAGCCTAGCGATTTTTATCATTCGTTTCACCTGTTGTCAGTCAATGAGGATCGCGCATACAGGCTCTGATTGGACCGTTTTCAAGCCTGCTCTCAATGTAGGCGGGACCAAGAGCCAGAGCGTGATCTATATAGGGTTTGAAGACGCTGATCGTGTTGAGGTTTAATTAAGACATTTTGATTAATACGTCAGCATCGATCAGAGGCAAATCGATTGAAATAAATTTGCATTTTGTATCTTTATTCAAATGCTGTGTTATGGGCTCATTGACTAAAGCAAAAAAGCTGATTTCACTTTGTAGTTTCGGTAATTGTGGTCACATGGAGCAATTCTGTTTCTATGATCAGTATTCTGAATATATAGTCGCGTCTTAAAGAGTTATAATGTAATAACCTTTGTAAAGGTACTTGTAAAAAATGTAATTATATCTCCAAACATTTAGTGTCAGGCGCTTTAATATTCAGTCATGAACCACTTGAGTTGATGACATCCAATTATGAACCTAAATTACATGGTTTACAATGACACAAATACATATGATCTTATTTAGTATGTGTGATGCAACATTATTTTGTTTCACCTTTTAAATTATGAAGCCCTATAATCGTTTATGATGCTGACTGACCGACTACCTAAAATAATGCTCTTACAAGAACTATTTCATCATACAGGGTGCTGTTACTGCACACATTTAAAGCTATAGATTCTGCATGTTTTAGTCCAAGAAAAGTTCCATTTATAGTTATGTCTGTATTATACTGTAATTTACCTATTGTTGTATAGTACAGCTCGTTTAGCCAACAAACACAAATAAAACAGAAGTCTTGAGTATAGAAACACAACTCCCATTTTATTCGGCAAGAATAACAGTTCTGCAATGGAACGCATAACAATGTTCCCTAAGGGACAATGAGCGGAAGAGTGAGCGAGAGAAATAAAAAAAAAAGAGAAATAAAAGGGTGCTTTTTTCCCCCAGACACAAAACCTAATCTCACCCCAAGCCAAAAACTCAGTGAAAATCTTTAGTCCAAAGAGAAGCGTACTTTCAGCAAAGCAGCCCTTAAATTAAGACAGTAAAATTACATTTAAAAAATACATTCATAACTGTAGAAAAGACAGATTGTCAGTATAGAGGATGCAAAATTATGAGCATAGTACATGACACTTACTGTAGGCTCTGTCAGCATACCAGTCTTAGTAGTGTACTTCAGTCACAAACATGATCGAAGTTCATATTCAATAAAAACATTAAATGTTCGTAATAAAAGCCTTTCTCTGGAGTCTTGTGATTTCCAGTAAAAAGTTTATTTTTAACATGGCATATTCACTTCTCAGTATCCTGAAGTAAGTATCATGTATAAGCTTTTGTTTATTACAAAACCAAAAATGGTCCACTAAACAAGCTACATGACATGGATGGATTGGACACAGTGCAGCATAAAAAATGTAAGACCATACGATCACGTGATATGTTATTTTACATCTTCAATACGAAACTTCACACCGCAACCGCATGAAACAACTAAATTCAGCCTATAGAGACAGAAAGAGGGGGCAAAAATCAAAACAAAAAATGAGTAGTGTTGGCCAGCTAGAAATCCCCCTTCCTCTGACAAGAGCTTTTGAACCTCTGCATTTTAAAACAAGTGCTGGAATCAGAAACTGGACCTTTCGATAAAGATGAAACAGAGGCCTGCATTTAAGACAAGAACCATATCACTTGGTGTATTACTCATTCACACTCCAGAAAACATGCAAAAAGTAGCACAACATCTTAAAAATATTGCTCCCATCTTTATATCTAACCAACCCTCTAACATTTTCTCAGCATCTAGTCTGCACAGGTACCACAGACTTACAATTACATCAAACTAGTTATTACTGAAACTCTACACTTGTGGACTAATCATATATATATATATATATATATATATATATATATATATATATATATATATATATGCCCCTGATTTCCATGAATGGTCATTCACCATACAGATCTACGACCAGTAAGCAGTGGTTGCATGAGAAACATGCAAAGTTAAAGGAGAGCGAGCAAGTTAAGAAGTTAAGTTAATTGAGGCAAGCAGAAAAGCACAGAAACATGCCAAACCAAATAAAGCATGCATTGCTCTTAGCCATAGATGTTATATATCCTTCAAAATATAGATACATGTATTACATCATATATTTATCTTTTTTTCTTTACTTAGACTATATGTAAACAGTTTGTCAATTGTTTTTTTTTTCCCTTTAATAACGAGGTGAAGACAAGGACCAAAAGGGGAAATGGGCAGAGCAGGGGACAGTTAAACTGAAGGAAAGATGCAAGAGAAAACTAACTAATGGAAAGCAGTAGAAGAATGTGAATGCTTGTTGAAGGTTGACAGTGAGTGCTGCCCACTGTTTGGTCTGCTGTATTCCTTTGGGTTTCCAGCTTTACTTTGCAGTCATCATCTGGACAAATTCTGGAAATAAAAAAAAGATTTTAGTAAGTATTTAAAACATTTGCAAAATTAATTCAGGTATAAAGCAAACAACTGGCAATCATGTCAACATATAGATGTTCATCTGATTCATATTGAAATAAAACATGTGAATTCAAACCTTCATAGTTGACCTGGCCATCCCCATCAATATCTGCTTCTCGGATCATTTCATCCACCTCCTCATCAGTTAACTTTTCTCCCAAATTTGTCATTACATGACGCAGTTCTGCAGCACTGATGTAACCATTACCATCCTGTTAAAAAAAACAAATTCTTATATTTAATACATGTGTGTGTTGTTTCCTGAACAATAATCTACAAAGCATTTGTGGGCAGATGATATTAACCTTGTCAAAAACTCTGAAAGCTTCTCTAATTTCCTCTTCGCTGTCTGTGTCTTTCATTTTCCTTGCCATCATGGTGAGAAACTCAGGGAAATCAATTGTTCCATTGCCTTCGTGGAAATTAAAGAAAGGACAGTTACGTTTGCGTGCATATCTTTCCTGCACACTAGAGTAGTTTATAGTCAATACTAAATTTTCTCCCTCACCATCAGCATCAACCTCATTGATCATATCCTGGAGCTCAGCCTCGGTGGGGTTTTGCCCTAGGGAGCGCATCACAGTCCCCAACTCCTTGGTAGTGATGGTGCCATCGCCATCCTTATCAAATAGTGAGAAGGCCTCCTTAAATTCTTTGAAGAAAGAAAAATGTAAAAAGTAAATTAACTGTAGATTTTACAATATATCTGTTATGACCGAAAAATCCAAAGTGCTTTTAAACTGCTTTACCGGCAATTTGCTCCTCTGTTAGTTGATCAGCCTGTTATAAGCATACAAACAAATACAGTTTCTCTTAACATGATTTTAAAAAACGGCTTTACATGTTTAGTTGTAATTTCTGACGCACAATTATAAGCACCATTATTGTGTAACCCAAATCAATCGCGCATGACTAAATTAACGTCGAAATTACATGTATATTCAATACTTAACAGCTTATTAAACAAAAGATAACAAAAAACACTAAGACCGAACACGTACTGTGTGCGGGTTTTATATATGTAATAAAGACATATTATAAATGCAAGTCATTTCGATGAGAAACAGCATCGCATGTCCCATTTCAACATTCAGGTGCGCAGGCGAAGAGGCTGCATCCCAAACCGCATACTAGGATACTCCCTAGTATGACAATCACTGCTGTCGTTACTATTTTTACTATTTAGTACGTAGTATGCGGTAAAGAATGTAGCAAGAATGTCGTTAGCCGTTAGCTTTAGCTGCCAATTCAATATGTATTAAACTTACATTTTTCATTCCATGGTTGAATTACAACTCAGCAAAAAAAAAGGAAAAATATTAAAACACATTTCGTTCTTATCACAAAACTTAAAGCATCGCAGTCAGTGATAAAGAAGAGCTTAGCATCCCTGTCGCAGACGTTAGCTAGCAACTCGGCTAACATTCTGCACAAGTCATAATCTATTCCTCACCGATTACTTGCTTTTTCAATGCAATACATTTTCATCCACAACTTAAGAGCCAAATAAACTACTTACCATTGTAAATTTAAAATGTGTGTTCTTTACAGAACCCGCGAAACTACGCCTCTGGTAGGTTGGTCCACCCGCGCGCTGATTAACTACCCGCAGCTAGGTTTCTGTATTACTCCGCCTCCTTTCTTGGGTCAAAAGCGGGACTTCGCACTCCCTAACAACGGGGCCGTCTCTATGGTCTCAGTGCGCCAAATCCCAAAGAAAACGAAGCAGCGCGTGTAAAGGGATGCTTGCTATTCTTATCAGGATGCAGATTAATATATCAGCAATTAAACTCATACACGACTTTCATAACGTAACCGCACAAATGAAATCACAACCCACAGCATCAGTTTAAAACGCGATCTGCGGATTTATATATAGAAGACTGTCGCCTTGCATCAGCTGACCATATCCTTATCATCGGATTGGTTCCCAGCCACCTGCAATGCGTCAGGGAACCAGTATGGGAAGGAGGAGCCACTCATGAGTCTTAAAGAGACAACTTAGTAAAGTCTTACACGTTACAATACATTCAGAAACAACCAAAGATGCAGATGTCATCATCATCATCGTGTCACAAACATCCTCACACACACACACTTATGGTACATTAATGGTACGTTAGCGGTATAGGTACATCTCATTTATTTTTGTTCATTCATTCATTCATTCATTATTTCCCGCTTTATCCTCTATTAGGGTCGCGGTGGGGTTCCCCATGCCCATCCAGGGGAGAACGTCTTGGGCGCTGGGCAGATACACCCAGGACAGGGTGCCAATCCATCGCTGGGCACACACTCACTCACACAGACTCACTCTATATGGGGCAATTTTTTTTGAGAATTCAATTGACTTGATCCATGTTTTTGGACTGTGGGGGGAAACAGGAGAACCCGGAGGAAACCCACGCAGACATGGGGAGAACATGGAAACTCCACCCAGATGGGGATTCGAACCGGGAATCCCTAGTGCTGAGAGGCGAACGTGCTGACCACTAAGCCACCGTGCCGCCCTACTCATTTATTCCGCCCTACTCATTATTATTGAGTATTATATGAGTAGGACGGCCCGTGCCCCATATAGAGTGTGTCTGTGCGAGTGAGTGTGTGCCCAGCGATGGATTGGCACCCTGTCCTGGGTGTATCTGCCCAGCGCCCAAGACGTTCTCCCCTGGATGGGCATGGGGAACCCCACCGCGACCCTAATAAAGCGGGAGATAATGAATGAATGAATTATTGTACCAGGATGGGTGTTATGAGGTACAAGTGGTTACTGTGATCTATTGATATAATTTAGGCCCCAAGCTGCAATGAGGGTCTTAAAAACATGTCTTTATATATGAAAACAATAGGCTTTCAATAACATCCATCCATTATCTTCCGCTTTATCCTCTACTAGGGTCATGGTGGGGTTCCCCATGCCCATTCAGGGGAGAACGTTTTGGGCCTGGGTAGATACAACCAGGACAGGGTGCCAATCTATCGTTGGGCACACTCACTCAAACTCTATATGAGGCAATTTGGAGAATTTCATTGACCTGGATCCATGTTTTTGGACTGTGGGAGGAAACCGGAGAACACCCACGCAGACAACACTCCCTAGCACCGAGAGGCAGTCGTGCTAACCACTAAGCCACCGTGCCTCCCCTTTCAATAACACGTAAAGCCAATAATGCAAGGAGTTGAACACTAGAAGTAAAATTTACTAATACTGTTATAGGCCATTCAGGTGCCATAAACATTAACCCAACTCATTTAATTCACGTTAGAATCTGGACTGTAAAGGAGAAACCCTGAAGATTGGTAAGCTAGATGGCTGACAAGACTTGAAAGGTTAAATAGGCCAATGCCCAAATAAATGTCTAAAACTGCATTGATGGGAAAGTTGTAATCCTAAACAATGTTTACATTACATAAATTCACTAATAATGAGATAATGTTTATTATATGAACACAAGTGACAAATATGCAGCCTTATTAAATGGCAGGTTTTATATATATATATTTATATATATATATATATATATATATATATATATATATATATAATAATAATAAACACTCTCCCAATGCATAACTAAATATTCCCAACACTTTATATCCAACAATCTGAATTAATTACTACATCATTTTAATTTGCACCTTAAGTAGCAATTAATGGGAAAACATGGGAATGAATAACAAGAAAAAAAGCAATGTATTTAGTTGTGTTTATTTGTACACCATCATACAGAACACATAAAGGACATTCCAAGAATAAAACATTTATTACTAAAACAAACTAAAACCCGGAATGATTCTTAATTAAATAAAAATGTAACAGTTTTAAAAAGTAACAGAACAATATTAAAAAACATACACGTCCTTTATGCAACATAAGGGAATTTAAGTAAAATGGACTGATGTGGCTCCAATTTTAGTGACTTCAGATCAAGAGAATCCTCTTTAGCAGGACTGTCTGTAGTACTAAGAACAACAGTAGCCTTTTCTGGTAACATACTGTTGGTTAGCTCTAAAGTGACATTACCAGGACTCCAGTTAAAAGCAGCAATGTAACGTTCACTTTGGTCCCAGACACGCAAGAAGGCAAAAGCACTGGTGGAGTTAAACAGATTCTCATACTCTCCATGTAGAAGAGAGCGTTCTTTCCCTCGCAGGTCACTCAAAGTCTTAAAAAAATTCCGCAGAGATATCTTTTCCTGTAACAGAAATTTATGAGCGGTCAAATATTTCAGAAAATTGTCATTTCATTGCCTAATCCCAGCACATACAATGTAGGTTTTGTTTTATTCAAAAGTTTGTAATCAGACACAACAAACTCCAAGTAGGGTTCATGGTACCAATTTAGAATTAGGACCAACAAGTTTAACAGATTTGTGAGTTTAGGTATATGTTAGGTCACCCAAAAGCCACATGAACACAAACTTAAAATGTACATTTTATACAGTTGGTGAAATTTACAGAATTACATATTTATTACCTTGTCAGTCTGGTTTTCTTTCTCACCCCACACCATCATGGGAGTTGGTGAACCCTATTTTAATAGGGGAAAAGGAAAAAAAGAAAAGACAAAAACCATTTAAAAAAATAAATAAATCACTTGCCCCTTCAAGAATTCTATATTAACATTTACTTTTTATAATTGCATTTCACATTCTCTTACCTGATCCAGAAGTCCAATTTCATCTCCATAGTTAAACACTGGTGTACCCGGCAGTGTAAACAGCAACATCTGGTAAAATTTTACTAATGAAGGGCCCACAATGGAAGCCAGGTGGCCAATAAAACGATGACCAAAATTCCAGGCCTGTTTGGTCCCCTGTTGGGAGTAAAGGTGCTTCACAGCTTCAGCAACAGCCATGCTGGACTTATTGCTCAGTACACCAGAAAGCAGCAAATTCACAGAAGTGGTATTTAACATGGTGCCAACGATAAAAGGATCTGTCTGCTTAGTGACTCCAATGAGAGCTTTGCTAAAAAATAAATAAATAAAATGTAATTATAATATATTGGGGGGGAAAAACTAAGCCACAGTAATACGATTTAAGAAACTCATACTTTTTCTCCTCCTTAGAATGATTCTTTACAATGTCCTTGATGTCATTAAATACTGATGGTGCTTCACTGACCACACGATCTATATCATACAGCAAGACCCCATCGAAACCTTTATTCAGCCAGTAATCTGTGGCAGACTGTAAGATGAGGAGAGAGGGAAAAAAATAATCACCAAAAAATCTTCAGGTAATTAATAAATAACAAAAATAAATCACTTACTTTGACTTTTTCTGCAGAGCCAGATATGTTTGCAAACCACAATGTGTGTCTGTAGGTAGGAGTCAGGTCCATAACAACAGAGATGCCTGGGGGGGGGGTAAATAAATAATAATAATTTTAAAACATTCTGTACACATACTAGGACCCCTAGAAACTAAAAATTGTGTCAAAACAAACTTACTTTTTCTGTGTGCTGTTTGAAGAAGCGTGTTCAGATCAGATACACTGCCAACTTCAGGTGAGATTTCATTTAGATTTATGTCTTCAGGCTTGCCAGGACTGGACCCAAAGATGGGACTGATAATCAGGCCCTTAACCTTCAGCTCTGCCAGTTTGTCAACCTTAGAGGTCACCTCTAAAAGGACACAATCAAGGATAAGACTAAAAGACACAATCATTATACCCTATACTACTTTTATGCAGGTCACCCAAGATATGAACATCCTTATGTTTCTATTACATTAAAACAAGCCTAGCCAGTTGCCTCTTAAGACTTCATGTTGCTACATTATTACATGCATTATGGTAGAACTTGATGCATCATATTGAATGTTTAAAGTAAAACTAGTTTAAAAGCCAACATTAAATACATAGAGCTACACAAAACATCTGAACATATATTTTCAGAGGGCATGATGAACTGTACATGATGATACCTGAAATCCCAGCTCCATTTGTAAATGCTTTGATATCTCCAATCTGATACAAAGGACCATTATCCCACCAGTTCATTTCAGGAAGTGGTTTGCATCGAGGAGCCTGCACAATGATGACAATGGCTCCAGCTAGCATCCCAACCCAACCAAGCCAGAACAGAAACAGCAGTGCATATCTGGCCCTCACCCACCTGGATAATAATAAATTAGACAAATTTTGGTTTGATATTAAACAAAACTGATATGGTTAGTGGATATTTAACAAAAGTAAAGAAATAGAAACAGTTTATTAGACTGTTAATGAGAACATTCACAACTCCAATTACCATATATTTATAATTGTAAATTATTTATATAATTGTAATAAATAATTGTAAAAACAATTTAAAGAATCTAGCAAAGAACCATAAAAAGAGTACGATATACATTTATATGGAATAATATTTATGTACTTCATTTAACATTGGGGAGTTCAGAGTTTTGGGGAATTATATTTTGTGAGTAGGCGGCACGGTGGCTTAGTGGTTGGCACGTTCGCCTCTCAGCGCTAGGGATTCCCGGTTCGAATCCTCATCTGGGTGGAGTTTCCATGTTCTCCCCGTGTCTGCGTGTGTTTCCTCCGGGTTCTCCGGTTTCCTCCCACAGTCCAAAAACATGGATCAAGTCAAGGGAATTCTCCAAAAATTGCCCCATATAGAGTGTGTCTGTGTGAGTGAGTGTGTGCCCAGCGATGTCCTGGGTCTATCTGCCCAACGCCTGAAACGTTCTCCCCTGGATGGGCATGGGGAACCCCACCGCGACCCTAATAGAGGATAAAGTGGGAGATAATGAATGAATGAATATTTTGTGAGTAAAACATTATATTGAAATGGTTATCATAGTTACCTATCTAGTTTATATTTATCTAGTTATTATCTTACTATTAAAACCGGTAAAGTAAGGAAGTTAATTCAATGTGAAACTGGTTTAAAACTGGTACCTTCCACTAATGAGCAGTGGATAATGAGTCACAGTGAGAATGACAGAATCTAAGCAGTGTCAGTTCCTACTCTCACAAATGTTCCCATTAAACCTAAAGATTAAACATAAAGCAAACATACCCTGGAGTTCCTGCTACCTGGAGCAACTCTTCTTTAGATAGACCAGTAAATTTCACATCCTTTTCATCGGAAATTTTCACCTTCACCATGCCGTTTCTGTCACTTAAAGGTGAACCGGCTTCCCCATTACTGGCGGCCATGGGCTGCCTCTCTGTGTCCGCCTCGTTCAGCTCCACGTCTTTCATGTCGATCTCGGTTTCAGTCGCCGTCTCCCTGGACATCCTGACTTATTTGTCCCTACAACTGAACAGTACAAACAGTTCTTAATGGAAGCCTTAATGTGCCGACAACGTGTTCTAAAGGCAACACCCCTGAAATGTTGCATCAGTGCCGCGTCGTCGTCGTTGACCCTGAACGTCACGTGATCGCATCTAAAACGTAACAGTGTAATTATTCATACTTTTCCATTTTAATATTTTAATTTACTTCTCAAAATTAAGCTATTAACATTTGATTTCCCTCAGCTTTAGACGAGGCAAGGAAACTGAGCATTAAAACCAGCTAAGATTTAATAACAAAAATAAAATCATGCGCCAAAACGTGTCATTAGAAGTAAAATTACAGTTATTGCGTGTATGTCGGTAAAAGTTAAACAGCATCACCAAACAAAAGCACATGTAACACAAGAAGAGAATTACCAGATGGTACTATAGTGACCTGGTTAACTGATTTATCCTAAATAAGGTCACAAAACCGGAATACTCCAGATCTACTGCAATGATATTTAGTCTATAATTCTAAAATGCGTTTACAAAGCATAAAAACGTACCTTTTAAATTGAGAAGATTAAAACATAAACACATAGGAGAACCATAACCAGCTGTATACGTTAATAGCGTCGAGTCACGTGATATTTACCGCTCTAACATCTGATGACCTTCTGTTTAAATAAAGTCTAACAATTTTTAAATGTTACCTCAGAGAGATGAGCTGCTGTCAAACGCTCTCCTATTTCCAGCTTCGACTTAATGCCTTTGTGTGTATTAGTGACAGAGGAACCGATTTCTCTTCTATTTATTCAGTATAAACTCCGCCCTATAAACGCCGTCGGTGGAGCTGACAGACACACACACACACATACACACACACACACACACACACACACACACACACACACACACACACACACACACACACACACACACACACACAAACAAAAAAACACACACACACAAACACACACACACACAAACACACACACACACAAACACACACACAAACAAGCACCCAAAAACACACACACACACACACACACACAAACACACACACACACACACAAACACACAGCACAATAATGGAGACTATTTATCTGACGTTCTAAGCGACGTCCATTTAGTTTTATCGCTATGACAACCATCGCTCTCAACGTCGTTGGGAACGTTCCGTTACACTCTGTGAACATAATTTAAAAACCTATAAAATAGTTTTTTTGAAGTTTAAAACTTTTACTCTACAGCTTCAAAATACACGCAAATGGACTATTATGCAAATTAGACGATGACTTATAGGACAGCCAATAGCTTCTTGTTTTAGACGGTTTTATTGAACTGAACAAAAGTTTTAGAAGTGCTTTTAGAATATGCTTCTAAAAGTTCATGCAACCTCTTAATATAAGGTTAATATAAAGAATTTTTCATTGTGTCATCATCTGTTTTGTCTAAGAACTTTTGTGATTGAAGATTCCATATAGTTTATGAAGTAAAAACAAGAATGCAGTTTCTCTGTAGTCATTTCATTTAAGCATGTTGTTTAAAACATGTAGTTAAGAAACCTAGAAGGGGCTCCATTCCCAGTGTTGATTTTAGCAAGACTTGACAAACAAGTTTGGGCTGAGATTAAGTTACTTCATCAGACAGACTGGAACAAACAGCCTGTCAATAACCAAGTTGATTACTTACTTCTTTCTGGGTTTTAATATCGTTAGTGTTTTATAGTTATTATCATTACAAACTGACCTGCCCATTAGTAAACAGCTTTGTTTGACTGTCTTACATGTCTCTGTTATACAGTTTAAAATGATTATTTCTGAATGGATGCCCTTAGATTACATTGACTTAATTTCTGTGAGTTGCTTTGCAAAACTGACCTTTCACCTGCTCTTATTCTTTAAGTTTCATACTCATCATGTTTGGTGTGCAGAGATAATGATCCTTTTGATCAACAGTGCAATTGATCCAATCAGGAAATAACAATGAAGTGTTAATAAGGTTGCTTTCTAATGCACCACATTCCTTTTAAGATCTCTAGCTTCTATAGCCTTGCATTTAATAGCATTTTATATATTTTTCTCCTTTTAAATAAAGTTTAAATGCAAGTAGGAATTAAAACTAAGACATCATCAAAATAATCACAATACAATCTATATTAATCTATATCTTACTCTGCTGTTTTCATTTGATATGCACATAGATAGTAAACAAGTCCTTACTGTGTTAAAAACAGGCTTGCAGGAGCAGCTTGTTCTGGGAACTTCTGGAACTGTGGCACTTTTCCAAGAAATCTGCAATTGGATCCAGCAGTGAAGTACAAACAGTAACATGTTGGCTATGCAGCATGTTCAGAATGTAAATGCTCTTTGTTTTTATGAGTTGATTTTTATGTAACCATTATGTTCTATTGAAAAAAATCAACTTTTGTTTTAACTTTTGGGTGGAAGGCAGGAAATATATCGAATATCAGGAAATACTTGAAACAATCTGTTTTTAAGACACAAGTGCATCATCAGCATCAGCACTTTTTTATATTGAATTCTGTCAGTTTGTTTAACTGACCCTTATTGGTTTTCATGTTCCTTCCTGAAGATTGCCTTTGTTAGTCCAGTGGAAAAAGGAAATACCAGATGTTCATTTCAGCGTTTTGCACAGTGTCTGATTTCTCCTCGTCCTTAGTTTTCTGCTGCACCATAGAAACTTCACCGAAATTAAGATGAGCTTAGCCCAGATATGAGAAACAGGTTTTAATGACCTTAAAATTTTCAACGGTTAACTTTCATATTAACAAAAATATTCCAAAAAATGCTGATGTCAAATATTTTTTATTCAATATCTTCAAGCTAAAAAATAATTCTTACGTAATTAAACAGAATGTTAATGATCTGTCAAATCCTTTTTTTTTTCTTGGCTGAATATAAAACTGGGGGGTGGGTTGTACAGAGTCTAGGACAAAGGTTAAAAAAAATGTACTGTTTATTCTTAGTGCCAGAAGGTTGGAATTTTGTTTTACAAAATCAAATCCCGGCGGCACGGTGGCTTAGTGGTTAGCACGTTCGCCTCTCAGCGCTAGGGATTCCCGGTTCGAATCCCCATCTCGGTGGAGTTTCCATGTTCTCCCTGGGTTTCCTCCGGGTTCTCCGGTTTCCTCCCACAGTCCAAAAACATGGATGAAGTTAATTGAGTTCTCTAAATTGCCCCATATAGAGTGTGTTTGAGTGTGCGAGTGTGTACCCAGCGATGGATTGGCGCCCTGTCCTGGGTGTATCTGCCCAGCGCCCGAGATGTTCTCCCCTGGATGGGCATGGGGAACCCCACCGCGACCCTAATAGAGGATAAAGCGGGAGATAATGAATGGAATGAATGAAAATCAAATCCCCCCAAAGTGCTGATTGCATCATTGTTGCCGGGGGTTGTTATGCATTCGACCGCTATGTTGCTCACTATGCAACTCTTACTGACCAGCAGAGGGCGATGTTAGCGGTGGGGGCAGGTTGGTGTGCAGAGGAAGTGAGATGTGTTTAAGGCGGGATCAGGACGCTGAGTTTTGAAAGCTTTCTCTTTATCAGAATTGAAAGTCAGAGACAAAGTGTCGCACCTTCATCTTACACTGACATTAAACTGAAGGTAAACAAGACGTTTGTTTTATATGTACACACTGTGTATGGATTGATATTGATATTACACGGTTGTTTTACTGAGCTTTCGGTGCTAAATGTTAGCGGCGCTGCGATGGCTGCTTCATCTGAACATTAAGATTACATTCCTTTAATTATTCCTGTGAAAGGGAATGTTTTCAAAGAAACGTTAGAAACGTTAGATTGTTATAAATACTATCTCGCTATTCGCAGAGAATATTCAGTTGTTTAGAAAGGCTATCTTGGTAGAAACTATCACGCTATTTAAAATGAATATCTCGGTAGCGATGATCTATTTAGACAGAGCTTATCTCTTGTTGCCAGCTTTAGAGAGAAACTCTTAGTGTCAGTTTGATCCAACGCAAATTCCATAAAGATAGTTTATAATCTTAGGTGCAAATGTTAATGTAATAAGTAATTTTTATCTAGCAGTACTGCCACGTCATGTTTACCAAAATATGTTAATCTCTGGGGATTAAACTTACCCAACTAGTACGTCTGGTCAGTAAACACATTCCGGTGGATGTATATAAAAGTGGCAGTGATTTATCTTGAGTCAAAAAGAATGCTAATACGCCTTATTGTTGTTTTTTCCTGTGTTTCCAGTTTGGACTGATATTTTGAGATCCACCCACATCCAAAATGTCATCGACATCACAGAAACATAAAGAGTTTGTGGCTGAGCCCATGGGAGACAAAACTGTTATGGCACTTGCTGGCATCGGTGAAGTTCTTGGGAGGAGATTGGAGGAAAAGGGTTTTGACAAAGTAAACCAGCTGTAACTTGGCTGTTACTATGACCACATTGTTGTGTGGTGCTCAACAATAAGCTGATGTTTTTTTTTCACCTTCCTCTACAGGCCTATGTAGTCCTTGGACAGTTCCTGGTACTGAAAAAAGATGAGGAGTTGTTTCGGGATTGGTTGAAGGAGACATGTGGAGCAAATTCAAAACAGCAAGGTGACTGTTACGGCTGCCTTCGAGAATGGTGTGACTCTTTCTTGTAATTAGTCTGTTTATTCAGCTTGATGAATACTCCGCTCAAAACCAGTCTTTTAGTGAAGTGATGCAGGTCTATATTCAGAATAATGCATCTTGTTTTATTGATTCATTTACCTCACTTGGCATAATGGCAGTTTTGTAATTACACATTGTTTTTTTTTTTATTATTTTATTTAGAGCTGTTTTTTGTTCAAATTTTTAATTCATGTTTTATAAATGCCATTAAGCCAATTTATGCTTCACATACTGTTTAATTCAAGCCTCCTATTTTTGTTCAGTGCTTTTTGACCCTGTTGTAGAACTTAGATTATATAATGGCCGAAGTGTTTAAATCCAAATTTTTGCCTGTAATTTTTGCCTGTACAGTTTGCCTGTAATTCAGAAAACTGTCAGCAAAAATATTTAAAAGTAATACCTGATTAGTTTTAACATTGTAGAGTTGATATAAAATGATTTTTTTTAGCAATGTAATCAATGTATTGTGTTTTTTATGACCCTGTAACCCAAATGCAAATGCCAGAATAAAAATTATTCTGGACCTTGTACCTTAAGGCAAATTTTAATTCTCGTCGCAGATATGAAGTGTCATAAAATTTGAGGGGGGAAAAACCTTTTTTTTTTTTTCAGAAAAATCTGTAAATTGTAATAAAACAATAAAATTAAATGTCAATAAAACACTGATAGACCATAACTGTGAAATGGAACCTAGCTCACAAACACTGTTTTACATCTTTTAAATAAAATTATATTATTCACTGCTTCAGTAGACTATACTGATTGTTGTTGTGGAAGTTTTTGATATATCAGCATCTTATCATTCAGTACAGTGAAATTACTACCCTTGAAAAGAAATTCCTGTTTAGAGATACTTTTATCTCCTTCCTGTCTAAGATATACAATCTTATTCATTCTGTTAGTCGATTATAGATGGAGGCTGTTTTGATGTTTTCAATAGAGGTCATGCCAAAATCTTGGAAAAAAAACAATGTTAATTAAAATAATTGGTGGTAAATAAATAAAACATTTGCCACTTTCCTATCTGCATGTACTTTGAACACCACACCTTTCCATTTTATTTATATTTGTACAACATTTTGGACAGCTTTAATGAGTTTTATCATTCCATTGTTTAAATTAAAATGTATAATGCGGAGAGCCAGGGTTGCTTTTTGTTGGACTATTTGAACAGCTTTTTAAAGGCTTTAAGTTTTTAAATACAGGCTGATTTACATGTTTAGGTGTGTCCTGGTATCCGTTGTGGAAATGTAAATTTTTAGTTGAGTCCAACAATAAGGACTCTCACAATTTGTTTCTTTACATGGTTTGAAAAGAAAAAAATGTAATCTGTACTGTGTTTTTATCAATCATATATGTATTAAAGTACTAAATATGCAACCAGTTCTGTTAATGGAGAATTTTAGCTATACATCTAAGAAAAGGCCTAAATTACTATTTTACTTTCAATTGTATCCATTTATTTGAGAGATAAAAGCAACAAAAACATTTAAATGTTCAATAATCGAAATAATTCACATTGTAATCAATCTACTCCAAATGACATTCTCATTGTTTAGGAAAAAAACGTGCTTGCATATGTGTATGTTCAGCATGTACAACTTTCAGTAGATTTATTCGCATTTTTACTTCCTAGTTACTGCACATAAGCTTCACGAATGTAGACATAGTGCCTCTCATATAAACACTAAATGTAGTGTAGCACAAAATGTCCCATATGTCATGGATATTGACCTTGATCACAGTCAGTGACCAAATTTAAGAATTTTTAATTTTCATGTAATTCTGTATATATATATATATATATATATATATATATATATATATATATATATATATAATGGTGTGTGTGTGTATGTGTGTGTACGTGTACATGTACACAAATCAATCATCTAAATGAGGCTAATTCTAGTCTTGTATCATGCTCACAGAAGGGCACAGAAGAACTTTTTCTCCCTAAAAGGGTTTTCTGAAGTGGGCACAGGGGTGATAAGTGGATCCTCACAGGCATGAGCATCGCAGTAAGCCATCAAGTCCGCAGCCGCCTTTGATACCTAAATGTGCAAGAAATGAACAAATGAAAAGGGCTTAAAATATAATATTCTTTTTATCTCAGTGTTTACAGAATTATCTCTCAGAGCACAGGGCCACTGTGAGAAATAAATCATGACTCATTGACAATATTCAGTAAGATTTAGTCTAAATAGAACTTTTAGTATGTCTGCACTAATTAAATAAAATTTATATTAAGCTTTATTCTGTCTTAATGTTTCAACAGGTGTACAAATATAGTCTGATTTTATTAGTTTATACAAAATTATTTGATATTTGTGCACACTCAGTAATGAAACAACTGTTAACATGATCTACACTGATTTGCACAAAGGTTTTGTATTATTTTGTATTACAACCTGAAAACATTAAATTTACCAATGAAGTCTAAATCTATTCCCACATTACATTTATTCATATAAGTAAGAATTGACATCTAATATACTTTCTGGTGTCCATCATTTAAATAAAGTGTCATATGACTTGATAATAATTAAAAGCAAATAGAGTTCCAAATGCTACCTGAAAACTAAAACAAACAAGATGTTAAAATTTACATAGACCTTTTAAAAAACACTTTTGATCAACATAAACATATGCAAGGTGTCTGTAATGCTGAGACATTCAGCATCACTGGAACCAGATGTAAACATAA
Organism: Corydoras sp. C115; assembly: GCA_019802505.1. Taxonomy (NCBI): domain Eukaryota; kingdom Metazoa; phylum Chordata; class Actinopteri; order Siluriformes; family Callichthyidae; genus Corydoras; species Corydoras sp. C115. The sequence continues at coordinate 3,340,706 of JAFMOC010000045.1, forward strand.
TGTGAAATCCATGAGCACAATATGCTCACAGTGCATAATGCTGTGGGTTAGAGCAGAGTTTCACTTTTAAATGTGGTTACTTTGTGAAGTTTTGTGAACTTTGTGATATAAGCAAATATATTAAAACAAACACTAAATGTCTATAATACAAAGAATTAAAGCTGAAAAAAAATCGGAACAGTGTGACATCCAGAGGGTGTCACTAGGGATGGCAGAATTAGGCCACATCTGGTAACCTAATTCCTGATTTGTCCGAAAAGGAACCTAACAAAAATTTAATTATAATACAACTTTTTGTTTCTTATTTTTTTACTTCATCTCAGGCTTTAGATTCTTTATTCTGTCCTATTACCTTGATTCGGCAGAAACTGGCTTCTATCTTCAGCTGTTCTACCAGCTTCCTTGCCTGGCCGACACTCATGGTGCTGTTCACAGGGGTGTCTCCTTTCATCCTTTCAATTTAAAAAATAATGTTAATATTAGGGATGAGACAATAATTTATTTTTACAATTAATCAATAAATACTTTACAATTAAGAGATCAGAAGAGCCCCTCAACATCATTAGCAGCGACATTTATTTAAAAACCAATTGTTAGCTTTAAACCAATTGTTGCAACTCATACAAAACAAAAATGAAGTTACATGTAATAATCATTATTATTTCTTAGATGATAATCGTACCATCAAAATCTGTAATCCTCTTATCCATAGTTAACATATATTTTTATTTATTTAAAATGATTTGCAATTAAGGCATCATACTGTTGAGCAAAAAAAATGGTGCTCAGGAGTTCAGGATCGGTTTAAGATATATATATATATATATATATATATATATATATATATATATATATATATATATATATATATATATATATATATATATATATAAATTATTATGTCTGACCATTAACCTCTTGATCACACCAGGATGCTACTAATGTTTACTGGAATTACTGACAGAGCTTTCCCTTAAACCATTTGGCATTTTTGAAAACCCATCCCATCCAACCACTTATTTTTCTCCTCCTCTCTCCCTTTCTCATTCCCTCTAATGACTCTTAGCCACTGGTGTCCTTTACTACTTCCGTGCACAGACTCGACTGCTATAGAAAATCTCACCCTAATAGCCATGATTTTATTCTGTGACATGTCTCATGTTCACAGTTATGTTTCATATATTTTATTTCTGTATGCAGTTCCAGTACATTGTGTCAATGTATTGCTCCCTTTTGTATAATTAAATCAAAGCAACATGGCTATTTAAGGATTTTAGCGTTACCTGAAAATGTCAACTAACTTTAAGACTTTATCTAAATAATCAGTATATCTGAACTCTAAAAATTTAGTGATTTTCTTGCAGTCATTTGAATATCATGGATTTGATGCGCGTAACAGAATCTAGGCCAAATGCATACATGGTAGTCTCAGGCGATCATCAAGAAGCAGAAAACTCAATATATGAATATATTGCTTGTTACTATTTGCTAAAAAATAATATTTTTTATGTGTTAAGGTTTTAAAAAAAATACTCAATGCTAATTCATAAAGAAGGTGTCGATAAAAAATAGGGTGGAAAGAGGAGAGGCAGGGAAAACGACCACAGGAAATGTATTGGTCCTTTACTCATTAGAGGCTCTTATTTCCCCGTCAATCCTTTTTCCTTTTTCTTACCCTTGTTATATTCCTCTTCTGGAGCTCACTTGCCCTCCTCTTCTCTTTCCTTTTCCTATGCTGTATGTGTTTTGTTCCCAGTGCAGCCGGACCCCACCCTCACTGACAGTATGGATGCTTCCCTGTTCTGTCCAGTCCAGTGCACTGCAATTCTACACTGAAACCCAGGCTCCTGATGGATGCATTGAAACGCCCCTCTGCAGTAAGTGGAATGTGCCAGGCAGGGCCTGGGGGGCTACAGTGCTTGGTGTGCTGGTCTGTACCATTTGTGCTCTATTTAGGTGGAATTAGGGGGAGGAAATGTGCCTGGATGAATACACACGGCACAAAAGAACACGACACATGATTTGGCCATAAGGAACATCATATCTGGGCAATGCTGAAATATATAAAGCTATGCATTTTGTGGCTGTATTTTTATCTTGGTGGATCCTGTCTCTGGTGGCTCTGTTACCATGGGAACCGCTGCAGTCTCAGCCGCTTTGTATAAATGTGTGGCTCCATTTTGCCTCAGTGGTCTCTCCCACTCAGATATAACAGCTCCATCTCCATATGGCCACATTAACATCTCTGCCTGTTCTCCTCCCCCCATCACCCATTCCTACTCATGTTACATTTATGACCAGTGCTTTATGCCAATACTGTATATGGAGGTATACATGCAAACTAAAAAAAAAAAACTGCACAATGTATAAATTTACAATTATCTTTGTGGTATAAAGCAGGCAACCGAAACGTCTAGTTTGGCTAATTGGAATGTAATATAAGGAAAAACAATGTAATTAATATTAAAATTAAATTGTGGAGAAATCAGTGCTAAGGGAAAAAATAAAAATAAACACTCATTATACTACAAATGCATATCAATTCTTTAAAATATCTTAACCTGTATATTTTGTTTATCTGTATGTAATGTTTATAGAACCATCTATACATATGTGTGTGTGTGTGTGTGTGTGTGTGTGTGTGTGTGTGTGTGTGTGTGTGTGTTTACCATAGGTTATATATTGTATTTATTGTGCATTCTGCAATTGCCACTTTGCATTTCTGGTTGGATGATAAACAATATTTAGTTTCCTTGTACCATTAATAAGGTAATAAACATTAACAAACATATGAATGTTGTGAATTTGACCAATCAACTAAAAATATAGTATACAACAAAGCTGTGTAACAGTGTCATTTTGCACTTGGTTGTTTTTCCTACCTCTTATTTTATCACACATTTAAAAGTAAAAATTCTAGACAAAAACAAAACTTGTGCAAATAGCATTATGAAATGGGGAGTAATATTATAACCAGAAGGGAACACAGCAGAAAGAAATTATTATTGTTGTTTAATCTGTTGTAGTAGAATAAGGCTTTGTATTTTGGTAATATTCACTGAATATTTACATAATATAATTACGTCATTTACTTCGATCTATTTATTTATTTGTGCATTCTATGTACAGTCTAGTATTTTTACTGTAAGTTTTCTGTAGTGAAACCCGATGCAGAAATTGAGTTGAGACCTGGTTTGTCTCTCTCCGGATGCCGTATTTGTAGTACTTTTGCTTGTAAAACAGAAAGGGGCAAGTTTGTTAACACAAATCGTACTTACAATCTGTTATGTTTTTAATACTAAATATTCGTGACATTTATCTTTAAGCAGGTATGTACTGTAATTACTGTATAAACGTGTTAATATTGTGGCGCAAATATATTTTATATCTGATATCTTGTTTGAACAACAGACCAGCTCGTTTGCTAAAAGCTTTGTAGCCTGCATTAGCTTGCTAGCGGAATGCTGCTGTTTTCTCCAGCTGTTTTGATCTTTAAGTTCTAAAACCAGAGAACATCTTTAATTAACATGTCAGACATTCCAGCCGTGTGGAGCGCGTTATGTAGAAGTATTGTAAGAAAGAGAACGACCTGTGTTGATGAGTGCAGTGCAGGAGAAGGGCATGTTTCCACCTCCATGCTTCATCGTTTACACTCGTACACCTGCACTGCTCCAAATTTCAATAAACAAACAGTCATTCGAATTGGTTCATTGTTTATTTTTTATAACCCTGTGACGTAGTTTACTGTGAATAATCGATGGCGATATTGACAGACATTGCAAATCTACATAAACATGTGTTTTCATAATTGTATCTTCTGCTCTTCTCAGTCTTTATCAGTTTAACAAACAGACTACTCTTTTCAGCGGTTATCTTGAATTTAAATTAAATAATATTCATTCATTCATTCATTATCTTCCGCTTTATCCTCTATTAGGGTTGCGGGGGGGTTCCCCATGCCCATCCAGGGGAGAACGTTTCGGGCGCTGGGCAGATACACCCAGGACAGGGCGCCAATCTATCACTGGGCACACACTCACACGCACAGACACACTCTATATGGGGCAATTTGGAGAATTCAATTGACTTGATCCATGTTTTTGGACTGTGGGAGGAAACCGGAGAACCCGGAGGAAACCCACACGGACACGGGGAGAACATGGAAACTCCACCCAGATGGGAATTCGAACCGGGAATCCCTAGAGCTGAGAGGCGAATGTGCTAACCACTAAGCCACCCATTAAATAAAATTTATTTAATAAAAATACCACGCTTATTCTGCAAATCAATGGTTAATTCTCTTTTTTGTAGTATTTTTTGTGCTTCAGATCCACAATCTGATGAGGTCGGAATACCTGCAGTCACACCAGGGCATCGAATGGCAAGTTTTGGAGATTAAAATGGCTTTGAACGGATGGACAATTTCAGCATCATGTATAGACTGTCCTATACACAGGGTGTCTATTCACCAACAAGCACAAACAGAATATAAATAGACTCGGAAGTAAAAGGCGGTGTGACTTTTTCTAAACCTCGAAGATGGGGCCCATTCTGATCTGGCTTCAGGACGTGGCGGCTGTGACTCTGCTGAGAGCTCGCCGCACATTACTGCGGGCTGCCATCCTCTTTTGTGTTCTGCTGTTACTTCTCTGGGTCTCTATCTTCCTCTATGGCAGCTTTTATTACTCACACATGCCAACTGTGAGCTTCTCCACTCCAGTTAACTACCACTATAGGTAAATAAATATGTGTTGTTTGGGGTAATAAATAATTCACAATTTAGAAGTTGGCTTAAAACTTTACATGTTATGTGGAGTTCAAAAATGGAAAACAGAAACTTAAGTAAACATACTAAAGTCTTCCAATACAAACCTTAAATAAAATTATTTGTATTATTAGCATAAAGTTGCCAAATTATTAAATTAATAATAGTAGTTTTGCTACTATTTACTGATACAGTACTGTGCAGTAATCAGGTCTTGGTTTGGGGGGGGAGGCATAACAGAATCATTCAGAAGGTGTTGACTGCAGAAAGTTTGAAAGCTGGATATTGTTTAGATTCAATTATTCTTGAGTAAATGTATTTAGTTACTGTATTTAACTTGCTTGTATTTAGGAACATTTGAATTTCAGAGTAATTTTTGACACTAAAAGATTAATTATCTTTTAGATCAGATTGTGAGTCTGAGAACTCTGGTCTCTGTTCATTTCCCATGGCCAACATCTCACTACTAAAGAATGGCAAAGAGCAGGTAAATTACTCAATTTCTATATGTTTTATGTATTTATCATATGCACTATACAAACAACAGTATTAGGTCATACCTCTTTAGCAATGAATTCAGGTGATGTAAAGCTACATATAAATATATCCAAGTTTCGTATTTGGTTTTGCACTATGTAACCTTACTTTCTCTTAACTGAAGGTAATGATGTATGGACAGCCGTATCGAGTCTCTCTGGAATTGGAAATGCCAGAATCTCCTGTAAATGAGCAGATTGGTATGTTTATGATAAAAATGTCCTGCTACACTAAAGAAGGAAAACCTGTGTCCTCTGTGGCTCGCTCGGTGAGTAAGGATGAAGACATACCCATACTCTAAAAATGTTTTTATTATTAATGAAGCAACATGATCATTAATATTCTTAAGATATAGCAAAACTAAATCAATTTGGTGTTTCTTTGGTTAAAAAACTGAGTATTTGGAGTCTGAAATTAATAATAATGCCCACAAGAGGGTGCTCTGTACATTTATTTGAATTAGGTCACCCTAAATATATGGGACTGTATTACTGCTTAATAATAAAATTGAAAAGTAAAGATTTCTAACTGGTTAAATTAAAAGATGCATTTGATTTGCCGCAAATAAAAAAGTCTTTGTTTGTTTGTTTTTAAATTAAATTATATGACTCTGCTGTGTTCACATGCTACTATACTGTTCCATCAGGCCATGCTGCATTATCGCTCCGGTTTGCTGCAGACCATCAGCACCTTTGTATTTTCACCACTACTGCTGACTGGGTTGTCAGAACAGAAACAGCTGATAGATGTAGAACTCTATTCAGACTACAAGTCTGATCCTGTAAGTACTTAAAAGCTTCAGTATTATTGTAGACAATGCCATGTTGTGTGCATTATCTTAAAATGTATTTGCTCTTTTTACTGTTTTTAATGTTGTAGTAAGAAATAATATATTTAGGATATTTTTATTGATGGCTGCTACCTTCATATTAATTATTATTCTGTAAATCCACACTAAATCTTTTTAAAAAAAAAAAAAACACTTGTCTTGGTACAGTATCAACCCACTATTGGAGCCGTTATAGAGATTCAGTCTCGTCGGGTACAAATCTACTCTGCTCACCTCAGGATCCATGCTTACTTTACAGGAATCAGGTGTGTGCAAGACCACTTGAATTTTTTACTTTACTTTATATTATTACTGCTCCAGCTCATGTTTTTTATTTGCATAATAAAGCATCACAAAATGTATTAATATGTATAAAAAAACACTTCATATTGATACTAATTATGTCTCCACAGATACCTCCTGTATAATTTCCCTTTGACATCAGCAGTCGTTGGCGTTGCCAGTAACTTCACTTTCCTCAGTGTCATTGTATTGTTTGGTTACTTGCAATACATTTGGGGGGGATTGTGGCCCCCAGAGCAGGTCAGAGTGCAGGTGAGACTTTAACCTAATTTTTAAACACTATACAGACAAAAATTAGGACACACTGCTTAATCATTTAGAGGAAGTCCCTTTTCTATTCCAGTATGAGTTTGTTCTGATTGCTGACATGACTGGCCCACACAGGGCTCTGACCCCAACCCCATCAAACACCCTCAGGATAAACCTGACAAAGATTGCAAGCCAGCGTCGCTCGTCCAACGTCACTGTCTGACCTCACAAATACTGTTCTGGGAATCTACTGATAAATGGGCAAAAATTTCCACAGAGATACACAAATGAAGACTAAAAACTAACATTGTTGCACTAATAAAGCTGCTAGAAACTTAAAATTTTAAGAATTTTTTAATTTTTAAATTTTATTTTAAAATAGGGTGTCAGCAAAGTTGTGTCAGTAAAATATATAAATGTCCTTATGTTGTATACTTTTACTTAATATACTGTTAATTAATTTATATAAATGAACATGTTTTATTTGTCTGTGTAGGTAATGATGGGAGATGCAACACGTCTTCACCAAAGGAGAGAAGATGCCCGGAGACGCATGCGTGTCACAGCTAGTGCACCTGGTAAGAACAATGATGTGAATAATGTTGGTGTAAAAAACAAACAAATATACATCGATGTGTGTACGTCATATTGATGTCATACAGATGAACAGATTGTTAAACCTCTGATCACCTCATGTACATGAAGGTATGAAAGGGGGTTGGTGTGAACAGGAATACTGACATCTCTTTTTCTTATGCATTTACATGCATCTTAATTTAAACCTGATTATGTTTTTTAGTTATGACATATGAAAGTGAACAAGATCCAGCCCTTGAGCAACTAGAACCTGAAAAACCTCCAAGTCCTGAAAATGAAAGTAAGACCTTTTAGAGGTTTAGATCTAACAGTGGTGAACAACAAGTTTTGTTAATGAACATGATAAAGTAATTATAAGATAGGGTTCAGCTGCAACTGAATGCTTTCTTTAGACATAATGAAATGTTGCGTCCATAACCTGTGGCTTATGAACCTGTAATGGTCTATACATTATGGATTAATAAAATTGAGCTTTTGTAAAGTTTAGTACACTTTCTTAAGTACACATTCGGGTCTTTTTCTGTTTTCAGTTCAGGATGGGCCGATCAGCATGATCGGTTATGTTGGAGAACCAGGGCAAGATGATGAAAACGGTAAACACTTGCATTCTTTAATGTTTTTTTTTTTTTTGTATTAGCTAAAAAAAAGAAACACACACATTCTACATTTTGTCCTGTTCTGTTACTGTAGCAGCTCTTGAATCATTCCAAGATGATGATCCAGTACTTACATCGGCTCCACACACGGCAGTGACCAATACAATTATGGTACAAGCTGAGCTTGAACCGAGTAGCACACACGAGAGCAGATCCCAAGCTCAGCCAGACAGCAGTCTGAGGCAAAGACATGGACCCTGGATGAGTCTCTGAGAACCTGCCTTCACTGTGGTCAATACACATGTACTTTTGCCAGCAGAGAAACCTGAGTATACTGTGTTGTAAAGTCTTTACGCAATTTTTTTTAATGCCACTTTTTTTTAACGTTTTTTTAAACAACTGTCCAGTAAACTTTTATATCACTTATCATATTATTTCAGGAGCACACTTGTGCCGTCAGGATGTAAACATCACAGGCAAGTGAAAAATAATTAAATGGGTATTTTAAGGACAAAATCTGGAATAAAATGGAAGAATTTGGTTTATTTATGGATTCTGCATTTGTTTAGCACAAGCTCATAAGTTTCAAAAACCTTTTCAACGTTAATTCAACCAAGCGCTAAATATTTATTTCTCATTTCATGTTAATTGTTATTCATAGCTCAGGTGCATGCTTTTGCAGTTGCCACTGGTTGTTCCTGTGCATGCTGCTTACAGTGATTTACACTTCATTGACAGAGGCTTTTTTTGTAGGTTTTAGAAGGGACCTAATAGGACTATTTAAGTTTTTTTGTATTGTATGCCTTGCAGCTGAGAACCTCTATGTAATCTGTATACATTAGGGTAGAATTACCAGAAGTAGGTTGTTACAGGAGTGCTTTTTCTTACTTAACAGGTCATGAGTCAAATGATTCCATTGATTAAACACTGTGGTGCTCATTAAAGAAAGATTGTAATAAACCCTTCACCCACATATTGCATGATGCTGGACAATTACAATTATTTATATAGACGAAAAAAAGGCAAACAATTAAGTTTTTTTTTTGTCCAATGCAATGAACTGAAATGTGCTGTCACGTCAGGGCAGTTAGTTGGTATTTGTAGCTAAATGCAATTTTCGAAAGTATCGTTTCTTCCCTAGGCTAAAAATCCTTATGTTCAGTGTAATAGATCTGTGTTCTGTTACATGAGCTATAAGTTTTATTAAAGCATTTTGTTTTGGCATGATGTCTGTAAATTTGTATGTAACTTATTAAATGTACAGATTTTTCCTTTTTTTCTGTTTACTGCACCCTGTATACAATGACTAAATTAAATCAACTCTATTAAAAAATTCAAAATGCTATTACTTGTGTTTATAAACATAAGGCAGCATTAATAAAGAAATTATTTCTGTAAAATTAATCAAATAATGCTGAAAACTGATTTGGATTATTGTATTAAAATATATGTATATACATTCACAAGTTAATTTATGTATGATGTGGTAAGTCACTCCAGTCTGAAAGTTAGGGTGTCAAACTTTAAATTCAGCAAGGCATTAAGCAGTCATTTCTATAGGGGTGTTTTATTTTTTTATTTTAAATAAGATTTCTATACTGATATGTTAGTGAGTCAGCAATGGGGTATTGCAAAGTTATCTGGTGTTAACGCCAAAACACCTAAAAGGGGACTTTTTCCTGCAGCTTAAATTTAGTCTGAAAAATATCTGTGGTCATAGTTCTTTCTATTCACAGTAAATATCATGACAAAGGGTATGACCTTTCATTGTTTTTACAGTTCGGTGATATTAAATGGGAAACGCAATTAGCTTTCTAAGAACCGTGAGAGTACAAATAATAAGGGTTGGTATTTCGAAACTAATTAACCTAGGAAGGAGGTAGTAATCCAAACCACCTTTCCTGTAAGCAGAGAAGATATTCATTAGGAAATGTCCAGCTCATTGCAGAATAATTGTTTCATACCATAAGTTCCAGACAGTTCCTTTTTAAATAACATATTTATTTATACCAGTTAATCACAACATCGCTTACAGGTTTTAATGTCATTATATATATTCAGATTTATTTTTCTACATGACTTACCACGAACACAAAGGGTCAGTGGGACTATTCTTAAGTTGCAGAAACAACCTGTTGTGCAGTAGATCCATCGAAGACATTTTTTAAGTGCCTGGGATGTGAACATTTCTGTGTATACTGTGTATACTGTTTAATAATAAATGGCCCTTTGTATGAATGTGTGGGATGCACTTCCCCAGTATCAATCATTTCCAGCATCCCATAGGATCCAAATTTTGTAATCACTGTACCTCCGTAGTGTTTTAGTAAACATAAAGTTGTTGTTAAGGACTTTGTCATTTTTTTTGGCTGTCACCGTCATTATTAAGGCAAGCATCTCCCCTAGAAAATTCCAACGCCTTAAGTGGCAGTCACTTAATGCTAAACAAAGGATATCCTTTAAATTGAACTTCTACTTCCATTACCCAACTGTATTATTTGTTAGTTGGCGCCATGTTTCTGCTTTGCTTCCAATGCTCTTGCTGTTACTTCTGACAGGAAGCGAGTCAGCATGGGAAGCCGACCTAATTGTTTTTCATTCTGCACAAGTAGCACAGCTTATCAGTGCCAATGTCTCTCTGTGGACATAAGACACATTGTCTTTTAGAAAGACAATATGTCCTCTCAGTGGGTATATCCTCATTGACTGCCAGAATTCATTGTGTTTATTTTTTTTTATCCGTAAACTGTCTCATTGTTTGCAAAGTTTACTTAAAGAAATATATTCAAGTCAAGGTGATTATTATCTGACCCTGCTTGTTATCTAACCTGGCGGAGTACACGGCTGAATGATGACAGCTTTGGCCTGAAATGAATCTCTCTTGGTCGGAAAGGGTTTTGTTTTAAATAGTTTCCTGCTGACGCAAATTTGCTACAATAGCTTTTGACTGTCCTGAGTTATTTTAGGAATTTGTAAGTGAAGGGGGCTTCTTATTGGTAAACCACTGGTTAATTGTATTGGAAGCATGCACCTGACAGTGTGATTGTAGGGTCATTGTTTTCTTTTGTAAACACACTTATGTGCTCCATCCTGCCCTGTCTAGGCCGTCAAGGGTTTGGCAAATGAACAGATCCATTTTTAACCACTGCTTGGGTGGAACATTAAGAGCTCAACAAAATTTTCACACTATTTAATGAGAACCGAGAACGTGTAATGCATTGTATAAAATGTGTTTTAATGACATTATAAATACACAACTTGGCAGAAAAAAGTTTGCTCTGTGGATTTTAGGATCTGGGGTTGTTTTAATTGATCAGGTTAAAGCTTACCACCATTAAATGTACTAAATGACCAGGTTACCCATTGGACTGCTGTTTTTGCATTATTTTTGTAACCATGTGCTTATATTTATATTTTATTGCTATTTGTTCTTTTTTACATTTCTTTCTTATATTGCATAATACCCTTATTATTCATTCATTCCCGCTTTATCCTCTATTAGGGTCGCGGTGGGGTTCCCCATGCCCATCCAGGGGAGAACGTCTCGGGCGCTGGGCAGATAGACCCAGGACAGGGCGCCAATCCATCGCTGGGCAACCCTTATTATTACCATAATTATTTTTATCACTTCTTTTAAGTCTTTTTAATTTTAAATATTATTGTCTTCTATCTCTTGCAGTCCTCAGAAGAGCCTCATGTTCCAAAAAAAAGCCGTATATCCTAATGGACAGATTTTAGAATACTAAAATTTATGCAATCATCTCATTATCTTCAACTTCCTCATGCCCATCCAGGGAAGAACGTTTTGGGCGCTGGCCACTCACTCACCCAGACACACACTATATAGGGAAGTTAGCACAGAGAATGTAATTTAATGCTGTAATCAGAACTACAGGTACAGCAGTGTATTGTACTCATAAAAAGTATGACTTTATTTATTTATACATTTATATTATTTTTTCATGTTTGTTCATATAAATAAAACAATTATTTTATTTATTTATTTTAACAGGTACAGGCTAATTGACAGTATAATTACAAGGGTTCTTCAAAATGTTATGCCCCACAGTTTTTCCCAGCTATTTACAAAGACATGTACATGTACATGAAAATGTTTTTTTTTTAAATGTTGTGTTTCTCCTGTATGTGTTGTTTAACACAAATTGGGTTGGACAGTGTTGCAACATCCACCATACATCCCAGATCTGACCCTTTGTACCTCCATCACTTTGGGCATCATAAATACCCAGAGAGGAGAAAAATAAAAAGGAGATCTTATTAATTTCTCTGCATCTCCTGAGATAAAGATCAGTGTTCAGATTAAGAAAAAACAATTATGACGAGATCTCCAAATGAGACACAAGTCAGATCACAAATAAGTCTCCTGAGACAACATTTAAGCAAAATAAATCCTTTGGGGAGGCTTTGTTAGGTTTTGAACAACCCTCATAAGTTTATGTACAGAGGGCATGGTTATAGGAATGCACCTTACTTTCTTTGCATGCATGATACAATATTAATACCAAAGCTTTTAGTATAAGTTGTACTCTATTTTGTCAGTATACTAAAACCATGTGTTTTTCAAAGATTGTAGCATTATGCATATGTTCCAAGTTTAAGTCTTTAACCTGATTTACTGGTGTTCCTTCAAACTGCCTTTGCATATCGTTGAAGCTCTCGCAAGTGCTGATTAATTTGTGCTGTGAACAACAAAAACAAAAATACCAAAATCAAATGCTTTAGCCTCTTAAGATGGTCCATGTGAATGTTTTTTTGCATATTGTCTTACCTGTCAGTTGGATGTCACTGCCTCCAAATGGGGATAAACCAGTTGCAGTAGATCCAGCAGAAGAAAAGCTCGATGCTGTTCTGGTCTGGGTGGCAACATTTGATCCTGCGCCACCAAATGCTGTTCCAGTTGATCCAACATGGCTTCCTCCGGTTCCACTTGATCCTACACTGCCAAACACTCTTCCAGTTGATCCTACCCCCCCATACCCAGTTCCACTTGTACCTATGCTTCCATACCCAGTTCCACTGGAACCTATACCACTTGTTGATCTCCCAGCCACGGACCCACTTGAGCCAATACCACCAATACCAGTACTTGGCCCACTGTTGCCTAGCCCTGTGTTACCAAGTCCTGTGTTTCTTGTTCCAGCAGAGCCCACGTTGGGCCACTGAAATAAGGTGGAGGAGCCAGCAGTAAATTGTCCATATGAGCCTTTTGGCAGAGACTGTAAATAAAAAGATTAAGCACAAGCTTCCTGTTTATGCATATTAGAAAATTGGTAAAAATTTTGTTAAAGAAACAGCTTGTTTTCTCACCTTACAATTGTTCAAGGTATCATTAAGGCTCTTGATATTCTCCATAAGCATTTTTATTTGACTTTCCCTTACAGCGATTAGATCTGCTTGAATTCGTTCATTTCCGCTTAGTTTTCGAACCTGAAACAAAAGATTCTCGACTTCCTTGTCATGTTTTAGCTGCGTATCTTTGAGAGCTTTCTGGTTTTCCTCAATTATGGCACTCTTATTACCTGTGCACCAAAGAGCATCTTGTTTCAGCCGTTTGTTTTCTGCTGTGTACTTGGCATTTTCACCAACAGTTATTGTGACCTGACTTCCCACTGAGTCCAGATATCTCTGTAGCTTGTCTTCTACTTCTTTTGAAAGACTGCTGCAGTTTGCACGTATGTCTTGGAGTCGAATGGCTTGTTTCTCGCATGTTAGCTGAAAGGGTTCGTGCTTGGTGAAAAGATCATCAACTTTTTTTAAAAACTTTTGAGTGACTTCAGGGATTCCTTGTAAAGACTTTACAAAATCTTCCTTACACATTCTCTCATAGGTTTGAATCCTTTCCTCCAAAAAGTTTTTGTCACGCCTCAAGTTGATTGTTTCCAGTTGATACCCAAGCTTCTCCTTCTTAATATTTTCCTGATCAATTTTCATTACTGCTACTGTTTCTGTAAAATTTGTTTTGACAAATTTTAACATTTCTTCAGTCTGTTTAAGTGCTAATCCGCTGCTTCGACCTTGCAGGGAAAAAATACATTTTATTTATTTTTACACACCAATTTAATTGACCTGAAATACTGTATTTAAATTAATCTTTTTGTTCACAAGTATGTTAGTATATACAATTCAATGAATGTATCTTCTCCAAAAGCATAACAGTTTTTACCATCTGGACAGTAGGTTGGAGGACATCCGGGATTCATGTTCCTTGTCCTTTTCTCTAGCTCACAGTGGTTCTTCAAATTGCACATCACATTGAAAGAAAAATGTACAAGGATAATGAAAATATGTAGACCACAAATTAATGTTATAAATATAATAGTTCTTGTATACTGATCAGCCAAAACATTAAAATTTATCATTGTTTTACTTAAACTACATGCAAGTTTAAGCCCATGTTTATTGAATAATAATGATAATAATGCTCAGTGATGTTCTCCCTAACACATTTCAAGGACTTCAATATCCTAATTGATGTGTAATTCCCCAGGTTCCAAAAACACTGCAATTCTGCTTACCTATAAGTTAACACAACATAAAATCATGTTACTTATCATTTATGTATAATATTTTAATAAATTTAAAACTTAAATAAAAAACATAAAACATGATACTTATTGGCTTAATACTTATAAATTTATTTAAAAAAATATTTAAATTTATAGCATACACCTATTAACACTTGTAATTAAGTAAACATAACAAATGACAAATTCATAGTTTAAGTAGTAAGGTCCAAAATTGAAAACATTTAAAACAATACATTTATATACCATAGGTATTTTTTGCATGCAAGAGTTTGGGCACCTATAATACATATTTTAATGAGATTCATTATATTCTGAAAACTGTGCAATCAAAAACAAAACCTAGAAGTAAAGATAAACAGTGTAATTTTCTGCAGGTACTTATAAAAAAATGTATCTTCAGACTACATGTATAAAAATCTTACCCATCTTGATTGTAAGATATTAATGTTGGTGCTCGAATTGTTGGTCAGTTTGCGTAGTGTGCTCAGTTCTTTGTCCGCATTTATTTTGGTTGTCAGCGTCACATTCAGTTGCTGTGTGAGGTTCTTTTGCTTGGCTTTGAGATTAAGGTTTTCCATGGTCAGTTTGCTAAAACTAAGCTCCAACTCCTGAACTCGTTTCTCCTCCACCGCAGACTTTGGTTGTCCATAGACGAGAAAGAGCACCAGACTGACGATGATGAGAGACTGGATCAGTGAGGAGAAAAAGAATATTAGTTGCATGTAATAGCTGCAACTCTTCTCAGATTTGTGGATTTTCTTGGCAGTCCATCCCTGGTTGCCCTTCCCATAGCCATTATTATACATGGCTATTTTGGAGTAAATCCTGTCAGTTAATGAAATTCTTTGCTGTAACAAAGCTAAACAGCTATTTTGATTAGCAGCAAAAATCTTTTCCTTTGTGATTGTCTGAATTAGTCTGTGCTGCAGTGGGACCATTTATGTTGTGACATCCACTCCTCCTTTTTCCTTTTGAGTCTTCGAGTCTCTTCCTTTGTTGCCTCCCTTTTAATTTATGCTTAGTAAAGTGTGGGCAGGAGTTTTATCCTTTCCAAAACCTTTATGGATTTTGCTTCACTTATTTTATGTACTTATATTAGTTTCAAAATGTAGTAGTCATTGATTTTAAATGACTCTTTTTGGTTAGTCATTTATTTAGTTGATGCCTTGAAATGAAGAATTCAACAAGTACCTTTTCTGGGAATACAACATTCTAAACTTGAAAAAATCTTTAAATTCATAAATGGTTTCAGTGATTTTGGTGAATTAAATTGGATAATAAAACTGTCTTTGAACAGGTAACGGAGTATGGATTTAAATCAACAGCGGTGTGTGTGTGTGTGTTTTTGTGTGTGTATTGTGATTATACAACAGCTGAGAAGGCAGCCAAGCTAATTGTTGGACAGGAATGCCCTATTTTATAATTGTAGTTAAATTTTGACCCCATGACCTAACCAATGTGTGTAAATCCCAAGATGTGATTCATTAAGATTTCTCAGCTTTCTAGATCCTTTTTCTTACCACAAATATGGTAAGGAAATACATTGTATTCCAGGTAGATAGGTCATTTTTGCCCTTTTTTGTAGCTATTCCATACGTTCTGCTGCTAGATTTATTTTGCCGTTACATTCATTTGCAATAAATTACATCCTAAGGCCTATATATCACTTCATAGTTAAACCTTAGTTAAATAGGATTAATCATGTACGTTTTCTAATTTGCTGAAATACTTCTGTTAGATTTTAGAAAAAAAATATTTCCATTAGTGCCAACAATTCTGAAATATAGATTTGATTAAATGATTAAAATTTGCGACATAAATACAGATGGTTAATTATATCTTTTCATTGTCAATATTTGTTTTCCTGAATAGGTTTGTGGTGACTTTGGACTGCTTCCTTTAAACATTGGGTATGAAACATAAATACATCCAGGGCAAGGTGCCAGTCAATCACACTCTGCTTATCATTACTTTAGCAAAATTTATTTCCATAAAACATTTATTATTCAACCTTGCGCTGTTCAATTATGTGTTGAATTTTACTTTCATTTTGTTTCATGACTTAACTGTCACAGAACCTGATAAACAAGTACGTGGTATGTAACCTCATTTGTTGACTGCTTAAGTGCTTATTTGTTTCAGCTCTAAGAGGTTCACTGAGGTTATCACTGTTTGTGCTCTGTGCTCGCTAAATGAATCTCACTTCTGCCAATGATTGCGATCTAAAATCTCCAATGCCAAGACACTGAAAGGATGGAAATACTAAAATAAACATAGTTTAGATCTACTATGCCCTTTAAATGTTTATGCATCTTATAGGTGAACACCCTGAATTTTTGGCTTAAGATCAGAAAGCTTTGTAAAGGAAGGACATGCCAATTTCATCACAGAATCTGAGAGGCTTTATTGATTTACTTAAGATCTCATAAAACGTTTTATTTTTGTATCCACATCTAAATGAGTGCTTTATGTTGCTTTTGAATCATTATAGACTAGGTGCTTTATTTACTTCAGATGTAAGGCTTCAGTCACAATCTTTTGACTTACATGCCTGACTAAATTTGTAAAAACATTTAAATAAATATGACTTAACATCAAATTCATGCTTAAAATGGTTTTGAACATTAACATAAACATAAAAAAAACATTAAAAAAAAACATAACATAACATAAGATTTAGATTTACTGCTAGATTTATTTTGCCGTTACATTCGTTTGCAATAAATTACATCCTAGGCCTATATATCACTTCATAGTTAAACCTTAGTTAAATAGGATTAATCATGTAAGTTTTCTAATTTGCTGAAATACTTCTGTTAGATTTTAGAAAAAAAAAAATCCATTAGTGCCAACAATTAGATTTGATTCAAATTTTATTGAATGACAAGATCTGTGTTCTTTAACATAAAACATAACATAAAAGTCACATAAACATGACAGCTTTTGTGTTTGAAAAGCATTTTGAGCTTATTTAGATGTGCTGATGGATTAATATTTAGAGGAATGGTGCATTTTTTAAATGACATGGTTTTGTTGTCCTGTTTAATTTACTGATCAGTTCTGGCTTTTAATAAATCCACACCATATTCCACTCCAGTATCATTTGTATTAATTTATTCGTTAAGCGACTTAGAAATGTGAGAAAACAACTCTGAAATCTGATATAAAAGTTAGAATTATAACTTAGAATTCTGTAACTCGGCGGTGTTATACAAAGCCCCGTTCCGGAGAGCCGAACGCAGCCGTACGCATGCGCACTACGCTGTAGGGTTTTTACAAGTAGTAGAAAACAGACTGAAAGTGATTTTCCGCTACGATTGCTTTTATTCTACGGATTTATTGTCATTTAAATCGCCATCAAGTTATTTCTTTTACGTTCTTAAACCTATACCACGACGGCTTCTGGATATTGTTCGATTAGCGCTAAAGTTGGTTAATAATAAACATCGTAAGATGGCGACAGCAGACGAATCGCGGTTCTACAGCGGTGAGTGAATAATAACCTTGACTAATCGAACCCAATGTACAACTTGCTTATGTGTTTGCGAGTCTGTTCGTTTACTGTTTATAAGTCATTTTCCCCTTTTCGTTGATTAAAGGCCCCTTTGTTAACACTTGCGACTTGTTAGCATTAGCATGCTCGATTCATCAAACCGCTGACAATGTTTTTTTTTTAGATGTTTTTGACGTTTTATTTATAAACATGTGGACCTAATACGTTTTATACAGATTCAAACTCATATAATATGAGGTGTATTTAAAGTATGGGTTATTATTTGTAAGTAGCTGGTTAATGTAACTAGGTTGAGTAGCTCGCGTGGCGCAGCATGGATCTGCTCATGAAACCGACAGCAGCATCTGCCCCATTATAAAAAAACCACCACATGGTGAGATTTAGAATAAATACCTGTTTGAAGTTTCTTACCAGTAGATTATTATGGTTTGTGTCCTAAATTTACATTCCCAAAATCCCATCAAATTCTGCTTCTTTACCATGTGAATCTACCACCTGGTGTTTCACAGCTAATCCATTATTGTTATCTGCAAACCATTAACTCCTCCATTTGAAGCGTTGATTTTTATCTGTATTATGCTGTGTGACTCGTTTTAGGATCCATAAAATCAGTAACCACGTGAAAGCTACAGGTCTTTTGCAGTTGGAATACTATAGAGACACACGTGTTGCACCATAGTTAATCTCCCACGCAATAGAGCTATACTTTCTTTGTTCTTAATGAGTCTGAACACAATTTGACGAGTGGAGTTGGATTGGTTTGGTTTAATCGGATTGGTTTAGTAAAATGGTGTTTGATAGTATTTGTTCTTTGTTTGCTCAGTTGTTTGTTGTTTTTCAGAGCATGACGATCGTGTTGGGCCCCCAAAGGTTCGTCATCGAAAAGGTCGAGGACCTTTCAGAGCACCTCTGTACAGTGACCAGTTGCCAAAGACGAGACATCGAGGAGGGCGTGGTGGTGGAGGAGGTGGAGGTCCTGGTCCCAGGTCAAGATTAGAGGATGATGATGGTGATGTTTCCATGTCAGATGATTCCCCATATGGTGGAGTTCAGCAGCGATAGTAAGAATTCATTAGACCTTTTCCCGCATTTTAGTTTTAAAGGCTAATTTTATTGAGCATTTATGGTTTCGTTCTATTTCATGATGGTATTCGTTTATCATTTGTTGAACTTCATTTCTGCAGTAACCCTTATGGACGGCCTCAGAATCGCCGTAATCGTCACAGAGATGGAAAAAACAGAGGAGGGGAAGATGGTGGAAATCGGGGTGGTGGAGGAGGTGGCAGGCATTTTACTGGAGGAGGTGGAGGCCGCAAAAATTGGTTCAAGATGACTGTAAGTGAATCAAAATTTTTCCAGCGATTGATTTATTACAAGTAGGAGCAGTGGGCAGGAGACCAAGTCATATTGTTCAGAATGTTAAACCATCAACTGAATTCTTTGGCACATTATATACACTTCTCCTTTTATGATATGTGAAACTTCCCCAGAAAAACACTAAGACCATAATGTATATGAGCAAATCACAGTGAATATTAAAACGAGCACTGAGTCTATACACTTTGAACTTTGTTTACTCCATGATTCGAACATTTGATTTCAGTTCAAGCAATAATCTTGCATGGGACTTTAGTTAGTGATTAATTTGGTTTCAGAGTTTAAATAACTGCTTATGTTTCTGGTATTTTTAATAGCTTAAGAGTTTGTTGTCTCAGGCAAGTCCTATACAGTGCACTTAATGATTGTACTGTTTTGTTTTATTTTTTTTTGTTCAGATTCCCTTTGGAAAGAAATATGATAAACAGTGGCTCCTCTCTGCACTACAAAACATCTGCTCCATACCATTTCAAGCCATACATGTGAGTAACAATATAATTCATTAAATTTTAGCCCATTAAAAATGGTTTATCCATATAATAAACTTAAGCATTTTTTATTTGTATTAACCATAAATAGCAACTAAATTAGTTCTTTAAAACATGTTTGTTTTGGCTTTTTTTAATAATACATTTTGCAATTTTGACAGTATCACATAGAAGGCAACAAAGCGCAGTTCTATGTCGAAGATTCCTTTACAGCAAATGCTTTACTAAAGACCTCAAGGAAAATTACGGACAGAGAAGGTTTTAAGGTGATAATTAGCTAAAGCTTTATTCTTAAGATCCAATCATTATTAAAGTTTTGATTTGACTTGTCCCTCGAGTACAAACTGCTTAAATATTGTTATTATCCTTTTGTGTTTTAACAGGTAACCGTCCTGATGAACCCCTGCCCACCACCCAGCTTTAGCCAGGACCTGAAGCCAGAGGATCTTGAGCATTTAAAAGTGAGTACTACTGTTTTATAGATATCTTTACAATCATGCAACATGGTTTTCTGAATTGATCTTTGCATGTAGCTCCACAGAAGATTGTGTGTAGTGTCACCGCCTTTTAGTTACTCTCTTAACTGTAGCTTTATGACATAATTGACTCTGTTCACACATGTTCACTCATGTATTTTAAGGTCAGCTGTGTAGGGGGGTATATTATAATTTATTTTAAAGCTTGTATTGCTCTAAAACAATGCAATTTTAAAGTTTTTAATGCTTTTTTTTAATACAGCAATGCATGTCCAAGCGCTTTGATGGTTCTCAACAGGCCCTCGATTTGAACAACATAAGAGTTGACCCAGGTAGGTTTTTTAAATGAACACACTTTAATCAGGAACATTAATTTTATGTCTGCTCAAATTGTTAAGGTGCTATTTGTTTGTAAGTTCTAGGTTGTTACATTTTATATCCAGTACAGTTTTATTAGAGCAAAGAGGTCTATTTTTATGCAGTCAGAACTAGCATTTTAATATGTGATAAATACATTTCACTTTTATTTAGTTGGTTTTGTGTAGTTTTATTAATTAAAAAAATATATATTTCAGTGAAAAACAAGACAAATATATATAGGACCTGTTACTTATTTTATTTTATTTAGCTGCTCAGATTACAAATTTGTGTACTGACATTCTCTTTTTTTCCCTTGTGTTTTAGATTTGGTTTCTCAGAACATTGAAGTCACACTAAGTAGGAAACACTCCATGCAAGCAGTCATCAAGATCATTGAGGAAAATATTCCTGAGGTAAAGAAATCAAATCAAATCAAATGCATTCATTTGTAAAGTTAGAACACGCACATGTCTCTGACACAATATATTGGTGCAATCAAAGAATTACCTCATTACTACACACTGGCTGACCTGCCAGATGTCCTTTTACAGGAAACAGTTCAGTGGTGTTTTTTTAACTTTAGCTGTTTGAAATTTAAATAGTTTTTCTACTCTTCTTCATTTTCTGTTTCCAGTTGGTTTGTCTGAACCTCAGCAACAACAGGTTGTTCAAGCTGGATGATCTCGCTGAAATTGTCACCAAAGTACCAAATCTGAAGGTTCTAAATCTCTCCAACAATGAGGTATGGTGGTACTACGAAGTGGTACTTATGAAGTAATGTTGGATGTGACATTGTAACACACGTGTCTTCTGAGCTGTGATTAGCTCAAATGATATTGTAATGAATTAACTGGCGACTATCATGGGTACACCTTCCTTTCTACACTTTTTGTCCACATAAATAGTTTAATTTACCTAACAGATGCACTTTCTTCATACACCCTAAGAGATTTTCTCCTACATTGCATATGCATGCCTCGTGACAATCAATTGTAACTACTCTACTTTGGAATTAGCCATTGATATTGTCTCCTAATAAGTAAACTTTGTTCATTAATAGTCTAGACACCCATGTATATTGTTTTGATGGTAAATGTTATATGGTGGTATTTATTGTGTGTATTCCGCTAATGTGATTGTATCAGGCACAGTAGTGCTGCAAGTACACAATACAAATGTGTGGTAATTGGAACTCTGTTGGGGGGAAAAACACATAACTGATAAAGGGAACAGACTATTTTATCACAATGAATGCGGATTTATTGTCTAGCTTTAGATTAAATAACCATTGTTTACTTTGTTTTTTTTGTATATAGTGTGTCTGAGTGTTTTGTCTTTGTCTCTTGTAGCTGAAGTCAGAAAGGGAGCTGGATAAATTGAAGAGCTTAAAGCTGGCAGAGTTGTCGTTGCAGAGGAACCCTCTATGTGATCATTTTAATGACCATGCTGATTATGTTAGGTTAGTTTTTATTTTTCATTTTGTAAAAAAGAGAGAGAGAGTGTGAGTCAGTTCATACACACACACTTTACCTCACAACTAAAGGTAAATTTAAATGGTATGGAATGAATCCATTACGTCCCTCAAACTTTCAGAAGACTTGAGGTCACAGAGCCAGAACCTAATTGCACAACAATTATTGGCAGTGTTATAACTGCCATTAACTACAGAGTTGTCAAGTTAATCACTGGTTTCTGCTATAAGAAAATAACACAATTATAATACATTACCAGTGTTCAGTGGGAAGAAAGTTTCAATTAAACTTGCATGTATATTTTTAAGTTTTTTGTTAAATCAAATGTAACTCCAAACATACAAAGATATGATTTAAACAAAGTATTTGTCTGTTTAAATGCAATAGTGACAAGTTATGTAGTTTAATCTGATGGAATTTTATAGTAAATTCTTTCTGTAATTTGCAAACTTTAATATTATTGGCCACCAAAACAAATCAAACCTGTCAAAATGATTTGATGGAAAAACTTTTTTTTCTGCCACTTAATCTCCTTTCTCTCTGCACTGGATCTTTGCCTGCAAATTTGTTTTCTTGATACTCAAGTCGACTCTTTTGCTTTTTTCTCAGTTTACTGCTGATGACTGCAATTGTAGTTTTAGCCAAAGTATCTTAGTTTAGCTATGTAATTTTAGGGATACAGTAAAAAAAAAAAAAACAATAAAATATAATCATTTGGGAGCCAACTACACTAAATGCCCAATATCTCTCTGAGAGCATTAAAGTCAAAATAAAGACATAAGAAGAATGAAAATATGTTGTGCAAAGATCATGCACGCTTTTACTTCGACAACTTTTTAATGATTCAACCTCTGTCCCCTCCACCCTTTTTGTGGGTGAAGTTTTGGTGCAGCTTATTGGCCGTTGACGAAGGCTGGTTAGCCAAAGACGGGTAAGATCCCACCTCCACTTGGGACAACCTAAGGCAGGCACAGTCGCAATGCTGGCCAGAGTGCACCATATGGACCAAAATCTAAATGTCTCCAGAGAAGAAAAGAAGATTTGAGTTGCTGTCATTGCCCTTTAAGGTGGAGGAGGAGAGGTTTTTACAAAATCCTGAGCAAGCAGTGCTCGGCATCACCTGGAACCTAAAACCTGAATAGGAGGCCAGGTTCCTAAAAAGACTTTGCAGCTGCATGTCCATTGTACTTGGACTATTATGCAATGGTTAAAAGCCAAAGCTCAATACTTATGCTCTCTTTTGAATGTTCTTAAATAAGGAACATTGAGAATTGTGGGCTTTTGTGGCCTCATTATGATTTTATAATCACAGTTGAATAAAGAATATGAACAAATATTATAAGTCAGTGTCAAATTAGGTGTAGGTGTATAGGCTCTTTTAAAATGTAGTTTCAATCTTTATTTGAAAAGAAACCCTGCCATTTGTAATTGAATTGGTAGGGTCCAAATCTCTTAGACCGTTGGAATAAAATACAAAACCTGCAATAAAGGTCATGCAAATTTCTGGCTGTTAGCATGAGCAGTATTCTGTAGAAAAGCTCAGGAGTCAGCTGTGGTCGATGCTTCTTTTTTCTTGATTGCCTTTCAAATTACGCTACTTTTACAGCTTTATCACGTACATGTGCATTTTTCTGCTTTAAACCCGTTTCAAGTGGCTTTTCTTATAATGTATCCATTTATAATTATTTCCTTCAGCAAAATTGTTTACAAGCAGATCCAAAACAAACTGGAATGCCATCCTATAACATCGTATTCCAGTAATGACACATTTAAAGAAAAAAAAATTTTGGTCTAAATAATGAATAGAATGCAAAGCTTACCCTTTAACAGTTGATCTGAACTGAACTCACCACGGCCCCCCTTCCCCCCCAAGAGTCTATTGTGCTTGTACTGATTGTGTCAACCACTAGTCCACACACTCCCCTTCCCCTACCCTGCCCCCCAGAATCCATGGGCCAGTGTGTCGATGCATAGGGGGCCGATGGTGAGTATTGTGGAGGGTAAGTACTACATTCTGCACAAATACTACATTCTTGTCAAATAATTAAATGTGACTCAAAAATTGAGACTCTGTAAAACCATTGCAAAGGATTGTTGAAACTGGTTATCACATTTTGTTGTTGTTTTTTTAACTTCCTTCAGTAATATTCTCACATTTCAACTAAACACTGTGATGGGCATAGTATACCCTTGGGACTGTGGGGATATGATTCTACCACCTTCTGATTTACTTAATTGTCCCCGCCACAATTTTCATATAGATTGTGCTTATAAACCACATGCTGTAAAAAGCTATGAAAGGTACGTTTCGGCATACAGTGAATCATTGCTATTAGATTACCATCAAACCTTATGTGAAGCTATTGTTTATGAAGATGGAGCCAATAGTCTTACTATCAATAACAGTCGTAAAATATAAAATTTATGAACAAAACAGACAGAAACCTTTTTTCAAGTGGAGGACTGTTCTTTTAAAGCTAATGTTGCTATATCGGCCAAAACTACATTTGATTTTGCGGTCGTTTCTCCATCTGATAGAAAAATATAGTGTCATATTGCGAAGTTTGATTATGGATATAATAGTAATTACTATGAATGTAGTTAAAAAAAAGGTACCTTTTATTGTGTTCACATCAGTACCATATATTTGTCGTGTTATGTCTAGAATTTTAGAAATTCATTAATTATCTACTGTATGGTTTTCAGACTTCCTTCTAAATTTGTCTACATCATTGTCCGTTAAATTTTAGATGCTTTCATTGGAGTCCTGGCAGTGTGAGAGATTGTGTGGAACCATCTTTTACAGTTTTAAATCAACACTAACAGGCATCTTTGTCTTCTGTCTTTGTGCTTGTTGGACAGTGCTATACGGCAGCGGTTCCCCAGGCTGCTGAAACTGGTAGGCCCTACACATTGCTGCATTTTCCCAGTGTATCTGACAGATTTTTTAACATCTATCTCCACACAGTAGGATTTCACACGTTTACCTCTATGTTCTAGGATGGACAGGACCTTCCTCCTCCTATCGGCTTTGACCTGGAAGTTGCTCCTCCAGTTCTGCCACCTTGCAAGGTATATTTTGCCCTGACCTTGAGGTCTGACTATTTAGATGTGGGCACTTTGTGTTCTGTTAAAACAAGGTCATTCATTATGTCTTCACACAGCCCAGTTACTTTGGCTCAGAAGAAATCAAAGGACTCATCCATAACTTTCTGCAACAGTATGTTCTTTCTTCTGTTACATTTTGTAAGTTTGTTATTAAAACAGTTAAATTTTGAAACCTTAACAACTTACATGTGTCTTTTTCAGGTATTATGCTATATACGACTCAGGAGATAGACAACCTCTGCTCAATGCTTACCATGATGGAGCAACGTTCTCACTCACCATCCCCCAAACCATGCAGAACCCTTCCAAGTAAAGCACACCAGCTTTCTATGAGTCTAGCACAATTTTTAAATGCACCCCACCGCTTAGAAAGACCCTTTATTAGAGTTGTCTTTATCCTATACTTTTTATTGACTTTATAATTATTAATACAGTTGTTGACACTTTGCTTTACATAACTTACTTTTGTAGATGCAGTTTGGGGGAATACATGAAGGATAATCGGAACCTCAAGCGAGTGAAGGATTCCAGTAAGATTATTATTATTATTATTATTTTTTTAGGGACAGTTCTTCAAATTGCAGATTCATGTATAAGTTATCAGTAATATATTTTTGCTGTAGAATTCATACGATTAAACCATTTCATTCTTCTTTAGCTACGAGGTTTCGGATGTTAAAACACACACGCTTAAATGTGGTGGTGTTTCTGAATGAGCTTCCCAAAACTCAACACGACATCGCAGGCTTTAACGTCGATGTAAACACCTACACTGTGAGTAAAGCTTAAAATAGAAAAACAGAAGGGATTCACAGGATGTTTTGTAATAAATCTTTTTTTCTTTTTTTTTCTTTTTAGAACACATTGTTGTCGTTTACGGTCAGTGGAGTCTTCAAAGAAGGTATGGGTTTAGTTCTTGTTTAAAATTCAACTGCACCATGAAATTGTGAAATTGCATAAAATAAAATAAAAATTAATAAATATTTTTCTTCTTCCTCTTTTTATTTTTTATTAAGTGGATGGCAAGTCCCGGGATTCATGCAGAGCTTTCTCTCGAGTGTTCATTGCCATCTCTACTGGAAATGGAGCGTAAGGGTCCATTTTAATCTGTTTAACATTTTAAAAGTTCTGGTATTGTGGTGGAAGATTGGAGTCTGAACTCAGTGTGATTTAAAAAAAAAATCCTTGTTTTATAGCATTTGTCTGGTGAATGATGAGCTGTTCATCCGCAATGCTTCAAATGAAGAAATTCGGAGGGCATTTGCTGCTCCAGCTCCCACACCATCCAGCAGTCCCGTGCCTACACTGTCGGCCAACCAGCAGGAAATGCTCGCTGCTTTCTCCCTAAAGTCTGGCATGAACCTAGAGTGGTCCCAAAAGTAAGTGCACTGCTTTTTTTTGTTTATTGAAACTTTAATCATAATCAAAAAGGACATAATCAGTTGTGACATTTTGATGGACCGTCAGATTTATTTAGGTCAGTAGCTTCTAATTATCTTTCTCATTTGTATTTAAGAAGGGCTGACCACTATTTTTAGAGAAGTGGGTTTAGATTAGATTTAGAAGTGCTTTGTGAGAACATGAGGCTTTAAAACAGAAAAATAAAGTGTGATTTATTTCAGGTGCCTTCAAGACAATGACTGGGATTTTGACAGAGCTGCCCAAATATTCACAGATCTGAAGGTACTGATTAATTTAACACTTCACCAGGAACCTTAATGATAAAGTATTTAAGCAGTAATGTACACCACACCGTCTAAAACTGTTTTCCCTTTTTTTTTAACAGGTCCATGGAAAAATCCCTGATATCGCTTTCATAAAGTGAATTTTATAAGTATTGTTTTGTCCGGTTCTGAGCAGCAGAGCAGCACTGCCGGGTCGTGTTTAAAGTTGATGTAATAATTCATCAAAACACTTATTTTCAAACACGTTATTTTTTCTGGTGCTGTTAATCTTTTAATAACCCCATGTTGAGTAATAAATAGGTTCTGTTCTGTCTGTGTATTAAGTTTTTATTTTATTAAAGTCTTCAACTCTGATTTATACACCAAAAAACATTTGAAAAGGATCTAGAAACTTGGCTGTAGTTTATTTAACAGTGCAGCATTAGTGGCAGTGTGTGTTATAATTGTGCGCTTATTCGATCTTTAGGTGAATGTATAAAAAAATCATGATGTGTATGTAGCTCCAGCTCACTCTGGTAGTTTAAACAAGAAATGATCTGCGTGTAGCTGTACAGATGCTAAGTATCTTCTACATCAGATTAGAGACAATGTTGGAGGCTAAGCTGCAGGACAGTCCAATACCATCAGGTTCAACATTAAGCTTCTTCACCACACCATCTTCAACCATCATGGCATATCTGCAGAGCAAATACAATGATGCAGCTGAAATTCCGTTTTTGTAAAACAAATATAAAGACATTTTAATTTTAATAAGCACTGATTTTTTTTCAAGACAATAAAATAGGAACTGTTTTTCACATATGACATCTTTGACTTTTTTTTTTAACTTAAGACAAATGATGATCAATTCAGTATTAAGTTAAAATGGTACCATCAGTCTTCAGAATGGCTGTATAATGTGTTGTAACACTCAATACCTGATTCAACATGAAAAGCAATTCTGATCTGTTAATCACAACTGTACTTTTCTAACAAAATAATAGCAGGGAGTTTAATGTTACCACCGTCACTACAGTGTTTGCTCTTCGGTGGCTCAGAATGCTGTAAAGCTGCTTTTGGACAATGTACTATTGTAATATGCTCTATATTAATAAAATGACTGGTTCTACAGATACACTGACTTGGCTCTTATTTCAGCCTCAGAAGCAGGGAAGAAAAAGTGCATTATTTGCAAATGGACACAAACAGATCTTTTTTTTTTTTTATCTTTTTGCTTAATGAGTTGCTGTCTCAAAGACAGGAAGAGGAAAGTTGAGCAAAGGCACAAACCGTTATTTTTGACACAGTGAAGTAAACATCTACTGGCCAGACTCTAGAGTCATTCATGTGACAGTTACACTATGAGCTTTGTGCAAATTTATGCCTAAATAACTATTAAGAAAATTAGGCCAATATATATATATATATATATATAATCTATGTAAAATATTCATTCATTAGCTCCCGCTTTATCCTCTATTAGGGTCGCGGTGGGGTTCCCCATGCCCATCCAGGGGAGAACATCTCGGGTGCTGGGCAGATAGACCCAGGACAGGGCGCCAATCCATCGCTGGGCACACACTCACTCACACAGACACACTCTATATGGGGCAATTTTTGAGAAATCAATTGACTTGATCCATGTTTTTGGACTGTGGGAGGAAACCGGAGAACCCGGAGGAAACCCACGCAGACACGGGGAGAACATGGAAACTCCCTATGTAAAATAGATTCACATAATTTTACCTTTTAGATCGCTTGTTACCAAAAATCGGTAAAGTGGAATCATCGAGGAAGAGATCCACCGCCTGAGAAAGAATTACAAACATCAAACACCTCACTCAGAACATGATGACTAACATTATTACAGAAAGCTGCTGAAATGAAACTGCTGGTCGTACTCACTGCAGTAAACGCTCCTGAGGGATCAGCCAGCATTCGCACCTAAATAATGATATTCTGGTCAGACGGTCATCATTCATATTTCAACACAGCAGATTTACCCACAATGTGCAGTAAAACTTAATTTACCAAAATTCAAAACTGCTTTTTCTAATTAAAGTAAGAAAGCGTTTTAGGGTAAAAGCTGGCCAAATATTCTGGACAGGTCACCGTTATATCAAAAGGCAGACGAACAAACATTTACAATGATATGTCTCCAACTCAGCGGCACGGTGGCTTAGTGGTTAGCACGTTCGCCTCTCAGCGCTAGGGATTCCCGGTTCGAATCCCCATCTGGGTGGAGTTTCCATGTTCTCCCCGTGTCTGCGTGGGTTTCCTCCGGGTTCTCCGGTTTCCTCCCACAGTCCAAAAACATGGATCAAGTCAATTGAATTCTCAAAATTGCCCCATATAGAGTGTGTTTGAGTGAGTGAGTGTGTGCCCAGCGATGGATTGGCGCCCTGTCCTGGGTCTATCTGCCCAGCGCCCGAGACGTTCTCCCCTGGATGGACATGGGGAACCCCACCGCGACCCTAATAGAGGATAAAGTGGGAGATAATGAATGAATGTCTCCAACTCAGACATATTTTAGCCATAAGGCAAAAGCAGTGTGACGTTTTTCTTGAAGGTGGTTTTTCATCATGTCTTACTGGTTAGGCACCTTTACATCGTTATTGTACTGTTTCCTGAAGGCTACATGTAGACTGATGTAAGACCACACCAAGTACAGTGAAGCAACATCGACTTTCAACATGAAATATGCAACAAGCAATCCGGCTTAATCTGAAACCAGTTACTCAAACACAGTCACAGTTTGGTAAAGAATTTGCATTACTCGCACAACTGATGTTACATTGCACTGTGGCTGTCAAATGAATGAAGAAGCACTTTAATATGACACAACAAAATAAAATGGCATTTAAAAAAAAAAAAAACCTCAGTAGTTTGCTGGTCCATCATTAACTCAGATAATAAACTCCAACTTCCATTCATTCACTTCACCCTATCACAGGGCACACACTTACACAGACACACACTATTTATAGGGCAATTTAGAGCATTCAATTTACCTTGAATCCATGTTTTTTGGAATGTGATAAAACCGGAGAACCAGGAGGAAAATCAGTTACTTAAATCAAGGACACTCACTTTTCCTTCTGTGCCATGCTCTTTGCCCCAAGCAGCCATGACAAAGACATCATTCACAGAAATGCAGGCCACATCTACACCTTCACTCTTCAGCTTTTCAGCTTCCTTCACAATTCCTGGGAGATGACCCTAAACCAAATAAAGTCATGTTTAAAAATGAAGAAGCTGTGTGCTTATAAAATGTTGGACATTCAAGTGTTTAAAACAAGATTACCAAACAGGACGTGCAACTAAATCTTTCTGTAACACAGTGTTCCTCAATTCTGAAGTGTTGATGCTGCTTAATGTATTGCTTTTCTCCCAATACACCTCATTTACCAAATTTTTAAATGAAAGTCTGAGTCAAAACAGTGTGTCAATACACAATGTGCAGGACACTGAGCCTCCAAAACCAGGACTCTGAAACATTGCTGTAATCTGTAATGACAGATCATTGTTTTAGATGTGAAGCTGCACAGTCTTCAATTTTAGCATCCGTATCACAATGACACATGTACAATAGATTGTGGAATGAACATAAATCCCATACAATAAAGATAAACTTGTAAGAATGTCAACACATTTGGTTGATCTTCAAAAGAAAAATGCTCCCCACATTTAGAAATTTATATAAAGTTTGCACCCTGATAGGAAGCTTCAGTATATGTGAACACAAAACAGTTTCTGGTTCTGAACATGCATAATGTAAGTTTAATCTAAGTTTCTTAGGTGCATATCCTATTTTTCTTTATTTATTTTTAAAGCTCACACCTCATTTCATTACCAGAAAGACAGATTCTGTCAGAAAGAGCGTAATGTAAAGAGCGTAAAATTCAAATTTTTACCTTGGAGCATCCATAACTAAAAGCACCTGGGACGGCAAACAGAAGACCCTTCTTCCCTTTAAAGAGCTGCGCCATGGATACTTTCTTTGTTGTCTCTCCCTCTTGAACTTCCACATCTGGTAGACTGGCTCCTACCTGATTAAGTAAATAAGAGATACAACAAGAGCACATAATCAGTTTACACTGTATACAATTTGTGCAAAGACAACACACATTTAAACCTCTGACTTTCTGCACGAGCTGCAGACATATTAACTGCAAACACTGGTAATCAAAAATTTGATAAACTAAATAAAACTTAAAGATTAGTAAAATTTTGATAAGAATTTGAGAACCTACTTACCTTGATAGGCATGTTTACAGCGTGATATTGCATTAACCAGTCTATTGAAGCGTAGAAATGGGTTTCTCTGAACAGCATGGCTTATGATAAGGAGCTTTTATATGTGAGAATGAGGAGGCGTGTGTGAACAGACTGTCCTTCCTATAACTGCCACACACACTAAGTTCACTCGAATAGGGTTCCCCACTGGAAACTGATTACAGGACTTTCTTGAGGTAACAACAGTACTCTTAGCAGTGCCCATTTAGCCACGGTGTCGTCCCGCTAGAACCACACTGAAGAAAAACAATTACAGAAAGAAGAAGAAAAAAAAGAGAGACCAAACAGCAAATACTGAGGTGTGTTAATTTATTACAAAAACACATGACACCGACAATATCATAAAGTTCTAAGTTCCTGTGGTGTTTTAGTGTTTGCTTTGTAATCACAGTGATTCAATATGAACAAATGGCTGAAACAGAGTCACTACTGCAGAACTATTAAGCTTAAAAAAAAAAAAAAAAAAGAAAGAAAGAACAGCACACAGACGTTCACATTTGACTGAAACCCACACAGAAAACCAACAAACAAAATATTAATAAACATCAGCAAATTGAGTAAAAAATAGGATTTAATCTTTTAAATACAATAGTTTAAAATACAAACAGTGATTTGTTCTTTACCTTACAAGCTTCATTATTTCTATGAATCGTTAACACTGTTATTACTGCGGAGGTTCGATTTACAGGTCAATGTACAGAGAAAGGTGAAAACAGGAGTTTTGGTAAATTCTCGTATTGCTCATTTACATAAATATACACAAATACACTAAAAGCTACCCGTGACCTTAAAATGATTTTTACGTCATGTAGATGTTCCAAATCTCATCTAATGTCAACAATGATGACATGATATCGTACACTGTTGAATATTATAAGCACACTAACATCATATAAGTATATTTGCTATAATTATTATAATTATTATTATATTAATTGAGACAAATATTGACATTGTTTACAACTTTGCTTCAATGGACCCAGACATTGTATGGTTTTGTACAAAGCGACTCAACTTGAAATCACAGACAGCATGACCTGATCATTCCTGTCTTTCAAATAAGCAAAAAAAAAAAAAAAAAAAAAAAAAACACTGGGAAATTTGATGAGCAAAGTTAGGATTAGTGTAGTTCATCTTTAACCAAAGTAAACAGGTATGTTTTACAGTCGAGTGCAGAAGTTTGCATCCTAAAAATGTAAAAAAAACAAGTAAACCTGTAACATTTATGGTTTTTGATGTAGCTTATCCTCAAGAAACGGGAGCCTAATGTTCATATTCAAATTTACCAGTCTGGTTGCCATACCATCGGGGGACAGACATCAAAATCCACAAACATTCACACCTGGGGCAATTTAGTATAAGCCTGAACTACAGGTCTTTGGAAGATGAGAAAAAAGGGCTTATGACCAGACACATGGAGAACATGCAAAATTGCATAAGAAAAAAGACCCATGTCTTCTGGTTCGGTACAGACCAGTTCAATTTGATTTTGATTGTCTCCTTGTAATCCAATACAAAGGTCTGGACACTTCATGTCAAAGTATGTTTGATTTTTCACATGAATATCTACAAATACCAAATGGATTCATGACAATTAACATTTTTGGGGGGGGGATTTAACAAAAAATGTGGATTAGAACGGCTCATTAGGTTTTATTTGTTGCAAAATTCAGCAGAAATGATGTCTGTGAAGAACGTAGAAAATCAACAAAAGGGAATTAAAACAGCGATGACCAAATGTTTTTGACTGTATTGTATCATTTAATATTTTTTAATACAATACAGTCAATCCAAAGACATGGAGGCAAATTTATGCACTCAACTATAAGACCATGTTTAAATTAGACAACAGTCCTGGTGTTAACGTAGAACCAGGTCACAAACATGTAGAAAACATTGTCCAATATTTATTTTACTACTCAGATTTTAAGAGGCAAATGAGAAGTGACAAATGTAGCATAAAAACTGGCTTGCAACCTCCAACAGATTGCTGTATTTTAGTACCGAAGTTCAGATTGTGTGCAAAACATGGAAAGCCTGTTCAGATCAGGCAACACAAGAAAAACAAAAGCAGCTCACATCAGAAAAATTGAGAAAACATCCGTTATGCCTGATCCAATGGGATTTCTGACTGACGACACTTAGAACAAGATTATGTTCCTAACAAATTGGCTTTGTTACATGGTATTATTTAATGTTTTTTAATAAATGTAGAATACATTTTTTTAAGTTAGGTCCAATTATAGCCCAGGACTGGGACTTGTGTTTTGCAGTCAGTGTGATTTGTACCCTAGAGCTCACAGTCATTACTACAAACATACAGTGAAAAAACACCCTGAAGACCCTGCTGTAATCACACAGAGGTCTGGAAAACAGCTGATGAGTGGTTTGCTTTTTAGATTTATTAAACCTTGGCCTAGACAGGAGTTGGCTTCTCTTCCTACCGTTAAGATTACAAAAGCAACCAAAACTTAACAAAAATGGTAGCAAACGCACAGGATATGATTGCATATAATAGCAGACA
The DNA here is from genome assembly GCA_019802505.1 of Corydoras sp. C115. Classification (NCBI taxonomy): domain Eukaryota; kingdom Metazoa; phylum Chordata; class Actinopteri; order Siluriformes; family Callichthyidae; genus Corydoras; species Corydoras sp. C115. The sequence continues at coordinate 3,374,409 of JAFMOC010000045.1, forward strand.
AATGTCTGCAAAACAAACATGCTAAAATGGCTCCAAATCAGCAGGTGACCATGACACAGAAAGGTGATCAGAGTGGAACTGGGCTGCGTACTTCTCTTTTTACATATTATGAGGCTTTTCACACAGGATTCAAGTTTCACTTGTTTTTTTGATCTTGGATCAGCTCCTTTATCAGTCTTTTCAAAGATTCAAACTGCAGAGTGGTCTTAGCAGAACGACTCAAGCATCAACAGCTTACCACTAGGCTACAATCAGTCTCAATGGCATCTGGTGCTGGCACCTGGCATAATATATGAAACGGTCACAAAAAAATAATAAGGAATCTGAGACATGGCATGTTGCCTCAAGGTTTAGTATTGAGGGTCCTTGTTTGCTCAGTCCTTTCAGATGAAGACAAACCTTCCACAGCAGCGCACCCTGCTGGCTGATGTGGCTTATTACCCTGATCAAAACGTACTGAGACATCAGTTGTCTGCTTAAAAGATTCTCTCACTTCAGCTGCAAAACAAACCAAAGTATTGAGTGCATTACAGTTTACACAAAGAATGGTGAATTATTTGAGTACCTGCCGTGCAGCTAAATGAAAACTCTAGACTAGAGTAATACAATACGACCTCCTTCATACAAAAACAAAACAAAAAAACAAAAAAAAACATACGACTCACACTTCATATACATATTGCTTTAAATATATTGCATGTTAACAAACATACGGTAGTTCTGGTCGGTCTTATAATTAGGGGTGTCTTGTTCCAATAGTTAGGACTCTACCAGGACTACAATGCTAAATCTGAATTTATTTGTATATAATTGTGTATCAGCGACATGGAGTTTGGGTCACAGTTGAACTTTAACTATCTTGGATGTCATGCTGGACCTTACTGCTTTTGCCAGACAAAATTTTATGAAAATTCTTGAACATATTCGACCTCAGCTGCCACAATTAGCTCCGCCCATTCGTATCCCACCACTGACTTTTCATGCATTTGGGTTTCTTTGCAATTTCTGAGTAAAGATAAAAATGCATCGACAGGAATATGGGATCAGGACATCCCTAATTAAACTGACTAACAACCCTCTTTCAGCCAGTTTTCAGCCATCATAAACTCACATTCCTGCACATGACTTGCATATTTGAACCAAACTGGGAAATTTACAATAGCACTCACATCACTCGGATCGTTTTACACCCAAACACAAAAAAGACTGGAAGAAGGTTAAACATGGCTCATTACAGAATATCACCATTTCTGTGGCACTGTGTATGGCTTAACTATTGTTCCAATAGGGGGAGCTACCACGAGAAAATATTACATCACCCCACTGACACCATCAGAAAAGGAAGATTCTATTTGTGATCTGTTTGATGATGTAAGGATGAAATGGCCTGACCAGTAAAGTGAAAGTGGGATCCAATAACATAAATCCTTTCCAATAAAAACAGAAAAATGTGTAAAACAGGAATCTCAAGTAACCCATGTGAATGTTGAGAGAACTTTAGGGGCCAATCCCTTTTTTTAGCCTCAATTCCTAAAAAGCTTCCTCGTATTCCACCTCTTCTTTACATTTGTTCATGGACCCGTTTCCCACCATTTTTCTTTGCTAGGGAGAGTCCATCATGGCTTCCAGCATCTCTAGGAAGAGTTTGTGCATGGGCACTCCTCCTCGAGTCTTGATGCTATAGAAGGTGGTAAGTGCGCGGTTGGCCGTCTGCCGGAGAAGGGGAAGTGTGAGGAGGAGCCGGCCGGCACGCTGCGGGTCATCAGGACGCTGCTGCACCACCAGTTCTAACAAAGCCTGATGAAGGAGATCTCTCAGCTTCTGCACCGCCTCGATGTCTTCAATGTAGACAGAGTCTATAAGAGAAAAAAAAAAAATAAACAAACTTGTGGGTTGCAAATTAAAACAGGCCGTGAACAAAAAGGGGCTGCTGATGTGAATGTACACATCCGCTGCAGAGCCAGAGAATACGTGCGCTGTCAAAGTGGAAAGCTTGTGCATGTGACTTCCAGTATTTGCATAACAAATAGATAGGCTTTGTGAGCGTGTGGAGTTGAGATGACTGTGTACAGTAACCGACACCATCATGGGACACACAGCCCACTCGTGGAATTCTAATGGAGGCAAAACATATAAATGGCTAAACAGGATCGTGTTGAACCTGATTCACGATATAAAATGGCTGATCATTTGTTAGAACTGAAGAAACTGCAGGATGAATCACTGGAGGGCCTTCTTAAATATTTTAGAGCTCCCTTCACTTGACTGGACCTGACTTACTTACAATTCTTACACTTCACAAGCAGTACCCCCCATCCAGTGCAACAGCACAAACATAAAAAATATATAGTTTTGTATATGTCTTCTATTGTAGTTACATTACTCCAGCAGTTGTAAGATGACATGGAAAAGTGCCTTAATGTTATTTTGGTATCAACAGCAACTGTGGTTTCGTCACACAGTGGAAATCAGGATAATTATACCAGCAGTAACATGATCAACCATTTATAGTTAAAGTAGAGCTACGATTTTAGCTTTAAACTTATGACATCTTTACATGAAGACTGTACACTATATACATACATGTATAGATATATACATGTACACTATAGGAACAAAAGTATTGGAGCACCCACAGAAGCTTTCAACTTTATTTAAGTTGGTCTCTACAAAATTAGATGATGACACCCGTAACACTGGAAGTTGGGACAGGGGCATGTTTATCGCTGGGTTACATCAATATTTTTTATTATACTCATTAATCTTTTTTATTGAAAATATTAAATACTGCAGTTTTGCAAGTTAATTTTTGCTATTTTTGCCAAATACGAGACGCCAGATTGCTATTGTCTGATTCCTCTTTTATTATGTAAATTTTCAATAGAAGACAGATCAGAACGGCAAACAGATCAGTCAACCACACACACACACACACTCAAAGTTTATGAAGCTACGCAGCTGTTGCGTATTGAGAATAAGGACTTGCATCATGAGGTTTAAATGATTTACATTTTTATTTCAGGTGTAATGATTCCCAAACTAAGACTGGGGTTTGTATGTACCAACCGTCTGTAAATTCAGTAATACAGGTTAAAACATAAGGATTTTGATTTTAAGTGATGAACCTGCTTACCTGAGTTGGTGAGAGCAATGGCTTTGAGCATGACAAACTCCTCACGCTCTAGCTGCAGTGCCCTAAATCGGCGAGCCAGCTGGCAGATTGCAGCGTTCAGCTCGGTCAGGCCAGCCACACGTGACATCTCCTCGTCCAGCACAAAGTCTTCAGCAAACACCACCTCGTCCTCACAGCCCAGAGAGCGGTATGCCACGCCCAGCACCAGGACCTCCAACCATACCGACTGCAGCACTGACATCTGGTCCGCCAGAGACAAAGACAGAAAGCCTGTACACAAAGCAGGATATAGGAAGTATTAGCAAAAAATGTGTCTTAAATACCAAATAGTATCTATATTTAGGAAACACCTTGTAAAATGATTACTAAAAAGAAAATACACTTTGCTTAGCAGTAAGCGTTTTTTTTAACAATTTTAAAAAGCCCAATATTCATATATATACACATTCATCGTACTTATAAGAAGCATATGAGAAAGCCTTGAAAGCATTCTGAGCATGATGCTATTTATATACAAAGTGAACAGTCTCAAGGTCAAAACATAATAATTATACAGGTACCTGTCAGTAGCCCTCCCCCATTCCACACTTCAATTACCTTGAAAAAGCCTTGAAAAATTGATGATCCAGACCTGTGTCAGCGAAGGCCTCTTTGCAGTTAAAATCTGGTACGGAGCATTCTACATAAGGGTCTATCAGCTTTCACAAAACATCTGTGCAGCAGACATATACTCAAGGTCCACTTAGGTGTGATATTTTCTCATTACTATTTTAGAGATTATCCCAGTTTTAGTACTTTACACATGCACATGAATCTATGTGGCAATAAGCCGTTTAAATCAGCGTGAATCTAAATGTGTGTGAACAACTGCATCATGTCATTTAAAGCACGGTGTCCTAAAAGCCCTACTCCTGCTCAGAAAACAAACCGAGGAACTTCATGAACGTGCCAATCACTGCACCACAGTGCAACCCCACTACCACACAAGAGAATGCAAATGAGCAGGGTAATAAATAGACTTTAGCCTGTCATCTACCCAGTAAGTAGTCTGTGCAATTTCCAATTAAACAGAACTGCAATGGTACGGAAAATTCACAGATGAGCGAGTTGACGAGTATCACGGGGCTGGTGCGAAACCAGAAGAATACAAACATTTGATACCAATTAACCGGTCTCTCCAAAGAAACAATATAAATTCTGCCGGTAAAGGACAACTTGGACATCAAATTCAGGGGATTGCAATAAGTGCAGTGGTTTATGACTTAATACCCAACCAACTATGTAAGAAAAACTTACATAGGAGGAGCCACATCTTCTATTTATTGTTTCTTTACAACAGATGGAAATATGGCTTTAACAGACAATCTGCTAATGTGTGGCTTTTTATGTCTCAATGAAAAACAGCTGTAACGTTTTTTTCTTTTCAAGCTATAAAAATTTGAAGAGTTAATACAGCATCAATATCTAGTTCCATCTTATTCTTTGGGACCAGGGCTTGTCAACTATTTAATATAGAAAATGCAAAAATCTAGACACAAGTGTTCATTTACATCAGCACTGGGGGTATTTGAATCTGAATTCTATTTGAATTTGAATCATACTGTGGCACATGAAAAACAGATGTTAGCCCTTTTGTTCTAGCCCTGCATTTTTCTTAAAGGGCTTGCTAGTTCTATCACAAGTAGTCCAAGAAATTCACAGACCACGAGTTAAATGCTTTTTTTCCCCCCTCATATCTCCAGATTTAAAATACATATTTTTCTAAAAAAAAAAAAATAAATAAATAAATAAAAAAAAAATAAAAAAAAGGAGCTTTTTGTGCAGCACTTTTTTCACCTCAATTATTTTCTCAGAAATTGAATCCCATAGTGTGACTTGCATTCATAAAGCAAGCAACAGGCAGGACTTAAATAATTCTGATTGGTTATATGACCGTTACAAAAAAGAAAATAACAGCTAAACAGCTCAAAGTGTTTTTTAAAGACCCAATAACTCCTTAAAATCTAGGCTATTTCTGCCACCTGTCCTCAAGTCTCACCGGGGACATGCTTAGCCCAGCCGATGATGACCACCAGCTCTCGGTCAGCCAGGTCACACAGTGTGGTGAGGGTGCGCTGAGCTGTGTCGGGCTGAAGAGGATCTGGCATGGCGAACAGCTTCTCAGGCTCGGCTACCAATAAATGAGATACGATAATGCTGGGGGAGCCTAAACAAACACAGACATCATTGGGTATAACAGAAGAAATTCATTCAAATTTGACATATAAATGCATCCCATCACTCATCACACCTAATAATAATAATAATAATAATAATACATTTTATTTATAATGCACTTCACATTTCAAGGATACCTCACCTCTTTCTCCCTCTTTCTTTACGGGTATCGGGGTGCTTTGGTATGTTGCATTCTCCACTTCTGGTCGCCGTTTGTACTTCTGCCGTCCTCCTCTCACCCGGTCAAGGCGGACTCCTGCACTCAGCAAGAAAATAATAGATTTTTATTAAACCTGTGAGTCAGAATGTATGAATTCACACTGCAGATGCATTATAAATGTTTATTAAGCACATTTCACACTAGCATTCCAAAGAAATATCAACGTTTGCATCAATTTTATTAAAGACAGCTAAACAGTTTTACCACTGACGTTTAAAATTAAACACAGCTAAAGATATTAAAAGAACATGTATAATTTATTCAGTTTATAACATTCATAATTTTGATGTCTCTGTGAATAAAACTGTACAATAAATAGTTTCACTTCCAGCATCCACAGACTAATGATTTAGAATGAATTATCTAAAGCAATCTATTGTGTAATTTTGTAGCTGCTTTGTCTCCCTTACTCTGTTCTAGAGTAACTATATATTAATGTCTGTGTCACTGAACTGACACACACAGAAAAATAATCAATTTTGCAAAACAAAAATTACTCATTGAATCTAAACTAAGCTGTTTTCTTATGAATGTTCTACATGTGGTAAAGTCAACAACTACTTTCCAAGGATTGCACTGAGTGCCTCTGCAGGAATCGTAACACATCTGTAGTAAAAGTACTTTTGCAGGAACATTTGCATTCAAATGAAATGGCGTGCTCTCGTCCATGAGGATGTATGCAAACAAGACTCCAGGTTATTAAAAGAGCACTCAAATTACAAAGTCAAATCATTAGTCCATTTCTAAACCTTTTATTTTGTGGAACGGACCTTAAATTCAAAACTGACTTAACTGGTTGACACCTCTCCAAACAAGAGCTACGAAATACATTTAATTCATGGTTTAATAGTTTTGTAAATTATGTATTACACACACACACACACACACATTTCACCAGTATTTTCCTATAATAAAAAAATAAAGTTTTACATATAAAAAAGTAAAAGATAAATAATTCCACTTTCACACCTTCCTTGAGCATGCCCACTTTGAGGCACTTTGTGAAGCGACATGCCTGACAGGCCTTTCTGCGCCGCTTGGTGATCTCACACACATTGGATGCTGGACAGCTGTACTCAATATTGCCTATAAAAAAAAAATGTAAATGTCAGCAATCTCAAATCTCTTAGACAGACTTTTTAAACTAGCTTGCCAATGTGGTGGGCTGAATCATATGAAAAGAAGAGTTTTTACCCTGGATGGTTCGTTTGAAGAATGCCTTACAGGCTTCACAGGATGCCACTCCATAGTGATACCCGGATGCTACATCCCCACACACCAGGCACAGACGTTTAGGAAGGGTACTCAGGGCGTATTTACAACGACCACCGCTACTGCCCGTGGAACCCTCATCTGCACCATCTGCACCGTCTTCCTTAAAGTGGCACCTCAGTGCCGGGCTGTAGACAGGTGAGGAATAGCGTCCAGTTCCGTCACCCCGTGTGCCTCCTCCACCGCTCTGCGAGGAGTCTGAAGATACCCCTCCTGGACTTGTCCTTCCACCACCTCCTCCCTCCGGACTACTAGGCTCAGCCTTGATGTGCAAATCTGACCGCCGCTCCCTGGAAGACATGTTCTCTAGAGATGGAAAAAGTTCAACATGAGAAACATTTATTTATTTTCCTGATTTATTGTTCAAGAACAAGATTATATATGTTTTTACTACTTTATTATAACTGCTCAAAAAAACAAAACAAAAAAATATAATTAATTTTTATTATAAAGAGGCCTTGTCTACAAGTATACATATTTGTAGTTGTAAAATGTTTACCTGAATATAGATTCCAACCAAATGACCAGTAATAAGAAATAAGGGTTCTCTGAACCAATAATTGCAGAGTTTGTAAATCTGGGCCCTGATAGCTGCTGTGAAAGCGCAGCATAATTTCCAATTCAAATTCTAATAATAACCCATCACTGCCACTCATGATAGGATCGTGCGTTTTATCTCGCCAAAGAGCCCACAGGAATGTTTAATGAACATTCAAACCGACTGTGAGTGGCGACAAATACAAATATCTAAGATGAAGTGAATCCCTCATGAAAAGACTTGCACACATTTCTACAAATCAGGTTGAATTTTACGGTCAGTTTATAATCCCAGCACATTGCCCTCATATGACACCAGATTACTTCAATATGGGGCAGACAAGAAACAATCCTTTAATTAGAAGTGAGAAGTTTAGGCAAAAACAGAAGGTCTCTCAACCTCACTAGTGGAAATTAATTTTTTCAAAGATATCTGACTCATGTCTCCGGCACTTCCCCAGAACTGCTGATCCTTGAGAATTCAAAATATGAAATAACTAAATATGACATCAAAACAAGACAAAGCAAAGGCTAAATGAGAAATCCAGAGGAAAGGCAGACAGTACAGTAAATGAGTAGAAGTAGATTTGTAGGCTCCCAGGTGGCAACAGGATTAGCCCATTAGCTGCATCTTTGACAGCTGCGCCCAGGACAAATTGGATCTTGGCCTCTTCTAAACATTAAATAATGATTAGCAGCAGGCAGCAATATCCCAACTTCTCATAAAAAAGGTATTATGTAATTTGCTTTCTAAAGTGAAAAGACAGTCCTTCGTCTGAGGGACTGATAACAAGCATGGTTACATATTCATTTTCGAAAGTTAAGTTGTGCTAATAAAGCATTTCTGAGTCTCATCTTTCAACCTACAATTGTTAGATCAATATCATATTGTCTTCAAAACTGAGGATGCAACAATGAAAATAACAGCAAAAGATATCAAAGTGTCTCAAACCAAATTATTGTTATAATGGTTAGATTTTTTTTTTTTTTTTTTTTTTTTTTTTTACTGGTGAACAACAGGAACTTCCAATAAACTCTAAATATCCGTTTAAAAAAAGCAAAAAAAAATCTAACATTGTAAAGTGAGTAAAGGTGGGTATGATACAAGGTAACCGTAAAATGAGTTGTAACCACCATGAAGCCGTGCTTTTAAGTTTAAAGTCTTTATACGTGTCATTTGAAAAGACGATATGGACGCAGTTTCTCCTGAATGGGCACTGATGTGTCGGTTGCTTGGCGGCATTTCTTGTTGTTCAAGCTATTTAAGTATACCTAAACAGCCATTTTGGTAAAGCTTTACAAACAAGGCACTGTGAAGGTCTACAGTTGCTTTTATGTAATTATTTGTGTTGCATAATAACAATATGGAAAAGATATTTGTTCAGTAGAATCATGAATAATCAATGAATTACAATCAAAAATCCCCTTTAAATTACAACCCCAATGTCAGAAATAGATTTTATAGCCATGTATCTCATATTGTGCAGAAAAGTTCAGGATGCACTGTGTCATACTCTGATGATTTAACTCGGAGTTAATAAGGCTTAAAGGTCACTTTGTTACTGGATAATGCATTAATATTATATAGAGTTATATTCTAGACTGCAGTCTGAATTACTCCGGTCTGTTTGGATTTTGGTTACATTACATATCCAGTGAAGTTGCTATAGTAATGGCACAAGCCAAGTGTACTCATGGTGACTGGCAAGGGTGTGTGAGCCAGTTGGTTTACTTGTGGCGTAAACTCCTCTAACAATTTTGAATAACTCATTGCAGTCAGGTGTCTTACAACTAACTAGGTAAAAACTGTAATAATGGATGACCTGGTTCTTCTTACTGGTGCTGTTAAATACAATTTAGAATAGATTTTAAAAATGAAATACTTTGGAGGACAAAATGGCGTATTATTTTCTTGGAAGTACAAATTTATATGAATGTCTTCAAACAGAAAGAAACAATATGAACTGCATGCTTGAACTTTACCAGACTTTAACCCCTGGAACTGTTTGGGTAAGCACTTATGTCTGAATCAGTTGTACTGGATCTTTACACTAGAATGCTGGAAGGATAAAATCTATAAGACTGAGCCAGTATTTAAAAAGATGCAGGGATATTTCTAAAATTTACAGATGGAGTGGGTGTGTTGGTCATTAGATTGAAGATGGACCTATTCAGAATGGGTACTAACACTTGTGTGACCCTATGCTGTGTTACACACTTAGCTTTTTTGCTTTACAATACAAAAACAATAGAAATATAAACATAATTTTAATTTTAGGTAATTTCCTTTCTGGTGGGGTTCTTCTGATTTTTAACCTGTTATAACAAATCTCAAACAAAGTACTAGTCTGACTGGCTCCGAAACTCTAATCAGATTTAATAGAACATCCATATGTGGACGGGTGGGAAAAGTCTTTAGGACACTCATTTAGTTGAAAATCGCTTCAGCTCAAATTAGATTTTCCAAAAGAATTTAATTTGAGCTGTAGGTCTTAAAAGATCTATGGCTCAGATGGACAAAAGCTCATATTTTATTAATCCCAAGTGGGAAATTACAGAATAAACCCAGTTTAGCAGGAACTAGCGCTGTATATAAAGACTTAGGCTCTATTATCTGCTCATAACGATGCAGCCAAAAATCTCATTCATTTTGTCTAATAAATGGGCTTTGTTGCATTAAAGATAATATATATATTTTTTTTAATAAAGCACTATATTTACGCTACACATGACAACAGGTGTCCATGATGCTGACAGGATTCCACACTTATCCTCAGAACTTTTTACACTTACAAAACCATGCTGCACTCTATGAACTCTAACACACTATGGCCTTCTTACACACCCTAAACTATGTCCTAATCTAATATATTTGTTACAAACAGAAGTACTACTGCAAATTTCACTCTGATCATGGACAACAACCATAAATTTGGTTTAAGGTTAAGCCAAATGACTAGAATATTGACCAAAATCTTTAATCAAATTACAGTTCAATTAAGTTGTACATTTACATAATGTGTTTAATAATGTCTTTATTGATGCAAAACACAAACTGTCCAATGAGTTTTATTTTCATTGGACCTGCTTTACATTGGAAAGTTAATAATTTTATTATATACGTTTTTTATGTCTAAACTAAAACCATCAAAATCTGAGAACAACCATTATAATTTACGTAAAACTCAATTGCTCAAGGTGTCTAATGGGAATGCTGTATCTGTGTTGAGGTTTTTATTTAAGGATGGTTTATTTTTTTACAAAGTGGACAGTTATCCCCCTGTTTCCTGAAAGAACTGTTTACAATCCGGTATACATGAAATGTCAATTTAAAATTAGATTTTTAGTATAGCTGTTTTTACCACTTTTATGACTGTTATTCTGGGTTACATTCTTCAATGCATGCAGTCATCTAAGATCCTTTGTGTATTTGCTACTATTTACCATTAAAATGCATCCTTGCAGTTTTGCATTTTGTTTACATGGTCAAGTCTTTCAACAGTCTAAAAACTGTAACTTCAGTTAACATCTTCCCAGCTGTGCAATAAAGCACATCTAACTTCATATAACTTATGTTACAGGTAAAAAAAAAAATTAAGGGATTAAAATGCTTAAAAATGAATTATTTTATTGGGGGCAAGAAGCAACAACTTTCATTATGTCAACATAAACCCTTGCAGTGTACAAAGGGTCCTAACTTTAGTCCAGACTTATTAATACCAGGCTGTAACATAAGATTAGCCTACTGAAATTTAAAAGCTAGTTTAAAATATTATTCTTTAAAAAAGGCTTGAGGGAACAAAATGTGGTGAGGGTGAATTGGTGAAACTACTAGAAGTCTGGGTGATTTGCATTTGTAATGATATTGCATGCTGTCTGGAAGCAAATAAGCGCTCATGTAAATCAGCAATGGTAATTTTAGCTTGATAATACTCACAAATAACCCATTACCACAAAACAATCAGATGAACAACACACTGATTTAAGTGCACAGACTAATGAACCCATCAGAGTGCCAGGGGGGCAGTTGAGCCATATTAAAAAGTGACAACATGACAGGCCATGAACTCCTCTGTAATCCTACCTTCTGACAAATTTTATTTTCTACTCAAACTCCAACCAAGTTCATTCAGTTGATTGGAAACATTTTAAAGCAGTGATTTAATGGTCCTAACAGGGTCGAATGGGGTCAGAAATAGTGAAGTAGGTTATACTTATATGCAAACACATATTAGCGTTCTTAAAACCAGGTTATAGAGCATCTTGGTTGATTTAATGATCCGTAAAAAGGTTATACACCATTTTTCATATGCATGTCCGTGTCATGTCAATGAACAGATTCTCAAACCGGGTTCGGTTCAGAACGCTTCACATTCACGTGCGTTTCTGCTTCCTTTATGCTAGCTAACACCGCGGAGTCGGATTCCTCTCAATTTAGACCCGGTATAAACTCGTTATTCGCTTAAATGACTAAATGTGCTGACATGTCGGGGGTCACACTCTGTACTTCTCCGAGCCGAGGGTGAAAACCGGCTCCATAGATCCTCAACATCATGCGACAGAGCGAGCGAGCGAGCGAGCGTCCCCCCCGCGTTAGCGGAGTTTAGCTTAGCATAAGCACATCCACGCTGAGCTTCAACTTACCTCCACCCTGCTGCTGCAGAAGGTAGAGAACCTCTTTAGAGCTCTTCACCCGAGCCGTGTTCGAAATATTCCTTTACCCGGGTTAAAAATCCTGTACAGTGAGGCGAATTATAAAGCCTCACGGGTTAAAGAGCATCTTAACTTCACTTTTCTGCTCACACGAGCACAAACGTAGTCACCGGATCATCTTCCTTTCACGGGACGGACTTTTCCCCTGTTCCCCAAAACCTGTCAACCTACAGCATTCCCAAAATATTGTATATTTTACACAAATAATGACACTATTTTATTGAATGTAATGCCACGTTCTTGTGACAAACTGCAATAAAAATCTGTAATTTGCTACTTCACTAATTACTTATTTAACAGACCGAAACTACACAGTGTTTTCACTGCCCTAACTGTATTTTTTTTTAATGTAAACCCTTCTAACTGTCTGTATACGGCTCCAAAATATATCACTCAGCCTTATTCATTTATGTGATAAATAGAGAACAGGTGGAGGTGTTTTTTTTTACTGCAGGAATGATTTGAATACGTTGTCCTGGATAATTCCACCTCAATCCTGTATTAGAAGCCAGGACATTCTTGCTGTGTGATGAGAGAGTTGACCCCTGCCCCACTGTAGCATCACCACAGTTGCACCTTTTTACATAATTTTTATACATTTACTCATTTTCCATGCTTCATATCTAAATTAGTGGTGCGGAAGGGTGATGGAGACAATTTAATAACTCCGATTCACAGGACCTGGATGTCTCGAGACTGTAGAAGGACAACAGAGATCCGGGCGGAAACGTAACCTGCGATGTAATGTTACGATGTAAACATGCAAATTACATCACAACGAACCAGGTCATTTCCCCTGAGAATCAACTCTAGCACTATAAATCTGTGATCGAACAGTGCCATCATCAGAACCATATTTATCACCCTGAACCTGCAGATACGGACAAAAGCAATGTGATATTTAATATTAAAAATAGATGTGATGGCATTTTCAACATCCCTGACTGATTCTTTCACCCACAAAGTAATTAAGAAGTTTGCTTGTTAGATGTATTTTTTCAGTTCAACACATCCACTCTCTTGTAAATTTTCAGAACATTTTCTGCTTTCACACATGTACAACTAAGACATTTGCTAAGACATTTAGAGTGCCTCCTTTTTTGTGATTGTTGACCTCCACTAATGGGAGGTATTTATATAGATAAATTCATTCTACAATCTCAGTCTTAGAGATTGCTCTCAATTTAGACCCGGTATAAACTCGTTATTCAATTAAATGACTAAATGTGCTAACATGTCGGGGGTCACACTCTGTACTTTTTCTTAGAGAGTATAGGAAAACTATTGTTCTATTAAGCTCAAGTCATGGCTGCTTGCTTGAAATACAGGCCTCAGACGCACAGCTACTATTAAAAACTTAAATTTTAAGTTAAAGTTAAATATAAAGAAAATTTAAATGTTGTGGCAAAGATTCTGATTTAATGGAATAAACTAAAATAAAGATTTTTATAACAAGCTTATAAATAGTAGAAACATCCTACCTTGTGGCTTTAACTGTAAGCCTTTCTTGAGCTATGATTAAAGTTATCACACTTCCTTGAGGCTTTAAATGTGTGACTATGTGTCAGTTCAGTCCAGCCATCAGGAACCCTGTTTAAAAAAAAAGAAACCTTGATTTAGAATGTGCATGCTTCACAACATTAATGGGAGACTAAATAAAATAAGTTCTAATATACATAATAAATCACACAGTTCCTGGGTTTCATTTCTGTCTCCATGTTTTCCACTTAAAATACATAAAGGCAGCCAAAAATAGTCACAAACAAAACAGTCTTTCCAACACAAGCCCCTATACTTCATATAATGCTGAATATGAATTTTATGTATTAACAGTCTGTCTGTCACACTGCATCTCAGCAACGCCATGCACATTACTGTTAGGCAGAAAATGCTGACAGATGGGGAAAGTAGACAATTTCGTCATCTTATAGAGGTAAACATTTGCTGCTCTTGCGCACTGTATTTCAGTGACTCTTTACCCTTGTAAGGGGGGTATACTAGCACACCGTTGCAGCACACACAATACCCCCTCCCCTTCTCACGACACATTGCAAAGGTCAAAGTCACATGAGAGCTTGAAGGACAGACACAGAAAGACTCTAATCGCACATGGTGCATGGTTCCATCTGGGTGATAATTTACCCAGCTTAAAGAGCTACATAAACTTTCATAACTCAGAATGTTAAATTCTAGTTACGGCTTATAAATTAAATGTGAATAAAACAATTTAATGAATATGATCTACTTTAATAGTATAAAACATTGCTTAAGAATATTTTTCAAAAACTGCAGAGATTACATTCAGTTTTTACCATATTAGGTAGTATAATTAGTTAAATTGTCAGCATTTAACACTTGCAAATGATGTTAAGATCAATGAGTGTTAACATTTGGACACCAAGTACTCAAAGTGTCAACTCAGTAAGAGCTTTTGGGAGAGAAACAGGGAGGTGTAAATGAATGACAAAATGACTTTTTTCTCTAAAGAACTTTAATGATGTTATACATTATAGTGCAATACATTTGTATTGTGGTTATTGTAAGCTTTCAGACCTTTCAAAAGTCTAATCTTCAGTCTGCATGTAAATAAAAATATTGTGAGGGCAGATTATAGTTTTTAATTTAAAACTCCCAAGAAGTAACTAATTAGATATGTTTCTGCTCTACAGGATTTGTGAACGTACTCACAGTCAGACAATACACTGTATGTAAGATGGATTGCCGAAGCTCCCGAGAAGCGGCTCAACGCGATTGAAATGGGATGAGCTATGAGACCTGGCTATTCACAGCAAGTGAGACACGGCTGAAAGGCGTTGTTTAACTTGTCACTACCTTTCAAACATGAATTAAAGTCACATTGGCCTTCTGCTGTTATCTGAAGGTAATGTGTAAAACTGATTCATAGAAGAGATAAGGCACACTGGGGTTATCTGCCTTCTAATTTTGCCTACGATTCAAGTGCAATGTGAGCATAAAGCAAAGATCACAGAAGCGGCTCTCTAAAGGTGACATTGCAAAGAGAGCCTGACCCGTACAGCGCCGATTTCTATTATTGGATTACTACTTCTTAGGAGTAGGGATTCCCATTACCATCCTCATTCCCAGTTTTGCTCTGAACTTACTGGATTAATACCAATACACAAAATTTGGGAGTTTTACAAATTGGACTGACTTTGGAATGCAAATAATTTTAATAGCTGGGCTTCTGTTTGATATTACCTTTACAAGTAAGGGCTATTGAACTTTTTATGACCTTTGGTTCCCGTGTGTTCTCACACTGACCAGAAGTCTGGCTGTAAATCACTTAATGACAACGCCGTTGTATTCTTCTAGATATTTGACCTTAATTCAACTCTTGTTAACCTTAAATCAGATTGGCAATCAGAAAGAGGAGGTCAAAGGGCAGACACACTTGGGTCTGCTTAGTGTTGACCACCACTTAAGCCCATCAAAAACTACTCCAGCCACCCTTTTTATAGTAATGCATAGTGGCTAAATACAAAGTAAAGTCTTTATAGTGGAAACACTTTCAGGATTCAGGCACATAGTGAGACAGCTTTTAGTTCGCGTTAAAATGAATATCATGGTATTATTCTGTACAGCGCTCAAAGTCTGAAACAGAAAGTGAGAACAAGTCAATAT
This sequence comes from Corydoras sp. C115, assembly GCA_019802505.1. NCBI lineage: Eukaryota > Metazoa > Chordata > Actinopteri > Siluriformes > Callichthyidae > Corydoras > Corydoras sp. C115. The sequence continues at coordinate 3,390,143 of JAFMOC010000045.1, forward strand.
CTCATACATTATCGAGAAGAACTTACACAGACTCATAGTAAATTCCTTTAATACCAGGTTGCCCCATGACTATCTGAGTCAGGCTTATTTTAGGACTGCGACTGAAAGGCTGAAAAAAATGCGACAGTTGGGGGAACCTGGACATTATTATGGAGTAAGGATTAGGACAATACGATCAAGGTCAGCACACATCAGCACGTTGTTCCAGTCTGCTGCAGACTTTCCTCGGTACTTTAATGAGTGTGCGCCACCGTGTTTAAGGTGCAACCTCTAAAGCAGACCTGGAATCCCGCATACAGGTATGAAGTCAAAGCAAACAGGCGATTTACAGAGTAAACTTGCACTCTGAATGGATCGTAGTGATGGACTGGACGGGGATTACAGCGGCTGGTGGACGGTGGCGGTGGGGTATTTACTGTGCGCTGTACATGCAGGTGATAAGCGGGCTCCTCACCAAATAATAATAATAATAATAAAAAAAGAATGAAGAAAAGCTCGCACAAATTCAGCGGCGGCTCCGATTCACTCACCAGCACTCGTGATAATACAAGTGGACGCAGTTACGTAACGAGCTGCATTTGTCAAAAGCAGGAGTCGCCGATCATCTCTCACAGTGCAGACCGCTTCTTCGCGATCCGAACCCGCAGATTTGTTGAACGCGGCTCCGGCGGGAGCAACTTTGCCCTAACGGCAAGCGCGACGGGCGGGAAGCTGGCAGCGTTGTGCGCCGTGACGACCGGACCCACAGAGCACCGCGAGGACGAGCCGTGTTTTAATCCGTCATTCCGCTTCGTGCAGGTCCGAGGCGAAGTGCTTATAACGCCGTTTCGGTTGCTACTGGAAGCCTGAATCCCTTCTTCCGCTGATCCCGCTGACGTCTATGCGCCCCCTCCCATCCCCACGCTCCTCCCCTGCTCTCCCTCCTTTACGTCCTTTCCATTTCGCCGCTTCGTCATCGGCGCCGCAACGCTGTAAAGGCACGGGCGCGCTCGCAAACGACCCCCAGCTAGGCAGCGAGTGCACTAGGTAGGGCGTTCGGCGTTCCTTAGGAACGACGCTATGCGGTACTCGTGTGTAGGGAGCGCGTTGCGTTTTGATCGCCGCGCCGCCGTAGCGTCGCTCTGACTCACGAGTTAACGTGCTCCTGATCGGGCCGTTGCGGCGTTTTTTTTTCGGCTTGTTGCTCAACCGGCGTGTTTCTATTTTCAGCCCGTTAACGAGCAAATCAAAAGAGATCTGCTAGTTTATAGATCTTAACATTACAGGCGACCGTCCAAGGCTTCCGAACGCCCGTTTTTAGGGCTTGGCATCACCCGGGACGAGCTGTCCTTCACTCTGTTGACTTCTGTTACAGAAGATCAGTTACAACATTCAATATTTACCAGATGAGCGTTTCAAAAGACACCGCTTTGCAAAATGTTTGCTCCGGCAAGACCCGAGATGCCTGATAATAAAAAGCCAAATGAATGTCCGAACCGCAATCAGTGTCTGATTTCGTGCGTGTTAAGCCACAATGTGAACATAAAGCCTCGTGTGCGCTGATCGTTCTGATCGCTGGCTTTGTTCTAATGACACAGAATGCGTTTGGCTCGGCTGCAAATCCCGCATGGCTTTAGATGGCATGGAAAATGTTCGGCCTCCGTCTGCTCGGTCTTGTGACACCGTCGCCCCGGCTCTGCGGCCTCCTCCAGCGCGCACGCTTCACTGACACGCTGATGCGCCGGCCAGCGAGAGACCCCCGAGCGCCCCGTCCCGCCGGTAACTCGAACTGAGCCGGAAATAACGGCGCGTCCTGTCCGCCTCACGTGTCCAGAGTGACGGAGGAGGCTCGAGTTCATGGAAAACTGACCTCAGTTGAGCAGCGGCTGTCGCTGATCATGCGAGGCGCAACGAAAAGAGGCTAAATTGCGCGAAGTCGAAATCCCAAACCCCACCGAGCCAACGCGCAGCGCGCCATAACGCGTATTCCGCAGCTATGCGGTCATACTGTAGCCTGAACACGGAGTCGTGATGCACTGCGTTCCCGCTGTCATTGAGAATCTCCCAGCGACCTTGAATTCAAGGTCATCGCTTCCCCGCGCCTTGAATACGCAGCGGCTTTCTGTGCTGCATTCAGCCCATCATTACCCATCAGATCCCCAGCCTTCTGCATGTGTTTAATCATTTTATTAACAGGGATCACAGCCACTCTGTAGCACATTTACTAAGCTGTAAGAGAAACATTTGGTTTGGTGTAAATGTAGTTTATGACTTTGCCCTGTGTGCTGGAATGTGAACAGTACTGTTGTAGGGTCATGGCTCCAAAACAGGTGCAGACAGATTTACAAACACTAATAGCTGCAACAACTGGAAATCGCCAAACATAGCTAGCACACAGACAAGATAAAGGCTTAAAAATAAATGCCCTTTAATGTACCAATTTCATATAAAACCAATGAGCTCAGTATGTGACTCTTTATATCTGGATAAGTTGACTGTCACTTTATAGCAAGAAGGTTCTGAGATCAATAGAGCTACAGTCGGGTGAATTAGAGATACCAAGCCGCCTTAAGAGCCTAATCTGTTTGCATGACTGTCCTGCGATGGACTGGTGACCTCTCCATGGTGTTTCTTTTTTCCTTTCATCCAATAGGTGCTAAAATATTCTTTAGATCCCCAACAAGCTAAATTAGGACAAGCTATTAATCAATATCGTGATGAATAAAGGCACTGGGTTGATTTATTTATTTATTTTGGCAGGTTCAAATGTCTTTAATATGCATCCATTACAGATTACTTGACAAATATTGGTGTAAATAAAACTATTTGTAAAATTGGATTTAATAAATGATCTTGTATTAACAGCTAGATTTAAAGTTCAGTGTTTAAAAAAATATCAGACATTCTGTAAAACCCCTGTGTTCTACAGTTGCTGACAAATATTGGTAGTATATTTTGCAAAATGAAACCTCTGCTTGGCGCAGACTAAAAGAAGGCCATGCAGCAAAGTACATCCTTTTCCCTGTGAAGCATGTTGGCTGATGTATGATATGCTTCTGTTCTTCCAAAAGCCCCTGGACAAGATTAATGGTGTCAAGAACTATCAATTACCAGCAGATATTAAATCAAAATCTGTTAGTCACTGCCAGGATACTTAAAATAGTCCATGATTAAATCATCCAGCAGAACAATAATTCGGATCACCAAGTAAAACCTTAACTGCTTGTACAAATTACCCTAAAAATGGAAGCAACAATTTTGGTCGAAATTAAATAACATTTAACCCAATGTTATTAATAAATCGAACATGTTTTATAAAAACAATATCACATACATGGCCTGTAAAAAAAGTAATGACACAAGTCACATGTTTTCTTCTATCCAATACATTAAAAACAGGGTTCCAAACCTTTTTATTGTCTTCATGACACCCTAATCCTACTGTGTCTGGTCATTTCAGACCATTGCGAGGTATCAGACATTCCCTAATCGACACCTCAGAACAGTTTAGAGTAACAGTTCTTCAGTTGGCATGATAGAAGGTGATGAGGTTTCAAGGGAAACCAAGGTGACACCGAGAGGACACAGTGAATACAATGCAAACAGTAACCAGAGGTAAGGTTTAAACCTGCCTTGTGTAGTTGCAACACCAACACCATATAATGCTCCATTGAATTACCTACTGTCAATTAAAATAGGTGGAAATTTCAACAACAAGCTCTTTTAATATAAGGACTTGCATGCCGTTTTCTTTAGTGTACTTATGGTTTATATATTCGGTGCCACTGGTTGGATGAGATATGACTTGCTAAAAAGTGTTAGACATTTCTGTACATCTTTTTGTCTAATATAATTAAAAGTTGTATCTATTTAAGTAGATTATACGTCCTTGCTTTGTCTTCATATTACTTTGTTATAATTCACAGTGCTCAGCAAAACCGACTAGTCATTAATAAATGCTGGGCTATAAATAGACTGAAGGTAAGGACGCACAGTAACACAACTAATCTACACAGGTGTAACTCCCTCTAGTGGCAGAGAGCGCACTTGGCGAATTGCCCGGTGATGACGTCAAGGCGGAACGTCCTTGAGCACAAGGTCACACGTTTGAGAGACAGAATGAAACAGCTGAGACATGAAATTAATGCAAGTGAGCTCGTTAAACTGAATAGGTTGATTCTGTAGAGAGGTAAACATGCTTTGACACGCTGTTTGGCTTTTTAGAGTGGAAAATGTAATTATGATTATTTAAGATATCTCAAATGTATTCAGTGTTCATTATGCAGAATCTTATTTTTATTTAATCTTAGTTGTGGCTATATATACACTGTATATCTGCTACATATCAGCCTCTTTTGTCTGTGCGTCAAATGAAAAAAACATCACAGGCTCACCATTGATCTGATAGTGGAGCATTCTTAGCACAAAAGTACAAAGTTGTACTATTTTTAAATAGGTTATTAATAGGTATAGATCATATATAGCTAAAGAGTTCAATAATGTTTGTGTGCCACTGGTGTAAAATATTTTAGGTGCTACATGCATATTATATATGACTATTTTATACTTTTAATGTGGCTATGTGTAGTGATTTCAAAAAGAGTTGTTAGATGCGGCAATGCTCATCGTGTATGTTTCATTGCTGTATCATGGCTGATGATGTCATGTTCATAAACAGATGGGTGAAGAGTAAATTTATGTTAATAATTAACCCTATAAACAATTAATTTTAAATGATTGTGTGTTTTATGTAACAAATAATTATCTTTAGAATGTATAAGTGCTTTCTTTAACCCACGTCCAAAACAAGCATCTCAGTTGAAGTGAAGCAGAGCTCAGGCTATTTTTGTCTGTCTAGTGAGCTGCTAAGGTTGGGTGTGACAAAGGAGTTAGAGGAATGTCCTTTACTTTCAATGTAAAGTCAAACACTGGGTATTTAATGAAGTTATTTCCCCCCTGTATTGGATATTAGGACAAAACCTTGTGAATGAGACTGGAATCTGCAATGATGTCATACTTAGACATATATATATATATATATATATATATATATATATATATATATATATATATATATATATATATATATATATATATATATATATATATATATATATAAATGATATATGTATATGCACTTAATCAGGTTACTATGATCAAGAAAACAATTCAGTTAAAAAAAATACATTTAAAGTCATTTTCTTTTTAAATACTGTAAACAACAAACAATACAACAATATAATATCTTTATATTTATTAAAAAAAAAAAACAGGATTAACACAAAAAATAAGTTCTGGAAATTAACTTTAAAAAGTTGACAAGCTGGAAAATTTGTCAATTATGAAGAACTCGATGATCTTTAAAACCAGTTTTTGTGTTAATCTGTACAATCAGTCTATCTGGAATTACCTCTACTGGCATTGTACACCTGCTGCTGTGAGTAACAATAAACCCTTCCAGACTTCTAGGTTCAGTCAGATATGTTCAGTAGTATTTACATCAGTGCTCTAACTTGACGCAACTTCCACCTTTCTATCCTTATGACACTGCATTTATAGTGATATGTTTAGGGTTATTTTTATGCAGGGAGTGAACCACCAACCTTTCTTCAGCTGTCTAGCAGTGTACACTATGTTTTTCTTATGAATTTGGACCTACATTTTAGCTTTTCAGGGAACATTTCCTGTTGTTAACCTTTTCCTGCACTGCGTTTGTTCCCTGTTTTATAAGAATAGCTGAACATATTCACCATTGTATACATAAAAGCTTTTTCAGACAGGAGGTGACAGAAGAAAATGTATGAGAAACTAACAGAATAAATGTATAACACTTAATATCTGCAGATGATATCTGATTTGAGAACAAAAAATGTATGGACTCCTTTTAGTGAGTCATTTAAATCGATCGACAGTAATAAATAATAATATATTAATGATAAGTCACTCAGCCTGTCTTTACACCAATATAAAGCATAACTTTGAAGATTGCACTTCACATCAAGTAGAAAATATTTGAGTACTTAGTACTTTTATTATTTATTTAGTAACAAATGGTGGTCTAATGGCTTCAGGTGAGATTAAAAAAAAGAATTATCAGTGGAATTTACTTGAGCATTCCATGCACTAGAGTTTCATATTGAAACATCAACAGTAGTTCAAATAAATGCAATTAAATCATATATTTTTTAATAGTTTTAAAAAAGCTTTAATATATAGAACAAATGCACAGCAGGTCTTTACATTTACTTTACATGAAGAAAATAGGTCATTCTTGTTTCTCAGAAACAGCTGCAACTTCCAGTTCCACAACCTAAACACCCCTTATACTATAGCTCTGCCATGCATCATAGACAAGAAAGCTTCGGCTTTCATTTTAATCATTCCAAAATCATGCTTCATTACACATGATAAAGTGCATTTAGTATGATGACCAGTTTATCAAACTGCATTCACAATATAGAAAAGAAAGCACAACTCTCGATCCTGACTTCTTAATGTTGCTATTACAACAAGTGAATCTACTTTCAGAGAGGTAACATGCTCTGTCTGTTTGTGGTATTGAATGAAAATTTGGTTAAGGTTTGACATAAACTGTACAAATAACAGCTGAATACAAAAGACTGAGGTGCAGTGGTAAAAAGGGGACCCATAAGAACAGGCACTTATTACTTTATTTCATTTGATAGTGTTTGTTATTGTTGGATGTTCAGGTTCATTCCTTAACTTTCATACATATGTCAGTTATCCTAATTAGAAATGAACACACCCAAACACATATATTTACACCTAGGGCTGTCTCAATAGCTCCAATTTATCTAACATATATGTATTTTGACTGTGGGAGGAAACCCATTCACACAAAAAGGCTAATGCAAACCCCTACATAGAAATAATCCTGGTTGCTTTGCCCAGGAAAGCCAGGACCTTCTTATCTTATGTTCAGGTTATTATATATAAATAATTTCATGGCGTAAAAAAAATCTAGCTTTGAGATAATATAACCATTGCTGTGATTTGTGTGCAACATATTTAGAAATGTGAGGTTGATTTTTCATTGATTTGATCATAAATGGCTCCTTAAGTAATCTGAGCTAATCAACTGATATGGAAGTTTGCATTTCCATATATTATTTATTACAGTGGGAAACCCAGCTGTGCTCATGTACTGACCTGCAAACCAGCACCACAAGGTCACTCATGTATTTTTAAAGTCACTCGTCTTAATTAGGTTTACACGGGGTGCTGCAGAGTAGAACAGGTGGGGAGAAAGTATAATTCATAATACAGGTTCACACTTAATGGCAATTTAGTGTCTCCAAAGCATTGTACTTGTCTTTGTGCTGTTGGAGGAAACAGTAGCTCTAAGTTGAATTCCACAGAAAAATAGCGATAGCATGCAAACTGCACACAGAAAAGACCCAGACCAACCTAACTGGAAATCAAACACAGGACCTCCTTGCTGTGGGATGACAGCTTCCCACTAAGCAACTTCAACTATGAGCAATTGTAAGGCACAATGTCAGATCAATGACAAACTGCTGTTTATGGAAGTGGGCAGAGTGTGTTTGTGAATATGGCCGAGTGTCTGCCCTGAATAGTTAGATTTATTTATTTATTTATTTATTTAATTTCTAATCCACTTTCTGATTACGATAATTGGAAGAAATTGTGCCTATCCACAGTGCTAACAGGACAAAAGACAGCAACACCCTGGACAATTTCTCAGTACACCACACACATACCAAATTGTGCAAATCCTACACAGATAGCTCTCTGCTCTCTGCCCATGACTTGACCTTCTTGTTATGATGCAGGGGTATGAACCACTGTGCAAACACAATGTGGGAAAATTGAAATAAAACATTTTAAAACAAATCCAAAAGATTTTCTGAGTGACTAAGCCACTTATAATTTAGTGTTCTAATAATGCTGAAACCTCGTGACACTCATTAGGTCAAAAGCAAAATAAACACCCTGATTGCTAGTCCATCACAGGGCAGACACACAAACACATTCGGTTCGGTTACTAGGATTAATTAATTATTATAAATCCATCTGACTTACATGTATGTTGACTGTAACAGGAAACTGGAGCTCTTAAAGGAAACACATATAGACTATGATACCAATCCATCCAATAATCCAGTTGATGCTGTAGTTAATGGTACAACTGAGTATTTTAAAACCTGAAGCAGAAATCATGAATACAGAGTAATTTTTATGTAATTGTGCACTATGCAGTATAAACTAGTATAGTATGCAGTACAGTAGTGGGTCTTTTCGAACAACTGGACTTGGTCTGCTGTGATCACTTATGTGGCCATCTGCTGGACAGATAAAAGTAAAGCAATTTATGTTAATAAAAAAAATAACTATTTGTAAGAGGCTCCATATTTTGTTAATTATCTGAGAAATTGAAGTTTTTCTAACGTTTTAATTACGTTATCAACCTTTTCTTTACACTGTGAAAAGAAATGCAAATAGGCTTTTTTAAAAAATTTTAAAAATAGGATCTTTAAAATCTTCACAATACAGTAAATTAACAGAAAAACTAGTCTGACATTTTCTTAATTAGATCAGGTTAATTCATTTTAAGTTGTAAAGCAGCCAGCAAAGGTAACAAATTGTGTTCCTAACACTTACCCTAAATAAACCTCTACATATGGGATAGAGATTAATGTTATTGCATTATTTGGTTCTTGGTAGTTGAGATTTCTAGTTTTAGTAAAAGTAAATTATAAGAAAACAGACCCAAATCTTCAGGATAAAAAAGCTTATTTTCTATGTTCAACCCAAACAGATTCTGTCAGGTATCTCTCGAAAAATCGTCACCAGTTTACTGTAAGCATCCATGTATTTTTGCATGTTTTGCGTACTCAATACTATTTAAAATATTTTTGTATAATAATGTAACTAGCATGCTATTTTAAATAGTACAGAATGTGCTATGTATCTTGTTACCGTGAGATATTTAACCAGCCGCATGGTGTCGCTAAAGGTTTTGCCATGATGCGTTTGCTTTTAGGATGATTATCTCGTCCCCCAGTGATAGATTGGCACCCTGTCCTGGGTGTATCTGCCCAGTGCCAGACCCTTGTACAGGATAAAGCGGAAGATAATGGATGGATGGATATTCTCTCGTCCTTTTTCTTGTGTTTTCACCGACATTGGCGTACTTTCCCCTCTAACTTCTTTGTGACCAATAAGAAATAAAAGTTGGATGTTTTAACGTTTGGCAGCAGGATATGTGACATTAAGAAGTACATCTGTATTTGTCTGTAAAGACAAAATTGTGCCCTTCCTCAGAAAGCACAATCTCGTTAGCACTCCCTAATTAAGCTTTTGGTGGAAGCGAGTTATTACTGGGCAAAATGTCTCCATTGGTTTCTGCAGGCATATATTTGTTGGGACTGCTTTTGGGGGTTTTCCTCTTTCTCTGACGTCTCCTTTTATCCATCCGTGCCTTGGAATCTGGCTTATCCAAAAGAGGATCCAAGTGAAGTTTTGTGCTAACACCATCTGAAGATTCATCAATGAAGGCTAGGTTTTCTCCAAAGTAATCCAAAGGTTGGGATACTGTGCCTTCTGTCACTTCTTTCCTCCCATTCATGTCGGGCACTCGTTCCGTCCGTGTGGATTCTGAGCTTGTCTCAGTTTCTGAGCCGGACTCATTGGAGGTAGATGAGTAAGAGGAGTAGGAATCGGATCCTGAATCATCTGAATGGCCATCCTTCCTTCTTCGACCTTCTTCAGTGCCAGTGTTGCCTGTACCACTTAAGTTGGTTCCATGGCTACGAGGATGGCGGCGCTTTCTCCGTTTACGCTTAAATGGATCATCCAATTTGCCTGCAATGCGGAAGTCCACAGACATGTTCTGAATGTTCTGAGTCCAGTCATTAGCATGTGCTCTCAATCCCTCCATCTGGAAAGGGAAAAAAATCTGAATAATCATTGTTTTCTTTCTTTTACTGAGTGCAATTTCTTTTTCTCAGCCTGGAAAATAGATGGTCACAATTTTATTCATGAAACACCACACAGAATTTAGTTATAATGAAAGTAATGAAAATTTTTAATATAAATAATACATTTTACATAAAATAAAGATTAATACAATTAATCATGTAAGTATACTCATGTAAGAGTAAAGTATTCTACTTGTTTTACCTCAGCACGAGTTTTTCTAGACAGGACGATTAGCCAGTTCCCAATCATGGTGAGAATAGAAGCAAAGTAAGCCAAGCCAAGAAGAATCCAGAACCACACCAGGGGCTTATACCAGTGATCTGTCCCTGAAACCCCACCATCACCTGAGCAATAGATTAAGAGTTTAAAATTCAATATAATTTACCAGGCTGCTTATTAAGAAAAGAACCCAGTTATGCAAATATCTGTTTAAGCAACTGCAAACTTACAGAAAATAGACTCCTGTTATATAATTCTATCTAAAGCGTATAAAAGTAAAGTTCTTATACCATTTTCTAGCTTTTCCTATGAAAGAATGTATAGTCATTAGTTTAATGTACTACAACATGGACTGTACCTGCTACATAATCTCCAAATCCCACAGTGGTAAGGGTGATAACCACAAAGTAGGCAGATTGCAGCAAGGACCATTTCTCTATTTCTTGAAAAACAAGTGTGGGTACAAAGACGAAGAGCACCAAGCCAAGCATGATGGAGAATACAGCGGAGATTACACGCACAATGGTGTTGCTCACTTTCCACCTCTGGTTGCACCAGAAAAGAAGAGCAGACATAGAAAAGTATACCAAAAAGCAACAATAACAAAGCAACTAGCACTGTTGAACTTTTAGTGTTATTATAGTGCTAAAAGGACACATCATTTGAACTCTGAATGAAGTTAAAAGTTGTAATTCTTTTTTATTTTGTTAGTAGTGTGTGGTTAGAGAAGGTTTTTTCAGTTTGTAAGCTTATTTGTAAGCTTTTACTGCAGATCTACAATCTTATACAGAACTATTTGTGATGAATGAAAATGGTGATGTACATTTGCAAAATCTAAAATTTATTCATTCATTCATTATCTTCCACTTTATCCTATATTAGGGTCGCGGTGGGGTTCCCCATGCCCATCCAGGGGAGAACGTTCGGGCGCTGGGCAGATACACCCAGAACAGGGCGTTAATCTATCGCTGGGCACACACTCACTCACACAGACACACTCTATATGGGGCAATTTGGAGAACTCAATGGACTTGATCCATGTTTTTGGACTGTGGGAGGAAACCGGAGAACCTGGAGGAAACCCACGCAGACATGGGGAGAACATGGAATCTCCACCCAGATGGGGATTCGAACCGGGAATCCCAAGTGCTGAGAGGCGAACGTGCTAACCACTAAGCCACCGTGCCGTCCAAAATCAAAAATTTATTTTCAGAAAATAACATCTGTCCCTGATAATTCAGAAATCAGGATGTCTAAATGTCTTTGCTAAAATGTGTTAATTCATCAGTGAAAGTATGCATTGTCATAATCAACAGCATTATCATCATATTCATTGTCTTTGACTTACCAGAAACAACATCTCTATCTTTGCAACTGCTTTTCTCAGCCCAGTGCCCAAATGGTCCCCTACTCCAGCTAAAAGAAACCCAAACATGGGTATGCCCACCAGCGCATAGCAGATACAGAACAGCTGCCCCCATTCTGTCTTTGGTGCAATGTTTCCATAACCTGGACCCCACAGAAAAATGCTGTGTGATTTGAAGATCTGTAATATCTAAGAAAACTTGCAGAGTGAACAATCCATTGAATGCAGAGAGCAGTTCACTGCTTGTGATGGGACCATGCAATTGTGGGAATGCCATACCGATGGTAGTGATTATAGTGCCAGAGAAGAAGAAAGCGCTTGCAAGATCCCAGCTGCTGCTAAAGGTCTCATTGTTTTTTGGATCAACGCCTGTTCCGATGGCGTCTGTAACATTCTGTAGATACATAAAGATTAAGAGTTTATACTAATGTATATTTAGACAGCAACCATGTACACAACAGGCTGACATACAAGCCTGAGACTTTACCAGTCATAACACAATAGGGCATTTAATATCTTGGATTTTTTAAGGTGAATTTATTTAACAAAATAATATGTTAAATAATATATAGAAAGGGCGGCACGGTGGCTTAGTGGTTAGCACGTTCGCCTCTCAGCGCTAGGGATTCCCGGTTCGAATCCCCATCTGGGTGGAGTTTCCATGTTCTCCCCGTGTCTGCGTGGGTTTCCTCCGGGTTCTCCGGTTTCCTCCCACAGTCCAAAAACATGGATCAAGTTAATTGAATTCTCAAAATTGCCCCATATAGAGTGTGTCTGTCTGAGTGAGTGTGTGCCCAGCGATGGATTGGCGCCCTGTCCTGGGTCTATCTGCCCAGCGCCCGAGATGTTCTCCCCTGGATGGGCATGGGGAACCCCACCGCGACCCTAATAGAGGATAAAGCGGGAGATAATGAATGAATGAATATATAGAAATGATTTATTAAGATATGCAGAAAAGTCTTAAACGTAAATGTATACATAAATAATGAGGGAGTCTCAACGTACTAACCATTTAATTATTTGCTGTCTTAAATGTTTCAAAAATATTTATATAGAACAAAATCTTTACATGATAATTAAACATTTTTTAATGTATTTGGATCCATTACCTCTATTAATTCCTGAAGAGCTTCAGCGCTCACACAACTGTAACTGTCTAGAAAATCACGCCGGTTGTTCTGCAGCAGGATGTAATTGTCCTTCTCAAATGGCGTCTCCAGTGTATGGAACACCACTGCCCCCATCACCAGGTAGAGCAGAACAGATGTCAGGATGACCAGTAGTGTGGAGCAGCGCATGGCTGAGCGTCCGTTCAGGCCTGTAAAATCCCAACTATCAACTTCCTGGACGCCAGTGCTGCTTTTCTCTGTAACAAAACTAAAACAAATTAAAGAAATAGAGAATTAAAGAACAACATATTTTTTTATAATGCAAGTCACTCTGGCAAGAAATACATTTATTCATTCATTATCTCCCGCTTTATCCTCTATTAGGGTCGCGGTGGGGTTCCCCATGCCCATCCAGGGGAGAACATTTTGGGCGCTGGGCAGATACACCCAGAACAGGGCGCCAATCCATCGCTGGGCGAAATACATTTAATGCAGCTTAATTAAATTTTTTATATAAATGTGTAATGTGTCATATTTCAGATTATGAAATTATATGTAATGCATATTTGCTTACTTGCTAGGGCAGCTTGTTCAGGTTTTAGTACAAACCATAAGGAAATCATACAATATAGCCCATGAATTCTTTATTCCAAAAACACAAATACATCTTAAATTTTAGCTCGCTATGAAATTCATGAAATTGAAAAGTTTAGTAATAGTAAGAGTCAGTTGGCTGATTTAGCTATGGTCAGATTAAAATCAGGTATGCAGCTAAAACTTGCAGGGGGAAAAATCTGAAAGATTGAACTGTCACCATTCAAAGTCTTGACACATAGAATTACAAATTATTTTACATAGGCAAAATTAATGAATTATTAGAAGTGTGAATTTAGTATTTATTAATTAGCAAAATGTTTATATTCTGTATATATTCCCCTTTTAAAGAAATAATTTAGAATAAAATAAAATAAAACAAAAATTTGGGAAAAAAATTGGATTGTATAAAAAAGTTGCACTGGATAAAAGCATCCGCAAAATGATGTAATGTAATGTATCTTCCACCACATTCTCATGTAGATAGTTTGATTTGAGACTTCTTGTAATGTAGCTCCCAAATGGATTGTGACTGGATACTACTTCAGATTACAACATTAGGAATAGAAAATACAACTGTAATGCTTTGTATTGGTATTCATACTAATACTACTGTTAACAAGGGATGTTGACTGTTTTCAAAGCACTCTCATTGTCATTTTTAATTTTTTGCTAGATGAAACCTAATGTATATTATATATTACATTATATTATTGTGTATCAGTTACAGTTATGAAGTAATTTACACACACATACACACATAGATATGTATGGGTGTAAAAGTGAAATTAAAGCTTTTTACACTTCGTCTGCAGACCCACAATATAAGTATATGTAATCTTAAGTGCCATTCATGCAGTTCCAAATTGTGTTATTGGTGTAAGTCTTGTACCTTTCCTTTTTGCTCCGTTTTTTCTTCCTTTTGAAGCTGTGTGGATGACTGAGAATGGAATCTCTGGAGCCGTAATTGACAGGGAAATCCTCACAATCTGACTGGGGAGGCACTGATATGAAGACATAAAAATTTGACCTTTAAAACCCTAAAAGCATCTGAACATTTAGCCTTGAGTACTACACGATTGGCAGCAGCTTAAAGCTTTTTAATACATGAAATACACTGGAAAAAATGCTGAATATAATCCCACCCTGACCCCCAGTCATGGCTTGGCTGACAGTGAGTGGGTGTATTTTTGTCTTCATTGGTTTAGCTATCATACTGTATGATGTTTTGTTTAGTAAGTACTTTTATATACTTTAATGTAAATAAAGGAAACCGATTTCTAATTATACTATAAACTGTCTGATAACTCGAGTGAACTCACAGCAGTGACTGGCAGCAAGGTTTTGCTGACACACGAGAAGTTGTGTGTGCTCTTTATTTGCTGATTGATGATGCTTACCATAACAAGTCTTTTAACAAGCCACAGTTCTAAAATGATACAATTTTACTATCCCATGCAAAATACACTAAATATGTGTTTACATTTATATAAATATTGGAACCATCTTACTGTAACTGCATAAACTCTGGTTGACTAAGGGTTAATTTAAAAAGCTGCCTCTAGGGGAGGCAGGCTCTCAGGTGATGATACTGATATGACTAAAAGTGCAAATAAATTATCCCACCAGCCGCAAGTGGAAATAATTTTTAATTATGTGGTGAGACTTGAGAACAGTAAGCTGAAACCAAAATGATGTTATTGAGAACACTGTGTAGTGTAAAGTGTGAAGCACTTTGTGAGTAAAAGAACATCTTGAAGGTTTACATGCACAAAGGGTTTTCTGTGAAAGTTTATTTGGCATGTGCTTATTCAAATAATTAAAGAGAAGCTGACTATATAATTTTAGGAAAACCAATGCAAATATAGGTCCCATTAAGGATGAGCACTGATTTAATGAACTCTTTCCTGAGAAAGGAATATCTTTAACGATTATTTATGAATAACAATTTACATATTTTTTGAATTATATAAGAATTACTTAACATAAGAACTTCAATATAAGAACATCTTGAAAGTTTGGGTAAATTACCAAAAATATCATATCAAAAATATTGTCTAAAATACTGTATGATTTAGTAATGACTAATTTTTAAGTTCAATAATTATTTGGAGGTGGACAATAATCGTGTGCCAAATCAATACCACTTAACACGAAACAGCAGAGTTTGCACATGTCCACCCACACTGCCACATGGCCGGTGTATATGACACACCACAAAGATGGGTACAAGAAGAGTACACAGTTAAAATGAATCAGTTCGAACAGCATCTGAATATCAAACATGTTTTTTCAGGTATTTCCAGTATTTAAATGATCAGATTATTATTATTATTAACTTGGAAAATTCACACAGCAAAACAACATAAAGACTCAATCAGACATGCATACAATTTGCCCATCTCCTACCTCAGGATAAATGCTCCAGAAAATTTTGAGAGGCAATCAAAAACTGTTGGAGTCTAACCAAGGGTGTGTTACAGGGTATCTGTCCAAATGACTCTGCAAAGTACCCAAATAAAACGATACTTAATCAGGAGTTGGAGGAGTGCATCTGTGGATGCATTGATTCTGCATGTTGGTCTCTGGGAGTCAGTATGAAAGAGGGTGGGCCAGGCAGGGAAAAGGAGAGGAAGGAAATGAATAGGTGCTACCATGAGGAGAGAGAGAGAGAGAGAGAGAGAGAAAGAGAGAGAGAGCAAAGGAGGGAAATAAAGGGAGGGGTCGATGCAGATATTCTCTGCTTGAGTGAGTTAACTGCTTATTTGTTTTTGCTTCATTTCACTAGCCTCTTCTTACTGTGTGTCAGCCCCTCCCTACTACTGTACATACTACATGAGCTTGTACTACATGGGGTTTTAATTCAATGTTAAGGAACAGAAGCGGGAGGTACATATACAAAGCAATACTGTACTGACCACATGCTATTACAGCAGCTCTCTGAGATTTTTAAAAAAGTTTTGGGGTAATGAGTAATGATGACGAAGCTTATGCCATAGTGAGGTGATCAGAGACCTAGGGGATTCCAAAGAAAGTAGTTACATTCTGCTGCTTTGATAATGTGTCTTAAGCTTTTATGTATACAGATACATTATCAAACTCATCTTACCCTGATTTAATTGCCTCATCATTTCCTTACCGTCCTGCATATTATAAACTAACATAATGACATAATTGCACCTTACAACATTACACTGATAGTACCTCAACTGGGAACTTTAGTTGTGTCCTGTAGCAGTTCCAGCAGATCTAGTCTAACAGCCAACAATCTTAATGCAGCAGCAACTGATATCTGTCATTTTCTCTGGTCTATTTGATTTTAAATTTACCTTTTAATTAAGTATGTAACTGCATGGTGGTGACAAGTAGTAACTACTCTAATGTACTAAATAAACTGTTCAGGAAGTTAAATCATTTTTAAACACAATATTAACAAAATGTGTTGAAGACTTTTTGGATTAGTTTAGTTTTTTGTCATCAATACAAGACATCAAATGTGTGCTGACCTGAAAACTAAAGAGGTTCCATGAACCTTTATCTAGGCATTGCATTATAATTCAAATAGTAATCAATGACTGTATTTCTGATGTTTTGACATTAATCTGGGGCATTTATAAAAATGAATGTTACCATCTACTCATGATTTGCTTTACATAGTTCAACTGTAATTTATTAGAAATAGAGGCAGCTGCCAAGGGACTATTATAATCCACCAGTTGGGATAATGATCACGTAGATCAGGTTTAGATGATGGAAGGATGACCCACAATTACAGCCATAAGTAAGTTCAGTTGTAACTACAGCGTGTTACTTTTCCAAAGATGAATGCAAACAGCAACTGTTGCCACAGCCAGTTCCAAACAGCTGTTGGGTGATCACAAGCCTTTAGTGCACATGGTTTACCCTTTTTAACTAGCCATTTTCACATTTGCTCATTGCACTGGCTATAGACTCAGATAGCCCTGTCAATGAAAGACAATACTAGATCAAGGTAATAATACCAACTGTATTAAGTAAAGTGGCTTTTACTTTGATGGACTGGGATTTGTAATTAACTGATGTACTTTGCTGTTTACATTGGGCTATGCGCCATCTCCAGTAAAGTCAAAGTATGGTCAGCTCATGCCTTTTAGAGAGCTCATTTAAATGCTACATAAATATCTAAAAGTACATAAAGGTAAATGAGCAAATGTGCACAGCCCTCCGTCATACATCTTTAAAGCAAGCTGTAAGTCAAATAGACTCAGATAAAGCTAAACTTCATTCTTTTCCATTCATACAAATAAAGCTAAAACATACACTACACATTCAGTATACTCAGTTTAGTATCGTGACTTTTCTCAGGTGTTCAGTTAGTCTTCAGGTGTTCTGCAGAACCTCCATTTGCAGTTTGATTCAGTTTGTTGAGAACTTTTAAGCCCACTTTGCTCTTTCAATGTAATTTGTGTGAAAGCCTTCAGCTGTCTTCTCTTTCAAGCTCTGCAACATTGGAGTCTTATTACTCAGTTGAAAAGCTGCTGCAAATCAAACCGTTGTCTTATAAACTAATGTATAAATCCACAGAATGCATTAATGGTTAAATGTATAAAGTGATTAATCAGTGGAGGAATAAACAGGAATGTTTCATATGAGAGGATGTGTAACATCACAGTACAGCTGAATTGAGAACCTGTAAACCTGGGGATATACTTCCCCATTTTCACAGTTAATAGGAATACTTAAATTATGCAGCAATCATATAATTTTAACCATCCAGAATCTTTAGTAAAGGACAACAGCTTTGCTCATCCCCATACAAAATACATAGAAATTTATTCAATATAAAATTAATTTTGCCAAAGTTAAATTACAACTTGGGCAATGAGGTTTCTTCAAAAAATATAGAAATCAATCCAGTATTGAATTGGAACACAATAACCTGTAACTGCAAAACAGTTGCACAATGTAGTCATATGGGCAGACATCCAAGTTAAGTAACCTCCTTGTTTTTAAGCATTTACAAATTCATAATTTCGTGCATGTGCATGATTAGCTTATTAATAATAAAAAGCATGTAGTCACCTTTCCCCTTTTTCTTAACTTAGATGCAGCATTTCAGTTTCTTAGTTATCAACTAAGTGCTTCTCAGTAATGTTTATAAGAAGTAGAAATATACAAATTCTGCTGAGTTTGCATTACGTGATATATTTGGATTCTTTTTTTTTTTTTACTAATAAAACAATTTAATGCATTATTTCAATGTTAAATCACAATTCACACTGCATCATTTCAGTCATATTTAACTAGTATCTTATCTTATGTGCATATCAGAATTCACTGCTGGTAATTGAGAGAACCAGAAAGATTCCCAGTTGGCCAAAGGACGGTTGCAGGGGCTGGTAGAATTCCGGTGGTGAGATCAGTGAATAGAGCATTGCAGAGGCTGATGATTTATCTGTGCGTCTTCTGTTCTCAATGCTTCTCATGCACAAATTACATTATAGACATGATACATCTTTAGCAATACAGCACTATTGCTGACATAAAAATAGGTTGATGTAATTCAGAAATGAGACAAGTAACACATTTAAATAAAGGGCAGAACGGAAAAGGACCCAAAAGTGTGAGCAAAAGTAAATCAGTGTGATGAGCTGTTCATGTGTGACATTTTTGTAAATAATAAATTATTTTTATAGAAATAATTTACATAAAACATTAAGATTTTTGTTCTGATTGGGTTTGCCATCATTGTAACATCAGCTCACTGCATGAGTCTCGTTCCAGCTCTGGACACTGTTAGTACTTAATACATGAATGAGATAATAATTAGTAGCATATGTCAAATACACATCCTGTATGTTGTCACAAATTCAAATTGAACATCATGTCAGAATTAATTAAACTGAAATAAGAATTAAAAAGGATCAACCCACTTTATTTTGTTAAATTTTAACTAGGAATTTAATATTTCTTTTAGCATTTTTTGACCAAGAAATGGAATTTCAGACATTAGTAAGTTGTTAGTAAAATAACTTATATAATAACCTAATATATATTTAAAAGCACATTTTTGAGAACCTGGATAGTTACAATTTATTAAGTTTTTATTCCATCTGTCCATCTGTAATATCCTTTACTGTTAGAAAGATATAGTTTAATTCAATCATAAAATGTTTGGTGAAATCTAATATAAGAAAATGTTCAAACTGTAAACATAATATGTAGCAATGTGTTAGTTTTCTTTAAAATGAAGCCTGTTATTGAAACAGAACACTTCACTGGTTGCATCCTTTTTTAAAATTATAACACAAAAACACTTTTCATGGTTCAAAAAAACAGACTTACTTGTTTCTTTGACTGAAATGAAGCTGTTCTTCTATATATTTAACCCGTTTAGCTCCTATCCAGGTAGGTTACAAAGTTGTGATCAGAATGAGATGAGTCCTGGACTGTGACTCCCAGGTGGTGATGATGTTCTAAGGGGCCAGAGACAAAATTGATGATAAACCTTAAGTCTGAGCCAAAATGTTCAGACTGATTAAACACTAATGCCAGAGTTCATCATTCATATCGCAAGCTTTCTCAATTAAGCCTCCTATTTTCTGATGATGCATGGTCTCTGGAGACTGCAAATTGATCTGTTTACACACATATGCACTTTTAGCCCATTTACCCCAGGTCTATGCAGATCAACATGACATAACTTTCAGAAGCTTTAAAAAGAAATTCTAAAACAATTGTACATTTACATTTTTAAAATTTAAAATACTGCAGCAGACAGTTGACATTACAGCACTTAAAAGGACGGCTATTTTTAAAATAGAGGTTGCATTTCAAAACCTGAAGTGTATTGACACACTAGAGTTGTAATATGTTAAGAGTATGTTTGTTAACTGTCAGTGGGTGGTTGCAAGATGGACATGGACTTTTACCACAATACTGATGGGAAGCAGTCAGGCAGACACCTGCTGAAAAGCTGCACTCTATTGCACTTGATCAATACTCAAAGAACTCTTACATTACACATTAATCTAATCATAACAACTCTGGCAGGCTTTTAACACAAGAACGGAGGTGAGAGACAGTCGAAGAGGAAAGAACAGTGAGAAATTCAAGAACAAAGGCCATAATAATCAGCACTGATGTTCATTTCTAACTTTTAACTCTACTTGTCTCTAAATGACAGATCAGTTTAGGGAGCTGGTATGAGTTCTGGTCGACTCAAATTGTCCCCTGCATCAAAACAGACTCAATTCAAAAAGTGGAACCATTATGTTGTTACAGACTGGGTGTGTAATAAATTGGGTGTATTTTGGGGGATGTTCAGGAAAAAGCAATATATTTGTAGCTGCTGTGTCATGAGTTCAAGTTATTATCATGTTGAAAATTAATAGGCACTTTATGACCTTCAAACAGGAAAATTGATGTATATACTATACATGTAACACAGTACTTTTATTAAAGAGCCTGAATGAAAGGAATAGTTGGGACCAATTTCTAGTCAAATATTTTTGATTTTGTGTTTTAGATTTTTAGCTCTACATCATGCCCTAATCATTCATATGTTATATTGGACAATTCTGTAATCCATTCTCCAGAATCAATGCAAACCCTTTAGGATTATAAAGCTACTGTGTATCCGGGAATTTGCCTTTTACTAAATATGGCATAGGAGAGTTTTGTTTGCTTTTGACTACTTAAAGTGCTGAAGCATTAAAATGTAGGCTCAATGTGTAATAATAGGGGATTAACATTTATCCTTAGCCCATTAGCCTCTGTTGAGAGGCAGTGAGCTTTAAGCTACTTGTCAGCCATGCAGGAAAGACTAGGGCTGTCAACTGGAATGTTTGGATGTTTTGATGCAAACAAGCGGGAATCCTAGAACTTACTGAAGACTGAAATTCAAAGTAAGACCTGGTCATGTACCGCATGTAATCTGATAATAATATAATTAAATGTTAACTATTGGTGGAACATTTAATAGGTTAATTTTTCACTTAGGATCTATATTCTCCAGGATACAGGTCACTGTTCATATCTCCTTTTATCTCAAACTTAGATGTTTCCTTGGTCAACAACATTTAATTTGGAGCCCCAGTGTTCTAGTCAGCGCTCCCCGGAGGAGCTGGTGAGCCACACACTCATGCAGGAGCTCATCTCATTGCTGAAGCACACTCAGCGTTTGTGTCAGGAGCGGGCAGCTGAAATTCGCAGACGCACCTCTTGCGTGGACTACAGTTGGTTGGTCACAGCCCAGCAAAAGCCTTCATATGAGCTCACGCCTGGAGAGCTGCTGGAGCTTCAGGACCTCAGCGCAAAGATCCCGCCATGTCAGTGTGGACCCATCATTCAGAGGTCAGTACATATCTGTCATTTAGGCAAATAACCTAGCTATAATTGTATACAGTGCACATGTTTACACCCGTCAGCCACAAGTGTTGGAGGGCAAGTACATTTCACTTATGTACAGTTGTGGAGTTCTTCACTTATGTACAGTTGTGGAGTTGTTATTTTTTAATAAGGCACTTCCTTTTTCACTCTCATAACAGTTTGGCGACATTTTAATTGTTAATAGCTTCTGCCATTATTAATTTTTATACAGTACCACAGTGCCATTTTGCTCAACTTACTATTTTATAATAATTTCCACTTACTGTAATGATGAACTTTGTAGTTTTACAATTCTAAACTGTAGTCCATCTATTTGTAGACTGTCATACCAGAAAGTTTGTTAAATGTTTTTATAATTACATTACATTAAATGCAAATAATAATGTTCCAATGTACACTAAACCAGAAGTGTGGGATTAAAGATAGAAAAATAGTAAGAACATTGTTAATGTGCTATTCAGAACACATTGCTCAGTATAGGCAGTAGGTGGTCTAACTAATAACAGGTCTTCATCCATAATAAAGCATGTTAATATGCCTATTCCTAAATTATGTCCTGCTTTACAGATTAAGAAAGTTGGTGAATGAGTTAGAACCCGAGGTGACGGAGGTGTCTCGACTCTTTCGTCTGGTGCTGTGTGACTGTCTGGATGAGCAGCAGGAAGATGTGACAGAGAGAGAAAGATCATTGCGAGCACGGGCCCTTATCTGGAGCCACCATCGTAGTAAGAGTGACTTTTCCATTGGCCTATGCTCACGGCAGCGCCTCAAAACCATGTGGAGTGGAGAACCAAGGGATGTATTAGCTGAGGTGGAGGAGCCAACCTGCCCCACAACTGAAATGAAGGAAGTGGCGGCTTTACATAGAAGAGTCAGGAGCATGCCCAATATCAACTCTACAGAGGAGAGTGTAGAAAACTGATGGGCTTTCAGGTCATCAAAACACATGATTTAAATTAAACTGCTTTTTGCCATCGCTGGTCACACACTCACACAATATGGGGTTAATTTAACTTGAATGGTTTTGGACTGTGGGAAGAAACTGGAGAACCCGGAGAAAACCCACGCGGGCACACAGAGAGCATGGAAACTCCACCCCGAATGAGTTTCGAACCTGGATCCCAAGGGCTGAGAGGTGAACATACTAACCACTAAGCCACCATGCCCCAAGATTATTGAGTTACAACGTTCCATAATGATTCTGATCTGCAAAAAGGATTGTTATTGCATGATTAAGTTTCTAATATACTTATATTGAACATGCAGGAAGGAATGCAGGGAGACCAGGTAAACATTATTTACCAACAGATCTACCAGAGCAGATTTCCAAAAATTGTTATTTGGTAGGAAATGTAAGTTTTGAGTCATAATTACTGAGGGATGCCCTTTATCTTTTGCATGGCAAAAAATTCCTGGATTAATTTAATGAAAAGCAATAAACAGTCCATTTAAAGCGACATGGCAGCACCTGAACATTTATTTACTAAATATTTCAGAATACAGTATATTAATACAGATATTAATTGAATCTTTTGAAAATAATTTTGTTATATCGTATATTTAAGCTAGACACTATGTGAACTATCTGCTTAAATATAAAATTGATAATTTGGCTATAATCATGACCTGATTATAAATAGGATTCTTTATCACAGTGTAAAGATGCCTGAGAGAAAGTAAAAGGCAGTTTCAGGCTGTCACTGGATAATTCAACTACCCATCACTATAAAATGATTCAAATATGCCATTTAAAAATGTGTAACGCTGTAAATGGAGAACATGTTCTGGGCAAGTGGCTGAGAAAGAAAAAAGATCATTAGAACAATCTCAAATCAAAATCAATGATTTTTTCAAATTTAAATATAGCTTTTGTCACTATTACAAAAGCACCAGAGCCCGGTTTCTCAAAAAGATTTAGGTCAGAGGTGCAGATACACTATATGAACAAAAGTATGCAGACACACCTCAGAAGCTCGGAATTTAGTTGTTAAATATTGCCACAGGGAAATAAAATTAAGCACCTAGTCTTTAAGGAAGGTCCTATTTTCAGCATGACTAAACCCTAATGCACAAAGCAATGTTCATAAAGAGATGACTGAATGAGTTTAATGTGGATAAACCCCCATCTGTTATATCTGTTACGGCTGTAAAGGTAGAACCTTCTTTGAATTATGTCACAAAAGCTCCTGTAATATGTAAATGTTCCAAATCTTTTGCCCAAATAGTGCGTTTTCTGGGGCGCTTTACACAGAGACAATACATTTTTTTCTCAAAATACTCTTTCAGAATTAAAAGTAGTTTTCACTGCAGCATTCAAAGTGTTGTGGGCTCAATGTTTCAGTTTGGTTGTCACACTGTTTATCATCCGCAGTGCTTCAGCTGCAGTATATAAAAACCATAACATGATAGTCTGTTTGAGACCTTACCTATCCTCACAGGCAATCGACACACAACACAATGAATGTAACTAATAACTCTGATTATTGCAAACAGCAATTTAGTCCTCAATTTTATCATTAGTTCACTGATTTTAAGTCAAGAATACAACAAAGATGAAAAAGAAAACTATAAGAATAAGGAAGATTTTGATGAGTAACCACCGGTTGTTGGAGACAGACTGGAAGTATTTCAGGATTTCACCGTGTGCGAGATCCACATTGAGCTGAGTGTCTTCAACATTAGCATCAATCCTACAAAAAAAAATGAAAAGATAACACATGAGGAATAAAATCAAATTTAGATGAATTACTGTAACAATACTCATTATATTCTAAAATAGTGCATGTGGAGTTAGTTTACCGCTGAACCGTTTCTTCTTGCTCTTTCACCATGTGAGCCAGCTGCTGAAAAATTGAGCCTAGCTCGACAATTGTGGACTCAATGTTCTGCATAGTGTCTGCTCTGTCCTGAATATATGACTCCTGAAAACCAAGACAGCAAATGAAAAATGTTTTTACTGTTACATGGTGGAAGTCAGGTGATGGATGATCATCTCTAAATGACCATGACCAAAAATTACCTTCTCACTTATTAGCTGCATCTGCTGGCTGTTACGGAGGTCCATGTCAATAGAGATGTCTGCTTTTTTAGAATTGTCTTGCATCAACACTGAATTGTCTGATTGGAAATAAACAGTACTTATTACTAACAGTTCTCATCCCACGGTTTTATTTACTAAAGAAAAGATCTTACTAAAGCTGGAGTTCTGCAAAGAGGTAGAAATAGGGGATTGGGAGAACTGCTCCTGTCTGCTTCTCTGCTGCTTTAAGTTCTACAACATCACAAGAATAAATTATTTGATTACTAACAAAAATAAAACATCTTGTAATCTGTGCTGAATTATTTGCTGGTTTGTTTTTATACCTCTGTTCTGACCTCCAGGACTGACTTAAAGTCATTTGACATTGATGCCAGTTTTGACTGAAAGAGTTCAAAATAATAAAAAATATTTTACATCAGGTCATTAATAAAGAGACTATTTTGTTTCAGACACTTGAAAAGAAGTTCATACCTGTAATGAAACCACAATGGTATTGGAATGTGTTTGAAAATGTTGACTGTTTTGCCTGCTTCGGGATCGGACCAGTTCCTGCAACTGTGCTATCTGTTTATTCAGGCTGTTTATGTCCTAATAAAGAAAATAAAACACTTCTTAAGAGCAAAAAGAGCTTACATTTCACATACATTTTCACTTTTGCATAAGATCAGAAGATCTCATGCCATCTCATCTTCTGGTTCTTTACATAGAAATGTGAACTTGATAAATGTATTCTTCCTTCCTATTGTCAATGCAACTGTCAACACATTGTCAACGTTTAACAGATCCATTCTCCAAAAGATCCATCTGAAGTAGGGTTTAAATTATTTATAGCGTTTCATTTTCAGATTTATATTCTTATAAACAAATATTTACCTGTTTCACAATGTAAGTTAACTCATCGATCTCCACTGCTCGGTCATCAAACAGGGATTTACGTCTGGCAACTAAATAAAAAAAATAAAGCATTGTTTATATGCATCAATAACTAGATTCATTTATATGTGTGGCTGGAAATAAGAAAATACTTGCGCAATGTGAGTTTTTCCAGCTTGGCAAAGGTGTTGCTAAGGTCCCGACCTATTCGTCTAGGGGGGGGGGGGTAAAAAAAAAAAAAAAAAAAAAAAAAAAAAAAAAAAAAAAAAAAAATATATATATATATATATATATATATATATATATATATATATATATATATATATATATATATATATATATAATTAACAATGTGTATTTCTAAAAACGAGCAAATTAACAAAGCATTCAAATAAAGATGTTAAACACAGCAACACTGACTTGGCCATCTGTGTGAAGTCACTCTGGTGTCTGACAGCATTCTGAATGGGTTTAATGTGCTGTGTTCCATTCTGGAAAATAATTAACACATAAAACTTGATGGTTTTTACCATCAGAGTATACCACATATTGTTTCCATATGTCATAAACCATAATGCTTTTGAATTTTGATGTTAATTTTAAACTGTGATATTAAATACTTCAATTTATGACACATACAGCAGTCCGGCTTATTTACTGATGTAATGAGTCAATTAACTGAGCAGAAATGTTGAAATGCGTTACGTTACAAATACAAAACATAAAACCCCAACTAATGTGAAGATATGTCTTTTGCACTTAAAAAGTTAAACAGCAACAAACCTTGCTCACCTGTCTGCTTAGCAGAGACTTGCAAACAGACTGAAATTCTGTGGTGCGGTCTCGACAGGACAGGTTGCTGATGTCTACAGGAGGAACATTAGGCGGTGGTGCAGAAGGGGGGTTCTCCAGTGGTTGAACCAGCTGGCTTTGGGTTTGTGATGGTCCAGTGTAAACCCCCTCATGACTGCCCTTGGGCCCATGGCGGCGACGAGTATTCATGACTGCTGCAGCACCTGACAGTGTAAAGGATGTACAGTTATACACGTATGCAGAGAAGAATCATGACTAAGGTTCATTCATTCATTCATTCATTATCACCCACTTTATCCTCTATTAGGGTCGCGGTGGGGTTCCCCATGCCCATCCAGGGGAGAACGTCTCGGGCGCTGGGCAGATAGACCCAGGACAGGGCGCCAATCCATCGCTGGGCACACACTCACTCACACACTCACTCACTCAAACACTCACTCAAACACTCACTCACTCAAACACTCACTCAAACACTCACTCAAACACTCACTCAAACACACTCTATATGGGGCGATTTAGAGAACTCAACTAACTTGATCCATGTTTTTGGACTGTGGGAGGAAACCGGAGAACCCGGAGGAAACCCACGCGGACACGGGCAGAACATGGAAGGTATTCATTTTAGATTAAATTTATATTTAATCTAAAGGCAGCACTTGGTTAGCACGTTCGCCACTCAGCGCTAGGGATTCCCGGTTCGAATCCCCATCTGGGTGGAGTTTCCATGTTCTGCCCGTGTCCGCGTGAGTTTCCTCCGGGTTCTCCGGTTTCCTCCCACAGTCGAAATTCATGGATCAAGTCAATTAAATTCTCTAAATTGCCCCATATAGAGTGTGTCTGTGTGAGTGAGTGTGTGCCCAGCGATGGATTGGCGCCCTGTCTTGGGTCTATCTGCCCAGCGCCTGAGATGTTCTCCCCTGGATGGGCATGGGGAACCCCACCGCGACCCTAATAGAGGATAAAGCGGGAGATAATGAATGAATGAATAAATATCCGGATTACTGAAATGGGTTTTCGTACCTTTATGTTGTAATTTTATCACATACATCACTGTTACGCAGTTAACAAGACACTGAACCACAATAAAGGGAAGCTTAAAATTCAGGGTTAATAAAGCTGTCACTGCTAAAGGAGTTCGGAGTGCACGCACTTTAATACTAAATAGTATGAAGAAGAATAGTATGAATAACTTGCTGCATTATTTAATGTGAATTAAGATCCACTTTAGTGAACATGTTGACAGCTAACAGCTGCTAGCTAACAGTTTTTTTGGTCGTATTTACTAAATACGGTCAACTTTGTATTTTAATCACAGGAGAGTTCAGAAACGGTGTACCACAGGATCAGATTGTATTTGTATGGATTACCATTAATCTCCGCTCAGCTGTTTCAGATACTTTTCCTTTTGATCTCAGCTCGCTGCGCCGCCGAGAGCCATGATCATCCGGGTCTCTGCTCAGGTAGGACGTCATTGCCACGTCTTTGTTATGGTCGCTCACACCGAACCGTAAACACAATTGAAATTATTTCCACTATTAAATACAAACGTTTTTAAATGTTACTAGTACAATCTGAATTTAAATCAGTATAAACATATACATACTAGTTAGCATTTAAATCGATTTTTCTATATTAATTGATACAGATTAGCAAATAGAATTTGTGTCAAATTAAATTTGGAATTAGTTTTTCACAAAAATCATGGACTCATCTGACTTTAAAACTTATTTTCACTGTAATTTTTAACTTTCACTGTAAAACATATTTTCACTGTAATTTTTTACTTTCACTGTAAAACTTATTTTCACTGTTTGGGGTAAAAATATTCAAAAATATCTCAAAAGACTTTTAACCCAGAAAACTCACTGCACAAAATTCCAGACAATGTGGGACACTTAAAAATATATATTTTTAATGTGCTTTATTACTTTACTTTGAATATTCAAAAAGGAAAAAAGACAAATATGAATAAAGTTTGGTTGTCATATGCATTGCCAATACATTTTAGTTACAACAGAATCTGCACACAAATGGAAAACAATTTCATCACATTGTTGCACTTTTTTGATTGGATTAACTTATAACAGTATTTTAAAATATTTATTTTTAAACTATTTCAATTGTACTCTTTATGGAAATGAGATTGTCTTCGGGTGATGTCTGGAACTGTAAAAAAAAAAGGAAAAAAAAGAAAATTTAAAGAACAAAATGATATTAATTACAACTACACAATCAATCACAAAATCGACTTAAAGTGGAATATGTTGTACTTAATGCAACTTAATGTAATGTAATCTGGTGCGGTAAAACCAATAATAATCATATTTGTAGGACACAATTACCTGCAACTGCACTGAGTGTGGAAAGTAAATGGCAGCTCAATAATCTCACTTGTGTAATTAGAATAAACACGGCGTACCTGTAAAAACACATGAACCAGAGGTAAATATCTCATGACCTAATATAATAATATCAAAACAACCTTTCAAAAAATTTTTAGGATACATGGTAGGTTGTGATAAATACAGAAATATCTGTGATAAATAATTGTATTGAACCTTTCTGTAATGATGAAGGTACAAAACATTTTCAATTTTATTACCCAAATTATTTGCAATAATTTATAGAGAAATGCTCTTAATATTTTCTGACATTTCTGACAGTGTAGCTGGTTTTCTCGCTTTGGATAAAAGCGTCTGCTAAATGACTAAATGTAATTTCTTGATTATGTACAAAACAAAATATAATGAAGAATAAAAATGTTTTGTGTGTAACTTCAATACTCAAACCTGTATCATGACAGTCTTGGTTATTTCTGGAACACACACTGTTGCCTCATCGCTACAGAAGCCCTGACACTGTTGCACTGGTACAGAACAAGGTTTAATTATGTAGTACATTTCCTCAGGGAATTCACGCCACACCTCAACTAAAGTTTCTCGTGGTTGACAGCTACTTTGACATAATACAAAAAGAAGATTTCTCTCTATAAGAGAAGAGGAGAAGGTTAATTGTTATTGTTGGAAATTGTGTTGTCATCACAGTAGATCAAAGGGTATTCACATTTAGTCAATGAGATAAACTACATTTTTTGACTGTCAGAAATATTGGACCAATAAGAGTAAAGTCCCCCAAAGTATAATCGACACTAATGTATTCCTATCCTTAACAGGACATGCAATTTCATTATTATTTTTTTATACACCACAGTAATACTGATCCTAACTGGATCATGGATTATTAACTCATTTCATGAATGTTTAACTTCTCAGTACATTTCACTAGATTTTACTATTTTTTAAAATCATACAACAGCAAGTAATGGCATTACATTTAACCAAATTGTGGCACAGTCTAGTTTTTTATCACATTGGATATTACAATAGCTCTGAACTATATTGTTTCCTTGTCTGAAAATAATTTAAATGTATAAATATACAATAAAATATGCATTTTAGCTTACTGATGAGGATATGAGGAACGAGTCAAGTACCTTCACTGGACATTAAGATGTTACAGTCATAAGCCTTTGGGTTCTAGAGGTTGTAAATAAGAGAACACAAAATAAATGATGGGAACTGCACATAGTGATGCATTCATTCATTCATTATCTCCCGCTTTATCCTCTATTAGGGTCGCGGTGGGGTTCCCCATGCCCATCCAGGGGAGATCTCGGGCGCTGGGCAGATAGACCCAGGACAGGGCGCCAATCCATCGCTGGGCACACACTCACTCACTCAAACAGACACACTCTATATGGGGCAATTTTGAGAATTTAATTGACTTGATCCATGTTTTTGGACTGTGGGAGGAAACCGGAGAACCCGGAGAAAACCTACGCAGACACGGGGAGAACATGGAAACTCCACCAAGATGGGGATTCAAACCGGGAATCCCCACTCTCACAGACACACTCTATATGGGGCACTCTATATGGGGCAATTTGGATAATTCAATTGACTTGATCCATGTTTTTGGACTGTGGGAGGAAACCGGAGAACCCGGAGGAAACCCACGCAGACACGGGGAGAACATGGAAACTCCACCCAGATGGGGATTCGAACCGGGAATCCCCACTCTCACAGACACACTCTATATGGGGCACTCTATATGGGGCAATTTGGAGAATTCAATTGACTTGATCCATGTTTTTGGACTGTGGGAGGAAACTGGAGAACCCGGAGGAAACCCACGCAGACACGGGGAGAACATGGAAACTCCACCCAGATGGGGATTCGAACCGGGAATCCCTAGTGCTGAGAGGCGAACCGTGCCCTATAGTGATGCAGTTAAGCTTTTAAACATTGTATGTGAGTAAGCTTAATGTTCTGTGGGAGGTTAAAGGCTGTGACACTGAGTGGTGATGCGCGTGGTCGACACCAACCGCAGCACGTACTGCACATCAGCGAGGACACGCATAGCAGCGCAATCCTAACTTAACACGCCTTTGCTCGCTTATGGCAAACGGTTTAAAAATATAGACGCGTTTACTCGAGAGTATGTTTTCTAAAAAGACTTTAAAATGCACTGGATTTATGGGGTTTTCTTATTTTGCTTTTTGGGAGAAGCCTCGTTGTGTCGACTGACTTCGCTGAGCGCTGATTCGCTAAGCCGGATAACCAATCAGCGTCATCTATCCACCGCCGCCGATTTAAATTTCTAATGAGTCCAGAGGAGACGCTCGTCAACGGAGCGGCACAAACACCAACGACACTCCATGTCGCTTCGACGAGTGTTAGAAAAAAGACCAGGTAACCTTTTACAGACAGGGATGCGGGAAAAACTACAAAAACAGACGTGCCAATATTTATGCAAGTTATTTTGTTTAAATTGATATGGGAGTAGGCGGCACGGTGGCTTAGTGGTTAGCACGTTCTCCTCTCAGCGCTAGGGATTCCCGGTTCGAATCCCCATCTGGGTGGAGTTTCCATGTTCTCCCCGTGTCCACGTTGGTTTCCTCCGGGTTCTCCGGTTTCCTCGGTTTCCCCACAGTCCAAAAACATGGATCAAGTCAATTGAATTCTCCAAATTGCCCCATATAGAGTGAGTCTGTGTGAGTGAGTGTGTGCCCAGCGATGGATTGGCGCCCTGTCCTGGGTGTATCTGCCCAGCGCCCGAGATGTTCTCCCCTGTATGGGCATGGGGAACCCCACCGCGACCCTAATAGAGGATAAAGCGGGAGACAATGAATGAATGAATGATATGGGAGTTTGTCTTCTAATAATGCGTATTCTGAATTTAAGAATTCCATATTGCTTTTCAGTGTAAAAAATGACGATAATTTACCAGACGGTGGTTTTTAACAAACTCAACTCTACCAGGGGTTCCAATTGTTAAATACTGTGAGTTACGCGTTCACCACCATAATCTCCCAACATTCAGTCCCAGAAAATCTGAAAATTTATGTTTAATATTGGAATTTTTGCACCTTCGACCCCGCCCCCCAAAAACAGCTAATTAACCGTTTCTACACGCCCGTCACTTTCAAACATGTGCACCTTCAGCCAAAAAATGATGTAATCACCACGTATGTTGCATGATGCACAGATTAGAAATAAACTCAAATACATTATTGTACAGATTAGTCTTGGTTTTCAAAAAAAAAACTCTTGTAACCTTTTGAATAAATTCTCTATTTAGTAAATCAGTACCTGAATAGTTTAAACTGGTGTTAATTCTATTGTCATTATTCATGCAGAACATAAATTCCAAAAACACGGTAAATTCAATTTGAATTTGCTGTAACATCCATCTACAGCAGACAGTAGATCGCAGAACAAATGATGTAGAGCAAAAATGAAATCGTTAAAAGAAGATTTTTAGAACTTACTTTGTGGTTGATTGCTGGAGTTTGAAGAGACATCGCTGCGTGAAGCAGACAGAGTAAAATACACATCATTTTGAAGAAACCTGTTGTTTGATTTGGTTCTCCGGGAAAAATGAGATATTCATGTCGGAAAATCAAGTAGTTTTCCCACGAGAGGCTGGTAGTTACTCAGAATATGGCCCTGTGCCAAACAACGTAATATGACGTCAGAATAAAAGCTACTAGCTTCGGTTTCAAAATCTTCTAAATAAACTAATATAAATACATTTTTAAAAACCCAAGAAACTAAAATAAAATTAACTTCAGTTAGTCAAAAATACATGTAATGAGTGATGTAATAAAATCTGGATGGCCTCACTGCTCATTTTGGCCAAACAAGTAAATTTTATAATAAATTATGACAATTTTGCAAATATTTGCATGTTTTGGTGCATCACTAATATATAGTGTATTCAATATATTTTGGTTACATAAAAACAGATATCATCTAGGACATAGTACACTTTTTTTTTTTTACAAAACTTATGAGTATGAATTCAGTAACTATGCAATGTAAAAAGAGAAAACTAAGACTGTAGCTCATTAAGACCATTTTATTGTTTGAAAGCAGCAGTCTATAGCTCAACACAATCTATACACACTAATAAAAGGCAACTGAATGCTTGTTGACATGTCCCTCACTCTGTCCAGTGTATTTAGAATTTGTTTAAGGAAGATGTGTGTTGAGCATATTTGTGTACAAAACATGGTGCACATTCATCTCAATATAATGCAGTGATGTAGACATACGTTTGGTTAAAAGCCATTTGTACCAACACCGATCACCCAAAAGAAAAAAAAAGCTAAAACGACCTTCCAATCCTGAGGTTAGAAATGAACCTCATATGAACAAATGCATAATATCTCAAGTGGAGTATATATTTAAAAAGACTTTTGATTAATCAGGATGTGAATAATTGCACATAGTACGATTCTCTAAAAATGCAATAATTCAGTAAAGCAGAGGAGTTCAAATGGTGACATTATGGAAACTGAAGTTCAAATTGTGACATTATGCAGCAGGTCAAAAAAAGCTTGACACTGTAAGCAATAACTACATTACAAATCAGTACAGAGGAAGACTAGAAACTGAATCAATTCCATTAAACGGTGAAATTAAAGCCTTCACATAATTTCATAACAGACTGTAAGCCAAAGTGTCAAAATAAGCATGTTGAAACAAGCTCAGAAAAGTAATTTAAGGGGATCCAAAAATATTTATGACAATTTCACACATGACTCTGACCTTATAAATAAATTTATATCTGTAGAAATGGCCAATCCCTTATTACACACTCCTGTCTAGTACTCCAATCATGCTGGTGTTCAAGTTAAGTAGAAAATTTCTAGGTTTTAAACCCTTATTCTTTTTGCCCAATGCATATTTAATGCATCAAACTTCGGTCCCACAAACTTCTGATTCTTCTGGAAGACCCACATTCTGGATTTTGGACACTGTCACATTCGTCCTAGTACAGCTTTATTATACTTTCTCTGGATTTGCCAACTCCAACCCATTTCACTGAAAGACAAAAAAAAAAAAGTTTATTGAACAAAAACGAAAACTCTTGGGTATAAAAGCTGAGAAGAAAAATCCACAAAATGAAAAACAGAAGACCAAATCTTTACTAAACCTAAATAACAAATACCATATGTTTGTCTTAATCTATGCTGCCTTACCAGGGACCTGCAGGAAGTCCTCAATAAAGCGGATGTAAGATTTTGCCTGAGATGGCAATTCATCGAAAGTGCGTGCTCCCTCTGTACTGCAGCACCAACCAGGCAAAGTTTCATAGGTCACCACTACTTTGGTCAGAACGTCCATATTGGCTGCAAATTAAAAATAAAATGTCACTTTTACCCAGATTTATCATTAACAAACCTTTTAATTACGACTCAGACTAGAGTAGGATGAATTTACCTGGAAAGCTGTCCAGTGGCTTATCATCTACAGTGTAGGCCACACCCACTTTTATCTCCTTCAGGTCATCAAGAATGTCTAACTTGGTCAAAGCAATCCTGAGAAATAAAACATGACATTACCTTCAGCATGAAGTATAACTCAAAAATGCTTTCTGTTTAAGTTGTATAAAGACTTACGCTGAGAAGCCGTTAACCATGTGAGCATAACGAACTAAAACCAAATCCAGCCATCCGCAGCGTCGCCTCCTGCCAGTTGTAACTCCAAATTCTCTTCCTTTGGACTGCAGCTGGTCACCAATGTCCTACATAAGAGCAGGGAAAAGAAAACAGTTTTTAGAAGCTACTTCTAGCACACAGTAACACACTGATAATTACATACTTACATTATTTTGCTCAGTAGGGAATGCACCTACACCAACCCTGGTGGTGTAAGCCTTAACCACACCGTACACACGGCCAATGTGGCAGGGAGGAACCCCAAGACCTGTGCACACGCCTCCAACCGTGCAATTAGACGATGTCACGAATGGATATGTCCCTGTTAGAATAAAAACACAAATTAAAAAGTTTAATTGAAAAAAAAAAAAGATCTAACATAAACCATACAGATCATTATTGAAGTGAGACCCTTCAACAAGCAAAATACCCACCAAAGTCGATATCCAACAGAGCTGCATTGGCTCCTTCCACTAGAATCTTTTTGCTTGGTCCAGTCAGGGCTTTATACATAAAGTAAACCCCATCAGTCACCAGAGGTCGCAAACGTTCAGCATAAATCTTTCAAGAAAAGAGAAAATTATAAAAGACCATGATGAACTCAAAATATTACATTTAATCTCCACTACAAAAAATGGGCAGAACACACAAACTAATGGTAAAACATGTAAATTACTCAAAACAAGACCCTCCAGCTGTAAGACAGCTGTATTTACCACTGTGTCACACTGTCAAAAAATAGGTCATTGACTAAGTGGAAAAAGTAAATCTTTGTGATGAATCAATGTCACAAGCACTATAAAAATATGGAGTTGCGAGCAGCATGCAAGAAGTTAAACAGATGTGCATTCTTGTAATTTTCCTCTGGCTCACATCACTTCCAAGTTAAATGTGCTATTTTTTTATTTCTGGAAATTTCACGTTACATTGAATACAGGTGAATATTGGTAATCATTAAAAGAGAAATAAAATTCCACCATTGACAAAAAAGTATTTTAAATATGGAGTGATATATCAAGTTGGGCATTCTGCTATTCTTACTTTTTCAAAAGTGTGATTGATTCCTGAGGCTTGTACAATCTCACCAATAGACCTTTTAAATGCTTGATACAAACTTCAGCTGCCTGGAACTTTGGAAAAGTGTTTAAATTCAATAATTACCTTCAACTGCTCCAGTTCAGCATCCACATCAATATTGAGTTTGGGGTACATGGTCTGAAAATGACTGGACAGGACTCTGAATCTACAATGAAGATGAAAGTTTTATAAAAAACAAACATATTAACTAAAAACACAACCAACTTATTAAGGGGAAGCAACAGACACTCACTTTTCCTCAAAAACTGAAAAATCACCAACCAAGTCACACACTCTCAGACCATTACGTGCAGCCTTGGAGGAGTATGCTGGACCAATTCCTTTTTTGGTTGTCCCCAAACTGCACAGAATTATAAAAAATAAATAAATAAAATAAAAATGTCATAGGAAGCAAATGTACTATTAGAGGAAACAAACACATAACAGACAACAATGTTTAAATTTATTTATTCATTATTATTCTGTACAAGACAATGTGAATGCGAATGAGATGAAACTAACTTTTTTCCAGCCTGCTGTTGTCTTTCTTGCTCCTGTATCCCATCAGCAGCCTGGTGGAAGTTAAACACTAAAAGAAAAGCAAATAATTTGGATTTATTTAAATGCCATTACTAAAAAACAGTGTAACATAGTCATGCAATCCACCCAAAACCACCATGATCCTACCGATATGTGCACGGTCTGAAATCTTCAGTCTCTCTTCCCAACCCTGTGGCCCTGAACCAAAAAATAAAACAATCCTTAAAACAGCAGCATAAAGCATAATTTTAAAACAAACATGTTTCTATTGGTTGCCCAAAGACTGTAAATGCGTCTAGAGGACCAAACTCTCTCTGATCCAAACTGACTAAATCTTAAATCACCTTCCTGGGAAAATCCTCATGATTAACTAGAAGCATACCTGAGCCCTTCTTCAAATTTTTCTCAGCTTCCTCAAACAGCCCAGGGAGATGAATCACGACCCCATTGCCTAGAACAGTCAGGAAAAGAGGGTTGAAGATTTTTAAAAAGCTGTACAACAATTAAAGCATTAATTGTACTTTGATCTGTAGTCACTGTGGTACATAATTTCTTATAATTGTAATTCTTATAATTATTCTTATAATAGCTTCTACACTACAAAATGTACTCTTTCAGAACAAATAAGCTATGAGTAACTTATGTAAATGTCACTGAGAGTAACAAAT
This sequence comes from Corydoras sp. C115, assembly GCA_019802505.1. Classification (NCBI taxonomy): domain Eukaryota; kingdom Metazoa; phylum Chordata; class Actinopteri; order Siluriformes; family Callichthyidae; genus Corydoras; species Corydoras sp. C115. Next base: position 3,426,759 of record JAFMOC010000045.1, read on the forward strand.
CTAGAAAATTATAACATATATCATGTTTTATGCAAAAACAGACATTCTGACCACCTTACATCCATAATGATCCAGAATGCTGAAGCATCTGGCAGAAGTTAAACGACTTTACACCAGCTTCAGCGTTCCAGTAGTTGATTTATATAGCACTGTTTACAATAGCCCATTGTCACAAAGCAGCCTGTTGTAAGCCTGAAACTCTGTTATGTAGTTTTTTTTAAGGAAGAAACCTTGTGAGGGCCAAAGCTCAATGGAGCATTATCTTCCTTGAGCGGCTGGGCAGCATCAACAGTGTAGAACAGCCACGTACAGATTGTGTAATGATCAGGTGTCCGTATTTAACAATTGGGAAAAACTATGTCTATTGAACTCATCCTGCAGGACTGCCAGTGCAATAGAAATCCAGGCTCCAGCCAGTAAAATCGTAAATTGCAAACTTGTCTGTGACAGCAAAAAGTTATAAATCATTCATTCAGTGGTAAACCTCATAAAATGGCTTTGTTCTGAAGCTATATGGCTCCAAATGTGAATAAGTGATATTATTCGGATTATTTATTACATCTATTTAGGACAGTGCTTCTCAAATAGTGGGGCGCGCCAAGTGATATTAAGTGTAATGAACAAACCCTCAAGAGACAACATGGAGAAATAGTTAACAGCGATGAGGAGAGAAAGGCGGAGAGAGACGAAGATAATGAGAGCAACAAAAGTCAACCAAAAACTAAATGTCGAAGCATATGTAGCGCCTGGCTTCACTGTAACTTCACTGTAATGAAGGTGGGAGACGAAGAAAGACCGGTGTGTCTTCTGTGTCTTTAAATGTTGGCAGCGGACAGCGTGAAGCCAAATAAATGAAGGGGTCACTTAAAGACATTACACCCCAATCACACTGATAACCGCTTGAGTTTTTAATCGTAAACGTGACGCGTATAACAAGCAAATACTAACGCTTTATGAAAGCTGCGTGCTGCAAAACGGACGCGTTGGAGACATTAGTTCTGACTTCCTCAAAAAAAAAAAGCACAAATTGTTGTATTCATTTTTGTTTTGTAGGTTAAAGTGTTAATGAATGTTGCTATGAATTTGAATTTATTATTATTTATTGATTTTATTTCATTTCATTTTTCAATATCAAATGCCAAAATGGGCGTGTAAAAATAATTTATCCCATTTTTGATAAATTTGGGGGGATAAATCATGTGGGGGGTGAGGTGAGTGTGTGTGTGTGTGTGGGGGGGGGGCGCAAAATGTTTTCTTCTTTCTAGGGGGGGCTCAACAGAAAATAATTGAGAATCACTGAATCTTTCAGTGTCTTTCCCGCGCTAGCTTTCGCCAAAACTTGTGTTAAACACTAGGTGGCGCCATTGAACTGAACTGCCAAAGCGGAAGAAGGTCAAACCACGTACCGATAAACGACACGGCATTTTTATTGAGGACGCCGCTGGGGAGAAGATGAAAGTCGTACTCCACATTATCCACAACCACCGTGTGTCCCGCGTTGTTTCCTCCCTGAAAGAGAACCAGAGACAGAGACCGTTACGAAAACGCGAGACGCCAAAACCACACGGTCCCGCCAAGGACAACGAGCACAAGATACAGTATCTACTAAACTTTATCTGTAAAAGAAACAGGGCAAAAGTAAAACTACAGAGACAATAAAAACGTGTTAAGTTTTGGTCAGTGATTCAAATATATTAAGAGGTAATATCATTGATAATAAAATACCATTTAAAACAGTAAATAAAGAGAAATACATAAGAAGAACATGTTGAATGCCCATTAACATCATTCATTTATTATCTTCCGCTTTATCCTCTATTAGGGTCGCGGTGGGGTTCCCCATGCCCATCCAGGGGAGAACGTCTCGGGCGCTGGGCAGATACACCCAGGACAGGGCGCCAATCCATCACTGGACATACACTCACTCACACAGACACACTCTATATGGGGCAATTTGGAGAATTCAATTGACTTGATCCATGTTTTTGGACTATGGGAGGAAACCGGAGAACCCGGAGGAAACCCACGCGGTCATGGGGAGAACATGGAAACTCCACCCAGATGGGGATTCGAACCGGGAATCCCTAGTGCTGAGAGGAGAACGTGCTAACCACTAAGCCACCGTGCCGCCGCCCATTAACATTAAACTAGTAAATTAATTTAGCGTTTTTATGAATAAATTTTATTTTGAGTTTTTATGAATAAATCCAACGCAACGATCAAATAAGATACGATAATGCTTTATTGGTCCCACATTCTCAACAGCAAAGAAACTAAAGTTAGCACTTTAAAAAATAAAATAGGCAGTATATATACAAACTAAACCATAAACCATGTTTTATTATTATTATTATTATTATTATTATTATTATTAACCCTAAACACAACACAAGTCTAGGAAACTGAAAATATAAAACTAAACTGATTATTATAAGACCTTTTTTTGTCGTTTTTAACAAAAAGTTAAAACCAAAAACCAACGCTTTTGAAGAATAAAATGTGGAAGTTGAGCGGTAGATACAGCTATATCGTATATATATATATATAGTTTGTAGAGTGTTTTTTTTTCTCTTTTTTTACAGACGGTTGTTGTTTTGTGATCGAGTTTATGGAGAAAATAATGAAATAATGAAGTTAAAGCCTGAAAGCATCTGCAGCTACCTGACATCTGCACACGATGTCCGCGTCCATGGCCAACAGGTCGACCACCTTCCCCTTCCCCTCATCTCCCCACTGCGCTCCCAGCACCACCGTCACTTTATTCTGAGGCTCGGCGGCGGCGGCCCGCAGGGATTCCGCTCCTCCAGCCTCCCGCGATCGCTTCAGCGCGGGCTCGCCGTTCAGCGGGGCGCTTTCCTCCCCGTTCGACATCGTGTTATTCGCTGCCATTTTGCCGCCGTCCTGCAGTGTCGCGCTCAAACCCGGAAACTCCGCCGCCGTCTTCAAAATAACAGTGCCCCTCAGTCCGATCTCATTGTGCAATAATGTACAAATCTAGATCAAATAAAACTTTGCGGTGAACGTACACACTGGTTTGCGCTGAAGCACAATGTTTTAAAACCCTATAAGCAATTCGAATTTTGGAATATTAATTAGCGCGTTAAAGTTCGAGGCGGGGGCGTGGCTTTGTTTTGCCGCCTTTACCTGAGGCGCGAGCGGCGCAGTCACCTGCCTTTATGTAAAATCCAAACGTTTAACTTTATAACTAAAATTTCATAAAGCTATTGGGAATATTATGCAAAATAGGCGATGGCGTCGTTTTACAACTTTTAGTTGGTTTTTTTTTCAGGACAGCCAATAACTACTTTCATTACTGAAATGTTGGCGACAGGATAAAGTAACCTTTACCTCCATAAGAAGGAGTTTGGGCTAGTCCTGAATATTTTTGTTTGGTGGGAGTCAAAAAATGTCTACGATTCTGTTTGAAAGTCTATTTTATTTAAAAAATCCATCCATCCATTATCTCTCGCTTTATCCTCTATTAGGGTCGCGGTGGGGTTCCCCATGCCCATCCAGGGGAGAACGTTTCGGGTGCTGGGCAGATACACCCAGGACAGGGCGCCAATCCATCGCTGGGCACACACTCACTCGCTCACACAGACACACTCTACATGGGGCAATTTTTGAGAATTCAATTGACTTGATCCGTGTTTTTGGACTGTGGGAGGAAACCGGAGAACCCGGAGGAAACCCACGTAGACACGGGGAGAACATGGAAACTCCACCCAGATGGGTATTCGAACCGGGAATCCCTAGCGCTGAGAGGCGAATGTGCTAACCACTAAGCCACCGTGCCGCCTATTTACAAAATAATAATAGAAAAATATCTACAAATCTTAAAAAAGTCAGTATGAATATTCTTATGAAAAATTACTCTTCATATTTCTTAGTCTTAGTGGCAGCACGTTTGTCTTTCAGCGCTGGGATTTTCAGCGTGGATTTTCTCTGGGTTCCCCCCACACAGTCCAAAATCAAAAAATTAATGTGATTTGAGAGCTCTGAAATGTCCACATATAGTGTGTGTATCTGAGTGAATGAGTGAGTGAGTGAGTATGTACCCAATGAAGGTTTGACATCATGTCCTGAATGTATCTGCATATGATGTTTGATTTGTTTAAAGCAAGTTGAAAAAAACGTATTATATTCATTTTTTCCCAATTCTCCACAAAAAAAAAACATCTTACTGTGAATAGATCATCTTTCTTGGATGAACCACACAGCTGGATAAAAAACACTATTGCTGGATGAAAAATCTGGAGCAAACCCCCTGGAGAACTCAAATATCTCCCTTCTATTACCTAGAGGGGCTTAAGAAAATCTTTGGTTTGTTATTTTTTCTTCTTTAAATATATTCAGGAAATGCCGTCCGCCTGTGGACTTGTCATAATTGAAGCCATTTTTACTCCTCCTTTGGGTAATGACTTTTTGTTGGTCTTTTAAATGTTACCCTTTGGTGGTGCTGAAGACCGAAGTATGCAAGTATTTCTTTTGCTACTATTTTCCATCTGTCATATTTTATGAGAGCAGGAGTGTGATGTTCCATACTTTTTTAGTGTTGCTGTACAGTCAGGGTAAGATCAGTAGTTCCAGTTTAAATTGATACCAGATGTTATTGTGTCTTACATCTGAAATTCCAGTTGGTGCTGCTGGAAAAGCTATGTGCAGCTCAGGTTACCTGGCTTTTCTAATATCAGCAGAAATATACTAGAAAAAAAGCGCGATATAACAGAAACATATTTGTTCAAACCCAAAACTAATTAACATTTGTGTATATTTTAAATAACTGGTTAAAATCAAACATTTCTGAAGAGTATGAAAACATTTCTGTCTGTTTTCTCAAAGAAACAAAGATTCTTGCTCATATTCTTTGGCAAGCATCACTTTTTGTACTGTGTCATGTTAGTTTAAATTTTAAATTTGAACTTCTTCGGTGGTTATGAACATACTATTAGTTTTTAAGGAAAGAAAAATTAATTGCACCAATGACGGTTTATTATTAAAACTCTTTATATTGATCAAAAATTTAATAAAATAACAAATACCATTTATCTGATTTTAAAGATGTGTTTAAAAATGGCTTCTCTGATTAGTTTTTTTTTTTTTTTGCTTTACTCATGCAGTGCATTTAGGGTCCTGGCCAGGAGCTGCTGAAGTAGTCTTCTGCTCCAGGAAACTTTCATTCCAGCATCCTCATGGGGCCCAGCAAAAACTTAAACGTAGCATGTCTGCACCTAAAGAGACTAGCTCAATATGCAGACCTTGCCATTGGTTATTATCATACCCCAAACAGAGCTCCTTCCCGCTGTTTGATTCATACTGACCTTTACACAGGGAGTTAAATAAAAAGCTCAAAACAAACTATTTTTGCAGAGAACAGCTACATGGAAAAATACACAAAAATAGCTTGTTGTGAGTTTCATTAAAAAAAATAGATTTAGTGTTGGGTTTCTTTAAACATCATTTAATTTATGCTTTTTTTCCTGCAAAATTTTCAGAAGCACAAGTTGGCAGTCTTTCATTAAAACATTAGAGAAACTAGATTTCAGTACGTAGTTGGTAAATCACTTAATTTCATAGACACAACAGAAATTCCTTTAAACAATTTGTGAAATTTAATTTACAATGCCCATGAGCATCTACTTATGAACTGAATGTTATGAGGCACAATGCCTACACCATCTACCCAACAAACAAAGAAATATAACCCAAATGGGTTCAGTTAATTATGTCTCATTTGTCTGTGGTGCCAGTCAGTTGGTTGTGGTGAGGAAGATTCTAAACAAAATCCACAGCAGGAAACCAGCTGTTCTATGCATGGGGTGGGGGGTAGCACAGAGGGCAATGTCCCTCCAAAGAGCCTTGAGTTTATCCCCACATAACCCCACTTAAACATCTAGTTACATATTTTAAAATTAATTACCAGCCACACGGACTACAAAACTGGCTGTGTATGAAGAAATCTTTATTTCAAAACAACTTTTTATAACATAGCCGCCAATAAAGACAGCCTATATCAGTGGCAGTGTATATGTCATTGAAATAGTGTGCTGAATTAATGTCCCTTTGTGGAAGTCATGTGCCCTCTTGATTCTTTTATTGTGGCTCGTGTCTTACAATAAAAAAATCTAAAAACTAAGTACATGGGTGTGTTCCTCTGGGTCAGGAAATTAATATTTATTATCAAAACAGGGTCACCAGACTGGACCTGTAATATAATAATGGCCTTTATTAAACTCTGGATATGTGTCCTGACTACAATGCCCATCATGTCCTTTTAACAATTAACAAAAATGAGAATACTTAGGTGAATCAGTAGGCCACATGGTCTTGGATAATGGCTTCAATATGTTTAATGAATCCTGAGAGGCCTATTTTAGGGAAGACATGTTTTGGAATTAAGTCAACAAACAAATGATTGGTTTCATTAAATCTACACATGTAGCCAATAAGACCCTAACCTGACATCTTGTTTTTGCAGAGTTCATAATTACTGCCAAATGAGGCACAATAAGTGTAACTTAGGTGTTGTGATGAGGGTAAAACAAATACAAGTTCTATATGAACTCCAGCTTGACCACAGAAGTTTAGTGTTCTTGCCAGCCAACGCTGTATAAGGAATATGAGGGCGGTCAAAAGGTGACAAAAGTTTTTATTATAAACATTATTATCTAAAATATTATTGCCCCCAAAAGATTAAGATTAAGTGCATTTATATAATTCCTGTTTTATATCTGATAAAATGTCATTTAAAAATGTATTTCACTGCCTCTTACTATGAAACTTTACTGAACTCAGACAAGTGGGAATAAAAAACAATAGTCGTTAGTCTATAGCTGCCCAAAAATTGCAAATGCATATAATAAGGAACTGACAAATGTCACTGCTGTAAGGGGCAGTTTTATTGGGTATTACATCAGGGGGTGATCATTAATTATATGAAAACCTAATTTTTCTTATTTCTGCTAAACTGATTGTCAATGTGGATTCTGTGAAGTAAGACAAAAAAAACCTAAAGGTTATTTTAAAAGGGATTGATGACTTGCAGAAGACACTGTATGCTGCTTTTCACTATTGGGATAGTTAGGCCGTAGAGAGATAAAGTCCAGATGCAATAAAGATCAGCAATAATGGAGGCAACATATGTTGTACACATCACCAATATGGGGCTGAGGTAACAAAGAATGGAATGATGGTCATCCTTGACTTCTATACCTGTCTTAACAAAAAAAAAACTTTTTATAAAAGATAATCCTATTAGATGATATCTAAAAGTCAGTAGAAATGCAGACGAAAGAAATTTGTTGTTGACCTTAGCTACCATTGGTTTGGATCATGAGGTTACCTGACGTTATTACCTTGTGTGTAAAATAAAACAATAGAAATTCACTTGAAGTTGGAGCGTGTGGAGATGTATGTTTTTATGGCTTTCATAATTGGACTACCTTTGGTTCTCGCTTTTATAACTGAGTATTTTTTTAAAACTTTTAATTTTACAACATGAGTCCGACTTCCAATGTCGAGCAGATGACCTCTGTTATTGCACACAACAAAACCAGAGCCCTACCTTAACTTACTGTTTGTTTGTTGAAGACTCACAAAGTTTGAAGGGGTCCTATTTAGTCAAAGCTCATGAAAACAACCACAAAGATATTCACATGCATCTCCAAGTGCAGGGGTGTGGAGAATGAGGGAAACAGGATGTTGATGTTGCCCCCCCTCATCACCTAGTTTAAATGAGCAACAGTTTCCCAGCATTGCTCTTCGGGAGATTCCCCAAGGCCTAACTATGGTAATTGTTATTGTTAAAAGGGTGGCTATTTCATGCGCTGCATGGGGCAAAATATAGTGATAAAAATATTTCTTAGTAAACATTGCTTTTCTGTCCTGACAGTTCAAAGCATTCGCTTCACAAAATGATACAGAAATCTAATATCTAATTGCAAAGCAATATATTTAAACATACTGAGTGAATTAAAGGCCAAATTGCTAAGAAGCTTAAACAAATTGTAAATGAAGGTTTTTTTTTTCAAACTGGAAATTGTGATGACAATCTAAAGGGGTTTTGTATACACTCTTCTATGCAAAATAGATTTTTCCTCATTTAAATTTAATGTCTTTTATCTTTGACAGGGAAAGATTACAATCTAAATGGGATACAGGCCAGTTGTGTCCAAAGTAAGTACACTGCATTCTTAAAAGAGTTGGGAAATTATGTCCCAGAAAGATCAGTATCTTTGAATGATGTATTCACAAACAAATGTAAAGTATACTACATGCTTCCAATGACCTGCAAGTGCAAAAATGCATTTGTTAGGTTTGATCTCATCTTATTAGAGTTGGAGTAAGGATGCTTCTAATATGAGAACATTTTTATACAGGTTTTATACATGGCAACTAGGTTAAGGGAACAGGGAACAGTAAGATCCATCAGCGCCAAGAATGAGTTAATTTATTTGGAAGAGAAACAAACCTTTATTGGAAGGAATTTTAGAAAGGTACACTTTGGCTTGTGTAAGAACGAATAAGAATGAACTCAGGGTAAAGAGTAGTTGTAACTTAAGCCTGATCTGATTTACAGACAAATTAATATTTAAACTCCAAGAATTAAAGACAAAAAGCAATAAACGTGTTGAGTCTGATGCACTGCTGGCTAGAGACACTGCTATATGATCTTCTTTTGCTTGATAGCTTATCCCTTTCTGCCAATAAATTTGATCTTGAGAGGGCATGGTTAGCTCATTTGAAGTAAATATGATATAATATCTGAAATATCAAACTGATTAAAGACTTAATTGAAACTAATATTATTGCATGAATACTGCAGTGTACAGAAGTTTAGGATTTGCAAAGCAGTGAACCCAGCTGCACGTTCTTTGAAGTAAGATTTTTTTTAAATCTGTAATAGGACTTCTGGGAGAGTTGGGTTCTTCACTGAATGAGAGAGCAGACATGAACTCTGCATTGTTAAATCAAAGGGTCTACTGTCTCAGAATTATCATAAATTGTGTTCTGTTGATTGTGGTTCCAGAGAAACGTTTTTCATGGCTATTTCATGACTAAATTCATTCTTTTTCTTCTCCACCACAAATAAATTCAAGACAGAATTGAGTAGCTGTTGTAAGCTATATTGTGGAATAAATAAAATTTTACTTATATTTTTTAAAGTACTTTTCATTATAAATTGTGTACACCATCAAAGACCAGCCTTTGTTATACATCAAATTTATTTCTATTTTTACAAATTAGTACCTAAGCTAAAAAAACATGAAAAGAAAATCTGCCAACTGTCTTTCTATATAAATTGATGGTGGTAGATGAGCTGGAGGTGAGGGTTTGATAGCAGGGTTACAAACTTTTTCTTTAAACAGATTTATGAAAACCATAAGGCACCGGGAAAATCCAAGAGCTAAAGCTCCCCCCACCTTCACACACTCATTCCCTCATTACCCACCCCCTCTTCCAAAAACATGTGTCCAAGCCCTCCCTCGCTGTCTCATTTTTTGAGACTGGCTGCTGACAAAAGTCTTCTAGATGCTGGGACAAGAGGCTGAATGTATTTAATTACCTACTGAACAAAGGACTGGACAAAAGGCAGACTGGATTTGAATAAAGATGTCCTCTGCAGCAAATCTATTTTTATTTCTTGCATTCTTACTTAATCATCATTCTTCAGGGATCCTGGGACAGAACTTGCAAGAGCAGGATGGTATATGCAACGCTGAAGGATGCTTCTCTCTTCATCTTCAACGCAAAACTTTCAGAGAATCCTGGAAATCTTGTAAGGAAAGAGGTGGGAACCTGGCTTCAGTGAAGAGTCCAGAGGATGCCACACTGATCAGGGACTTGCTCGCCAATGGAGATCGCCGTGGTAGCCGGCCCAAACTCAGGCTCTGGATAGGTCTTCATCGGCAGCCTCGTCAGTGCTCAGCCACCCGTCCCCTGAGAGGTTTTACCTGGATTACTGGCGACCAGGATACAAAGTACACCAACTGGCTACGTGAGGAATCACCGGGTGGATGTGCTGCCCCTAGATGTGTGGCTATTTTTTATAACACCACAGACAAATATAACAGCGATCAAACCAACTTGAAATGGTTGGATGGCGCCTGCATGGTGGCTGTAGAAGGGTTTTTGTGCCATTATTCATATCAAGGGATGTGTCCTGCACTGCAAAGTGAAGGGAAAGGACCTGCAGTTTACACTACCACCTTCCACCTGGTCAGTACATTACTTACACACATCCCTTTTGGATCAGTGGGCAACCTTCCTTGTCCACAAAGTACCAAGGGTGACCAGTCTGTGCTCTGTATGCGACATGAGGATGGAAGGGTTGGCTGGTCCAAAGATGCCCCACTCTGCTCTGATGCTCCCAAGGACTGGTGTAAGCAAGACAATGGAGGATGTGAGCACCACTGTATCAATGCAGATGCCCTGTATTATTGTGAATGCTCCGAAGATTTCAAGTTGGGAGAAGATGGGCAGAGCTGTGAGCCTTTGGACCCATGTCATAATGCTGACTGTGAATTTGACTGTGAGTCTGCTTCTGATGGATACCGTTGCAAATGTCCCGAGGGGTACCTCCTTGCACAGGATGGCCTAAATTGCCTTGATATAGATGAGTGCTCTCAAAATCCATGTCCTCACATCTGTGTCAATGCACCAGGTACGTTTGAGTGCCGTTGCAATGAAGGCTTTCAGCTGTCCGAGTTTGGAGAATGCTTAGATGTGGATGAATGTAAAGAAAGCAGCTGTGAGCAGATCTGTGAAAACTCCCCTGGAAACTACATATGTCTTTGTCATGAAGGATTTGCTCCACAGCCTGATGATCCAGATCTTTGTCAAGATGTTGATGAGTGTCAAATCCCTGGCACTTGTGCACAGATGTGTATCAATTATGAGGGTTCATTTGAATGTAGTTGTGAAGAAGGTTATGAATTACAGCAGGATAATATGTCATGTCTGCCATTTGAAGAACCTGAGTATGACACAACTACTCAACCAGTTGATCTGACTCCCATTTTTCAGGATGTCACTGATTACACAACAAAAATGGTGACAGAGAATTTCTTAGAGTGGCAGACTGATCAAACGGACTTGGGTTGGATTACAGATGTTCCACAAGGGGACCACGTTACTCCACAGGCTAATGCATGGACAGAACAGACAAACAACGTCCCCACATCAGACTGGTTGATGAATGATATAACCTCCAGTACACCACTTGATCTGAACAGTATAGATGAAAAGAGTCATGTGATATCACAGCAACATGAAGACGCAAAGAAAAACATATATTCAACTCCATCAGTTCCACCACAGCGAAGGAAAAATCCAAAATTGTTCAGCCCATCAGCGCTTCCAAAACTTGCTAGTTTGCCTTCTGTGTCCAGCCAAGAAAAAGATCCAGAGGGTAAAAAGAAGCCTGACAGAAGTTGGTTGCTAGTCGCACTGCTGGTGCCTCTGTGTGTCTTTATTGTGATCATGCTGGCATTGGGAATTGTATACTGCACCAGCTGTGCCGTTGAACCAAGCAACAAAAGTATGACAGACTGTTACAGCTGGACCACCACCTCCAAATCTGCTAAATCACAGTCATAAGATTCTACAGAACTATATGACTTTAAAACAGAAGCCCTTCATAATGTCTGACTGAATTATTTAGCTCGTTTGGTTTTACTTGTGAGCTTGAGAAAGCATAAATGTGGTATTTTTATTAAAAGCTTGTGTTAACAAAGCATAAGAGAATCTGTAAATAAAGTTAGTTTCTGTGAATCAGCTGAAATTTTATTGGTGCTAATTAACCAGGTTGAAGAACTGATACCACGTCACAATGTTGCTCAAATCCAAATGACCTGGCTGTTGTGACAGTACAACCTACACTTTTGCATTTTTCACTTGGTTATATCTGATGTGATGCTTGTTTGTATGTCAACTGGTTTAAATAGCTAACGTTTTTTTTTTTTTTTTTTTTTTTTTTTTTTTTTACTTGTCTTGTTTAAAGATCGTGTCCATTACAATATTAAACAAAATTCAGAAACATTTAGTTTCCTTTTGTGTCAAATTGTGTGTGTTGCTGTTATACAATTAACCTTGGCAGCGTTATTGTTTAGATTTTTTTAGTAATTTAAAGTCGTATAGTGCTAAGTAGCTTCCGATTTTGAACTTACTTTGTGTTATAGCGCCATCTACAGACTAAAAATGGGATGTAAAATGGCGAACAAGGTACTGTTAAATAACGGTGAATAACATCACTGCGCAGAATAATACAAGATTGCCGCTAGACAAACACAGTCAACAATGTAACACTGAGCAACAAATAATGACTAATTTTGACAAATTTTATTTCTTGTAGAACTGAATTCAATAATACTATGTGGTATGGATTTGGAATTCTCAGTTTGTGCGAATTCTAACAAATAACATGCAATAATTTTTTGCAATATTCAGTTAAAGCTTTTTAGTTTAGTTACTGTTTCTCAACCAGAATTTAGTCCTAACTGTAATAGTTAAAATTTAAATTAACTTTTTATCTGGATACATTAAAGGAAAGCAGGACTGTAGTCTGTAATTGTAGGTCACTTAGTAAATATTCATTAAAACGTACAAAAATTGAAATGATGTGCATGAAAAGCCGCTGTAGCTACACAATGCATATGCACAAAATCATGAAGATACTAATTTCATCAGCTAATAAAATGGAAAATTTAGCATTAATATGAATTTACACTTCTCCCCGTGTCTGCGTGGGTTTCCTCCGGGTTTTCCGGTTTCCTCCCACAGTCCAAAAACATGGATCAAGTCAATTGAATTCTCAAAATTGCCCCATATAGAGTGTGTCTGTGTGAGTGAGTGTGTGCCCAGCGATGGATTGGCGCCCTGTCCTGGGTCTATCTGCCCAGCGCCCGAGATGTTCTCCCCTGGATGGGCATGGGGAACCCCACCGCGACCCTAATAGAGGATAAAGCGGGAGATAATGAATGAATGAATAACAATAACATTTCTTAAGTTTAAATGGTAAAAGGTAAAGAAATCTGTAATGAATGAATTTACTCTGTGGCATGGCGGCACGGTGGCTTAGTGGTTAGCACGTTCTCCTCTCAGCGCTAGGGATTCCCGGTTCGAATCCCCATCTGGGTGGAGTTTCCATGTTCTCCCCGTGTCTGCGTGGGTTTCCTCCGGGTTCTCCGGTTTCCTCCCACAGTCCAAAAACATGGATCAAGTTAATTGAATTCTCAAAATTGCCCCATATAGAGTGTGTCTGTCTGAGTGAGTGTGTGCCCAGCGATGGATTGGCGCCCTGTCCTGGGTCTATCTGCCCAGCGCCCGAGATGTTCTCCTCTGGATGGGCATGGGGAACCCCACCGCGACCCTAATAGAGGATAAAGCGGGAGATAATGAATGAACTCTGTGGCATGACTTTTATGGCAGACGAGGGTTTGCATGGCTAGGCGAGTCGTGCGCATGCGCGAATCGTGTGCGCCGCGTTATTATTTACTTTTGCTCCCGTTTATTGTTTCGCAATTTCCCTCTGGGATAATAAAGTATTTGTGATTCTGATAGAAGCTGCATTGTTTCGAAATGGAGGTTAAAAAGTATTATGTCGCGACGAGGATGGGATTCGAACCCACGCGTGCAGAGCACAATGGATTAGCAGTCCATCGCCTTAACCACTCGGCCACCTCGTCCTGACGCTAAACGTCTGATGTGTTATCTGTTTGGAGAGAATTGCGACCGCTACTGTGTAATTAATTTGGTAAAAACTGAGCGCATAGAACGCGTACTGTGTGCATTTTGAGGAACCTACAGACCGTTAGTTTGTTCTGAGAAAATCTCAAACCCGTGTTTGTACATTTATCACATGCTTCCCAACTACTGCGACATCTAGTGTTCGGCTGTTTGTGTCACTTGAGGACTTTCAGGCCATAAATTGCCATCGATGTCTACGGCGCTGCTATTATAATAACATGTTGAATCAACAGTGTGTTAAATAGTAAGTTAGTTGTACGTTTTTAATCGCGATTGACGTTAATCGCGCGGAGGAGGGTACACGTGACTCAATGACGTCACTTACTTTATATCCACGTTTGCGGGGCTTTGGCGCCGATTTCAAACGCCGTGTCTTTAAGGGCAGTGCGCGCGCGCCGAGCTGCTGCAGCATTTTTAATTTTATTAAAGCTGTAGTTTTTAGAAGACGCCGTTTAATTAACGCCATGGCGACGCCTCCTAAAAGACTGTGCTCTCATCAGGACTTCAACAACAGCTTTGAAAAGAGAGTGAAGAAAATTTCGATAGAGGGAAACATCGGTGAGTCTAAACTCTTATTGTGTCTTTTCTCTTATTCTGCAACATTACTGATGTTCATGGATTTGTTTTAATGTTAAAATAAACTCCTTTGCGTTGTTTCGTGCGTGTGTCATTTTTATGTTTTGCAATTGTTTGTTCCATTGGCGCCAAATATTTCGTGTGCACTCGTTTTTAATGCTTCCGCGTTTAATGTAACTGCAAATAAACTATTAAAACTATTATTGCCATTGTTAACATGTGTGTCGCTATTAACGTATTTTACCATTCAACTTTAGTTTAAATTTAGTTGTCAGAAACTCCTTTCACGTCATGATCGTGTACAATTTTTTTTATATATATAAAGGCTGTCTGTTTACAACATACAGCTCTCTCTCTCTCTCAATATATATAATGCATGCCATATTGTAATGTTAGGAACTATACAAAAAACTTAACACTAGGTTGAGTGAGGTTGTTTTGTCAGAGGATTTTTATTTTGTAGTCCCAGTTATTAAATTTGATGTAACATGTTTATTCTCATTAGTAATTGATTCACACCATTTGCATAATCTACATAAAACTAGTTTCTGATATAAACCATTTTTTTTTGTTTGTTTTAAACATAGCTGCTGGAAAGTCAACTTTTGTGCGCATGTTGGAGAAAGAATCTGATGAGTGGGAGGTGATTCCAGAGCCAATTGGGAAATGGTGCAACGTTCAGACTACAGACAATGAGTTTGAGGTATGAAGTGCAGAAATGTTTATCCATTTCTTTTTAAACTTACTAATTGAACTTTATTATTGGTAGAGAGAAGTGTACAATTTTGTCTTGTTTTTCTTTAATAGCAAGATTATAACATTTGTGTTGTTTTTTTTGTCTAGGAGCTTAGCACATCCCAGAAAAGTGGGGGCAACCTGCTGCAAATGCTGTATGATAAGCCAAGTCGCTGGTCCTACACTTTTCAGAGCTATGCTTGTTTAAGCCGTGTTCGGGCTCAGCTTCACCCCCCATCTGCAAAGCTCCAGCTAGCTGAGCATCCCGTTCAGTTTTTTGAGCGCTCGGTTTACAGTGACAGGTCTGTACTGATTATACAAAATTTCCTTCAAAAAGTAATTATGTGGGGAGTAGTCTCTTGAGCTGTCAAAATGAGTGTAATCTAAAAAATGTTTTTTTTTATAGGTACATTTTTGCTTCAAATCTCTTTGAAACTGGAAGTTTAAATGAGACAGAGTGGTCCATCTATCAGGACTGGCATGGGTGGCTTCTCTCCCAGTTTGAGACCGAGATTGAACTTGATGCAATGATCTACTTACGAGCTGATCCTGAGGTATGATGTGTAATTATGGTTGTATTGAGTTCTAAGTTAGGGCTCCACGGTGGCTTAGTGTTTAGCACGGTTGCCTCTCAGCACTGGGGATTCACAGTTCGAATCCCAATATGTTTCCATGTTCTGGGTTAATGCCATAAACTAAACTATAAATAACTTTTACTTTGAGGGCCTGAGAAAATCAGCTAGTCTGTGCTTGTGTGTAAACCCAAAACTGAAGTTAACTGACCTCTTTAAAGTTAATATTGGTAATGATGTCTTGCAGAGATGTATGCAGCGGCTCAAGCTCCGAGGTCGGGAAGAGGAACTGGGTATTCCTCTGGAATACTTAGAGCAACTTCACTATAAACATGAATGCTGGCTCTACCACAGAACTACACAGTAAGGCCTCTTCTTTTTTTTAGGAACATGTATCATTAGGGTTACTGGATCACCATAAGAGAATAAATTGCCTGTAGAAGTGTTTTACAAGAAATGTTTAATAAATGACCCAGTGATCTGTACTATATACAGTCAGTTGACACTTTAACATTAACATTTCAGAAATCGTGTGTTGCATCAAAATCCAAAAGATCATTAAAATTTCCTTCATTACTTCTAATGGTCTTTTCTTTAGGGTTGATTTTGAGTATCTGAAGGATATTCCAATTCTGGTACTGGATGTTAATGAAGACTTTAAAAATGACAGAATAAAGCAGCAGGGTATAATGGACAAGGTAATGTTTGTTTCTTTTTGATTACTACATACACTACATGATAACAATCTGATATGCATGTTTTTTTTTCCTAACTGGTAATTTGCTTTGTATTTGTAGGTTAAGGAGTTCATGAGTACTCTATGATGAGCATTACCCTGCATATGAACTGTTTACATATTTAAAGTTTTATCCTGCTCTCCATCTCAGCATTTTAAATTCAAATGTACTTTACCATTGAAGTTTTGAGAAAGGAGTCCATTTTTGTATATTAAAATGAATATTCTAAATTTAAATAGCTTTCACAATTCAATAACAGTAACCTTTGACGTGTGGACTAGACCTGGTCCGTTTTGGACTGTGGTTGCTGCAATTGCCTTGCATTTTTTTTTTTTTTTATAAAGGCAGTAGCATGTGATTGTGTGTTATTTTCTAGCAAAATTGTACATATATATTTATGCCATTAAAATGGCTTTTACACTTTGCGTGATTCTTTTTATTATACATACATTCAACAATTCACATTTATATTTAAATGGTTGTTAATTAGCCTGTTTGTAGAAACAATGTTGTGGTTGAGTTAAATTAGCAATCATTCCATTTTTTTCTTATGGGTAAAGTGTGTGGTTTTGCAACTAAAGACTGCTCTTGGTCATAACTCCCAAAGAAAAATCACATCAGGTTTAAGGTGGTGGGTTATTCTCAGCACTGCAGTGGCAATGTGATGGTAAGGTTTTTTTAAACTGCTTTAAATTACAACCTAGAAACTACAGTGAAAACAAAATTTCAACTGAATGAGGACTAGAGGGTGGCTAACAAAATTCAACAGATGAGCTGATCTCTACATTTTATATTGAAAAATATGGCTGATGTTTAAATGCTGTATCTACTGTGAACTGTTGTCCTAATAAAGTATCCAAAAACCGAGAAATACATTAACTAGTGGACATATAATATTAAACATTTTAATGTATGTTTTATTTTATTTATATTTTAAGAATTTTTACTGTGCAAATTGACCTTTAAACTCATATTTTGAACCACATGCATTATTATATACTCTGGGTAAAAACTTCTAATAGGGAATGTTTTATTAAAATTAAATATATGGCTTTGTGAACATATACAAATTTGGCATTACAGAGGGACACATTTGTTGCATATTAGATTAATAAAAATAAGGCTGGTGTTTTTAATTACATAAACATGTGAGTGTGGGTATGTATGTTCTGTTTCCACTAATTGCATTTTGACTGACCAGCTGTTAGAAACACTTCTATTATAATCTAGTGTTCTGCATTTTTACTTTTGTTTTCTAAGCAACATTAACATAGAACCTTAAGAGAATAAACAATGATGTGAGCGTAATATGACTTTACCTACATGAGGTCTACAAACAAGGCAGGTATTTCCAATAAGCAAAAGCAGCCATTAAAACTTTAATTCCTCTTATGTGACCGCTAATGCTTTTGTGAGTTCATTCATTATCTCCCGCTTTATCCTCTATTAGGGTCGCGGGGGGGGTTCCCCATGCCCATCCAGGGGAGAACGTTTCGGGCGCTGGGCAGATACACCCAGGACAGGGCGCCAATCCATCGCTGGGCACACACTCACTCACACACACTCTATATGGGGCAATTTTGAGAACTCAGTTGACTTGATCCATGTTTTTGGACTGTGGGAGAAAACCGGAGAACCCGGGGGGAACATGGAAACTCCACCCAGATGGGGATTCGAACCTGGAACGTTCTAACCACTAGGCCACCGTGCCGCACTTTTGTGAGTTGAGTAATATAATTATTAAAACTATTTATAATCATTTGAAGTGGATGTAAATATTGACAAAAGTGATTTAACTGCAATAAATAAATAAGTCATACTGGTGGTTTAAATTATTAAATTAAGAAAGGACAAAGTTTGCAAGAAGACTGATCTTAGTCTTGCTCTGTAAAGCTGCACAGTGTAATGAATTGTTCAATAATGTGTAAAGAGCATTTCCAGCAGCAGGGGGCAGTACAGCAACCTCAGCAAGCGACGCGTTCCGGTAGAGGCGGAGCTTCATGGTTTGAAAGTGGCGGGTTGAAAGAAAAGGAGTCGCTGCAACGAGAAGAAATAAATCCATTAATGAGGCGCTTTTGATTCGTACAGCGGCCTTCGTTCTTTAAACATTTGTTTAATTTGTTGCGTCTGATAACGGTCTTATGCGCTACTGAAGCTCGTTAGTTTTGCTTGCGAGCTGCTAATCTTCTTTCGGGTGGGTAATTAAAAACCTAAAGTAGCGTAGCTCTCTGATAAACGCCATGTTTTTGTATTAACGCGACTATTAACGTGGAAATGCGACTCGTAAAATCTTCAAACGTTAATGCCATTTGTAGTTCGTCACTTACTAAGTTATTAGATATGTGTTTTTTTACAGTACATACTGAATTTAGTTGTTAATTTAGTCTGAAGGTAGTTTGGCGTGTCATACAGCGTTCATTCGGATGTATTGTTAAGTAGCGAAACGGCATGGCATTACATTTTAAATTAACAATGAATTTTCCTTAGTGTTAGTTCGTTGCTCCAGTGTTTATAACACATCTCTATTAAATCAGGAGTGCAATACTGTGAACTGTTATGTTAAAATGTCAACTATTGTAATTAGGGTATTAAGTTTTTTTTTTTATTATTATTTTTAAATCATGTTTTATATATCTCCACGCCATTAATGAGTACATCTCCTGATTGTAAACGTTATTTTATGTAATATGCATAGAGTTTGAATCGGTGGTATTGATTGATGGACCAGCAGGTTTGCTGTTCATTGTCAGTCTGCCACGGACACTTGACCAACATCAGAACCAGGGATGAGATACGATTATATGATTACTATGCAATAATGAAAATGACAATGCAGGGCTTTTGCTAAGTATTAACACAAAATATTAATTTGTTTTGTGAAATTTGGGGTAAAAAAAAACCTGTGTGCCCCAATCATGATTAATTGTAAAAATTTTAATTGACTCATCCCTAATCAGAACAGAGTTGCTCATTCTGTTAAAGTCTGCCTCATGATTACAATATAATGTCATAAAGTAATGTCATAAAAGTCATATTGTTTGGACAATTAAATGCGATGTGACATGTTCTGTTTTCATTCTTTCAGAATGAGTAAAGAGGAGGACAAAGTGAGAGTGGCTCTGCGCTGTCGGCCACTGGTGCCCAAGGAGATCAGTGAGGGGTGTCAGAGCTGCATGACATTTGTGCCAGGAGAGCCACAGGTCTTTAATCTTGAACAAATGAATTAAGATTTACCTTATCTATAATTAATCAGTCACTCTTCTGTGTTTATCATTTACTTTTTTGTATTTGGAGATTATTTAGGATCTAATTAAAGTGCTCAACACAAATATGACGATGTAAATTATCAGAGAATCTGCATCACCCCTGCATCTTGTTGTTAACGTGATCTATTTTTCCTTCTGTGCTGACACATAAATTAAGTTTGTCCTCCACATTTAACCCATCTGTGCAGGGAAATACACACACTGAGTGAAGTGGCAGTGGGCAGTCTTGTATATGGTGCCCAGGAAGGAATTTGGTTATGTGTCTTGCCCAAATACGTAGCATGTAGTGGGACCAGGAATCGAACTGGGGTTTCATTAAGCCTTTAGTTGCATCAGACTTGTTAAATAAAGTTGGTTAACTTTGTTTGGTGGAAAATCACATTATCTTAGATCTTTTAGTAGGTTATATGACTGTCTGCATTTCTTCCTTTAGGTGGTGGTGGGCAATGACAAGGCCTTCACGTATGATTACGTTTTTGATCCAACGACAGAACAGGAGGAAGTGTTCAACTTGGCTGTTTTACCTTTGCTCTCTGGACTTTTTAAAGGTTTGGACAGTCTTCTTTAAGCACTGCTCATTTTTCATGTTGGTTATTTTGAACTTTCAAAGCAAAAATGATCTGGATATGTTTAAAGCAACATTTTCTGTTTATTTTTATTGGCAGGTTACAATGCAACGGTGCTAGCCTATGGCCAGACAGGCTCAGGAAAGACTTTCTCCATGGGTGGCACCTACACATCAGCACAAGCCAATGAGCCAACCGTTGGAGTCATACCTAGAGTCGTGCAGAAAATTTTTCAGGAGAAAGACAAAAGAAGTGACAGTGAATTCATCCTTTCGGTGTCATATCTTGAGGTATCACATTTAAGTCTTAAGTGCAAATCATTTAAAATATTGAAACTGAGAATGAGGAATGAAATATTAAATGACATCATTTAAGTAATTGTTGATTTTTATTTATTTATTTATTTTACAGATTTATAATGAAGAGATTTTGGATCTTTTATGCACATCAAAGGACAAATCAGTTATCAGCATCCGAGAAGACCCTAAAGAGGGCATTAAAGTAAGTAGTTACAAAGCAGGTGTAGGACTGGTATGTAGTTTGCATATGCTCTATGTGTCTGTCTCAGGTTAGAGTATAGAGTTAAGTGGACTAAAGATACTAATTTGACACAAAGTGTAAATGTGTCTTAAGCTTTAAGATGGTTATTTACATTGTTCTGTTTCTATAGATTGTTGGACTGACTGAGAAGGAGGTGTTTACTGCTCCGGAGATGGTGGGTTGTCTGGAGTTGGGGAACTCTGCCCGTACTGTGGGCTCCACTGCCATGAACGCTGCTTCGTCCCGCTCCCATGCTATTTTTACCATCAACCTTGAGCAGAGACGGGGTGGAGACAAGTATGATGTCAACATACATGCATGCTAATTTTCTCCTGTATACCTCTGCTAAAATTTAACATACAACATGTGTACAACGGTGGTGCTGAATTGCTGCCGGTAAAATCTGGTTCAGACTGTTACAGGTATAAAGTGGCAAATGATCAGTGGAAGTAACACAGCTGACTTAATGTGGATGTGTGTCTGTTGATAAGTAATGATGCATTAGATTTTAAGAGAATAACAATAGTGTTGGGCTTTGGCATCCTGCACTGTTGCTGCCTGTAAACAGTTATTTAAAGGGTTGCTGTGTTAGATGATATTCAGTATGCAGATTATTGTGTATTGGGTGTAAATGTATTTTTATGTGGGTTACCCAGTAATGTTTAACCTCTTGTTTAGAAATGAGGCAATGGTCTCCAAACTGCACTTGGTAGATCTCGCTGGTTCTGAAAGGCAGAAAAAAACTAAAGCAGAAGGGGATCGACTTAAAGAGGGTGAGCACAAATTTTGTTCTTATTCTCTCGTGATCTAATGACTCGCCCTGTGTTCTGACTTCATATCTGTTTTCTAGGGATCAGCATCAACAGAGGCCTGCTGTCTCTGGGAAATGTGATTAGTGCCCTTGGTGATGAAAGTAAGAAAGGCACATTTGTTCCTTACAGAGACTCCAAACTGACCCGTCTGTTGCAGGGTGAGTGATGATTTAGCTTTGATGTACTCTTATTGTATAAAATGTACTTTATTTTTAATGAAGTTTGTCAGGGATAATGTTGGTTAAATTAGTGTATTCATTTGTATACAACTTAAAACAGTTGTCAGTTTTAATTTCTAAACAGAACCTGTTATTTAGATATTTGTATAGATATTTTGAAATGTACTAAAAATGATTTTCATGTAACTGTTTTTTGTGATTTTAAAATATTTAGATTCTTTGGGAGGAAACAGTCACACCTTGATGATTGCCTGTGTGAGCCCTGCAGACTCTAACATTGAAGAGACAATAAACACGTTGCGTTATGCAGACCGAGCACGTAAAATCAAGAATAAACCTGTTCTCAATGTAGATCCGCGGTCTGTAGAGATGAAACGACTGAAGCAACAGGTACAGATTCCTAAACTTGTCACATTTAAAAGAGACACCCGTTAAATTTGCTTTTGATGAAGAGAACCTTTGTTGAACCTTTTTAATATTTGTGTTTTTACTAAGAATTAGGGGAACATGTATTTTATTAATTGTGACTCATCGTTCTTGATTTTTGTCTGATTTCATAAATGCATTTATAACTATAGTTAATCCCTGATAAAACTGATTTAAAAGTGAGGTTATCAGAACTATAACAGCACATTACCATGGCTACGGGGCCGTATGGTGATGGGTTAAGTTCTTTGTGCTCCTATTACTTTATAAAATCACTTTTCTTATTGATGCTCATGTAATTGAATTTTTGGCTGAATGTTAGGCTTGTTTAGCAGATAAATTATGTTTTACATCGTTTTAGGTTCAAGAGCTGCAAGTGATGCTGCTGCATGCTCGAGGAGGAGTAGCTCCAGTCCTTTCAGGGTCAGTTACATGCTCTGGTCTTTGTGTTAAACAATCTGCTCATATATAGTGTGCACATAGAATTTATTTTATTAATATTGTTAAGCTGTTGTTTAATGCTCATAAGCTAACTTGTACAACTAGAAATGTTTGTTTCCCTATATTTCACATGAATGTAATTGCATTTACCTTGTGTTGTCTAGCAGAATAAAAAAAATTTTCATGTTTATCTACTGATATTTAAGACAAACCAGCACATGCAATATTGTGACTGTGTATAATTCTTAGGATATAAAATTGCAATTTAATTGCAAGAGCCGTTATCATGGAAATTTCAAACCTGTTTATTAAATTTTTTTGTTTGAGCTTACAAAACTTCAAACTCCTGAACAAATGTAATGGTATTGTGCATTAGCAATAATTGTATGACATAAATAATAGTCAAAGTTTGTGTATGACTGTTGAAACCATAGGTCTGAGCAAGCTGAGAATGTGTCAAAGATTTTAGAACGCAACAAAAGTCTGCAGGATGAGAACAGCAAGCTAAGTCGAGAACTCAGTGAAGCTGTGGGACAAACAGCCCTCATGTGTGAAAGAATCATCATAGTAAGTTAGTTGTTTTTGGTGCTTGAGAGATTTATACACTATAATGCTTTACACCAATATTACCTTATAAAGGAGCTTGTTCTATACTTCACTTTTTAATGAAGTGGCCAATTATTTTTATCGTAAAATATGAATTTTAAACATACGATCTCTTTTTTTTTTTTTTTTTTTTTATTAATTTTGGTAGCTACATGGTAATGTAATTTAATTTATTTTGACAAATTCCAAATCCACATAATATTTAAATTGATCAAACAAATATTTTAACAAAGTGAAAAGGTCTGCATGGGCCGAGATGTAATTCCCAGGAGATACATTTTTTTTTGTCCAGACACAGAATCAACTTAATTTTCTAAACATAAATTATAAATGAGAGATTTTACTTTGTTTTTTACATTGACAGACAGAACAAGCAAATGAAAAACTTCAGAGCAAGCTGGAGGAGCTGAGGGAACATGCAGCGTGAGTGGTTATTGTTGGTGCCATTAATGTTATTTGCACAGAAGTTCCCTTTTTTAAGGCTTGTGACCGTTTTTATTTTAGGTGTAAAGTTGACCTACAGAAGGTGGTTGAGACACTAGAAGATCAGGAGCTTAAAGAAAATGTAGAAATTATTCGCAACCTGCAAAATGTGATCTTAGAACTACAAGTAAGAGCTATCATCCAGCTGATGCTAAAACATCTTATTCTGCTGTCATTATTGTTTTTTTCTCCTAATCAAATTCATATTTATGATTTTGTTAATGACTTGTGTATTTAGAATGAGAGTGCAGGAATTGCAGCCACCATAGATGCAATAACTTCAGGTCATTCTAACCAGGACATGGATGCAGACGCGAGTATCAGTCCAGCCAGTGGCTCACCTGTGGTGTGTAACATAACCATAACTGAAAGTACGGTTATAAAGTATTTATTTTCTAATTTCTTTTTTCTTCTTTTCAGGACCCCAATACTGATCCACAAAACAAAAATTCCTCTGAGGCCTTTACTACCCAGCATGCCCTGCGGCAGGCTCAGATGTCCAAGGAACTCATTGAGCTCAATAAAGTCCTTGCCCTGAAAGAGGCCTTTGTCAAGAAAATGTGTCAGAATGACAGTCACCTTGAGCCAATACAGTTGGAGCATCAGGTAATTCCAGCAATGGACATTTACAACAGGACAGGAAGTAGGATTCACATAATCTTCCCTAAATATATATTAGAGACAACTCTGTAAAGCTAAAGTTAATGATGTAACTGGTAATCAGATTTGCTAAGTTCACACCAGTAATGGATTATATACCTTTTATTTTATTGTTATTGTCTCAGGAAAACATAAAAAACCTGCAGTCTGAAGTTGGATTTTTGCAAAAAGAGAAGGATGATCTAATCCTTTCCCTCCACTCAACTAAGAAAGACACTAATCAGGCAAAGTGAGTACTTGCCTCTATTTTAATACATGTGAACATTTGCATTATTCATATTTTATATTTGTGTTTGCCCGTTTTTTTCCCCCAGATTGAGTGAGCAGCGCAGGAAGCGGTTACAGGAGCTGGAGGGCCAGATAACAGAACTAAAGAAAAAACTACAGGACCAGTCGAAGCTGTTAAAGATTAAAGAATCTTCAGTGCGCAGTGTCACTAAGCTCAACCAGGAGATACAGGTGTGTCATCACATTAGAATACCTTATAAACAAGGTGTTTTGGTTTTTAACATGAGTTCTTAATGTACTAATACATTAACTTCAATACAGAAAAATCAGGCATCATCAGACTGTAATAGTTTCCTAAATTGGAGATACTAAATTTACCAACCTCTAACTGTATTGCTTGCAGCTGTTTCTCTCTGGAAGTAGCCACTGATGCTGTCCAGATGTTCAACTCATCAATACACAAATAAGTCATTTCAGAATTTTGACCTGTCATTTATTGTAAATGTGTAGGCTATGAAAGCCCAGCGAGTTCAACTGATGAGGCAAATGAAAGAGGACTCTGAGAAGTTTCGTGTATGGAAGCAAAAGAAAGACAGAGAAGTTCTGCAGCTTAAAGAAAAGGTTTGATTTTAAAACAATTATTACAATACTAAACATTTTTCTTTATATCTACAGATCTATTTGTATGGTGTTTCTAACTTCGACCATTTTTTTTGTGTGTGTGTGTGTAAGGATCGTAAGCGGCAGTATGAGATGATGAAACTTGAAAGGGATTTTCAAAAACAGGCCAATGTGTTGCGCCGCAAAACTGAGGAGGTCAGTATATTTGAGTACTCTGTCTAAAGTGGCTAATCTTTTTAGTCAGCAAACTAATTAAAACTTTAAATTTATTTAATTGTATAATCTGTAATCTCTCAGGCTGCTGCAGCCAACAAGCGCTTAAAAGATGCTCTTCTGAAAAGGAGTGAAGTGGCTGAGAAGCGCAAAGACACACAAAATCGTGGTATGGAGGGTGTAGCGGGCAGAGTCAAGGTATTTGATGTTTTTAAACCTTCATTTATCCAAAATAAACATTCTAATGACTATATGTTTTTTTAAATAATATCCATTTTATTGTTTGCATTGGTGAAAGTCAATTCTCCAGACTGTCAGTCTGTGTTGTCACAGCTGTATGTGGCAAATTACAAAGAGTGAAATGAAACTCTGCTTGTCAAATATTATTTCTTGCAAAGAAAAATTTTGGTTCTTCATTGTCTGAAACGTAACATAAATGCTCGTGATGCTGAAACTCTACATGGTCCTCTGTTAGAGCTGGCTTCTGAATGAGGTAGAGGTGCTGGTGAGTACAGAGGAGGCTCGACGGCACCTGAAGGATCTGCTCGAGGATAGAAAGATCTTAGCTGAAGAGATCTCACAACTACGTCAGCAGATGGAGTCTGGAGAACGACCAGCTGCTAAAGTCCGGGTAAGCAGTTTTTATTCTTCTACCTGTGGACACTTGGGTCATTTGACTGCATGTTGTTTTTTTTTTTTTTTTTTTTTATATTATACAGGTGTTTATTAAAGATTTAAAGTACAATGCTACATGTACAAATGTAAAGACTACAAAGTTACACTTGAAAAATTTGACTTCAGTCACAATGTTTATATTACACTGATGTTTTACTTCAACTCTTTCATTGTTTTTGACAGCGCCGTACTTTGACAATCTCTGAGCTGGAGGGCAAAGGGGATTTGGAGGCCTCCATTAGTAAGCAGGTGGAAAATCTGGAGACTGAAATGGGCCTCAGGTGAAGACCATACAGAACTACAAACTGTATATTTAAACTATAGTCGTAATACACAAGTAGATATAACCTGAAATGTCTTTAACGGTCATTGTGCACTGTTTATATCTCTATTAAACTTGTATTACCTCTGGCTTTGCGCACACAGGAGTGCTCAGATAGCTGATCTGCAACAAAAGGTTCTTGATGCTGATGGTGAGTGTCGGTTGAAACAGCGATGGGATTCAATTACCACTATTGTGGAAGCCAAGAATGCTCTGAAAGTCCTCATGTCTGAGGTGAGGGAGAATTAGATCTGCTGATTTATCTAATTTATAGATTAACAGCCTGAATGTAGTCAGCTAACTAAAACCTAAGATGAGTTAAGCCCAATTTGACCCAGGGTGGTTCAGGCTGTAGAGATATGATTCAAAATAACACATCTGGATGTTTTATCGAGAATATAAATCTGAACTATTATGAATGATTTTTAGGTTGTGGCAGCCAAAACTTCAAATGCAAAGCTAGAGAGTGAGCTGAAGCAGGAGCGTGCCAACCACATGGACCTGCAGAAGGTGCTGATTGATGAGCGAAAGATCATGTCTACCATGGACATGGAGCACCAAAGTCACCTGGTGGAGCTGGAGCAGAGGCACCAGGAGAAGGTAGGTTATTCCAAGAAAATCGGATTTGTTGTAATGTATCAGATTTGTTGTAATTAACCAATAGAGTATCCAAAGTTCAGATATGACTATAATAGATAATGTATTAATGAATAGTAAATTCTAAAACAACTACATACAGGTGGGTTGTAATATTTGCTGATTAAACAATTTACTAAAAATTGGTGAAATACAGCCCATACTAATGTTTAATGATGCTATAAAAATCCTATGAGCCTCCTTTGCTGACCTTTTTGTTTTTATGTAATCCTTCATGTTGCTCTAGGTGCTTTATCTTCTCAGTCAACTTCAGAACAAGGCTGCAGCAGAAGAGCAGGAGAAGGATGAGCAGGAGATGTCGAAGAGAGAGCGAGAACTACTACAGCGTTTAAAGTTTCAAGTGGGATTCTACATTTAGTTCTTACTAAAACATTATCCTTGTCTTATCAGATTTGGAATTGATTTACTGACAAACCTTATACTTCACCAGGAGGAGGAGATCAAAAAGATGCAAGATCTCACCGAGCAAAACCAGAAACTAATGCAAGAGAATGAACAGTACAAGCAGGTAGCGGTCGATCACTACTTTTTGTAATATCAAAACGCTGCACATTGCACATTCTTACATGTATTTGCAATATGTTCCAACAGAGATTACTTCTAGTTCAACTGACCAGCAAAAAGAAACCGATTCCTGCTAAAAACGAGTCCCCGGACACATCATTTGAATATATCCCTCCTAAGGTGAAGAAATGTCATGTGAAATATTTAAACATTTTTTTAAGTGTGTGGACTGATTGACAAAAAATATATTAAATGGTGCTTTAAATACATTAACCAGTTATATTTACTGTAGTAGTAAATGTAGTGGATAAAAGGATATTTTGTATTTGATTTTAGGTAGTATGAGGTTTTATATATATATATATATATATATATATATATATATATATATATATATATATATATATATATATATATATATATATATATATATATATATACTGTATACACACACACACACAACACCTTGAAAATCCTCAGCTTTTCTATTCCAGGGAAGAATTTATTTATTTTTCATACTTGCTTGTAAGACCTGCAAGAAGACCTGATTGTAATGTTTTCTTCAGATTGATGCACTTTGGAAAGCATTTTTTTTTCTTAATAATATTTATTAAATATATTTCTGTATTTCTTTCCACAAGCCCAAAGCTAAAACCTCCACAGCACGGGCGCCTTTACAGGAGTCTGTTATTGACCTTGATGATCTGGTGTCCCCATCTGAGTCAGAAAAGGAAGAGGACGAATGGAAGCCAGACAAAAAAGAGGCAAACAAACGAGGGTCACGAAAGTCTAAAGTGACTGGGGTAAGATTTTATTTATTTATTTATTTTTTGCTCATGTGTTGAAAGCTTTCTTGACTATTTAAATCTTACATGTTTTTATTTTAGTGTGCGTGTAAAGGTCACTGTATCAATAAACTGTGCCGATGTCGAAAACGACAAATCACCTGTGGTGAGAACTGCATCTGTGATCATGAGAAGTGTCGCAACATGGAGAACAATACCAGTGGGGTAAGAATTTTTTTTTTTTTTTTTTTTTTCCTCAATGGCAAGTGAGAGAAAAAAAAAGAGAGGTTTTTTTTTTTCTCTCAATGGAAAGTTTCCATCACTATCTGAATTAGAAATTCAAAAACATGCATGTTTTTTTTTTGAGCGTTTGTTTTTGTATCTCAGAATGTTACAGAGTCAAGTGATGCTTCTAAAGAATTGGTTTCTGTTCTTGAAGACCCCACAGCTGTTAGTCTTCAGGATTCCATGTTTTTTAAGCCTTTGTCTGTTCTGCCATCTAAAAAAGTAAGTTTAATTGAAAGGTTATAAAACAAGCATTGAAGTGATTAGGAAAGACCACACATGGATTTTTTTTTTTTTTTTTTTTTTTGGTCTCTTATTAGGATCCTACAGATTTAGGCAACCTGTCCTCCGTTTTAAAGCTTGAGAAGAAACCAATTCCAGCTGCTGACCTGGACAGCGACAGTGACGAGGAGAATTCTGCAGAGATTACCATGCCCAGCTTCTTAAGAAAAAACAAACGAGGATTGAGCAATTTCAAGAATAGCTTCTTTTCCGGGTGCACTCCTGTCCGTGAGGAATCTTAAGACCCTTCTGCTAAATCTCCATTTCGTTTATGTCTGTTTTGTCGTCCTTTTAAGTGTTTTTCATCTCTTACTCTTTTTAATGTCTTATTTGTTAGTGTGTTCAATTTAACAATACTGGTTCTCTGGACA
The DNA here is from genome assembly GCA_019802505.1 of Corydoras sp. C115. Lineage (NCBI taxonomy): Eukaryota > Metazoa > Chordata > Actinopteri > Siluriformes > Callichthyidae > Corydoras > Corydoras sp. C115. The sequence continues at coordinate 3,456,047 of JAFMOC010000045.1, forward strand.
ATGTGAATTGTTCACCTGTTCAACACTGAATCAGCAAGTCTGATTGCTAATGCACTAATATAGTGAAGCGGATAAATCACACAACCTATTCAAATAAAAATGGGATCAGTTTTAACTATTTTGTGATGTAACATGTCTTATTTGGAGTCTTTAATAAATGGTTGATTTATGGATATTATTGCTTTCAAATTTGCACAATGCTTTGATGGCTCCTATTAGAACCCACATTCACATCAGATCTCTTCATCTGTTATTTAATTAGATGTATAATTTTGGATATGTGAATGGTATCTGAATTGAGTTTTAGCCAAGATTTAGCCACCTGTATTCAAATGCCAGGTCTTATTTTCTACAAGACAAAGTTTGCATGCACGTCCTCTGCGGGGGCTTGAAAATGACATGGTGTTAACACGAGGTGTTTACTTAGCAAATGTGCATTTTTAAACAATGCTCTGGATGTAGATGTGTGGGAGAAATCCATGATGTGAATATCACTTGGAAAATGGCCTGCCATAATCCTCATTTCCACATGGTTATGTGCACAAATATAAAAATATAATTAATACCTTTTATAAAACTGATTGAAACAGCTGTAAAGAAAATGTAATGCCAGTCTTATTCAGATACAGTGCAAATTCGAATGCACTCCCCAAACGGGTCTGCAATTCAAACATCTAATGTCAATAATTTGCTATTGAAATATCCAAAATTAGAACCTTTGGTCAAATTCCACGAATGCTATAAAAGATTATTTCTCAACCCAGTGAATGTAGAAACACTGAAGCTGTAGTAACACTGCACTTACATTCTTGTAATGTTTTCCTCTCTGGTCTTTCAGTTAAAGCCCTTTGTTCAGTCTGCTGCTGTTTAAAAATCCTTACCCATTCTATAAAACCTTTTTAAAAGCCCAGGTCCCAGACAAGGAAGGACAGTATGACCGTATCATATAACTTCTACCAATACCCACACCCAAAAAAGGGTGAGTGGTGTTATGGAAAAAATGTGTTTTGGTGATGATGCATGTGTTTTTATTTTTTTAGATTTCATCTGATGAACTCAGATAGTAGTTCATAATAGTTTTTTATGCTATTTAAGGAGTGTGCAGAGAATTTCATAAGATACATCTGTTGCATTCATAGAATTACTCTGAATAGGCCGCATTTCTAAGATGCATATGATAGATTCTTTTACATTGGGACAATCTTCTGAAAATATACAGCCTAGGTTTTGGGATGCAGCATCTTGTGTTCCATGGTTTAAGTTGAACTGTATATGTGGTCAATCAGTGTGGAGCTGGGATAATATGATGATTTTTCCCCACCTTCGCCCTCATTTAAACCTCAAAACACATTTCACTGTTCTTAGAAAAAGTCCAAAGTGCAGGAAACAAATTGTATGTGAATGTGTACATTTTATCTTTCTTTGAATTTTAAGTTCTACATTTGGTGGACTGCTTTTGGCTTGGATTCATAACCACTCAGTTTACACATTGACTCCATATCCCATTTTGGCCTAATGAATTTGCAGTCTTAAGCAGATTTAGCAGTACAGCAGTACAGACAGGCTTTGGTTACACAGCAAAACTGTTCTGTAAGTTCTCAGCTGACACAGAGGGTGTTGCAGTTCTATGGTTTAGCAGCAAATTTAAGTTGAGCCTGTAAGTTGTGAAGGTCCTAAAATAAACAAATAGTGTCAATTTTTAATCAAAAGAAAACCACACAGCAGAACATATATATTTATGGAGAACCATTCAAACACAATATCTCAAACGCACATCCAGGTAATGATTCACAAACTTGATTTGAATGATTGCTAATGATAAGGGTTTATAATGTCACTACTGCAATGGCAATTTGACAAATATTTATTTAATATGTTAATTGCATTGCAATTGTAGTTATATGCTATCCATCGGTTTCTCTGCATATAGTTAGTCCCTCTTAGTCTTTATTTAATGTTTTGGACCCCCAGAATTCAAGTGTTATGTGGGTGGTGAATGAGTCTTGGTCCTGCAGTGACGCTGAAGTGGTGTTGTGTTGGACTGTTAGGTCAGCAGTGCTTCAAAGAGTTGCAAACAATGCTTTCACTTACTGCACCATTAGTCACATTTACATTATTGCTCCACATTGTAGAATCAGAAACAGTAGCTCATCTATTGCTTCACGTTATGTAATCTTTCATCTGCGCTGCCTACAGGAATCTGGTGGCTGGATTATGCTCTCCAGAATTATTATTAAAATGCTTCAAAATGCGAGCCTCCTTGCTGCATCTGATCTAGTGGCACCAGCATAACACACTAACACTACTACTACTATTTCACTACAGTGCTAAAAATCATCCTCCACCTAAATAATACCGGCTTGCTGGCGATCCTGTAGAAAATAGTGAACTGATGACAGTCCAGAAACAAGGAGGTGGATCTTATCAAGTGACCAGTGAGGGTGTGCTTGGGTCACTGGGGTCAGTTCTATTAATGTCTTTGTACGAGTGTTCTTTATTTTAAGGAATGGTCTAAGGATAGCAGTAAAACGTAAGAGATTTGGGTTTTAAGGTAGAGTCAATAAAGGAGAAACGTTGCTGGCCCTGAATAATGTCGTCTCAGCTCTATTTTGATGTAAATGTCAAGTGTGTTCTGCCCTGTTCCAGTAAAATGGAGGTATGATGATAAATGACGTATGTATAAAGTGCATAATGATGCAGGAGAATAAGTCAGGACTTCCTCCCTGTTTAGCTGCTGCTGAGAGCTCCAGGGTTGGGGTGCAGTTGTGCTCAGCGCGGCTGTAGGCTCAGTAATAGCCCTGCTGAGCAGTTAGCCAGGGCTAAAGCTTCTCTTTCCTCAGCGAGAGCAACAGAAGACCGAACGGGATTAACACCGTTTACTAATGAAGATCTGCATGTCGATGTGTAAATGACCGGCTCTGGGGGAGGATTCCGATTCAGTCTGCATACCAATTCTTTTCACGTCGCCGTGACGGAGAATACAGCCGTGGGTCTACGTAGGATGCGTAGGAATCGGTCGTAAACTACGTGCTGGATGTGATTCCGGCGTGGAGGGAGTGCATACGGCTCCGGCGGCTTTGCGTGATCGCGCAGGACCTCCGAATCAAAAGCGCAACGGGGCGAATGTCAGCGGCTCGGTGTGGGATACTGAGCAAGCGGCCGCGACTCCGGACATTTTCCACGGACGGCGATGGCGCGCTGCTGCAAACTGTGCCCTGAGAAACGGATGACAGCATTCCAGCCAATCGAGGGAAAAGTTTGGAGTTGGCTATACGCAGTGAGCTTCCAGTAGGGGCTGTGGATGAAAGGGGCACTGCGCACCGGTTCGCTGCTGAGCTGCCATTGCTAAAATGACTCGCGTATTTCAGTGACGCCAAACCGAGTCGACTGACAGATTTTCGGCGGGTTCGAGCAGCACTAGACTGGGTGCCTCTTTAGGATCGTATGAACCCCATCATCCGACGGATCCCGTTCTGGGGGCGTTACGTCTAGCGCAAGAGGCATCGTATGGGGGTCCCGCGTGTACGAGACCCAGGATTCCCGTACAGGAGGAGCTGAATTTGCGGGTGCAGTGCGGTGCGGTGCGGCGCGGCGAGGTTCGTCCTCCACATTTACACCGCTCGCCGACTCGGTTTTTCGGCTGGATTTTGGGTGGCGAGCCGCACCGATTGATGCCAACGGAGGAAAGGCACTGAATCGGGGGCGTTCGCATCTAAAAAAGCCCGTCGCTTTTCAGAGGGACGCTGCTGGCTGTGGCGGCTGCTTTACGAACATTGCGTAAGCCTGCGGCGTACTCTACGACTGTAGCTTACCGCTGTCCAGCTCGGGTGACATTGCAGTCTCTTTCTCTGCTTGGAAATTCTTTCCCTTCCCACCCCGCCGCCGACGTCGTGGACGTAAAGCTTACTCCCGGACGCCTACGTCCTTTCGTCCAAAAAAAAGGAAAAAAAAGGAGAACGAAATAAATAAATAAATCCTATTAGGCGGAGAAGGTGGAGCGTCGTGCGTCCTACGTGGTGACGCAGTGGGATTGTTACGCGTGGTCGGCGTTCGTCCCCGCCCTTCCCGCCGTGACGGCGATGGGTCGGAAGCGGTGTGTCGGTGCAGATTGTTCGAAGATGGCGGCCGGCTGCTGCGGGGTGAAGAAGCAGAAGTTGTCGGGATCCCCGGGCTCGGGGGGTCCCGGCGGGGCGGGTAGCGGGGCAGCCGGGACCGGGCATTGCGGATCGGACTTGGGCATCGGATCGTCCTCGACGGTGCTGGCCGGGAACGTGAATCGAGTGAACGGGCTCGGGGGTCCAGGGGGCAGCGGGAGTAGCAGTAGCAGCAGCAACACAGCCGCCGCTCTGTCCCCAACTCCCGGAGGCTACAACTCCACCGGCCTCTCCCCCAACCTCAGCCCCGGACCGAGCTCAGCTAGCGGCGCCAGGAAGATGGTGGTTTCGGCGGAGATGTGTTGCTTCTGTTTCGACGTGCTTTATTGCCATCTGTACGGATACCAGCCTCCCCGCACACCCAGGTTTACAAACGACCCTTAGTAAGTAGCTAAATGGCTAAGCTAGTCCAGCTGGCTGCTGCTTTTCGGCTCTCTTCAGTTTAAGTTGCATCCAACTGCTTTAACTAGTTACACACAAATAAAAAAAAATAAAATAACTGACAGCTTTCCTGAAGTTTGCCGGATGTCACGCTTTAGTTAGGGCAGTTGGGCTGGCGTTCAGTCGGCTAAATTACACCCTATTCTCAGAGGAAGATGAATACAGCTGTTATAAAGTAAAAATAAAAATGGAAAAGTGTCATTTAATACTAAAATGTTCTGTGAAAAATATTTTTCCGCCAACATAATAATTCGTAAAATAATCTTTTTTTTTGTTTGTTTGTTAAAGTCCCAATCGTATTGCCCAAGTGTTTGTTTAACTCAACGCAACGTTAACGTTTGGATCCAGTGAATTTATTCGTGTACTGTTAATCTAGTTGTTCTCCCGTTTAACTCAGTAACAACCAAGACTCCACTGACCGTATTGCTGAAAGTGGGAGCTGCAGTTCTTTGTCATTTCCATTTCTGACGATAAGAATCAGTCTTTTGTTGTTGCTCTTTTATCGTTTGTGATTCTCCCAGCACTTTTAACATTTTGTTCCAGTGGCTGCGTCCCAAACCAAAATCTGCAGAGCGACGTATTAAATCCCATGCAATACATCGCTGTTGGGAATGTTGTGTACTTTTTAGTACAATTCTTTGCGGTTTGCGACGCGGCCCTACTCCGCAAAACAGACCAGTCTTTTAATAATGGCTTACGTTAAGCGTTTTATGTGACTCACACCGAAACTCTTGCACACAATTTGTTCGACAGTTAGAAATTACGTTATTTTAATGAGTATTCATCTGATATGTACTCGCTGAACACAAGATCGGGCGTGATACCGTCTCTTTTGTGGTCTTAAACTAAGTAATTGACTGACGAACGTACGTCGACGATCCATCTGCTTCAGTTTATAATGTAACACAGACGTTCATGACCAAAAGTAAAAGTGATTTTTGGGTTCTTTTATGTGACCGTCAGTAATATCTGTAGCTGTGTCGTTTCTTTGTATAGACCGAAAGAATCTATTTAAACAGAGGAAACCACACTAAAGCCCTAATTCTGTTCCTAACTCGGCGTCTCCTGGAAGGCTGCGCCCTAAACAGCTTGTTATTCACTATATAGTTTATACATATATACATAGTTTATACATACATTATATCCTTTTCGCTATTTTTAATTGTTGAGAACAAAATAATTATCTTCACAGTTCAATATATAAGAGGTACTTGTAAACCAAGATCATTTAAATGCCAGTTAAAATACTTGGAACACAGTAGCATGTCACAAATAAATACATGGCTAGTATAGTTGGGATCAGAATTCAAATTTCCTTAACCAATTTGGATTTCAAACCCTGATTTAATTTATTATTGTCATTGTACACATGTAAAATGACATTTGAGCAATACTTGATCAATACGACATGAAGGTTATGCTGTATTATTAATATTAAGTTTAAGTATAGTATTGTTTTCTTTTTATATTCATTCAGTGACCAATTTTTAGTAGTATAGGTCAGATTTAAGTTCTGGTGTTTCTAATTTATCCATGATGCTTGAATAACGTCTTTTCCAGTTATTCACTAATTTGAAGTCATCCGTTGCATTTTTTATTGCTGTCCAAAAGGGGTCGCTAACTTGCACTTGTTTTTTGCGTCCTTGTGTAGAATTTACAACCTATTTTTGTAAAGTCAATTTCTTTTTCACTCAGCCACAAGTAGCAGTGCCTTAATTAGACTGAGGGAGTTATTGTACAGGACAACATTTTAGTATAAGGAATAGTTCATAGCTGAAATGGCCCTGCCTCATTTTTGAGTACAATAACATGCCCAGTGTAAAGTGGTTTTATTTACCATCACACAGAAGCAGCTTTTGTATTTGCATTTGGTTCAATATGCAGTTATGCTCCAGTATTTTGTTATTATATAGTACACTATTTTCATTTTGATATGTTTTACAGAGTGAAACCCAGGGAAAAAGATTTTCTTTTTACAATTTGGAAATTTCACACATAGATGATTGAAGCTGTTCTATTTCTTAGAACACCTGCTGTAATTTTTGGGAAAAATCAATAATTATTAATAAAAAAAATGAATCATTAGTACTCCAAATTTATATGCACAATCTAGATTGAGATAATGACCAGCATTGTTAGTATTAATCATTAATGCATACCCCATTTTTTTATTTCAACCAACTAAAATTGGTCCTTGTTGTTGTGGACTTGTGTAGTGAACCATAACTCCACCTGTTTGGCTTAACCAGGTTTGCTAATTTTTAAATTAGACATTAGCATCAGTAGGAACAGACTTGTTTTGCAGCTTTGGCTGCTTTCGTTACTTAACTCAACATAACATGCAGCTGGATGTACATGTTACACTTAGCTCAGGATTTGATCTTGATCAACACAAGCTGCTTTGAAAACATGAAATTGTTAATTGGAGGTGCTTTGGCTTCATCTTTGATATAGGCTACTATATAGATCAAACTACATTTCCATAAATACTGTTTTTATGTCTCTCACCTCCTTTAACTGAGGAAAGTAACCAAACTGTAAAATATTTTATGTCTGTGGCATCATTGCAGAACAACAAAATTCACTAAATATTTGTACGTTATGCTGTGAGATGTCTGGATACTTCATATTCAATTTTTATTACATGTCCACTCGTTCAGGTTCCCGCAAAAGAACAACATTTTTTTTTATCCTTGCAAATGAGTTTGGTTAAACTTGGGACATAGCGGCCAAGGGACAAAAATGGCAGCAATGTGCTCATTTGGACAGAGTGCTCTGTCAATAACAGTTTGATGAGGTCACTACTGCGAAGTGGTTTTAACACTTATCTGTAAGTAGCCTTTGGTTTTTCTAGATGTTCATCAACTATAATGCAGTGTGTTGGAAATTTTAAACTTCATTTAAAGAGTTGAAAAAGCTGTAGGAAGGTAGGCTATTAAAAAAAAATGTTTTTTGTTAATAGAATAGAATATTGATAGTTAACACCAAGTATCAAAATACTTTTTTCTACACACTGAGTAGCTTTTTGCTTGTTGTGGATCTCAGTATGGAGATAACTTCCCGTTTCTCACAATATACCCATAATTCTTATCACATCATTTCTTTTTTTATGTATCTATTCTTAACCTGTAGGTGAAACACAACCTTTCTGGTTGTAACATACAAACTTACAATGAAAAAAAAAAAAAAATTTTTTTTTTATAAAAGTCCACAATCTGTATCTCTTCATTAATAAACCATAATTTCTATTACACAGAATGTGAAATGAATAGGTTATTAATAAAGATGCTCCGTTTGTTTAGAGATAATTGCTCTTGCGTGGCACTTAGAGTTAATTAAAATCACTAGTTTAATGATGTACTTGCACCCAGCTAATATGAATTTTTCAGGATCACCGTTTCTGTTACAAATGATATTACTGCATGTATAACACTGGTCGTGTCTAATTTACTGTGGCCTTTTGGAATTAACTGAACTCTGTTCACAGCTGTGTTTCTTATTTTACTTGATTAAGTAAGAAAGTGGTGACCTTTTAAAGGACTTATTCAATTCAAAACAATCCTTATCTAAGGTAAAGCATGTCTCCTAAGTCCTGTAATCTACAAAGCTCTTCAGGAATTGATTTGGTTTAGTGTTAGCTGTTTTCCAACATGTTTGTTTGCAAGTTCTTCAGATTTAAATTGATCAGCTTCAAATAGCATGTTCCGCGTGCTCCTCTAAAAACATCAATCTGACCAAAAACTATTCATTAGCTGGGGGAAAAAAAAAGCCGACAAACAGAAGCAATCGTCATCTAGCTTTTGGTCAAAATGTCACAACCTATTAATTAATGTACTAATCACTTGGCTACGTTAAACGTTAATTCATGTGTAATTGATCGCAATGGGCTGTTGAAATTTCAAACCAGTCATTTAAAGAGAATGGAACTGCGATTGGTTTATTGCACATGACGCCCAAAATGCACTTTATGAATCGTGTCGCCATGGTGTTTAAGAACCATTAAAAACACACCCTTAATCTAGCTGCAAGGTGTGCCGTTAAGAGTGCATAATGAACTGCTTGGAATTTCTGCTGTTTCATTAAAATTGTTTTGTTATTAAGTTGTTGAAAATTTTGTTGGATTACTGACCCTGTTAACATTAAGCTCTTATCTACCTTGTATACAGCTAAAGAAGAATTTTTTTTTTTAATCTGGAGGCTGAGTAGTATACTTCACTGTTTTCTCAAAGTCTTCTGTGACCTTGGTGAATAACTACTTTTTTGTGCTCAATAGCTATACCTCTGTCAGCATTTTGTGTAACAGCTTGTTTGTCTTTGTCCCGATTAAAACGGCAAGTCAGCAAAATACAGAAGGATTTATTTTGCACACTGTTGTAACAAAATTTTGTTTACATTTTTTTTTTAGATTTTAAAACAGTTCTGTTTGTACTATTAGTTTTACAATGATGAACGACCTTGGATTGTATCACTCTTCAATTAAAACTTATGCGACTGTGTAGTTCGATCACAAGATGTAGCGTGAAAGGTTTTAAAATATGAGGAAGAATTTAGTCAAATGTGCCCATGTTTCTGTTAATCACAGAAATAAAAAGTAAATAAAAATTGACTACAAAAAATATTTTTTCTTTTGGTGCCACAAGTGAGACTCGTCAGTGCATGAAGAAGGCCATGCAGGGATCTATACAGAATTCTGTAAAGCCATGTTCTCTGAGCTTAACTAAACTCACTAATGATAAATGTTTTCATCCAGATTGTTATTTGAGATTTGTGTAAATGCCAAAATTCATGGTATGCTTCTGGTATTAATTATATGAGGGTACTACGGACACAGAGGCATGTGTTAGAAGAAACAACATATCAAGATGTTAAATTTGAAACAATTAGTAGTACGTCTATATTCACCTTGTAGATAAAGTATGTGAAACATAGCTGAGTACCACAGTATGTACATTCAGTTTCACACCGCATTTTTTTTTTTCCGCCTGTTTGTACCTGCGCACACTACTATTCAAAAAAACATTTCTTTGGCATTTGAGTGATGTTGGTTATGAATTCGTTATGACTTAATCTTCCAAAACATATAAATAAATTGTTAGCATATTTCTTATTAAATTTGTTCCCATAACACATTTGTGTTGACATGACCCATTTAATTTAACAGACGTTATGGTTCAGTTTTAAAATGTTGTAAAAGTTTGTTACAAACCAAAATAACGAATCTCTTTTTTTTCTGTGTTTTTGTGTAATTAATCACAGCTTATGTTTGTAGCATCAAGAGAAAGTGCTGGCCTGAGCCACTGTGATGTAACTTAATCTTTTGATCCCTTTGATGGCAACTGTACCTGGATTTAAGGGTCAGACGAGAATGCCAGGAAATGTGACAAAAAATCTGAGAATTGGCTTTTAAAAACACAGATATTGCAAATGATGTGCAGTAACGGTCTTTATTAAATTCCTGTCAAATTTGTTGTAATGTTGTTGTAATGGTAACATTTTTTATATCACTCGTTGATAATTGTTGAGCTGACAGCTTTGCTGGAAAATGCACACTTTTTTTTTTTTTTTACAGATTTAACCTGTAAGTGTATGGGCCATTTAAGCATTAACACACATTTTTGCTTAAAGTCTAAATGTCATTTACTGTATCTGTAGCTCAATCTGGATTTTAGACATGTCTTTTAAGAATGTTAAACTTGTAGAAAATGTGGCAGTGAAATGACACTTTGGACACTTCTTAAATTACATGTAACACCATCTCACACATGATTTTCATTTTTAAAGTGTTTAGTGTGTTAGAACATCCTTAAAAGTGAAGCTTGTAAAAAGTACAGCATCTTTGAATTATTTGGTTTTATGTACCAGGACATAATAAAAACACACCTGGTCCTTACAAACTATTAAAATGAGAAAAACGGAACTTGAGATGAAAACCAAATCGTCAATACTTATTTATAAAAAACAGGCCAAAATGCAAAAGCACTGTCTGAAACATTATGTAAACACATTTTACCTCCATGGGATTAAAGAGAAAGTAACAGTCAAGAACTGATAATCAAATGTCCTTAATTATATGATCAGCGCCTTATATTAAATCAAACCTTTTGGCAGTTTGTCTGGAGCTTTCAAGTTTGTAACATGATGCCAATGTGAAAAGACCTTAGCAGGGACCTCAGAGAAGCGATTGCTGCCGTCTATTAATCTGAGAAGGATTATAAGGTCACACCCAAACACTCTAAAGTCCATCATTTTACAGTGAGAGATTATGCACAAGTAAAGTTGTTTTTGGGCAAGGCTGTCCAAGCAACCTCACCCCAGGGTCATTAAAATACCCAACAGCTTCATTTCAGACTTTAGAGACTAATGATGGTACAATAAAAATTAAACACGTTTGGCTTGTTTGGAAGAGCTGCTAGTGAATGCTTTATACAAAGGACGTTATATCTAATTTCAGTTCTATAGAACAGGGAGACTTTTCTAGGATGTTATTCAATACATAAAATGGCTAAATGATTTTTTTACGGGTTTAACTAGGGGCTTTCCCTTGGCAGTGACACCTTTGTGACTCATTACTCATATTCTCCTCAAATATACTCCTACTCAGTCATGTGAATTTCTATGCTTAGTTACAGAATAGCTGGTGATGGGGAATATTGTGTTGCCTTCCTTTGGCTATGCATCAGAAACAAAAGTGTGATCCACGGAACATGTCAATTCATTTCTGTGATGCATTTTTGTCTTGGCATCTGTAATTTGTAGACACCCTATGAAGGAATTTTATGTTTAAAAGAAATTTTTTCTTTTCCGCAAAAATTATATTTACTTGTCTGGTGGGACTTTTTCATGAATGTGGAACAAGTGGACTATAGGTCACTTCCATTTGCACTCGACCAATAACGAAGCAAGCTTTATTAATAGGAAGACCTGGCTTTTAGTCATTGTTTAAATTTGCTCCAAAGTATTCTGGGTCACTGCTTGGTACTGGCAATGAAGGTATTTCCTTCCTTGTGCATAGACCTTTATCGTTGTTTTTGTGCCAAACTATTAAAACAGCTTGATGCTTAGGTTCCAGTGATCAGTCACACTATTCTTCCATACGTGAGATTTTACACAGAACATGTTTACTCTTCTTCTGAGTTTTTTGGCAGTGTCCTTTACTTAAGTATTTTAAGAGTCTATATGATTATAATTATTTGTTATGTGCTAGCAGATTGAAATATTTAACTATTAGCCATGTTAGCGATTATATCTGTCCAAATTCTGGATCCAGTCCATAGGTTCCTGATATTTGTGCTACTGAAAAATATGGGGGCTTGTATTAAAAGCTGAAAATACTATAATGCACATGTGCTTATGAAATGTCATAAAATAAATAACTCCCTGGAGAACGTGATTGATTTGCTTATGTAAGATGATTAAGGATGCATAAAGCGAATAGTTCTGCTGTCAATTATGCATGTGTCCTATAAATGGTTATCAAGACTAAAATGATTTCAGTAGAATAAACAGTTTACTCAGTAGTTTTGGACGTGTAACTATATTCAGATTTGATTATATTCAGTTTTAATTCCAAGCTAAAGTCTATATATGCCATCCTGATAAATTTATCCTGGCAATTTCTGCCATGTCCTCCTTTTAATACTGTTCTAATCCCATGTCAAATGTGGAAGATAAAGTAATAAAATGTAATTATATTCAGTAGAATTGACAATCCAATTATAGAATAGAATCCAATTAATTGTGAGGAAATTGTATTGTGGATAAACAACAAATCCAGATGTAAAATAAGAGAAACCCATGTTACATTTTGGTGTAAGGTAGTGTCTATCCATTTATTCATTCATTCATTCATTATCTTCCGCTTTATCCTCTATTAGGGTCGCGGTGGGCAGATACACCCAGGACTGGGCACTGGGCAGATACACCCAGGACAGGGCGCCAATCTATTGCTGGGCACACACTCACTCACACAAACACACTCTATATGGGGCAATTTGGAGAACTCAATTGACTTGATCCATTTTCCCGGAGAACCCGGAGGAAACCCAAACGGACATGGGGAGAACATGGAAACTCCACTCAGATTGGGATTCGAACCAGGAATCCCTAGCGCTGAGGGGCGAACGTGCTAACCACTAAGCCACCGTGCCGCCCAGTGTCTATCCATTTACAGTTAAAAAAAAAATGTAAGAGATATCACTAAATCCAGTTTATTGTTTCACTGTAAACCATATATTAACATCTAAATCCCATAATTCACAGGTAGAATTTCTTATCATTCATGACGGCTGCATGAGCTTAAATAAGTCGTTTGTGGATAGACTTCAGAGACATGACTCAGCAAGGCAACTTTGCCATTGGCTAAACATAGATGAGGTCAAAGTTGAAACCTTACACAATTTCTTTTTGCCTTGGGGATTTTATTTGCATTGGAATTTTGAAATGCAATGCCTTTTTACCACTCATCTGCATGTTACTTCACTTTTGACCTTTTGATGACAAAAGCCCAGTGTGGTGATTGCTGCAAGTTATGATAAAGGATTTTTTCTCAGTCCTATTTTCCATCCAGTGAGGATTTATGAAATGCAAATAACTGGGTTTTGAGTAATTCTGTCTCCTCTTTTAAAATACTTGTAAGGTATTTATTTGTACAAGTGTTTTCTTAGCAAATTTATTCCAGCTCCAAACATTTTAGTCAATAATCACTATCTCCCTTATTTCACTGAACTTTGCTGATTCACATGTTGGGTTTTTATATATTTATGCCACTTTAATGATTTTAAATGAGTTTTCTGTCTATGTGGTTTCCTATGTTCCCATGGCTTTAAAATATTTGATGTTATATTTAACTAAATTAATTAAGTGATGTTAAGACTGTGTTATTACGTGCCTCTAAAACGATCCTTTTTTGTAAAAGTCAGTATTAGAGTCAAGTCAGTATTGTAGTAGTGCTAATTTGGTCACCACCCTCACTTAACTAAATAGTCAAAGATGGTTGCTTCAAAAACCATAAATGGTAGGTGGAAAAATATGGAATGCACAGATGGGGATGATAAAATACATGGGACGTAGCACATGATCTGGGACATCCCAAAATATGGCATGCTGCCTCAGGGATTGCAGCACGACCTCACATAGAGTTGACAGATGGCAATAGTAATGGATAGAGTACAACTGGGGACCACCTCTGTCATTAAATGTAGTAGAATGCTGTTTTGCATTTGTGCTTAGTTTGCATTTCAGATTTCAAAATACATTCATTTACAATATTTTCTGTATGTAACGAGTGCATCATTCACACTTTAACAGATCTAAGGCATTTAGAAATGTTACTTTGTCCTACGTTCATCTCTTTCTCAAAGTGCCAGCCCTGATTAAATATGTCAGTTGTTTCTGTTTGGAGATTCCAGACGCCTCGTTGTGGGTCCACTGGATTGTCCCAGCAAAGCTCTGCAGGCCTTTTGTTCTAATGTAACAGTTCCCCAGCTAATTTTAGTCATTGCTATAACCAACTGTTACTCCTCGTCACCTGAGCTTAAGTGAATAATCTTGAAGAGGTCTCTGGGTGACCTTATTGCACCAAACTGGTCACTCAGCAGTTAATCTCCAGCAGCTTGTCTGTTAACCAACAGTATCTACCATTGTAAGTTCTTTAATATGTGCTCTCTCTTTGAGGTAATACAATTTAGCAAAACCTGTAATGTAAGTACAGTAAACAGTAAATGAGGGCAGAAGCATAAATCTGTACACAGATTGATTTTTTTAATTAAATAGAGTGGCTGTATGCTGTGCATGATGAGAAATTGGATAAAGCTGACTCTGATTTTGTGTACTCCCCATTGACATTTTTTTGAAAATATGTATTAAAATGGAAATGCATGACGTGATCATTGTTAATGGTATATACAATCTTGGGTTACACTGCTTTGAACTGCTTTTCTATTTTATTTTTGCATAACATTCATAATGCTATTATCACAGAATGCTGTTTATAGAAGGAAAAGCAACCTCAGGCTTTCATGTATTAGGCTTCCAAACACTAAGTGCAGGCTGTTGAAAATATTACTGTTTTTGTGTTTTTTTTGTTTTTTTTGTACTGTAAACAGCTATAGGGGAGTTAATACCACCACACTAAGATAGAAGAAATGTGCAGTATACTGAAATACAGCTATTAAACTACACAAACTGTAGATTTGAAAACCTCTAGTATTAGACCACAAAGCTATTTAGGTACATCTTTAAAGTATTGGAACACCTACATAGTCTACCTACACACCGTATGACATCTTACTCCTAATTCACCTGTTGTGTTTCTGCAATATTTTGGTGTCTATAAAGAATTTTGCGCATTTATCTGAAAGAGTATTTGTCGAATCAGTGTGCGTGTGTGTGTGTGAGGGGGTATTAAAACATGCTAAACTGTTAAGAGAATCTGTTAAACTTTGTTACTGATTTTGACTTCATCTTTGAATGTTTGTATTCAGCTGTATAAGTGTAGCTTTGTCAAGTCACAGCATTTAAATAGATCTCATATCAACTCGAAGTAGCATGACTTGACTTTGACTTGATCAGATAGCCTCTGCTTATTTGACAAAATGTATCCAGCAGGTGTCAGCACTTTCTTAAAAGGACTTAATATTGGTGCTACTGTGTTACATATTTTAATGTCCTTTTTCTTTTCTTTTTTTTAACAGTCCACTGTTTGTCACTTGGAAAATCGGCCGGGACAAGCGGTTGAGGGGTTGTATAGGTACATTTTCTGCCATGAACCTGCACTCAGGACTCAGGGAGTACACCCTTACCAGGTAAGCTTTCATTTGGACAGTATTTGCTTTAATGTGTGGAGACCCAGTCACATGCTGCTTTGGGTATTAAAGCATAATCTTTAGCATACCTGGACTCAGACTTATCTCAGTTAGTGCTCTTGCAGCAGCTTCCAGCTCCTAGTTGTTCCATTAACTTGGATGCTATTTATAATGTATATAGTGGAACATTTTAACCTTCAAATCACTTAAGACAGCTTATGAATAGAGCTTAATATTCAAGCAGAATATTACTTGTTTTTCTTTGTATGTGGTTAAAAGGTACCTGGCACCAGTACACAAGTGATGGTTTTATTGTTATTTTTCCATTATTAGTTAGATATCTACAACTAGAAAGTCAGATTTTAGAAATTATTGTACTGATTTATTGTTTGACTGTGTCCAACTTTATACTCTTTGAATACAGCTCCTCTAAACCAGGGTTCTGCTCCATACTTCTCAACACACTTGGCTACCCAGATGTACTTATGACATTCTGCACCTAATAAATCAAAAGCCGCCTCTGATTCAATCAATCCGACTCACTTTTTGTAATGTGGTAATGTTTCATCATGTCTCTCTGGCCTTTCAGATTCTTAGTAACTGTATAGGACACAGATGATTCTACTTTTACCCTCCCCACCCCATCCCATTTAATTGTGACTATAAAATGTCCTTTAAAACAACAGATCATATCTTAGAAAATATATTTTATGTTAAATAAACGGGTCACAACCGAATTTCTTTGTGAACACATTGTATATTTACACAGAATGATAGTTAATTTGTGATGTATGGGAAAAAGGGGCAGCTAGTTTCACAGTAGCATAAAATAAAACATTCCAAGTACCTCTGGTACCTCTAAAGCATCCGTGTACTCTGTCACTGTCCACCACTGAAGGTGAAATACAACAGACCCTGCAACCACTGCACATACTCATAATAAGAGAAAGTAAGTAAGAAAGGCGATGAGCTGTGTAGCAGCGTGACAGCTTCGTTCTCCATGCTGTTTGCTTCTATTCCCTTAGTGAATTGATCTGTCAGTTCATTCAGTGCACAGCAGCAAACATCAAGTTGCTGCTTGAAAGGTGCCTCTGCAAACATCATGAATTTCTTCTAGTCTATCCATCCAGTTTCTGATATTTTTTACACCCCTCCACGTGCGTGCTGCTACTGCCAGTGCACTCTGGGCAAAAACTGTGCATTTGGCCATCACTAAAGGAAATGGCTCAAACTCTCTTGCGAGCTGAACAGAGCCAGGTGGACAGGAAAAAATACTGTTCCTGGTGGGGGAGGGAGAGCTCCTGCTCTCACTCAGACATCTGGGACACTCGTTTCTATTGGCTGTAAGTTTAAGCTCTTTTAAGCTGCCTATTGGCTGTGGCTGTTGCTAGGATGATAACACCATAGGGGCCTATACAGTTGGTTACATGGCAAACACTTAAACTGCTTATACAGCAGTTTACCGTGTTTTTCCAGAAACTTTGAGTTTAGACATGTTTCCTTGGGTATGCTAATTGTGTTTGCCCATCGTAACATATTGGTTAATTTAAAGTACTTCTTAAAATGTTGTATATAGCAGTACATTGCTTTATGTTGTGTGCATAATCTTAGGAAAATATAGTTTTCTAGTTGTTTGGTTCGGTTATAGCTAGCATCCAAAAAATTTTAAAAGGCACATTCAGAGGTCAGGATGATGGCCAGCTATTAAAGGTTTTGTCCAAGATCCAGTGTTGTAAAAAGTATGCATGGTCTCACTGTGGTGCTCACTATAACCGACACTTCAGCTGGGAACTATTTAACAACATATGCAAAATATATCAATAATGCACAGTGTAATTAAGTGAATTACACTGTTGTTGGCACTTGTTGTTCATTGTATAAAGAGCTCCATATTTAACAACCATGTCTCCATGTGTGCTTAACAAGCATCTCATTATGTGTCTTTGAATTCATGCACGTGTGTGTGTGTTTTTAGAGGTAACACTAAAGTGTTTGTAGTGTTTAATTTGAATTGATGGAAAAGTACATTACTTAAACACTCTTCTTAACTTAATGTCACAATTAAGACTCATGAACTTACACGCCTCTTTGTATTACTGCTGGTATTACTGCTTGTATTACTGGTGTGACAGCTGTTTCCATTGCTGGGCAACATTATTGCAATGTACCTGCATGTAGTTAAAAACTTTTTTTTTGTTTTTTAATGACCAAAGATTTTACACCTTAATAAAAGAACTGCAACAATTTCTTTGCAAAGTTACTTTATTAAACTACTATATCTTATTATGTCGCGGTTCAGTTCTTATATAAGACAAAATGTGGGTCAGTTCTTAAAAAAGCACTTCACCGAATCAGAACTTCATCCCACAACTGAAGTGCGAGACCCTTATTCTAGGCTCTTTCATTGTTTCACAGTGGGTTTAAAATGATTGGGGTGCACAACATATTCTTGCTTTAAGGGTGGTTAAATATATTTTTATAATACTCTTTGAAATTGAGGGCTTCGCCACAGAACGTTACTACTCCTACATCCTTACCAGTTCCTTATCCACAATTCTGGTGTAGCACACATTCAATTGTATACATTATGCATAAAAGACACCCTGCCAAAGAGTTATACCACTCAGTCAGCAAAGACATTTGGTGGCCCGTTATTTTGTGCATTTGTGAATCTAATGTAGATCCACCTTTATTTTCAGTCTTTCATTTTATGTGAAATTCGTAATATTTGTAGGAGGTCATGCACAAAATTTCAATATATTTGCAATATACAGGTATATTATAAATGTGTGTGTGAAAAAAGATTGTCACAAGTGTTGCAAATGTTGATGAACAGACATTGCTGATCAGCAAAAGCATGGGTTAATGAGTTCATACTTGGAAGCCTGTTCTGTCATAAACATCTATTCTCAAGTTTTGGCTCTGTGCGTGTGTTCACATCACCGCCAGTGTTTTATGGAAAGTGGTGGAGTGGGCAGTTTGCATGCCAATAGGGACTCTGTCAGGCCTTAATAAGCTTAATTGCCTCTGAGAGAGGAAAATCTGAAGGGGTGTTATAAAATGTGGAAAATGGTAATGATGTAAAGGTGATGTTACCAACTGGATGTAATCAATATTTAAAATAATAGTTTTTTTTAGCACTGTATAATTTCTGAAGGCCCACTGTGAACAATCTGTTCGAAAAATAAGAATGAAAGGAATTAACGAAGTACATAACATGTCTAGATAGATTTTTAACTGCCCCTCTACAGTTTCTCCAGCATTTTACTCCCTTTAGAGAATCTGTTTGTTGATGGCACATATATTTTTGCACTTCTCATAGACTCTTGAATACTTAATACTTGAATACTAAATGAAGGAGTTAGTTCTCTGGTTATAACCCACAAAGTTTCTACCATAAATAGGGTTCTATACTTTTTAATTATTTAATGAGGTTTTTATAATCTTTCAAACTCCTACAAACCATTGGCAAAGGTTTATTGTTTTTTATAAAGACTGAAATCTTTGTTAAACTACGCTGGAAACTAGCTATAGGCTTTCAGTGTTCTCTTGGTGGCATTGTACCATTTTGTAATTTTGCAGACTGCTGTTAGTGAGCACAAAAGCTGATGAATCAGTACAGCACTCACACTGGGTCTGTAGTAGATTATATTTTATTTATGCTTGCAGAGGTCTGCTCTGCTAAAATTGAGTTTATTTTCAGTGGATGAATTTCTTGTACCGCTCTGTCATTATGACATTTCAGACAAGCATTACAAACTCAATTCAAAACAGAATATTTCTTATATACAGATATTTAGCTTGCTTTTAAATATTTTTTACATTGTATTTAGTATCTTTTGAATGTTTGTGTTGCTACTGAATTTGGTACCCAGATGGCACCAACCAAACTCTCACAGTTGAGCTGCAACTGATAAGCAAGATTTAATAGACTACACTTTTCATTTCTTTGCAATCCAGTTGATTTAATTTCCTGGTCCTTTTGACCTACTGCATTATACTGATATACAAGACATTTGTATACAAACTTTATGCACTTTTAACTCCAAGCAAAATATGTGCATGAAGAACATTGTTGCCATTATTATTTTAATAAAGGTTGCTTCTTCCAATCCTGATGGACCCATGTTTCAGTTATGCATGAAATTAAACTTCAAAATGGTCATTTACTCATAATGAGCCTGAATGCAATACAAAAGCATTTTCAAAATGAGTTATTGTTGCTCTGGTTTACTAGCATAATTTCATATATTTGACTGCACAGTTAAATTGAGACTCTCGTGGCTTTATATTAGGCGTCTTATATTATTGAAGCTTTTTTAAGCTCTGCTGATTTTAAAAAAAAAAAAAATTATCTGCCATGAACACCAGTCATGACACCTGACTAGAATATGTTGAACTGTGAATGTAGTTGGAGGGTTTAATTTTTCCAAGACTAATCAGCCAATAAAAATAACTTTGATAACAATTTCTTCAACTGATCAATTATTAGGTACTAGCAAGGTTCTAGCAAATGCATTTCATTACATAAAACCAAATTTGCCATGTGTTATTAAAACTCACTGAAGATGGTCATGGTATATTTCTTTGAAATATAATAGCCTTCGGCTGGGTTGCTTAAAATGTTTAAAGCTTACATTTATTGCCTTTAGTGTCTGTCAAGTGAATAATTACCTGATATTTATTTCTTATCGTTTGCCCGTTGGCATAATAAGGATTTATCAGACACGTTGATCCACAAGCAGGCTTACAGATCAGAAATATGCACAGCTTCAACCAACAGGAAAGCTTGTTAGCGCCCTGGCACACCATTTTCACAGCTTCACACATTTTTATGTGATTAACAGATTTAACTCAAAATATTAGAATGCTGTCAGCTTAAGACTTGACATCTGACTTTAAAGAAGTGGTATTTTTCCTCATTGGCAAATGTAAGTATAGGAAATACTATCCTCAGAGTATTTCATGGTTTCTGTTTTTTTACCTGCTGTTTATGTTTTTAAAGTACATTTTGCTGTTGTCATAGGAGACACTTCACTGGCTGAATGTACAAAATACACCAATATGTCAGCCATGCTGTGGATCTGTTTACTGATAAAAGTTTAAAAAGTAGTTACATCAGCAATCTGAAAAAAACAGTTTTATTTTTGTCAAAAATCCTGTCACTGTTCTAATGTGTTATATGTCTTATGTTGCTAATATATCCTCTTTCCTATGTCCTTTCCAGTGCCCTTAAAGACAGCCGCTTTCCCCCAATGACTAGGGATGAGCTGCCGCGCCTCTTCTGCTCAGTGTCTCTGCTCACCAACTTTGAGGATGTTGGTGATTATCTAGACTGGGAGGTAAGAGCCCCGTGTGCTTCATTATTTTTTGCTCACTCTGCAGTTCAGTCTATGAAAAAGATTTGAGTTTGAGAATGTATCAAAAGATCAAATACACAAATAAACCCTGTACTGTCGTTGTACGAGAGACTGGGTAGCATTAAACCCAATTACATTTTTAAAATCTTTTTTTGTTTTGAGCTTTAAATGGATTAAATTCTTAATAAAAAAATTGTTAATCATTAACAACTGTATAAATTATGTTACAGTAATAGAGGAAATGCCACACATTATAAACTGCCTCTTTATAGAACATTATTTTCGTACATTTTGAACAAGTTTTGTTAAAAAAAAAAAAAAAAAAAAACAAGTTACTGTCTGGTGGTTTACACCTCATTCCCTAATCAGATTAAGCTGACATTTTAAGGTGAATATTGCTGATGCTGCAGATCATAACACATTTGCTTGCCCACTCACTCACTCAGTCACTTATTCACTTACTCACTCCGTTAGTTAAAATATCCTAAAACAAAAAAGTTGTCAGATGGCAAAGAGCTTCCTTTATATGCAAGTAAAAGTATGTCTCCAAAGGCTAAGCCTGGTATTACACCATCACTGAAGATAATTTACACACACGCACACAGCCAGCTTATACCCAAACACTGAGACGTCACTGGCTGCCCTGCATGACCCACAGCAGCGAAGACAGAAAAGGCACCCCTGGGTGAAAAGTGATGAGCTTTGTGCAAGCGGCCCAGTAGCCCGCTATGAAAGGAACAATTCCGAGCCCTGTCTGACTCATTGTTACCCTGAACTCACCACCGAGCTTGTATCCGGTCTATCTATTCTTTCACCCCTTTCCTTATGCAGTTCTGCCTGTAATCCTCTCTCTAACTGACGTCACTAATGCCCTCCAGTCAGACATGCTGACATAAAGTCATGCTGACATATCACAAGAAACAAGACCATTTCCAGTTTTCATTTTTTTTACAATGATTTGAATGTACAGTCTTAACAAAAGAGGTTACGAAACATAATGATCTATATGTCAGAACGTAATGTTCAGGATGGAATAGACTCTTCTTTGAGTCATTTGTCATTTTCTTATTTTTTAAGCCCGCCCCCTATTTTTTTGCTAGCATGGAATTGATAAACAGGGTGATTACTATTCATTTTCAAGTAAAACTGCAGTAGCAGGAACACATTGTCAACTGCTAATTTGCTGATGTCATTTATTTAGAGAAGCTCATTCATTATTTGTGCTCCTCATAATAAATTTTGCATGACTTCTCTGAGACCAAGTGCCATGATGTATTGGGCTGAGCACTTACCTGTGTTTGTACAAGTTTGGACATGTTTTCTTGGCATTTCCTCATTATATCTTGTGTTAAATAAATCTTATTTTTGTATTATGTGAATGTTAGCCACTAGAATATCAGGTTCAGAACACAGCTATAAATTTGCATAATTTTTGACCGCCTCTTTTGCAAGTGGTTTAATGTCTATTGATTTATATACAAAGTTTTTACTCTAACTCATACTCTTTAAATGTTAATTGGTATTCCTCAAATCTATCAGTCCAAAAGGATTATTTCAAAGCTGTTTACTGATATGCTGTGTCTGAATTAATCATGCTAGTTCATGATGATAAACCATTTTTCACCATAAACTGACAGCAGAGACAAATCCTATTACATACCTTTCCAGGCCACATTATTTGCTAAACACTTGTTTTCATTTTCCATTCAAATTATGCTTGTATGTAACAAAAAAACAATGAATTATTTTTCTCTGACTAAGTAAATGTATGTATTTGTGCTCTGTTAGACTTTTTACTATACCATGCTTACTTCATGTGCCCTTATAAATCTAAAATAGCAATGAAACATGTACAGCACTGAGATGCAGCAGTGCAATAAACTCTGCTCGTTCTGCTGGAAAGATCAACCTGGCCAGTGAATCATCTTTAAAACATAAGTGTCTCTCTTGCTTTGTTTGGAGACACACGCACAAGGGTCAGTTTAAAAAACATTATACTTTGTTAAATATGTTACAGATATACTTTTAGGCTTACAGTAATTCTTGCATTTCACCTTCTGAATATATACATAAATTGTAAATAAATTTTTAATAAAATCTATTCTTTTCTTTAAGGTGGGGGTTCACGGCATTAGGATAGAATTTTTCAATGAAAAAGGATCAAAGCGCACCGCCACCTACCTGCCAGAGGTTGCAAAGGAGCAAGGTAAGTAGTTAAGATTGTATAAAAAAGGAAAAAGGCAAGAAATTAGAGACCACTAAATGTAAGAGCCATGATATTTTTTATTATCCCGGTATTCTTTATTTTAACATGTTTTATTGCACTGAATAGAATACACAACACTAAAACAGGAAAGGTTAGTAAGGGCATCCCTTTGTAACGATTTTCAAAAGGCTGTGGACCTTGTGTTTTGCTTTGTTAGTCAGAATTTAGAATCCAACGAAGCTGTTTATTTTTCATGTCTTGTCACTGTGGACCGTAGAACATTATTGTGGGGTATAAATGTCCCGGGTGTTTTTATACTTATAGGAGTTTTTATGCCTTATAGGATGGGACCACATTCAGACCATAGATTCCTTACTTCGAAAGGGAGGTTACAAAGCCCCCATCACAAATGACTTCAGGAAGACCATTAAACTGACCAGGTAAAATGTTTAGAATTGTTGAGTTTTTTTTGTAAATACAAAAAAATCACAGATCATTTTACTCATTAAAAAAATCTATAAACATGTTCCTTTTTTGAGGTCTGAAACATGAGTTTCATGAGAGAAAAGATAATATCAGAAATTCCATAGTTGTTGTATGGAACAAGCTATAATACACAGTACTCATTATGCCAAAGTCCACCTCTGTGCTTGTTTTGTTGACTTTGGTTAAAATAACTTTGATCTGTAGACCAGATCAACAATTTAATTATTTCCTCTTCAGGTACCGTAGCGAGAAGATGACTATGAGCTACGCGGAGTACATCGCCCATCGCCAGCACCACCACTACCAGAACGGCATTGGGCACCCTCTTCCCCCCTACAACCATTATTCCTGACAGCGAGCCGCATGACCAGTCACTGGATCTCTCTGCGGACTTCTTCCCAGGAGAGCCTGCCCCCTCATGGTCTAGCTATCTCTACTACTGTACCATTTTATGATGATAGTTTCCGTTGCCATGCTCATACTCTCTCTGAGATGTTTGCATGGCAGCGGGTGGCAAAGAACCTTCATGATTTTGACATGGAAAAATAAACTCATTTGCTCCTTTTTATTATTTCTATTAATTTAGATTTTGCAGCATATATATTGGCCTGTAACCAATTTTTCCTATTTTTAAAGCAAATACCGCTTTTGTTTTTTTATTTTGCTAAATTATTTCCCCCCCAAAATTTCCTAATCAGGTTTTTTGAGTCTGTGGATGGAAATGGTTTATAATAGAGGGGCTAGTTTTGCAGTTAGTATTTTTCCTTTATCTCAGCTTTATTTTCAGTGAACACTACCCAACTTTATACCCAGTCTACAACCCAGCAAACGCTTAGTTGATCTGTTACGTCATTGTGAACCTTAAAGCCTGTGTAGGAACTTAAATACAAAACTGATGGAACTGTCCTCTTGGGTTTTAATACCATTACTAATAATAAGCATCATTATCATCATTTGAAGGTTTAATAAAAGTTAGGCATTTAAATTTTTGACATGTTTCCTTTAGTCTTCTTTAGACTCCATGCTGATCCTGAAGTGCTGGTATTCTGTAGCTGGGTTCAGGTTGTGTAGTGGTTACCTGATCGTTATGTTGCATTGGTTGCTTTTATAATTTCCTTATTAGTTTATTTTATTATGGGTATAAATTGTGGAAGCAGAGGCAGAGCCTGAGAAGTTTTCTATATGATCTCTGAATTGTTTTGAGTTGTGTTGTTTGTAATTGTGAGGTTAATTGTTGGTTTTATGGTTGTTTGGCATTGAGGCAGTTTGTTAAAGTGTACTGATTTCCGTTTCCCTCGTTTCCTGTGTATGTTAATGTGTGCTGGTTGAGACTAACTCATCAAAAGAAACCGCTAGTTTAAATTAGTCATCGAAAATACCAAAATCTTGTCATCAATGACGGAGTGCGCCACTCTGCATTGATTGTGTCTTGAATTGGATCATCTGGGCTCAGATGAACCAGGTTTGTATTTTGTAAGGGGGAAAATCCAACCACAATTCCTTTCGTTTCATCATTACAGTATTTTTATAAGCAGTTTCGTTTAGTGCAGGTAGAGGGTGCTCAAGCTGCAGACCTTTAAGATCTGAGAAACCAGACTGGGCCTTTTGTTCAGTTAAGGACTGTTGTGAAATTAGAAAAAACTGGCATACAACCGGAGGCAGGACACATTGCATAGTTGCTGTGTATCTCCTGTGAGTTTTTTTTTTTTGGTGTGTTCCCTGAAGGGGGGATTTTTTTGCGAGTGACTTAGTTTAAGTGACAGGGACAAGCTAAATAAAAGCCATACATTTTTAAGGCACATTTTTTTTTTCAGTGTGATTTCTCTGTCAATTTTGATTTTGAAATCTATAACCCTTAATGCAGTGGCTGAGGCTTTAAACCAGGAAAATTTGTATTTTTTTATGGTCTCACCCTGTGGAGGCATCAGCCGAGGCAAAATGCTGATCAGGTTGTACTGCGGTACCCCTGTTCTTTCTGTCAGTGTGTTTTTTAAAATCAAACCTCTGCAGGGTTCATTTTCTTTATTAAGGCGATACCACACATTCGATGTCCACACCAACCACCACCACACCTCATGATGCTTGGCACAAGCAAATGTTTACATCCATGCACAAACGCCACAAACTCGAGTCAGTTGCCATAATCAGTATGATTGAGTCTTCGCGTTAAGCACATGCAGCTGTTTTTGTGGCTCCGCTCATCATGAATGTGTGGTGTTGTGAATGGTTTCCTGGAACTGCATGTAAATGCTGGAAATGTTTGTTTTTTGGTGATTTTACTAACGTTTTATTCAACTTCATTTTTGGGGTGGGAGGTGCGTGCAGTAGTGACTGGAGGTTCTTTAATACAATTATGGGCATGGCCTCGGAACCATTTTCACAAGTTCTATGTAAACAAAGCCTCATTTTTAGAACAGTAGTCAGTGCAAGAGTAGGAATTCTGGAGGATATTTTTAAACCTGTATTGGCTGAGGCACATTTACTATATGAGGACTCTCTTATTGCTTCTATATGCAAAAAAAAGGGCTTTCACTGTTCCATCCACAGTCAACTCCAGTTCCTTAAAAGGTCAAAAAGACCCTCGATCAGTTGTGTTACCTTAAAATGGATCAGTAAAATGTTGCCCTGAGGGTTCAAACCCAGTTGTGTCCATTCATTTGAAGTCCCCTCCCTATTTTACTTTTTTTTTTTTGGTGAAAGTGATTGTCCTGATTGTCCAGAACTTTCAAGGATACATACTTTCTTTTTTGGGCTGTGAAGCACCTCACCGGGCTTTGGACGTTTTGAAGTTAACGCCACTCTCCGTTTGATCAGTGGTCAGATCACCATTTTCTGGTCCATACTCAAGAACAGCACAAACTGAGTTTTTCTTTTCTGCTGCAAAACCAAGTACACAAAGTCTTTTTGCAAACATGAATGGAGTTATGCACCTCTGCAATACATATGTTGCATTTATGTAAAGATTTACAGCTTGATGTAAATGTAAGAAGGACCTCCTGTTTAACAGTGATATGTTTGTTTTATGTGCTAAAGACTATAAACAAGAGGGGGGGAATTGACTATATAAAATGGTGCTACTGGACCTCATTTTTGGGGGTGGTCACAGTTAACTGTGACTGGTCATGCGGACTCATCGGTCATATCACAGACTTATTCTTATCCTCGATATATGCAGATCTGTTTTACAGGTGTTTTTGTTGTTCCTACCAGTGTAACAAATTGAACTTTCCTGCAGGTTTGAAAGGACAAGGAGACATCAGTCTAAACCCTTCCTTCCCTCATGGCCTAGGGGAAAACGGGCGCATACCCTTTCCATCCCATCTGTTGTACAGTAGGTAGCTAGAGATTTTGCATTACACACTAATTTGATAACTGGCTAGGGCTGACCCACAAGGTCCTTTACCATCTTTTCTGGAAAGTGGGTGTTTAGGGTTGCGAGTGCCGACTGTCCCAGTAACTTTGCAACCGTTAGTAACAATTAAAATTGCCCCTGGCCCATATGTGCATATGACCTTTACAGTAAATAAAATCCTGATAATTGGGGATCAGAGTTGGAGGAGCAGTACTGTACAGTGTGCTAATGAAGTTAAATAGGTCAGAAGAGCTTGATTTCATTTGTAATGGGCAATGTATTATGCTGCTGTCAGACCCAGCCAAACCTACTCTACTCTAAGTTACTAGATTGTTATGAATTCCTGCTCCAGTTTTAAAATCTGTGAATACTTGAAGGCTGGACTGAACATCGCAAAATTAGTCCATGTGAAATGCACTCTGGGGATTTGACAATCCCCGGCTCTTCTAATGGTTGCCGGGCCAAAACCATTGAAATCATACGATGATGCAAGGTGATTGTCCTACTGACGCATCCTATAGACAAAGATGGAAAGGAAGTATCCTCGTTCAGCTGTACAATGCCAACCCCTCCAATGAAAAAACTCTTGATCCCAGAGTGGCGTTGGGATTTAATATGATCCATTTTTGGCTTTCCATTCAAAAATTTAGTTCCCAATTCCTGTTCATCCCATACTCACTCAGAGTATGTTGTCTCTCTCACCTCTGTGTGTTCGATCGAACCAAAGATGCCTCCAGCCATGTCCAAGTGCTGCTCTCAAGA
This sequence comes from Corydoras sp. C115, assembly GCA_019802505.1. Lineage (NCBI taxonomy): Eukaryota > Metazoa > Chordata > Actinopteri > Siluriformes > Callichthyidae > Corydoras > Corydoras sp. C115. The sequence continues at coordinate 3,483,610 of JAFMOC010000045.1, forward strand.
CCTGCCTTCCTGTCCTTCCAAAAACAACCCTGCAAGAAAAAAACATGTCTTTTCTTCTGTGTTTGTCATTTTTTATATGCATATTTTTTGTACAATTTCTAACTTTTAAGTTTTTAGCAACCTGAGTTCAATGATGTTTCATCGTAGCCGTCTTTGACGCCTCAATTGGTGTCACTGACTAATACTAGGTTGCATTTTTTTTTTGTTTTGTTTTCATTGATGTTATGGTATATTTTTTTAAAGGACAAAAACCCCATAGCGTGCCTCTTAGATTCATGGGTTTCTTAATGTGTTTTTTCCTAAGACCAGCAGTTATACTTTCTATAAAAATGTGTTGATCCTTATTTTTAAATGCCATTTACAAAAGCCTCTTTTCTTTACGACAGACCCAGTAGCAGCACTGGTACACAATCGCACTGATAGATAAAGAAAAAAAAAATCATAAACGATAATAATGTATGACATACAAACTACAATAAACTTGTTTGAGAACATTTTGTAAGAAACAACATTGAAAAATACAAAAAAGTAAGACAACTGTTTTTTGTACATCAAAAGTTGATTCTTTGAAAATATTTTGGATCTAGTTTCTAAATTATTTTAGTGGTTTTCTATGTTCTGAACTTTGAGCTGCGTTTCGAACGTGTGACACACTGACTGACTATTTGTGCAGCATTGGTACAGCGGTCTCCGGGGTTGCCTGGCGTAGCCCCTCATACCCATACCATTTTCTTTGGATTGATTATATTTTTATTGAGTTTGGATTCTCTCTATACTTAAGTAACTTGAAGTTGTTGAAATATTGACTTGGAAAATAAAGAACCTCCCTTGTAGAACTAGACTCCCTTTCCCCCCACTTCCCTTTGAAATTTGGTATTTGTGTGATGAGACTTGAAATGGGCATTTATTGAAAATATGATACTATACCTTAAAAAAAAATAAAAGCAAAGGAAAAAAATTAAGAAAAAACACAAAAATCAACAAAAATGTGAGTTGGGGCGAATATCATATGTTGATGGATTACCAAGTGGGTATGTGAGCAATGGCTGTGGCGATGATGTAGTTTTAAACATTGTTATTACCTTTCAAATCATTTATCCAATAAAAATATTCTGAAAGAACCCATTTTGAGCCATCTAAAGATTTATTTCTGCATTCAGGATTTAAGTTCTTGCTTTAGACATGATGTATAATTTATACAAAGGAAATAAAATGCTTATTTATTCACAATGTTAGTTCAGTGTTTCAAACTTTTCACTACACACCTTTTAAGAGTCTTTCAACAATGTTTTCCACAAACTATTTCATATTATTAAGGCAGGTTTTATAGTAGTTAATATATAATAGTATATTGTTAAATTGTAAAAATTGTAACATGGAACGTCTTTAATCTCACAATATATTTTTCTTTAATTTAACATACATTTCTGAAGAACTCTGAGAGACCAAACACCAGAATGTTGAACTCCTGTGTTATTTGAATCTGACTGGAGAAGTACCAAGCATAAAAGGGTTGCCAGATCTTATTGTTGCATCTCTGTGGTCAAAAAAGGAAAGTATCAACAGCAGTGTGGCGGGTTTCTTTTAGTATTGCTTTTACAAAACAATGAGTGTGGGAGGAAAACAGAACTTCAGACAGGATGCCAATCCATCGCTGGGTGATCTGGATACTCACATTTTATAAAGGCAATTTGGAGCAGTAAAGTCACCTTGAGTCCATGTTTTATACTGTAGGAGGAAACCATAGAACCCAGAAAGGATAATGATCACATAAATCACCGTTTTATATATATTACATTCCTATTGGGAACATTACTTTGACGTTCCTATAAGCGGTAGACAAAGCTTCCTGACCAACAGTAGCGGAGGATTCACACCAAATATTCTAGACACAGGATTCAAAAACCTTCCTATGTATAGATTTCAAAACACAAAACGTTCACAATAAATATATACACTTTACCTTCATACTGTATATATAAATAGATTCATTTATAAATTTAGTTCTCAAATGGACAATTTTTTTATCTTGAGTGTAAAGATTAGCAGCTCCACAAGTCTGCACAAGAGTAAACATCTTGAAACAAAAAGGTTTACTATGAAGCACTTAATATTCATTCATTCATTCATTATCTCCCGCTTTATCCTCTATTAGGGTCGCGGTGGGGTTCCCCATGCCCATCCAGGGGAGAACGTCTCGGGCGCTGGGCAGATAGACCCAGGACAGGCCGCCAATCCATCGCTGGGTACACACTCACACACTCAAACACACTCTATATGGGGCAATTTAGAGAACTCAATTAACTTAATCCATGTTTTTGGACTGTGGGAGGAAACCGGAGAACCCGGAGGAAACCCACGCAGACACGGGGAGAACATGGAAACTCCACCCAGATGGGGATTCGAACCGGGAATCCCTAGCGCTGAGAGGCGAACGTGCTAACCACTAAGCCGCCGCACTTAATATTGTGAAATAAAAATGACTCCTTGAAAATGAACACCCGCGAGCGAGGCTGACGCGACATTAATGAAGCCATGATAGAACTGTTGGCAGATGAATTTTATTAAACACAGTACAGTACATACTTCAACAAAATTATGTACAAAAACGCTACAAAACTCCCTTTCAGTCAGTCATTCCAATATCCAGACAGTCAATCGAAGGAAAATGCCATCTGGATTCTAACAGGACCCTGTTAAGAAATAGCAGCTGGAGTAAGAAAGAGCAATCAGCACTGTTTTATGGAGTGTTGTCTGTGTGTGTGATGAGTACACGTAAAACTGTTCTTAAATCTCAAGCGATTACAGCAAACCTGCAAAACCTCCACAACTAACTGTAACCTGTACTAAACCATGCACATTCAGCTCGTGGGGTTTCTGAAAACAAAACATCAGATACAAAAATTAGTTCATTACAGTTTGGCTGAAAACAATGAACTATAACTATGGTAATCAGTTCTTGCAGAAAAGTGGCGTGTTGCTCTAATAAACCTCTAAACTCCAAATACTTTCACCTTAGAACTCAATTATAATGAAATGGTAAATATGATCCCCTTTAAATAAAGTACAAAACAATCAGTATATTATTATAAGAGGAAACATGATGCATGATTTCTAAAGAGTTTAACCCGACATGAATATTTTGAAAAGCTATTTACAAATATTTCTCTGGGATTAAGGCAGAAGTGCCAGAGTCAGAACAGTGTCTATTTATAAAAATGGGAAAGAGAAGCAGTCTCTTAAAAAAACAAAACTAAAAACAACACACAAACACAACAACAACAAAAAAAAACAACTTAAAAAAATAACAACAAAAATTTATAAACAATTGAATTATTTTAAAGGCAAAACATGGATCAGTTTTGAGAATTTAAAAAATGTAACAGTTCTGTACATGGTGTCCAGATATGGACATCACATTTCCTTCAGTATGCATGTTGCTCAGGTAATAATGGCGAAATGGAAGCCCCCATATAGGATATGAAAGTGAACATTAATAAGAAAACGTAACAATTGGTTTGTAAAATGGCCCCTTAAAGATTATAAATGATTTCTAAAAGACTATTAGATGTCAGATGTAATAAAAACAGAGACGTATAGCTCACAAAAACAAATCTTACATTCTCTTAACATCAACAAAGAGGTGTCACATTGTGTTTCATTAAAACAAACCGGTGCTCAATTCTTTAAATACTGGCACCCCTGCAAACAAAATCAAAATCATAAACGCAACACGACATCCATTTATATGTAGCCATTTGTGCAGAATGACATTTCTCCTATAGTGCTGTGACACTGGGGAACCCCTTTGATGCCACATGTTCTGTGAGGATTAAGTCGGGGGGAGGTGGGGGCTGTAATGTTCTGTAAGGGTTAAGTCCAGGAGTTTTGTAATGCAATGACCACCAAACTACTGTACACTGCATTCTGAATCTCAGTCCTCATAATAGATCTAGCACATGGCTCAGTTTAGAGCACCATGCTAAGGTGTCAGGCTTTGATTTTTACTTTTTGCCAATAACTGATGGAGTTAATAATACCAAGTATGCAAACAAACTACACAGGGAACTCGGAAAGGACTGTACTGCACCAAACTATTCAAAAGATCCTCCACCATGATCCACAGCAGAGATGAGGTATTGACTGTGTAAATCTATATGTAACTATTTTGGTCTCATATTGGAAACTGTAGATGCTGGAGTTTGCTGTTCCTCGATAACGGGCTCTGCGCAGTAACCCTCCATAACAAGTTCTGGTTTTGAACGTGGTGTAGTGGTTGATCGTTTCAAAAGGTTTTTCCAATTTGTTTTTTTTCTTTGCTCCTTAGAAGTCATTTCTTGAAGCATTTTCTCATGTGTGAGATCAATACATTCAGACAAAACCATGGGTCCTGGCAGATTATTAGAATGTCATGTTATGTCATGTGTCCTTTTTCTCAGCTCTGTCTCATAGTGACAGTTGAGCAAGAGGCCTTTCATTTCATCCATATTCAAAGAGGCTTTAAAAATGGATGTCATGGCTGAACATGAAATTTATAAACACATTCTGCATGGTACTGCACTTCTGATAGTCTGTAAGCATACCAAAACCTGGTTGCACACACATTTAAAAAATAAAGTTGTTTTATATATATTTTATACAGTATATAAAGGTATTTTTCCACTAATACTTTAGTTGAAGATAAAAAATATTAACAGCCTGTTTTAGTCATGATTTTCAGGTGGGCTAATAGTGGAGGGGACTAATTATACATATATGGACCAAAATTACAGATGTTCAAAGCAGGAGATTTTAAAAGCACCACATACAGCGATACACATACAATATCTTTTCATGGATGCATGTCTACATGTCAATCACATCAATGCACGAAATTGAAATTCTTGGCAATGTTAACGCTAAAGAGCTGTTGAGTAAAAATTACTAAAGTAGAAAGTGGATGCTGTGGGGAAGATCGGCTTTACAATAACTACACGGATAAATTCACATACCAGCTCAAGATAACGTGAACCGAAAAGGCATCTTGAGATTAAAATAAGCAGAATCATGGTTCTAAAATAAAAAAAGAAATAAAAAAAGCAAGGCAAATTACTGCTTACTGACCCCTCAGTGAAGTCCTCACACTGAGCCATACTGAGATCCTGCTTCAGAGACGGTACAACTCTAAACATTTCGTCAGCAGTTAAAAACTAAAAAACACAAATACGACACAAATGCTGAGTTTACGTTTCAGCAGAAGGCTTTAACTTGGCATGTGCATCAGTCGATTTTCTTAGAGCGCAGACGAGCTGAGTGAAACAGGTGACGCAGGGCAGGTATGGCCTGCTGGGATAGGACAGTGAGAGCTTTGCCATGCACCAGTGTCAGCGCCGTCTGGTGAGCAGCAGCCCACACACGGTACCATGGCCCATAGAACGGATCGGAAACCGCAGGACACAGCATGTTGTTTAGGTTCACCTCTGTCACCTAGAACAGCGAGAATATGAGAATGCATCAGTCTGAGCAAAACTTAAGTCTTGACTCCATCAGCCTTCACATCTACAAGCTTAAAGTTTAAGCCTAAACACTTCTACTGGCAAGTTGAAGGTCTCTGCTAATTGTATTACAGACACAATGAACTCCACCTTCAGCATTCAAACAAAGGTAGTCATATACGTTGCTGACCTTTAGGTGGTGCTAGAGTATCAATTTACTAATGTCATGAACAGCAATGTGATAATTCAGAAAACCAGTGTTATAATACATTATTAATGCAATTTTAAAGTAAATGAAAAATGTCATAATCAATATTATCAAAGGCAGCAGACATTTATCTGATACTATAACCCTGTTAAAAACACACTCCTTAAATTTAACTCTTTTTTACATAGGGAAAAGAGCAGTAAATGGTAAGGCAATTGCTTTTACCAAAATCCAACCTAAAACTTGTTAACCTATTCTTAAATAGGTGTGTGTGTGTGTGTGTGTGTGTGTGTTTACCATTCCTAGTCCCTGAAGAAATACAAAATGGTAAAAAAAGAGGATGCCAGTTGATAATGTCGCCCACCACATGTCACATAATGGCTCGGGTTTGTACACACCTGAGAATAAATATGAAGTATAAATATAAATATAAAATATGAATAAATACTTTTTTTTTAAACAAAAATCTATTTTTAAATATCCCTACAGCCAACAACTTACATAAACCAGGTATACCCATGAGTGCTGTACATGCATCAAAATTGACAATGTGTACCGTGAATTATTATGTTACAGAGATTGCACAACACGTTTTGAATTTTTTGGGCTACATATACATACATACAGCACAAACAAGCTTATTATTTCCCTAGTTTTAACATTTTCATCGATTCATAAGCGTGTCCAAGAAACAATCAGCATTAAGTAATTACTAATAAAAAAAAATGCCATACATAAACTGAAAAAAAAACTGTATTTGTTGGAAAATGGCTGCACTAAGCAACGAAAAGTGCTTTTTTGAGAACTAAAAATAAATAAAAAAATAAATAAAATAAAAAAAATAAAAAAAACATTGAATCTAAGGCTGTGTGTGATAAACAGTAGATGGCGCAATAGCCTTAGCAGTCGCTCAATCAAACGATAGCATGACTGACATCCTGCAACCCTCACCAAAGAGAATGAGAGAACTCAATTGCTTTATTGTTCTCATCATGCAAATGTACGGAGAGAAAGAGAGAGAGAACGAGAGAGACAGAGGTAGAGCGAGAGAACTAAGAGCACTTACACTATGGTAATGCACAGAAGCTGCTTATCATAGTCATAGAGAGTTCTTAAGCATTTTTGCTCTTCATTTTTTCTCTTTTCCCCTTAAACCCATCATTGTAGAACCACAGTATTGTTCACACATGTTAATACGTCCTGGTTTTTCCCTTCTACAGTGCTACACCCCCACACAAAGGAAGTGTAATACTTAAAAAAAAAAACAAATGACATCATTAAAATGATTCAGAGTTCTATAATTAAATTTGCAATGAGCAATATGTATTGGAAAATGTTTAACAAAAAAGGAAAGCGTGTCCATATGGGGATGTAACATGCATTTTACAAATGCAGACCATATATAGCATCATCTCAAAATATACTATTATATTTAAAGACATGCTTAAACATCTTCCCCACTAAAATAAAAGCCCTGTTGAGCTCATCATCAAACAGAGTCAAAAATAGTTTGAATAGCACATCAGTGACTGGTAACAGCATGTAACAGCCACACATCAGCATACTGTTAAATTATTCCACTCGCTTCAGGGCATTTGGGCAGTTATCATTTTAATAGTGTGTTCAGTTGCTTAAGTGTAAAAGAGCAAGCGGAATTATTGAAAATTAGCTTGATTATATTACAGAGAAACAACTAGAAACACAATGCTTATGTTAGATATTAGAATGTGTTAATCATGATACATTCTGCATTTACAAATGCAAATATTTAAATGCTACAATTTGTTTTTAATTAAAAATGTACATTAAATGTTTTTGTGTTTTTCTTCAAAAAATATTACCATAAAAACAGAAAACACTTGCACCTATGTGTGTCATCTTGATTTGAATATGCATTACAGAACTGACAGCTGGTTGGCACAAACACAAACGGCATGTAAACAAGACATAATGTGTTTGCATGAAGGAACTGAAGTTTCCACAGTGCTGTAAAAACTGAAAATGTAATGTGACAGCTCACCTCCCTTTCTGAAAAGGTAAATGGGCACCAGGTAGAGCATGGAGTGTTGAATGTAGTAGATCTCTTTCTCAAAAGGAAGCTGAAAAAACATAGCAGAGAATTTTATTTTAAGCTTAAAAAGAAATGTAGATAAGTACACACTAGTGTTCAGGAGAGGATCTAGCAAAAATACTGATCTGAAGCAAATAAGACATGTCTTACATTTACATCACACGGGACTTGATTGTTTTTATTATACAAGCCGATAAGTGCATTTTTTTTTAAAATCAGTCAGTATTTAAAGGAAAACTGCTGACTAGACATACAAGTTCTCTTTCATTACTGATCGATATCCTTAGATATTTTGGTAAATTGTAGCAGGATAAACATTACAAATTGTGCATCGATAATATCTGAAGTATACACAGAGCTGCACCTTGCTGCTATATAAATGTGCCAGTAATTTTTAAAGATTTAAAACTTTATCAAAGACACATTTTTGTTGGTAGTTTAATATTATTGACACAAGACAAAGCAACATAAACTTTTTTCCTTTCAGATGTATCCATCTATATTTAGGTATTTGGACAAAATAATAATAGTTCCTTTTAAACCTTTTAGTGTTTGTTCAGGAATCTCTTTTTGAACTATTTTAAAATCATTAGATTAGCAACAGTCTTTTCTACATATGGCTTTAAAGCACATTAAATGTTTTACTTAATCCAGTAATGTAAGTAAAATTAAACAAAACCTGCTACTGAATAAGCTGCTACAGTATGAGGTATGATGGAGAATATTAATGGAATGTACTAAACACACAGTACAATGCTGACTTATCTAAAGCTCTACATATGTAAATACATCTTGGCTTTACCAAAGGACTTTAGACTTGTATACGTTTAACTTTTTTTTTTTTTTTTTTACCTTTTTTGGGGGCCAACTGTACAATCAATATTTAGATCTATTAAGTTAATGGTGTCAACTATTTAGCTTTATGATGTAGATTGAAATGATTGCACATTAAATATGATGCTGCACCATCACGGTCAGAATCAGTGCATCAGAATCAGGAAAGGCTAATTATTTATAATAACAGTAACACCACTCATTCAAACTTTTGTGGGTGTTTTGGGAACATAAGTGGTTTCATAAGAGATAAACACCCTAGATTCCTTTATATTTGCTTCTTATCTTACCAATCCCTATCTCAATTTGAAAAACAAGTAACCAACAATCTTATAACAGCATCATTTACAGTATTGGAGTTGACGTATTACTCACTTTTGCCAGTGATGAGTAATATAACTAATAACCTTTCAAATTTAAATCAGTTATAACTACAGACATTTACTTCTCAAGAATTATTTGTCTTGCGTAAGAAATAAATTACTGAATTCAGAATTGAGCAATGTGGACTATTCCCCCAATTTTCTCTTTATTATGATGATGATGATGATTAGCGATGGGCAGTTTTTTTTTTTTTTAAGTTATTTTATTGTTTTGAATAGAGAAAATACTTTTTAGTTTTTGGTTCTTGAGTAGATCCTATACGTTTACACCACTTGATAAGCTAAACACTAAGGGCAAAAAGAACTCATTTGTGCTGGAAAACCGGTATAGATGACTTGCTGTCTCAAACACAGTGTGGCACAATGGATTAGTGAAACAATCAATTAGCATTAAACCACACAATGGCTAACAGTTCAGGCAACATGAGCTGGGTGTCCTGGAAACATGGACATTTATTTCACTTCTCAAGAACACAAGTATAAATGGTTAACTGTTGTGCTGGCATTAGTTGTATATACTGCAAGTCTTTAATAAATTTGCCCTTATTTATGTTACTTCTTTTTAAAACTGCCAGTTTTAAGACATACATTCAATTGTTTCCTGTAATTGAAAAAGTTTAAAATTTTGGCTTCATCTGTCTTGGTTAATGCAAAGGATATAATCTATGATTTTTTTTTTTTGCATTCATATAGTAATAGTAATGCTGCAAAAAAGTAAATCAGAAAATACATATGACACAAGTGTTATATAATGTTATTAAAATTTTAATATAATGTTGTAATGTGAAAACATCTGTTCTGGAACAAACACTGCAGTATATCTTTATGTTCCCTTTTTAAAACATGTTAAGCTTAAGGCCATTTCAGATGCATGAGGAGGTGTGGTCAGTATCTGTTATCTGCAACATAATGGATTACATTTCCTGTAATGGATACTTGAGGCAAAAACCCGACAGGAAGTCTATATCAAATAGTTATTCTTTAACATGAGTTTACTCTGTGTGACCTTCTGCACATTGTTGCTCTCGAACACTCCACTAAAAATGATTACTGTTATAATCAGCCTAAAGATTTTATAAATAACTGTATTCACAATTCATTCAGACAATGAAAGAATTGGAGATTATGGTAAGAGTTGATAACTAGAATTACAGGGTTAAATATTTAATCCCTTGATTTAATAATCTGTCGAGCAAATTTTATTTTTATTGTCTCCATTAGTATATTACTAAAGGGGCAGGCAAGGCTGATTGTGGCACTTCATTAAAGGTTTCTCTTAGTCATAAGCATCAGTTTTGTGCAAAGGCCATAAAGTAGTTGCCACATTTTAAATAACCCCTGGGAGCTTGCAATTGATTTTTGGTAACTTAGCAGATCAAGGCCTTACTGGCTCAGTTATTCACTTCTGAAGAACAGGCATATTGAGAGCTTTTAAATCAATTTGCATCAATTTTAGAACTTTATTCTGGAAATGCAATGTTGTAATCATAACAAATTATTTGTGTTACTAATAGTGGAATCATAAATTTCATTTATTGTGTTACTTTAAACAATAATTAAGGTCAGGTAAAATCCAAAGAGCTAATTTGGAGAGTGATTGGATGTACTTTAACAGCTATGTAGTAGATGTGAGGAATCACTTAACATACAAATCACCATTTGGAACAGGATGTTCATGCTCTATGCCAAATTGTTCTTCATCAAAAACATGGCATTCATTTCAAAGATGCAAGATTTCAAAGAGTGAGAGGGGTCAAATAGGCCCTTTTATTATCCATAGTTTATAGTATCATGAAAAGATTTAAGTTTTCAAACAATTGAAAAGCATTACAAAAAATGTCCTCACTTATTATTAAAGCAACGCAGGTATTAGTTTTTAAATTTGTTAAAATTTAACAAATAGATTTAGTTTTTTTTTTTTTTTTTTTACCATTTGTCTTACTAAAAAGGTAAAAAATATGATGAACAACAATAAAAAACAGAGTTTTGTTAGAGTTAGAAAAAGAGATTTCATTTATTTAAAAAAGGCAACACAATGACATTAAAGGTAAGAATTTTGACAACTTATGAAGACTAATAGGCACTGCACCATTAGATTTTAATGTTTATCAACACTTTCTATTAGTACACAAGCAGACACACCAAATAACAGACTGAAAAATGCCCCCAAGGAAAAAGAAAAACTAGAGAATCCAGTCAGGTTTTATGTAAAAACATGCAGTTAGAAATGATTATTACTTAAATGTAAATGAACCATACTTACTAATCTTGTGTTGACAACTGGAAAGAGTAACGCTAACAGAGCGCCATTCAGCATGTGGACTTGAAGCCTTTAAAAAAAATAATAAAAACCACATGAATGAGTACAGTAGATGACTGACTGTTAGAGGAAAATAATAATCCAAGCTAATGATTTGTTTCTTAGCATTTATATATTTTCACTGACACTGATTTAAATGTAAAGTAGCAGGTATGTATTTTTTAAACTGGCACAGTTGTTTCAAAAGCTACTATTCCACATGGTTTAACCCTAATTTGTTTCTACATAAATATGAATTCAAAGAAATTGACTGCAATATATAATAAATATAAGAAAAATAGACACTTTTCTCCGGGAGAAAAACAATCATTTTTCAGAAAACAATAAACATAAGTAAGCACTGTTTATCAACTGATTTTCACACAGCAAGATACAGACTTTAAGTACTTTTGTACTACACTCTCAAAGCAAAAACAAGAGTCACCATTCTGGCTTTTTAGCATAATGATAATGATCTGGAATTGCATTAATCGGTCAGTTTATTCCAACTTTGTCTCTTTGCTCCTCTGCAAGCATGGACATATTCCAAGATGACAATGCCAAGACTTATCAAGAGTGGTTGAGTAAACAAGAATCATTTTCACACGCGTATTGGCCACCTGACTTCTGACCTTTTAAAAGTTTTTGTGATGTGCTCGAGATGATGTTATTTGGACTCTTCCGAGGAGTCACAGTGAGAGAAGGTAATAAATTTAATAAGGTTGCATAAGGGTGTCAAAATGAAAGTCACAGAGAAGGTGTGCAATAATCTCAGCTGTAGGTGTTGCAACTAAATATTAGTTGTGCAACATTTTTGTTCAGGCATTGTGTAAATGACCAATTGAAAAAAATCAGGACAATTAAAGAATTAAACAATAAAATCTGTGAATTATTTTATGATTAGGTGGTGAGGTCTTGCTAAACACTACATTTTTCTAGTCATACAACTATTGCAAATCATTTTAATGATGTGCAAACATACAAATGCAAATGTGAAGAGTTTTTGTTGTTTTTAATATGTTGCATTTACATTTTCATAAAAACAATTTAATTTGAAAGGCTGTATTTCCTTATTGGCTCAAGATTCTTTGAACACACAGTGTTTCCTGCATTCTGGTCAGGTACATGTCAATCCCTTCTCTGAACAACAGTGAAAAAGGGTTCATTTATCTGAATCCTTGGGAATTTGGGCCATTACAAGGTTTATGGCCTCCTTGCTTGGCCAGAAGTGAAGTGTGACTGGAAGCCTAACGGCTCTGTTTTACATGTAAACACAACAGTTAAAACCCTGGCTGAACCTTTAAGGCTTCATAAGCTGCATATAAACAACTATTTTGAAAAATATGACTTAAAATTCACTCACACTACTGGAGTTTGTACAACATGCAAGTAAAATTAATTCTGCTTTACAAAGGTCCCAGTCAGTGGTGTCTAACTGAACGATTCCCATTTTGAGATATATGCATAGAAGAAAAGCCTGTTAAAATAAAAACAGGTAGAATTTACCATTTATTTCTGTATGCAAATTAATTAGATCTAACAGAATGGAAGGTGTAGTCAGTACAAACTCACTTCAGTTTGACTTTGTAGAACAGAGAGGACAAATTGCACCGAAAAATTACACTGTGCTGTCAGCTTTAGCTTTGTCATTTTGACTCTCACCATACAGGTCACATGCCCATGACATTTATCATAGAGTACCAGAGGCTACACACAACCCATTACCTTTGCAATGTGTAATATTTCCCATGGAAATGACAGCTGCTATTTATTATTTAACGTGTGACTTTTCCCTACAGGCAATAATCTAATTAAACTAATCAAAGCAACTAGATTAAACAATCACCAAAGATTAAAGCCCAAAAAATATCAGCAGAGAAGGAAAATATCTCTTTTCTGAGTAAGTAAAGGAGACAAAACGCTAAAAGGCACAAAACAATCCAACAATTTGTACTTTCTCTTGCATGTGACGCGGCGTATGCTCCTGAGGAAAGACAAATGAGAATTAGAATGCCTCTTTTAGCACAGGCAAATAAAAGTGAGGGTTTAAATGCCGACTCAATCTGTCTCTGAAATCTTTATTCCCATTAAACTTGGCTCTTCTGCTCTGCAGGCTTTTGGAAAAGCTGCCCAGCTGTATTAATACTGATTAAACAAAGCTGACAGGAATGCTAAAGGTCTGGTGGCATGCCGATGTGTCTGCTTCTTGATTAACAGTTATTATTTATCTGGCCTCAATTCTGCTAAATGTGATCCAAGGGATCATATTAATCATTACTAAAGCAAAATTACATTTATATAAAAGGTCTACATAGAATCACTTAATACAGGAGTCAGTACTTACCTAAAGATGACCATGGCTGTTTTACCAGGTGGACATGCTAGCAAAAAGATCTGTGAATGTAAGAAAATACAATACATTTCAGTTTGCATGTACTGCTATATTAGGTATGGAATATATAAACTGAATATAGCAATACAAACAGTAGAAATAATTGGTTACAGATCATATAGAGGTCAGAATGTCAGTGTGACGTTAATTATTTTCAAACGTGACGCATGACTAAACAAAGTGGAGTAGGTGTTGCATAGTCATGCTGTGCTGTCACTTCCAGCAACATATGCCAGCCATTTGTGTTAAGGGAAAAATGAAAAAAAAAAGGGTAAAAATTGAAAGATTCTTAATGCTAGAATAATGTGCCAGAAGTGATATAGCAATATTTATTTAAAATATAAACAAACTTTTAAATAATGATTAAAGCAAAAGTAGCCTGATAAGGAGCCATGCATAGTTGCATACCTACTTATTATACATGTAAACATATTAAGAGGTACTGTATAATGCAGATCACTGTATTGTAGAACATAACTGTAGGTCACTACAACGTTTTTTTTCAGTGTTATTTTGTAAGGTAAAAAGCTAAAATAAGCTTTATGAACACCAAGAAACCTTTTAATCTCCATGAACTATGCACATACTGTACTAGCAAACCATGTCAGTGAAAGCACTCACAATAGCTACAGCTTAGTACTGACCTTTTGAAAGTGCCCTCCACTGCTAAACATTCTAAACTCCTCTTAAAATAGTTTCATTTTCAACTTACCAAACCTGCTGCACCTTATCACATAGTTTGATGCAACATGTTAGATGAATTACCGCTTCGAATCCCAATCTGGGTGGAGTTTCCATGTTCTCCCCGTGTCCACGTGGGTTTCCTGCGGGTTCTCCGGTTTCCTCCCACAGTCCAAAAACATGGATCAAAGTCAATTTACTTCTCCAAATTGCCCCATATAGAGTGTGTTTGTGTATGTCGGTGTGAGTGTGTGCCCACCGATGGATTGGTGCCCAGTCCTTGGTGCATCTGCCCAGCGCCCGAAACATTCTCCCCTGGATGGGCATGGAAACCCCCCCCAACAACCCGAGTAGAGGATAAAGCGGAAGATAATGGATGGATGGATCTTTTAAGAGTTTTCATCAACGTGTGTTAGCCACCATTGCACATTTGATCATTAATTACAATGTACTAAGTTAATTATTGTAACATCATCGTTTTCTATGGGGTCTGAATAAGATGCCTTTTAAGGCAGGATGGCAGTGAGATCTTTACAGAGGCAGTTGTCTAGTTAGATGGCAAGGCAGAAAAAACACTTGTGTTTTAAGACCCCTTATCTCTGGTTTATAAAGTGCAACATTAATACTTTTTGATGTCTGAGGTCTTTACATTGCTTCCTCGTCCATTTCTTTCTCTAACAGACCCACATCCTTAATGCAACTCTTTGTTCCATTATGAAGACTTTTTCTTAACACACTCAGCAAAGCACAGCTCTGAAAGCACATGCTGCAGACAAGATGCTCAGAACTGATACCACTTAAAGATTCTATACATTTTATTTGCTAATGCAAAAGCAAAACTTGGGAAAATATGGGAATTGCCAAATTATTGTAATATGAATACAGATTACTAAACATGTTGGATGTATCCTGTAATCATCCTTACATAACAATGAGCCAGTAATGTAAAGAAGTGTGTCTTATTTGTAATATATATAGTATATACGATATATAGACTTTTTTTCTGCCTCCCTTTTGGAAACCAATGGTATAATAGTCACATTTGATCATTTCTATGTGGGTACAAATGATCTGGTGGCAGGCACATCTGCCTCTGCATGTTATTGCTGATTCTCCAAGACTCAGCTTGTTCCATGTGTGTGTGTCTTAATATTACACATAAACAGACAAACCTGCTTTTGCATTTTTACCCTGTAAGACAGCAAGAATCTATTTATAACTTTTCATTTGTAAGCAAGTGCAAAGAACATCACATTTTGCTGAAGTGCTATTATCAGCATAGCCAAAAAAAACCTAGCCTCCTTAAGGTAAATGTGTTTGTTTCTTACCATGGTTTATGGCATATTGTTTGTATAGGGCTTGTTGTTAACAGCTGCTTCTGTTCCTGCTGCCATTTCTTGGTTGTAATCATTGTAAATGACTTTCTCTCTTTGTCAGTGTCGGTGCATCACCAGCTCACCCCTAATGTATCTTGCCTATTTTAATAATAAATAATCTCAGGTGGCGGCACGGTGGCTTAGTGGTTAGCACGTTCGCCTCTCAGCACTAGGGATTCCAGGTTCGAATCCCCATCCGGGTGGAGTTCCCATGTTCTCCCTGTGTCCGCGTGGGTTTCCTCCGGGTTTTCCGGTTTCCTCCCACAGTCCAAAAACATGGAGCAAGTCAATTGAATTCTCCAAATTGCCCCATATAGAGTGTGAGTGTGTGCCCAGCGATGGATTGGCTCCCTGTCCTGGGTCTATCTGCCCAACGCCCGAAACGTTCTCCCCTGGATGGGAATGGGGAACCCCTCCGCAACCCTAATAGAGGATAAAGCGGGAGATAATGGATGGAATAATCTCAGGCTCAAATAAAGCAGAAATTAAATGACATTAAATTGGTTGTTAACCTGTTATCTTTTGTATATTACTGAAATAATAAATTACATAGTGACATTTAGAAAAAAAAAAATGGGTCCCTCTCATGTACATCACTTTATTATAACAAGTTCCTGCAAGTTAGAATGTGCAAATATGTGCAGTCTGTGTGGTGAAAATCCAGTCTAATGCAAATATTTGCACCTCTACCAGCACAATTTGATGTATTTATTTTTTACTGCAAAGACATTATTAACAGTTAGTTACTAAAAACACTGGTCTGAGTTCACTTGTGTAGGTTTAATTGATGTTGTACCAGAGCTTTTAATCAAAAATATTCAAATGGAAAAGTTGCAGGTATTTTTAGTTGCTAAGCATAATTACATATTACATTACATAATTACAACTAAATCACATGTATTTATGACATACCACATTTGCAGTGCAATAAATAGTTTTCTGATAATGGTGTGTTTACACAGGCACACTATTATTTACTTCTAATCTATGCCTGACTCAACAAAATCTTCCTGCAGGTTCTAGGCAGTCATATGGGGGTTAGGTTTTAATTTCTGTTCGGCTGGTTTATTGGTCAATCTGACACTCACAGTTCCTCAGTGACGAGAAACATTCATAAAAGGGGCCAGTGATTGTAAATATTTTAAGCCCAGCCTTGTTCAACACCTTTAATTTTTTAGGTGAAACATACTAGTAACAATTTCACTCTGACTTTGTACAAAGAACCTAACAGACCTTACTGTGTGACCTCCTGTACAATATTAATTGTCCAAATTTATTACTAAACACTAATGAACAAATGTTGGCTTTTTTACAGTATAGGTATACTCATAATTATGACCCCTCCTTACCAATCAATATTAATACTAAAGATTATTAATGTCAACATTTACTTTAAGAATACAATAAAATTCATGCAAGTCATCACTTGAGTGATAGGTCAAATGATAAATAACAATACTGTCACACCCACACTATCCTCTTTCATGACATACGACTTTGATCAGCCAAACCCTGACCTACTTCTGGTTGGCTTGAGAGTGCTATTATTTATAGTTAAAATTCCAAGGCTGTACTATATATGAGCTAGGCATATTTTTGCCAGTTTGGGGGCAGTTTAGAGGAATACATCCATTTTGCAATTTCTCTTTACACTTCTCTTACTGGACCAACACAGAACAGATATTATTTTGCTTTTGGTGTTCATAAGCATTGCTACAAGACTTAAATAGTGTTGAACTAAAAATTAGCACATGGTATCTATGGTTTAATGGGTAAAATGTTAAATCACTGTTACTAACAGTCTGTCATTTCTTAGCAAGTTTTAATTTTTAATTTTAATTTTTTTTTTAACTTTTTTTAACAAGAATAGAGAAATGCATGGCATCATACATGATCAACATTAAATGCAATACCAGTGACAATTTTATTGTGCAATAGATAAAAAGTCACTAGGATTTTGCGCTTAAAAGCAGATGTAGTACATCTTCATATCATTTAACTTCATAAAAATCAAAGCTGCGTTTCTATTATTCATATACATTTACTGTTTTTTTTGCATTAAAGCTCTTCACATGCTTTAATAAATCTAAAAACTCAAAAAAACCTCAATAACTAAAGATCCTGTTTTGACTGTACATTTAATAGTTCTAAGAAAAAAAAAAAAAAAAAACTTGTGGCCCAGAAATTGGGAAGAATATTGAGGTCACTGGCTGGAGGTCTATTAAGGGTTAAGGAGAATATGGATAATTTATCAAAGGATTTTAGTCTGACCGATGCAAAACCAATAAACGACTTAATGTAGACACTAAAACAGTATTTAAACTGATAGAAATAAAATTTTGGAATTGGATATGATTTTAAAAAAGGGGGAAGTTTTAATCATGCGAAAAGCAACATTCAGAATACTCAGAAGTGACACTTGCACAACCTTTAAAGTTGGAGAGAAAGTATTAAGAAACATTTTCTTTAAATAGGAGAGGATGGTCACAATATGATAATTTTAAATATATTGTGAAATATTTAGATCCATTTTAAGGAAAATGGTAGATTTTAACAGCTAGATAAATAGATATGATAGAGGGCTAATCAACTGAGATATTAGATTTGCCCTGAGGAACTCCTAGAAAACATGGTTATTGTTTAACCAGGGACTTATTTTCTCCTATTTTATTGGTTCTGCATGTTCATTAGTTACAAATCTAATCAAAAATCAATTCAATTTGCAATGCATATACTGGAAAGTGCACAACTGTAATCTTATAATGTTATGTCAGCATAAACTGCTTTTTAAAAATGCAATTATAGGTCTGTAATTTAACAAACTTAACAAAATAGAAAGCATATTTGCAGACACAGACCAGCATTTCAGTAAACAGTCCTCACTGGTAAATAACTTACTTGGTAAATGTTCTTGTTTCATGAACAGGTCTGTTTATAATGATCATTTAATATTGTCGGAGGCTTTTAAGATAGACAATGCGCCTGGCAGGAACAGAAAACGAGCAGTTTAAATTCATATGGATGATCGCCCAATGGGTTTACTTTGTCTGGCTGTTTTGCATTCCGATGCAAAATCTGCACCCAACATGATAGAAAATGGGCTCGGCTTTAGAACGCAACGGGTTCATGTTTATAATTCATTCATTCATTGATTATCTCCCGCTTTATCCTCTAGTAGGGTTGGGTTGCGGGGTGCCCATCCAGGCTAGGCACACACTCAGAACGCCTCATTGGCAGATAGACCCAGGACTGGCTGGCGCCAAAATCTGCACCCAACATCGCTTTAGAACGCAACGGGTTCATGTTTATAATTCATTCATTCACATCCTCTAGTAGGGTTGCGGTGCCCAGTCAGAACGCCTCGGGCAGATAGACCCAGGACACAACACACACTCTAAATGGGGCAATTTGGAGAATTCAATTGACTTGCTCCATGTTTTTGGACTGTGGGAGGAAACCGAAGAACCCGGAGGAAACCCACACGGACACGGGGAGAACATGGAAACTCCACCCAGATGGGGATTCGAACCGGGAATCCCTAGTACTGAGAGGAGAACATGCTAAATCACTAAGCCACCGTGCCACCCAGTTTATAATTCGTGGAAAGGATTTTCTCCCACCAACGTGGACCTACCTGAATCATGGTGATCACGTGGCATGGGTTCAGCAAGTAGATCACGGTCTTCGTGGCGAACTTGAAGCCCACCTCGACCCCGAACGTCACGCACAGCGCCGCGAGCAGCAGATTCTTGCCCAGGCTGTCCTCCTTCTGCCTCCTGGAGTCCCGGGTCGCCTCCTTGTGCGCTTTGGAGACGCCGATGTTGCGCAGCGCGATGATCACCTCCGCCACCGAGAGCAGCGTGAAGATCAGGGTCTCGCAGGCGCGCTGCCGCGGGGAGATGAAGGCGGCGCACTCGGGGCCTCCGTTTCCCTCAAACTTGGGGTCCACCCCGCCGTACATCCAGTCCAGCAGGCTGTAGATGTTGTAGCGGGACATGTTCCTCTTCTCGTATTGGAACAGGTACGAACAGGACGGAATGAACGAAAGGACGCTGACTTCTTGACGAAACATGAACTACGGTGGTTTTGGGCCCAACAAGTGTTTTGTGGTTGGAAGGAGCGAGCTGAACAAATCCGCGTGCTTATTTAAATAGCCTCGGTCTCTTGGTTCTTTCCCAACAAATGCTTTTAAAACGGAAAGCAATTCGTAAATAAGATGCTGTCCTTATGTCAGTGACTTCGTGTCGTTAATAATCATGAAGAGTCTGAGGAGGTTACGCGCGCAGAAGCAGGCGGGGAAGGCAGACGAGCCCGACAACCGCACCGCAGGGATCCACCCTGAACGAAATGCGACTGCTTTTGTGGATTCGTGTCTAAGCTGAAGCACACGCACGCAGCTCGCAGGAAAACGGCCCCGACATCAAGTGCGACCGATTCAGGCTAAAAAAAAAAAGAGAGAGACGAGGCGTGTCGCACCGAACGCGTAGCTAATGCGCGCAGCTAACGCCAAAACGGCGTGATTAAAGCGTCCGAGCTGCAAATCCGCCCGCTCACGTCGCCCAATTCACAAGAGGCGTTTCCTCTCCATCAGCATTCACACCGCGCCCGCGATCAGCCCGCTGACTGCCTTCAAAATCCATCTCCACCCGCCGCTGTTAAAACGTCCTTTCTCATCACACCCGTATTACGATAAGCCCCGCCCCCACAACGGCGGCCGCGTCCACAGATCCAGTTCTGATTGGTTAACCAGAATAGATTGACACCACCTTATTTTGGCATCGTTCCTCTTTAACTCTTCCATCACTGAAAACTAAAAGAAGCATTCATTCATTCATTCATTCATTCATTCATTCATTCATTATCTCCCGCTTTATCCTCTATTAGGGTCGCGGGGGGTTCCCCATGCCCATCCAGGGGAGAACGTCTCAGGCGCTGGGCAGATAGACCCAGGACAGGGTGCCAATCCATCGCTGGGAACACACTCACTCACACAGACACACTCTATTCATTCATTCATTATTCATTCATTCATTATCTCCCGCTTTATCCTCTATTAGGGGGGGTTCCACATGCCCATCCAGGGGAGAACGTCTAGGGCGCTGGGAAGATACACCCAGGACAGGGCGCCAATCCATCGCTGGGCACGCACTCACACAGACACTCTATTCATTCATTCATTATCTCCCGCTTTATCCTCTATTAGGGTCGCGGTGGGGTTCCCCATACCCATCCAGGGGAGAACGTTTAGGGCGCTGGATAGACCCAGGACAGGGCGCCAATCCATCATCCATCGCTGGGCACACACTTACTCACACAGACACACTCTATTCATTCATTCATTCATTATCTCCCGCTTTATCCTCTATTAGGGTCGCGGGGGGGGGGGGGGGGTTCCCCATGCCCATCCAGGGGAGAACGTCTAGGGCGCTGGGCAGATACACCCAGGACAGGGCGCCAATCCATCGCTGGGCACACACTCACTCACACAGACACACTCTATTCATTCATTCATCGATTATCTCCCGCTTGATCCTCTATTAGGGTTGCTGTGGGGTTCCCCATGCCCATCCAGGGGAGAACGTCTCGGGCGCTG
Organism: Corydoras sp. C115; assembly: GCA_019802505.1. Taxonomy (NCBI): domain Eukaryota; kingdom Metazoa; phylum Chordata; class Actinopteri; order Siluriformes; family Callichthyidae; genus Corydoras; species Corydoras sp. C115. Next base: position 3,504,921 of record JAFMOC010000045.1, read on the forward strand.
GGCAGATACACCCAGGACAGGGCGCCAATCCATCGCTGGGCACACACTTACTCACACAGACACACTCTATATGGGGCAATTTTTGAGAATTCAATTGACTTGATCCATGTTTTTGGACTGTGGGAGGAAACCGGAGAACCCGGAGGAAACCCACGCAGACACGGGGAGAACATGGAAACTCCACCCAGATGGGGATTCGAACAGGAAATCCCTAGCGCTGAGAGGCGAACATGCTAACCACTAAGCCACCGTGCCGCCCTAAAAGAAGCACTGATTAATAATTAAGAGGCGTTTATGATAATGGTACACATTCACAGGTGTATGTTATATCCCAACACTTTTAATGTTATAGCTGAAGGACCAACAGTGGAAAATGGTGAACCCCTGACCTTTTGAGGAATAACCTCCCTGACCACATTCTCTATGTGATATTAATAACTGAGACTGCTGATATGTCATTTGCTTTTATCAATAATCCAGCAGACCATAGTATAGGTTTTCCTCTGTGACTATTTTCTTGTATTCTGACAATATCAATTAACTTAGTTTTTTTTTTTTTTTTTTTAGTAAATTGTGACTGATGTGAGTGAGTGTGTGCCCAGCGATGGATTGGCGTCCTGTCCTGGGTGTATCTGCCCAGCGCCTGAAACGTTCTCCCCTGGATGGGCATGAGGACATAACCCCCCCTCCCCGCGACCCTAATATATAGGATAAAGCGGAAGATAATGAATGAATGAATGAAATTGTGACTGAAAGGCTAAGTGTTGTTGATTATTGCAAGTCAGTATTATCCTGGCCTCAACTCACTGCAGTGGTTCTTCTGTAAGACTGAATTTCAAATAGAACCTCTTCTGTACTGACATCCACCACTTCAGACTTTTGTATAAGACATCCTCACAACAAAAATATTATTATTTATATTTATATTATTTATATGTATTTATATTTTATTATAACATCTGTTATATAAATCCAAATTAGACACATTTTACTGATTTTGTCAGTCTGTCCTTTATTTTTTTCACTCTTAAATATTAACTTCAGTAAATAAAGAAAAAGAAAGCAGTGTAACTAATATAATAATATTATTTCTCCTGAACTGCATGCATATTTACAGGAACACACGAAAATACAATAGAACAGATAAAGAAAGAACGCATGAATTGTAATAAAAGCATCTTTTTGTTGTCTTAGTGTAGTTAAGATATAATATAATTGTTTTACAGCACAGGAGCAGCCTAAAAATGGCAAGTGCATATGTTGGGACAACAGATGTAAAGGATAGTTATTTACATTTGATTTGACATTCATATACACGTACATAAATACAAATATAACAAATAGAACACATAAAAAACTGGGACTGTTGTGGAGGCCAGAAGCCACAGATTGAACTCAATTCAAACTAAAGCAATGCATTGATTTGACATGCATGGCGTGTACAGTGTGCCATACAATGCAGCACCGTTGCTTTTATTTTAAATTAAGTTGCCCTTGGGTTTACGCCCTCCACAAAAGTCACAGTTGTTCAACGAATTGCAGAGCCATGCATAAAAGCATTTCGTCCAAAACTATGTATTTTATTTGTAAACACGTTAAGCACCCGGACATGTAATATCGGGAAAAGTCTGACATCTTGTGGAAAATGATCGGCACTACAACACAATGCAATCTGTTCTGTGTTATCGTAGCAGCGTCAAACAAGCAATATTTGGTTATGGCATAAGACAAAAAGGGGCGTGGTCGGTAAAGTCACATTTTGATGTATTTAATATTTATACAACATATTTATATTTCAAAAATAAAACAACAAAAGTGGGGAATTAATAGCATCAGATATTACAAAGCTTTTTGCATTCAACTTATGCAGTTAAATTAAGATCAATTACATTTATTTACCTGCAATTAACATTAATCATTTAAAAAATGTCAATATGCAACATACAATCGAATTTAATTCTTATATTATTTAAAAATATGAAATAAATTTAAGGGTCACAATAACTTCTATTTTAAGTCTATTTTAAGAGCAAAGTATAAAGCAAGGGAGCAATGGTTAATGGTATTACTTCAGAACATAGTGTAGGAGTTTCAGGTTAGAAGTGCTGGGAAAATCTTTTTATAGTTGAGCTGCCGCTACTAAAAGGATAATGGTTTTATAAATATAAATTTATGAATTAAATACCAATTAAATAATATTTTCTTTTAAATTATTTACTTTAGCTGTGTATGTTACTGTACATTTATTACATTAAAAATAAGCTTAGATTTTGACGGCAGAGGAAATTAGAAGCAATTAATTTGTTTTTGCTATAATATGATTAAAAATTAAATACCACAGCAACTAATAAACCAGACAATTTTGTTTAAGAAATATGTTTTATTTATATATATATATATATATATATATATATATATATATATATATATATATATATATATATATATATATATATATATATATATATATATATATATATATATAATGATTAACATATTTCTTAAATTCTTATGAATATGAAACAAATGAAACATCTACTAAACTCAAAATGAACAAACAAAAAAAAATGTATTTGTAATTTTTTTATGTAATTGTTATGTAGAAAATAGTCAGAATGTTTACAGAATATTTAATTATTATATTATGATCTGGGGTTATATAATATGGGGCATATTCTAGCAAGCTAATAATTATTAGGTTCAAATTGTGAAGCACTTGTTCAAAAAGGATGAGGAATCCCTCGCATATGATTTAATCTCCACAGAATTATTGCAATCAATACATAAGCTCCACTTTCACTTATTTGTGCTGCAGATTTTTTTTTATCATCTTACATGATTGCATCCATCTTTTATCCTAAAAGTTGTTCATCATCTTCAGAGTTTGACCAATTCATCTTAAGACTATGCAGTGTTCTCAGGCTCTGGTTCTCTATATTATTGCTTTCTGGACCAAATGCTTCACAAATCTATGCAAAAAAACATCATAAATATTTGTCAGGAGGGACAAAACAGTTAAACTCTACACAGTACTTTAGGAGCCACTGACTGGAATGGGTAGGTGGAGGGCAAACATTTTGTTTATTTATATGACCAACATCTTCCTGGCATTGTTGTAAGGTTTTTTAAATAGGATTGTATTTCTTTATGACATAATGCCTGTAGGTTTTTTTGTGTAATTTTGTTTTAATTTGTTTTATGCAGCATTCAAAATTACTAGGAAACTAAACAATTAATCAAAAAGTGTGTTGGGGATTTGCAAATCAATATGAGGATAACTATACTAATTTTGTCCACTATTATTTTTTTAATATATTTTTATGTGCGTGTATGAAAATGTTTCATTTTGTAGATAATTTTCTTGTTATTTAAATAATTACATAAAATAAACTTGGACATTTTATATTTCAGTTTCTTTTTAGGTGGATTAATGATTTGAATATTAATAAAGTAACAAAAGTAGGTTAGGTATTGTAATAGGGGTGGGGGCTGTTGGGTTAAAATGCTAGTGCCTAGAAATTGGATGAAACATAGTATAAGATCACATGAATAAAAAAAAATACATATTCTGGGGACATTGGTAACCTACGGTCCAAATGACTATTTTTCCAAATATGTATTTTGTAAGCAAAGAATGATGATAATAGCTGCTAAGTTTTAGAGTGTACGAGCAACATGGGTGGGGAGATTACACTGATGACTTCTCAAAAGTCTGAATTCTATTTCAAGTCATTTTAGTGATTACATTTATTTATTTTCTTTACTTGTTATCAGTTAATTTTTTTCTAGATTTATGCATTAAATGTTTGACTTTTGAGACTTAAATCTAAAAATTCATTAAAGGAAAGAAAGACAAGAAAAATATTTATTACACATACATTTTAAACTTCAAGTATTCAGTTTGTTTAACAAATGTGCCTCGTTTACATTTAGTCACTGTACACTGTGCATAGAGTACAAAGCTAAATGTTTATTCTAATGAAAACATATTCTTTCACCTAGGCAACATCAAAGACAATGCACGAGTAAACAAAAAATGCCCCGCCCACCATTGGTAGGAGGGAGGCTGTTGAGTAGTAACAAGCTGACTTCCTGTACACTACACTTTCAAACTTTCCCACTTTCAGATGGCAGGGTCCTATATGATTCACCAGAAATTTTATGCAAATGCACAGTGCAGGGAAGGCTGCACAGTTCTGAGATCATGACATCATTGTTTGAATCTCCATAAGGTCAGTGTATAGGCAAGAAAATGAAATGTGATGTAATGCTCTCACACAGGGGAAATACTTTCACCTTGTACATGTAGTGAGACAATTTTCAGAGACACAATCCAAAAAAGTTCTTATAAACATAAAGCCCAGACAGCAGACACACACGGTTGCATGCACGCACGCCCACCCACTGACATGTTCATCTCTGGCTAATTTTTCCTGTACTTTTTGTATATTTATAAACAAATATATAAATAAAGTGTGTTGACATTATTACACAAATTTTTTTTATACTGATAATACACCATATAACAAATAACATTATTCAGCTATAAAGTGTTATTTTTCCAAGTTTTTGATTTAAAAAAAAAAGATTCTTGTGTATTTATAGTTTTAACATGCCAATTTTAACATGCAGATGGTTTCATATTACATATGAAGGTTTTAAATGTATTTATGTATTTACAAATTACACCTATATTTCTGTTAAAACAAGCTGTAAACAATTATTAAATAACTTTTAAAGTGGTTTAGTTTTTATTTAGTACTTTTTAGTCTCTTAAATTCTTAAATATTATTAAATGTTTTTATTACATTATTCTTAACAATAAAGACCACTTCATATAAAAGTTTCTAACTTCTATCTTTCAATTGTATTTAATTTGTTTTTAAGATCTTTTATCGATTTTTTAGGAAGACCCACAAGGTGTAATAAAAATGTTTTTATTTATTAATTTTTAAGATGTGATATTTTATCCATAATATATTATATATTCCAAATAAGATTGAATTTGTAAACATGATAAAAAGCGAAATTATATATATATATATATATATATATATATATATATATATATATATATATATATATATATATATATATATATATATATATATATATACACACACACACACACACACACATCCTTTTATTTATATAATAAATATATATAAAATATAAAACCACACTTTTTTTCTGGTTTTAAATGGGAGCTAACATGATAATCACGCATCAACAAAATTAAGCATAACAATTTTTAATATTGTTTTATTTTATTTAATTGCAAAAAGGTATAAGTCTGGAGATGCAAGTCTGGATGAAGATTTTTGCTGAGCTGGGCAATCAGGGTTGTTAGAGGGACTGTCCCCACCAAGGTGACTAACATACATAATTCCCAGCCAGGTACGGGGAGAGACCCAGGGGAAATTCATGAAGGGACATAATAAAACCATGTAAAGCAATGCGCCCATGCACACAACACACACATTGTAGAGAGAAGGTCTATGGAGAACACTCTTTTACTGAAGCTCTACTAAGACCAAGGAAGTCACTGATTCTTAGAATTCAGGGTCGAGTAAACGGTAGGAAGGATGTGGAGAAACAGGCAGTTTGCATGAAATGCCGCGCGAGAAGTTCAGTGGAAATAGGTTTGGTCTGTCAGATCTTTCCGAGTCATCAGACTGCTTTGTGCATGAATGAGCTCAAGAGGAATTGGCCATGTGCATTCTTTTTGGAGCTAGAGAATCTCAGGACAGAATGCAGTATGAACCAGCTGACGAACTGAAGGTGACGGTATTACTAATATTAAGAATTTAATATTGCTTTAATTGTGTTATAAGATGTGAATAATTCCAACAGCTTTTTTTTTGCACATTATTAACCAAATGGGTTATAATTCTAAATTAAGTTTTTTTTTATTTTATTTTTTTTAAATGTACAGCTGTATGCAATTTACTTTTATGAAAACAAAGGGGAATACAGATCTACTTCCTGTAAACCACAGAAAAATGTTCTGAGGTATTCTTTACAGACCAGATTCTAATTTTAATCACCAGCACCTGACATACATAACTTACACAGAAATATGGACACATTTGGAGTTCAGGTCAGTGCTTGTGTGGATGTTATTGGGAAATAACCTTCTAAAGTGTATGCATAATAAGGCCCCGGTATTCCCCCTAACAACTCAACTGCAGTTTCACTTTTATTAGAGCTCTTTCGGATCAAATGTGCAAGAACAGCAATGAACCTCTTTAGAATTTATGCATTTCTTTATGTTCATTTACTTATTTTTGCTTTTAATACAAAGAAGATCTCAACCTCATGGAGCCATATTGCTCTTTAAATGATACTGATGTCTTTCTCTGACCTGGTACTCAGTGTAGGTTCTGTGTGCTATCCAAAAACAGCTACATCTGATTACTGGGTCAGTGAGAACATCACTTACAACACTCTGATGTGATTCTGATGTGTATTCACATGAATTATGTTTTACATCTATGTTATTTGTTCATTCTTACTTAATAAAACATTGCAGTAACAACTCATTACTCTCAGACTTGTGTTTAACTTCTTTCCTTCTGCAGTTTTAATTTTTGTAGTTGGTTATTTTTTAATATTTGAAAAATGGTGTTAAATTATTAATTTTTATGCTTTTTTTAAAGTCTGTCGTTGATCAACACATCCAATAAACATATTATTGCTTTAGTAAATGAGTATAGTTTAATCAGACATCTGCAATTTAAAAGGGTAAGTAAAAAACACTAACAAAGTTAAATGCAAACGAATAATGTATTTGAAATTCCAACAAGGTAGTTAATAAATATAATAAAATCACATAGATATTCTCTTGGTTTTTGAAAATAAATTTACAGCCTGGGTTTCTGGCAACTCAAAAGGAAGAATTATTGACTTCTTAAAGACTGATAGAAAATAATAACTGGAAGAAGATAAAACTTTTGCACTTCTGTTATCTTTTATTATAATTTTTATAAGATATATAAGATATGGGTTCTTATAAAAATTAATAACTTATAACTATAGAGACATTACAAATCAGTATTTGGTGGAGTACTTGTGAAATGTGATCCTGAAATGCTTTTATAAGATTTCTAAAGGGTGAAACCCATAATGTGCTATATTTTAAAACCTTTTATATAGTATCCATTGTGTAAAATTTATAACAAAATTAATTTGAGAAATATAATAAAATATCCTATCCTATACAAATAGCCTAATAAAATATAGTGACATGAGAGCGTAAAGTAAGTTATAAAGTCCCCAAAATCTTCAATCATTTTTCTACAACACAGTTACTATTCGCCCAAGTAAACTAGGAAGTTTTTAGTGTTGGCCCCACCTCAATAAGGTACTAAATTCCGGTTGAGCCACACCCAGTCCCAATAATATGTGATTAACAGTGAACACATCTTAACAGCCTTCATGACATCTACAATAGTTTGTTTATGTGGGTATTTTTTTGGAATCTGTATTTGCTTTTAAAATAGACAATGTGTACCAGAAGAATCGAACACTGATCAAACAGATGATTAATTAATGATTCCATACCACTGGTAACAGCATGAATAATTTATCAACAATTTCCAGCTTTACAGAGTAGAAACAAAACACACATCACCAATAAATAAAACCAATGGGTGAGCTGTATTTCTGTTCTGTTTCACATGTCTCATAGTCATGTATATTGATCCATGTAATGCAGACAACTGTGTAAGCTGCCTGAATAGTCTGTGGCTACATAATTTATAATAAATTTTTGTTTACTTTCAAATGACAAATAGAGAAAAAGGTTCAAAAATAAAGATTTGTAAAACAAATTACTTGAAGTTACATCAATTTATAGATGTGTTACAGTAAAGATTTATAAATTACAAAACGTAAATTAAGGACAAGAGTCTAAGCTTTTTATTTTACATTTTAAAACGCTCAGCTCTGTCAAAATCAGAACAGTGCCGTCTTGTGGTCATATTAATGTAGTCACACGCGTAAAATTGTCGATTGTTAAAAAACCGGCAAACAGAAAGAATGTTCATGAACAATGGCGTGTGATGCTAAACATGAACTGCTCCCGAAATCAAAAGATAAAAGTTTTAAAAACTGACAAACTATTTAATACAGACAGACTACATAAACATCTGCATTCCTGAAGAAATAATAATAAATGTTTTTTTTATTCAGAGTAATTCTTAAAAATAAAACTCATTCTAAGTTTAAGTAATTACAACAAAAATGTGAATGGTTTTTCTCTATTAAAAAGATCATTCTAAAGTCATTATCTTTACAAAAACTGTAATCTGAAAAGGTTATATTCAATGATGATTTTATTATTTTCTTTACTTTTTTATTTTGTTAATTTTTAAATTTCTTTTACATTAGTACACAACTTCTCTAAATAAAACTGATGACAGAAATGCAATGTCACCACAGACCATAGCAATATATATATATATATATATAATGTGAACAATACAAATATAAAAATACAAAACAATAAAATTAAATTAAAAATACAACAAAAATCAAATTGGTAATTACAAATGCTGGTGTCAGAACTGGTTTCACATCATGATTTTTTTTTCTGATTCATTTGTAAATTTTTATTTCGTATTTATTAAACATTGTAAACTCATCCCTGTCTTACATTATACTTATATGCAAAATATTTTTCTGTAATCTTAATCAATTTGGTAATTTCCCACTGCGTTAAAAACACCAAAATCTGGTGATTAATGATGAGTACTAGTAGATTTTAACTGGGGAAATCACCCAACTCTGCAGCCCATGGTATTCCATAAGTAATGGAAAATGAAGATAAATAAATGATTTTCATTAAATAATTTGTATTACAGAGAAGTGAACCGATTCTGAGCTACTTGAAGCCCTAAGCCAGGTAAACCATTCGCCATTGGCATACTTTGACAGCTGATACGCCAGTCAACATCATCATTTAAACAGATTGATTTACTTTTTAGATTTAGAATAAATAGATCAGCAATAAATAGAATGAGGTATAATCTAGCATTAACAGGTGGTGGTTTGTGGGTTATTTATAGTATTTTGTGCAATACTTTAAATTAGAGAAAATATGTGTTGCAGAAAAATATATAGAACATGACGCTTATCTAACTACTGTAAAATCTATTAAGTCCTACTTTGAATGAAATCTTAATTTAATTAACCCGGTAACAATTTGAATATCGATAACCTACTGAAACTTAGTGAATCTGACATTTAATAATGACAAAATCCATTACTTTACACATCAGATTTACATTTAATAACAACAAATATTATTTTTGCTGATTTAAAACAATGGCAGTTATGAGTTTGTGTTTAAATGGTTTTCAATGGCTTAGTTTAAATCATTTACTTCATAGTCTTTGTTTCATGTTCCTTTCTGAACCCTGAACAGCAGACTGAGAGCGTTCCAGTGTGAATTTCACAGCATTTCTGCATCGCACGGATCACATCTTTACACCGATCTTCAATATAATTGTTGGCTAAAAAAATGGCAAAAATAAAAAAGAATGAAGTAATAAACACCGTAAACCATTAAAGGGAAACTTTGTTATTTTAGACTGGGTCACACAATGAGTTTTCATTAACAACCTCAGTGATATTACAAACTACCTAAATCATTTGTGATGTTTAGCTGCATTCTCATGAATATGAGTTAGGGTGTTGTGTTAGCAATCTGAAGGTCCACTGAAGTTACCAATGTGAGTCCTTGAGCAAGACCCTTAATCCTCATTGCTCCAGGAATGCTGTATCAACCCTGTGCTCTGACCCCAACCATCCAATTCGGATGTCTCTACGTCACTTTGAAAAAAAGGTGTCTACTAAATAACCAAATGTAAATGTAAGGTTGTAATAAAGTGTAGAAGCACGAGCCATACTTAATTGCAAAGACTAAATCTTTGTGGAATCTAATGCAATAAATCTATTCCTTTACTCTTTTTAAATAAATGTCCATGCAGATTAATCAGTTTGTAAATTACACAGACAGAATAAAGATAAGGATTTTGTGTTAATGTGATAAATCATTAAAAAAGTTCTCGTCTGTTAAAGAAATAAAAAACTGTAAAAGTGTGAATGTTTCACCTTGTAAACATTTCTGGATTTCACAGGCTTCCCTCTGACACGGATCTCTGCGTGGCATCTTTTTAACTCATTTGTCTTTAAAATGAACCTTAATGAGTTTTCGAAACATTTAACGAAGACAATCTTTAATCAAACTCGTTTGTCTTTCTGCTGAACAGCTGCTGCGGTTTATTCTGCTGTTCGGTGAGACTGTTTTGGTGCATTAGCGCCACCCACTGGACTGGACAAAAAACTTAACAAAAATGTTAACAGAAATTGTCTAAATAAACCCTGTTAATGTGTGTGTGTGTGTGTGTGTGTGTGTGTGTGTGTGTGCGTGTGTGTGTGTGTGTGTGTCCAGCGATGGATTGGTATCCTGTCCGAGGTGTCTTATCTGCTCAGCGCCTGAAACATTCTTCCTTGAATGGCATGGGAACCTCCCTGCACCCCTAGAAAAGGAATAAGCAGAAGATAAAAAGATAAAATAATATGAGAACATTTAATGTTTTTAATTCTCTCATTTAGTGGTAAATTGCACAATGGAGATGGCAACACAAATTCAGAGAAAATCAAAGTCATGCACCACAGTCTGCCGCTGTAATAAGAAATGTAACATGAATCTGTATTATGCCAAAAGGAAGCCATTTACAAACACAGACAGACAGACAGACAGACAAATACTTTCAATAATTTCCCAAAGTAAAATTTAGGGCAACTATAAGCTGTATGATTTTATACAAATTAAACAACAACTTCTAAATAGCAAAATAAAAACTAAATATAAAATATGTAAGCTTCAAATAAAGATGAAATAAAGTATATAGACGGCACGGTGGCTTAGTGGTCAGCGATAGGGATTCCCAGTTCGAATCCCCATCTGGGTGGAGTTTCCATGTTCTCCCCGTGTCCGCGTGGGTTTCCTCCGGGTTCTCCGGTTTCCTCCCACAGTCCAAAAACATGGATCAAGCCAATTGAATTCTCAAAAATTGCCCCATATAGAGTGTGTCTGTGTGAGTGAGTGAGTGTGTGCACAGCGATAGATTGGCGCCCTGTCCTGGGTCTATCTGCCCAGCGCCCGAAGCGTTCTCCCCTGGATGGCCATGGGGAACCCCCCCGCGACCCTAATAGAGGATAAAGCGGGAGATAATGAATGAATGAATGAATGATGATACCTTTCCGACCCGGTAGGTGGCGGTATGCGATTCCCAGCCGTAATCCAGTAAGAAAACTCAAAGAGGAAAAATATTGCGTCCTCGTGCGTCACTTGACCGACAGGGTGCTCCCTAAACTCACGTCCGGGTAGGAAACAGAAAAATGGCTGGAAAGACGAAAGGTAAGGTTTTAATGAAGTCGTGTTATAAACGCGCACAGACATCAGAGAGAGGCGTTTAAACACGCTGCTCACAGCGCCGAGGCTGCTTCGGTCGATAAAGCGGTTAATGATGGGAAATGAGAGTGAAGTTAATGTCACAGACAGCAGGCTGGAGTTCGTGATGTTAGAGAAAAGTCTTTCTCACGGAGAGCATTACAGACCTGACATTATAAAGAATATCAAACGCAGGATCCGCGGTTCTCTGCGGCAGCGGCGCGATGACAAATAAGTGTATAAACTGAGTGTCGAGATGAGCTACCTTCATAAAATAATATGATTTATGAAATAAGTATGAAATAATATGAAATAAGTGTTTAAACTGCCTGTCGAGATGAGCTATCTTCATTATATAAAGGTAGCTGAATAAAATAAGTGTATAAACTGAGTGTCGAGATGAGCTACCTTCATTAAATAAAGGTAGCTTAATAAAATAAGTGTATAAACTGAGTGTCGAGATGTGCTATCTTCATTATATAAAGGTAGCTTAATAAAATAAGTGTATAAACTGACTGTCGAGATGAGCTACCTTCATTATATAAAGGTAGCTTAATAAAATAAGTGTATAAACTGACTGTCGAGATGTGCTATCTTCATTAAATAAAGGTAGCTTAATAAAATAAGTGTATAAACTGAGTGTCGAGATGTGCTATCTTCATTAAATAAAGGTAGCTTAATAAAATAAGTTTAAACTGAGTGTCGAGATGAGCTATCTTCATTATATAAAGGTAGCTTAATAAAATAAGTGTATAAACTGACTGTCGAGATGTGCTATCTTCATTAAATAAAGGTAGCATTATAAAATAAATATTGTAATAATGATAATAATAATAGGATTATTATTAGGAATAATAAAATAGTGACAACTGTCGACAGTATCCTCTATCTAGGTAGAATAATAAAATAAGTGTTAAACAGACGTTAAGCTACCGATGGATGGCACCTTTTTTTGCCTAATTCGACGGGGCAGATCAACTCGACAGAATACGGTTTCGTAACCGACTGAAGGGCATTAAACGCCTGTTCTGTGGCAGTAGTAAAAAAAACAAGATAATAATTATTAAATGTAATATTTTTATTACATTTTAAATATGCATATTTACCATTCTAAGCATATTTATATACCGTGAGCAACTCTTTAGAATAAAAAAAATACAATTCTTCATAAATTATGTCGTAAATAGCAATTTACATTATATTTTAACACATTTTAGTGACTGTGCTGCTGAAACTGTATTTCGCTTTCGGATTGCCGTATTACCGGATAAAAATGCGCAAATAAAATCCCAGTACAGATAGCGTGACCGCGGTTCTGTGATCCGCAGGCCTCGCTCTGTTAATCCCGAATTAATGAACCGGCTGGATCGACTGACACCTTCAGTAAATATTGTTTGATTGCTCAGACTCCAATACTCTATTAACGCTTCTGAAACAGAGTTTCAAGGTGTTTTTTTTGGCGTAAAACAGTCTTAGATGTTAAGACATTTGTTTAAGCGCTGTGTTTAAAATGTAAAACGTTGCCTTCTGCTACTTCTGAATAAAAGTATGATCGAAGACGCAACACCTGTTCATGTATCCGACATGGACCTGACTGCAGCAGTGCAAATCCCCTGGAACTGGAAGTTGTTTCGCAGAACAGAGTTCTGCTGCAGAACCAGAGCTATTTCTGTGCACTCTGCTCAAGGTCTTCTGAGGTCACCCCACAGGGATCAACTTAAGAATTTCAGCCATGTCTGAGCCCTCATCAACAGTAGCAGTAAAAAGTTTGTACACACAAACTTCTTACCCCATTATCTATTTTCTTCCACTTTCCATGTAGATGGACGTTGTAGTTTTAAAGTTACAGACTGTAGTCCATCTGTGTCCAAACTTTTGACTGCTCTACTTAAATCAGTCCTTATTTACCATAAAAACAAGTAAGCCTGTGTTTGATTTTTTTTTTTCAGACAGTGAAACCCTTGATGTTTTGGAATTGGCTGAACATGTCAAGAAGCAGAAATGGTGGAACAAAATGTTCGGCAATAATTCTGGGCCAGCTGCCGAAAAGTATTCAGTAGCAACACAACTTGCTATTGGTGGAGTTACGGGTTGGTGAGTAATAGATTCCAATAAAAACAATGATTAAGCATCAGAATGAAACAATGTTGAGATGAAACTTCTCACTTTACAGGTGTGCAGGATATCTGTTTCAGAAAGTGGGCAAACTGGCAGCATCAGCAGTGGGTGGAGGATTTCTTTTGCTTCAGGTAATGTACATTTTCATTTCCATGACATACTGTTTTACCATTAATTGCATTCGTTATAAATACTCTTTTTTACTTTATACTCAAAAAATACATTTAATCTATGTCTTGTAGATTGCTAATCATACAGGGTACATTACAGTGGACTGGAAGAGAGTTGAGAAGGATATGAACAAAGCAAAGAAGCAGTTGAAGCTGAATGCAGAGAAGCCGTCTCAAGAAGTCAAGACAAAAGCTGCTGAGGTACGTCACCTAAAGGTTTAACTAAAGTTTCAAACAGTCAGTGCAACAGTAAATACAATAATGCAATTAAGATGCAATCCATTTAAAAAAAAAAACAAAAACGGAAAGATACACCGAGTCCTATAAAGCTGAATGGCTTTATCATTGGGATGAGTGTGATGCTTTTCACTACTCTGTGAATCATTGCACACTGTATTGTTTACAGATTAAACAGTGATTGTTTTGACTCCCTGAGATGAGGAAGGGTATGGGTAGCACACTTGCGATATTTCTTAAAGAGACCAAGAATATTAACCTGGTTAATTACCAATTATATTTATATGCTTACTATTTTGCTACATTTCTTGGTGGAATATTATAACTGATTATTAGGGTTTTAAACATTGATACCACTGACTTTTTCTGTATTTATCGAATTCTTTTGTTTATTTGCAGGTGCAGACGTTTGTCAAGAAAAACATTGTCCTTTCTGGAGGTTTTGCTGGAGGATTTCTTCTTGGTCTCGCATCATAAAACAGACAGACCTCCCATCTGTGATGTCATTTTATCGCATGAAACTTAAATTTGAAATTATCTGCATTTAATTGGTGGCAGCCCTACAGTTTAAACTTGCATCTGTATTACAGAAACCAGTTCTATCTTTCTTAGCAAACACAACTAAAGCATGTTTAAATAGTTTAAATAGTACTTGGATCATGTCTTTGTAGACATTGATTTTATTTTTATTCATGGTTATTTTTTTAGGTCATTTTTTGGTATAAGGAATTGACAACTGCTATTTAAACACGTGTGTGTAAAGATGTGTACATAGTTAAGCTTTGTGAAAACTGGCCAAAATGATACTGGTTTGAATAGTGTTCACATGAAGTTGGGGATCCGAGTTTCCACAGAGCAGCACTGAAAATGTTTTAGCTAAAGTTGGTTTTTATTCCCATTTGCTTCAATAAAGGAAAAACTGAACTTCAGTATGTCATGGTGAGTTGTAATTCCTTTAGGTTTACATTCAGTGTCTGTTGTTTCTTACTGATTCAGCATTATAGGAATTATTCAGTTTACTTTTTTCCAAATTTGTTCAGACATGACTCTATATAAGCATACATTAAAAAAAGATTACAAAAGTGGCTTAATTGTTGAATTTGAAACTTGTGTTGGTAAAAGTTCTAGTGTCACAAAAATATGCACAAATTCTTATTTCCCTCACATTCCCACTACTAAAAAGAACAAAGTTTTTTTTTTGTTTCCAGTTTGTTTTGGTCAATATTAATTAAACTGTTTAATGGTTCTTAGCTTTTGTCATTATTTTGGGATACTAAGTATTTAAAGAGTATTATTTTTTTCTCTATCCAGTGGCTGCCTTACATACAGCTTAGACATACCACAATCATACTCCTTAACAGAATAATGTACAAGTCCAGTGTATGTCATTAAAAATAAATCTTATAAACGTGGCCTTTAATTCGGTTCAGAATCTGCATATATGAGTCTGGTGGAATGTTTGGCACTGTTTTTGTGGCTGTGCTCATGACTGAGCTGTCTGTAAAGGCTGCACTTGACCAGACAAAGATTATTACAAAAAAATATTGAAATAAGTATCTCGAAATAGCATTTTAGTATCTTAATGAAATAGAGTGAATTTATTTAATGACAAAAATACGTGCTGGATTTAAAAATTGTTGGGAATCGGTTTCTATAGAATGTACTTTTAACAGATTATAGAACAAAGCAAATCAAACTTAATCCTTTAATTTGTTGCATCTTTCTTAGTTTCAACTGAACAGCCATAAAAAACTAATTAGAACTGCTGCTGAGTCAAAACGGTTTACCAGACAAGAATAAAGCGCTAATTTAGCAATAATATATTTAACAGACGATAAAAGTGAAAGGGGCGGCACGGTGGCTTAGTGATCAGCACGTTCTCCTCTCAGCACTAGGGATTCCCGGTTCGAATCCCCATCTGGGTGGAGTTTCCATGTTCTCCCCGTGTCCGCGTGGGTTTCCTCCGGGTTCTCCGGTTTCCTCCCACAGTCCAAAAACATGGATCAAGTCAATTGAATTCTCAAAAATTGCCCCATATAGAGTGTGTCTGTGTGAGTGAGTGTGTGCCCAGCGATGGATTGGCGCCCTGTCCTGGGTGTATCTGCCCAGCGCCCGAAACGTTCTCCCCTGGATGGACATGGGGAACCCCACCGCGACCCTAATAGAGGATTTAATTTGGAGCTTGCACGGTCGTGTATGGGTTTACCTTCAGTGTTGGGTAATAGACCACATGCTTTCCAGAGTTACTCCTGAAACAGAGAGAATAATCAGATCAAATCATCTTTATGTCCACATTCTACAGTCTCCATGTTCTGAGTGAGTGTGTGCCCAGCGATGGATTGGCGCCCTGTCCTGGGTGTATCTGCCCAGCGCCCGAGATGTTCTCCCCTGGATGGGCATGGGGAACCCCACCGCGACCCTAATATAGGATAAAGCGGAAGATAATGAATGAATGATAAAAGTGAAAGTCAATCATCTGAACGTCATTAATAAACTGAGTTTTATGAGTTTGTATCTGACGTCACTGGAATCGTAACAACCAATCAGAATTGAGATTTAAAAGCGGACGGACGCCTGACGTCACAGAGCTAGAGAACACGATAAGGCAACGTATTTCGGAACGACAACAACAACAGATGATAAACTAAAATATAAATTTGTCTTTAACTGCAAAATGATTAAAAACTCAGACCGTGTTATTAAATAAGATGTTCTGAATCGAACGCCCGTGCGTTAGTGAGTCTAACTCGTTTGTTGCCGGAAGGGTTTGGTGTAACACTGATGCGGAAATTCAGCACCGAGAGAAACAGACTGAAGTCTGAGCTGCTTTAAGGTTCTGCTCGGTTCGGTTCTGCTCGGTTCGGTTCTGCTCGGTTCGGTTCTGCTCGGTTCGGTTCGGTTCGGTTCGGCGACATGGCCGTGAGCGCCGTGCATTTAGAATCCGATGCCTTCCTGGTTTGTATGAACCATGCGCTCAGCACAGAGAAGGAGGAGGTGATGGGGCTCTGCATTGGAGAGGTAAACACGTCCACACCGACCTGACGAGCAGATTATTACCATGTAATGACATTTACATTTACATTTGGTCATTTAGCAGATGCTTTTTATCCAAAGCGGCTTACAAGGTGAGCACAGGGTTCATCACAACATCCCTGGAGCAATGAGGGTTAAGGGTCTTGCTCAAGGACCCACACTGGTGACGTCAGTGGATTTGAACCCACAACCTTCAGATTGATAACCCAACGTCCTAACCACTGAGCTACCGCGCCCTCAGATTATAATTATATAGATTAGATTACAATCTAATGTCGGGATTTGAGGACGAAACAGCCTTCAATTACAACCATTCATTCATTCATTATCTCCCGCTTTATCCTCTATTAGGGTCGCGGTGGGGTTCCCCATGCTAATCCAGGGGAGAACGTCTCGGGCGCTGGGCAGATACACCCAGTCTATCGCTGGGCACACACTCATTCACACAGACACGCACACAAACACTCTATGTGGGGCAATTTGGAGAATTCAATTGACTTGATCCATGTTTTTGGACTGTGGGAGAACCCGGAGGAAACCCACGCAGACGCGGGGAGAACATGGAAACTCCACCCATATTGGGATTCGAACCGGTAATCCCTAGCGCTGAGAGGAGAACATGCTAACCACTAAGCCACCGTGCCACCCCAGTTACAACTACACAATTACAATTACAGCTGTTCTGACCTCACTAGTAGCTTTAGGGGAAAGGGAGTCCTTAACATGGGTTTTAGCCACGAGACATTAGTTTGCCAACAAAAATACCATTTTAAATGGTTTTAAAACATGTTTGTACAAAACTGACAGCGATACAAGGAATAAAAACACTGCTATTGATTCATTATGTTCTGCTTAATCCTCTACGTTACATCATTATGTATCCCAACGGTTACAGTATCCTAACTTGGTCAGGACACGGGGTTGGATATACAGCATCCCTTGAGCAATTAGGGTTTAAGGCCTTGCTCATGTAGCCACATTGGTAATCCGTGGATTTGGGATTTGAACCCCCTACCATCTGATTGGCAGCCCAACACCCTAACCAGTAAGCTACCATTCCCAAACCACTGTCCATGGGTAAAACCTATGCAAAAAGACATACATGCTAACCAATAAGCCACCATGTCACTCGATCAAATGCCTGTGATAAATAAAACCTAATGTATTTATGCATTAACTTGAACCTAATTCAAAATCTGCACATGTTTATTACATGGAACAAAGATATTAGTGACTTAGCCATTTGCCTGTAGTCCTAAAAAAAGTTATTTTGTCCTTTCCAGGTCGACACAAATCGGATTGTTCACATTCATTCTGTTATTATTCTGCGTCGATCTGATAAGAGAAAGGATCGTGTGGAAATTTCGCCAGAACAGCTCTCTGCAGCATCTACTGAAGCCGAGATATCCTTTCATAACATTTTCAAAACATTGTCATTTATAAAGTATATTAAGATAGACGGGAACACTTTTCACATTCAGCGCAGCTCTAAACCTAACTGCATGTTAACTAAATGGACTATATAGAAGAATACAAATATTTTGACTTGTTACACTGACAGACTAATTGAAAAAAAAATGCAGGAAACTCGACTCAGATTATGAAATTGCTTAGACTATGATTATGTGCATTTTGACTTGGATGCGATGAGAATATTAATTAACTGATTAACCGAACCAATGTGATTCTCAAAGCATTATCATTATCAAACATGCCCTAATTTCTTTTTCAAACGACATTCTTACAAGCCAAAAGCAGCTAATACACAATGCTGGAGCTCTATTGTTATTTTTTAACCTAACACACAGGTTGGCTGAAATGACCGGGCGTCCTGTGAGAGTGGTTGGTTGGTATCACTCTCATCCTCACATCACTGTGTGGCCGTCACATGTCGGTAAGTCTTAACTATATACAATAAGTGCTAACAGCTGCAGAGAAGAAAAAAAAATGTAGTAATGTATTTTAAACAGCATGATGCATTGTGCAGCGCTCTCCCTACACACATACATTTTGTCTTATACACTTCGTCTTTGCATTGAAATCTACAGACATGACCTGAAATCAGAGATCTACACATCTGTTCTGTACATTAGTTATTTTTTCCTCATGCTACCTAATTACTGAGTCTAAATTTGTCACTGCAGATGTAAGGACCCAAGCAATGTATCAAATGATGGATCAGGGTTTTGTTGGTCTCATATTTTCTTGCTTCATAGAAGATAAGAACACAAAGGTAAGAGATACAAACAAGACAGAACTTCTGTGAATAGAAGCCTAGTTTAAATGTCTTTCATGAAACGTTAGACTTCAGTACATGGTTGTGTTTGGTTAAATTTAGTAAAAAAAACCTTTCTTTTAGACAGGTAGAGTTTTATACACCTGTTTTCAATCAGTGCAAGCACAGAAAGGTTCAGAGTAAGTAATTACATTTATTCCTAACTTTCTATATGATAATGATACTGATCCAGTCATTTTTCTTATTATATACTTTACTTGTTTGTACTTTTTATATATTAATAGGATTTTGTATATCATTAACATAATTCCTGTTATGTAGGTATGAAAGAATCGAGATTCCAATTCATGTAGTGCCACATGAGGCCATTGGAAAAGTGTGCTTGGAGTCAGCAGTGGAACTTCCCCGAATTCTTTGTCAAGAAGAACAGGATACATACCGAAGGATACACAGGTAGAGCCCCATCTTAATTTTCACAATGTTATAATAAAACAATTAAAATCTTAGAGATTTGATTTCACTCTAATGGATCTAGGTATTAGCACAGTTTCATTACCAGCATCATGCAATACAATACAACCCCATGATATCAGGCAATTTTTAAAGCTGGAATATTGTCAAAATGTCAGACTACTAAAGCTTTTTCTTCTCTGTAGTTTAACTCATTTGGATCCAATTACAAAGATACACAATGGATCAGGTATATGGGTTTATTTCCATTATGTAGTTTCATTTTTGTCAATATTGTTTATATTTAGTAATTACAGCAATCCCATGTGTGTCTGTGTCTGTCTTAGTGTTCACTAAAAACCTGTGCAGCCAGATGTCAGCAGTAAGTGGGCCACTGCTACAGTGGCTGGAGGACCGACTTGAGCTGAACAAAAAAAGCATCACTGACCTGCAAAAAGAGAAAGAGAGACTGACACAAGAGCTGGCCTCATTATAAAAAATAAAAGAATAGAATTTTCTTTAGACATCTGTGTTGAATGTTGCTTGCTTTTAACAATGCAGTGAAATCAGGCAATTATGTTGTTCAGCCATTCTATGGATGTGTAACAGTGAATTTGTGAAGGAAAATTATGAAAAGTAGGGGATGGAGAGCTGTAAGGTTTGTGATGTGCGACTTATTTGGTCCACTTTTAGCTCTTAGCTGCTATTTTCAAAGATGTACTCAAGCTTTTTTTTTGCTCTCTGTAAGTAACAAATGTCATGTCAGTGACATTTAGAACAGTGGTATTTGAACCTTTTCTTGGCAAAGTTGCATCCTTATGAAATTGATGAATGTTCACCAGTGATCATCTTTTCTTTTCTTAGCAAAGCAAGATTAAAGTGCAGTTATAAATTTTAAACATATCACAAAGACAGTCAATAGTCTAAATTTATATCTTTTAACCATTTTTAAATTAACTCTGAACGATCCTTTTTATTTTATTTTACTCAATATATTATTTACATTTTTTGAAAATCTTCATTCACTTTGAAAATAAAATGATCTTTTTTGCCTAAGAAGTTTAAAACATTGTGAATACTATACAATTTAGAGTTGAAATGCAGTTGGTGTTAAGTACATTTTGGAAATATTGATTAATGTAACAAACTTTTATCATGCATAAAATTAACTGGATTATTTTAAGCAACCAAAAATGTGTCTTTTATGTGGAAAGTTCTGATTTGGGGATTACATGTGGTATGGTTACTATATTTACTATCAAATCTAAGAATGCATAACAATGTGTCTTTCTTATTTGCACAATAGTAAAGCTATTGCACATTTAAACTTATCTTAAACATTGGTGTCATTCATACTACACTGCTGTCTTTCTGTAAATCCCCAAACAAAGGCCTGTGAAAGTGAGTAACCTTTTACAAATCGACAGAATGAATTATACTTTGTAACCACAGCAATGTGCACTGTGTTCAGTACTTTAACAGAATTGAACTGTCATCCAAATCTCTTTCCCAAGGAAAAATAGCAGTGAGGTATAATGCCTCTGAGCTTACACAGTGCATTACATCAGTACAGACACACTACACAGTCAAATGTATGCAGAGAAATAGAGTGGATTGTGTAACCGGAGGGTACTGGCTGAATTACATTCCCCTTTTTAACAAGAGGAGGCTGAAATAAAGATGACAATAATGCACACAATTGTTTAGCTGAAGTTTTATGTAAAATGTGGAACAAATTGACCTCAATTCAGATTCATATTTAAGCATTAAAAATGTTCTTTTTTTCAGATTAAGTGACAAGGTTGGAAGGTTTTGATTATAGCTTGCTTGATGCTTTTAGGAAGTTTTTTTTTTTTATGTAAACACAGAAATGAAACACACACACACACACACACACACACACACACACACACATATATAAAATATATATTAACTGCACAAAAGATTTGTATTCCCAAGTCTTAACACTAAAGAGTGTTCACACATCTACTCCTGTCTATAAATATTATTAGTAGAAAACACTCATGTTCAATAAGTGTTCTGTGAAGGCTTGTGGTTAAGGAACCAGCCCTGCAACCTGAAGGTCCCGGGTTCGTTTCCTGCTCCCCGTTTGTAGTTACAGACATAATGGAGCCTTGTAGATTTTACAAAATGCACTTTTAATTAAAGCAAAAAAAAAACGTCCTTGTGGATAATATTGGGAAAGATCTAGTGCTTCATAATCGATTACTTTAAGAACAAATTTTGAGGTAAATGGAAAATTAAAATATCTAGAATAAACATGTAACAAAAATACAGTTAGTATAAAAGTTTATAGAAAACAATGTACTGGTTCAACTGTTATGTTGTAGATGATGTTCTCCACTAGGGGGCAGAAATGACCTTATTAATGACCAATATGTTTTAGTTCGTAAATCATCTTTTGCGTTTACATTCCAACACGAAGAATAAAATACAAAAAACATAGCCTTACCTTTTAAAGTGACTTCTTTTCTAATATTTCTCTAGAACAGCATACTATGATAAAAAAAAAAATAATAATAAAAGAATTTTTGAATAATGTAGTAATTAAATACATAATATCAAGTACGCCTATTTGTACTTAATGAACTACTTCCTAATAAATATGAATATATTATATGATAATATAATATAAATATGAAACTATTAAAAGCTGCATCTATTTTCACTCTGGTGCAGATGACAGAGTGAATCAGCAAAGATGGGGTCTCTTATTTATTCTCTCACCCACACACAAGTAAGCGGACAGGTTAATATTGTGAGGGTCATGTTCCTGGGGTGGGATTATGACAGATCAAGAGAGAGAAAGAGAGAGAAGAGAGAGAGAGAGAAAGAGAGAGAGAGACTGCAAGTAAGAGAGACAGATTGTGGCATGCACATTTTTTTTTAATATAAAGGAAGCGAGTGAAAAATGATCCCCTATATATTTGACTGTGTTAGATTATGTTAAACAATAGGACCGGCAACATCCATACAAGGTGTCTGTATGTTGTTAAAATTACACATGATCTTTTTATTTTTACTTTGGGCACATTACACCTTGCTAAAATGGAAGGTCAGGTAAAAACCATAATTTGGTAGGGTGTTTGGTCTAAATATACTGTTAACCTAAAAAAAAACAGTTACCACCAGGAGACAAAGTATATTAAAGTAAAAACAGTATGCAAACCTTTGTTCTTAGTATTTAGAGTGACCTTCTTGTGCAACCTTTCATTACCACTAACGATCACTCATTGTTACACATATCAGAACAGAATAGCAGAACTTCCTACAGAACAGCTTCAACTCTGGGATGCTTGTGAATGCCACATCAACTACTCTGTACATTTTTGAGGTCAAAACATTGACCTGTTAATTTTAGACCATTAACACTCCTTTTCTTTACCACTACTTTGATGGAACAACTCTCTGCCTAGGGATGCTGTCTTGTTTTATTACCTAATTTCTGGTGAGTTTTAGTTTAGTGACAGAAGGCCAGAAATTACCTTTTAGAATTTGCCAGAGGTCATTGTTTTATCAATAATAACATGTCCAGATTCTGTACATTAAACTGAGCTAAAACCATGATACAACCATCACCATGTTTCACATTTCAAGTTCATTTCAATCCTGTCTCACACACACATCATTTTGTTTAATGTTCTACAGCTTCATGAACTTTAACGATGGCCAATGTGAGAAAAGCATTGCTTATAGTTATCTTGTGTTCTTTGAATTGCATGCACTGAGAATAATCTTAAATGTTTAAGCACTCCCTGTGGAGCCTAAGAATGGTCTTAAATTTGCTCCATTTGTCCTTGAAAGGGGATTTATGCAGTCTAGCAGAATTTCTTGGACATTTACCATTCTGTTTTTCTCAGTTGAAAACGTTTTCCTTATACATGCAAATTCTTTATTGTCGTTTTGTTTTTGTTGCTCTAGTACAAAAAAAGTGATTGATTCCAAAAAGTATGTAGGTTAGATATAGATATTATAGGAAGGCACATGGTTTTGTAAAGAGCCAAAGTAACATTTCAGGGGCTCAGGTTCCACTTTAAAAAAAAGTTACTTCAAAGTTTAACTGTCTCTTCAAAAAGCAGTAACAAAGTTTGGAAACTTTCAAATAACATACCACCCCCTGCCTCAAATATACAGTAATCAAAGGGGAATAAATCCGCCTGGACACTTCTGAAAAAAGAGAAAATGTTTGTTCTTGTAACACCAGCCTCCTTTGTGAAGTACGTTTTTTTTCTCTCTAAAAAGACAAATTGTGTTTTTTTTTATTTTTCAATAATCTCATGTAGTTTATAGGCCTAAAAATTGTAATTCAAACAAAGTTATTGTTAAAAGTTCTAGAACAATTCTCAAAACAAGGTCACTTCATGCATCAGTAAACTTACTTTAATATAAGGGAACACAATGCACAAGAATACCAATGGATTAACCTTAAAGGCAATAATGTTTATAGACTGGACAGTGAGGTACTGTAAAGGTCAGTTTTAATAGTTTTGCCATGTTCCTGATGTATTGTGTTTTCTTAAAGGTGTGACTCTTCTGTATATGCAATGCAAGGTTACTGCTAGCAAGTTTTTATTGATAGGACCATTAAGTTTTCTGTTGCAACTTTCCCTGAAGTAATAGAACTTTTACATCATCACAGGCATTTTTATTAAAAGGCATCCTCTTACCCATGTCAACCTTCCGATTTCACTCCATCAATGAAGTCAATGCCCTGCTGCCCCCACCCGTGACTATTTATGCCTTTGATTTCTCTGCCAGATTTATTTGCAGCATTACAGTGAGGAGTTCTCATTTCGTTTGAAGATTGTAACTGCTCTTCCACTAACTCCAGGCAATTACTGATGGTGTCAATACCCCCCCAACCCCTTAATACACTCGAATCCATTTCATAACATCTGCTGCTGCTGCAAATCACAGAGTCTGTGAATATGGAAACAGATTAATGGGGCAGATCCATGCACAGGCAACTTGTTCCAGCAGTTGTATAGGTGAGATTGAATGAGTGGAGGTGAATGTAAAAATTCACTGCATTAGATGCCGGGATGATTAATGTTAGCATAACCAATAGCTCTGTCGCTCCTCTGGCAACAAATCCCGAAGAAGGTCACCTATCATCTTTTTGCATAAACACTGATCATCCTTTGCTTCCCACTAAATCCGCTTATCGGTTAAATAAGAAATAATTAGAACACTAGATAATTTATCTCTCGCTGTTGGTTCACTGGATACCTGTGTTCTTGGATTGTTAGCCTAAGCATGGTTGCTGCAGAAGAATTGCAAAGTAAGGTTGATGATGCTGCACATGTGCATGGCATACGGAATATAGTAATGGTGCTAAATTCAGGGGTCAAGGAGATGCTACACCAAAGTCATATTCTTGGCTGTGATCCAGGACTTGATGCGTCATTCCTCCATAAATCTTTTTTATAGAGGAAAGAATGCTTTCCTTTCAGTCATAACATGAAGGATAAACTAAAAAAATATGTTTCAACCTGAACTAATTCTAATGGGCTGCTGCTTATCCTTTATGCAAATTAGTGTGCAAGGTAAAATAACATGATATAACAGTTAATTATATAAGGAACTACACAGCATACCAAAAATTGTAAAATGCAATAAAAGCAAGATTTTTTTGTTAGTTTGCTTGAATTATTTAACAATGCATACAAAGGAAAGAGTTCTGAACTAATACTAATTGTAGAGGTGCTTGAGTGAATTTTTTCACTCCTCTTCATTTGATTTGTTAATAGAAACAGCTTGTATAGAAACAAAGCCACCATAAAGGCCTACATTTTTATTTAATAACTAAATTCAAGTTACTTTTAGATACAGAAAAAAAATTTGACTGCATAAAGATGAAAGATTTACAACATAAAGCAGAGGCTCAATCCTCTAATCGCTTGAGCTGCAGATATCCAATTATTCCATATCAAAACAGTGGCACAAGATGAAATCCAATCCTTTTTGTTTACATACATAGCAGCCTCAGTGTCAGAAGGAAGGAGAAGTGACTATCTACCATAAAGCAAAACGGGTGTCACAGTGAATTTATCGGATCAAGATTTGACAAGGAAATGGGTTACAGCATTTAGGTCACTGTGACAGGAAACCTGTAGTCCTGTTACTTGCATTGTTCGGAGGGAAGACTCGTTCGCCCTTTGAACATTCAGATGTGTGGAGAACTAAATGAGGTGGAAAAGGCTAGGACTTACATTCTTTATGCCTCACACACTCTTATAAATGTCTTTTAAACACAAAGTGAGTCTGCTGTTCCCTTTACTGCAGATATGCAACAAAACAGATTCTCTTTGTCAAAAACTCTACGTCATTTTACATCCCAACTAACCATTTTAAAATTTATACATGTAATATATATGCCAACTTGACTAAATCTTAAACCTATACTAATTTATATTCTAGAACAGATGTCCTGTTATCCACGTGATGGTGGAGATGAGACAATACTTTTTGCCGAAGAGGCAGGATTTTAAGGTTCCTGATTTCTTTTAGCGAAGTGCTTATTTTTGTGTGAAAGCAGTTTGCTATTAACCCTACTTACTCATCAAAGTAGTACACCTAATTAAAGACTTGTCACTTACATTTTGATTACAGTTAGGTTGGCTTACATGCGTCTGTAAGCCAGATTTTTGAAATGATGAATTTAATTAAATTTGAAAAACACACTAGAAACCATTAAGCATTTCACTCAGAGTATGTACCTTGTTAGGATCGTCAGCAGCCCAGATGTGATGTACTCGCCATTATTTATATCAACTTACAGTAGGTATTATTACAAGTAATTACTTGTAGGATGGTTATAACTGTAAAGGAAATTACTAATAAATTACCTATAACTTTAATGGTATGTCAACACTGTGGCAATAAATACAGACATATTTTTTTTCATAGTGAATGCTGTATTATCTGTCTCTCCAAGGTACACTGGGAATAACCAACAGGACATCAATGGACTTACATTTACAGCCATTAAATCACAACACATCTATGAATATTCCTGTTCCACGGGTGCCTGTGTTTGGCCGCTTTTTCACCACTTGCTGAGAGGAGTGAAGTGGCCTCATAAAAATTAATATTAGATTGCGCAGACATAAGGATTGTCTATTCTCAAGCTATTCTCAGGTTCAGTGGTTCATTTGATAGAGGCTTTACCAAGCAAATAAATAAAAGATGTCTTGCTGTATCAGGCTCTTTCCGACAAATTAAACCCAATACAGTGGAACGGAGCGTCCCAAGCAGCCTGTCTGCTCCTGCTGTGTTTAAGTGACGGCTACAGGGTCTCATACCCCCTTCTGGTTGCAGTATCAGATATTCAGAAAATAACTTTCTGCTTTGTTAATGTTGCTCATAAGGTAAAAAAACCTATTTGAAACCATTTTCCATTAACAAGTGCTAATCATTGGATTTTGCTGGGCGGGATAAAAGTTTTAAGGGCAACACTGCTTTAAGAAGCTCTTGGAAGGTCATTTGTACTAGGGCGTTATTGATGAGCACATTTTCTTTGCAGTGTAATTGGAATGCATTCTCATTCTCAGAAACAGGTGTAATATATCAGTTGAGGTGGCCATCATATATCAGGTGCTGTAAGTAAGTCTACAGTTTATTTCATATAAAGTTGAGTAAACTCATGAATAAATATTGATTTAAAAAAAATGTCAGCTGCAACCTTAAAAATACTTTTGTTTTTTGATAATAATATAAATAACACAGAATAAAACAAATCCTCTCTATTTTGCCATCACATGATTTATGACATCATAGTATTTGTGTTTAGATAATATTTATAGTTTACAATTTGTTTTAATTGTCTCTAATATAATCGATTTTCATTATGTACATTTGTGGGTGAAGTGGTGAAATTCCATTTTTTTCATTTTTGTTTCTATACAAATGTGTCTACATTTATTTTCTAGATAATACCAGAAATAAGCAGATAATACTACATCTTAGTCCTACGTGCTTAGAATTTTCTCTCGAACAACAACAACAAAGTCTTTGACTAAGTCGGTTATAAATTAACATTTAATGTGCATATAATTATGATGAACTGTTTATTACTTTTTGTGCAGCATGTCAACTTAATTCTTCTGTCTCTGGACTATGACAACACAAACTTATGGAATCAAGGACAGATCATGAACATTTTGGCCTTCACTGACCTTTATGTGCATTTTGCCTTCAGATTTGCCCTTTGCATTTGTGGCACTTTTGAATTTGGCTATTCTTGCTAGAGGCGTACTGAGTATGAATATTTAGTTTTACAAAATGGTATATAACAGGGGACATATTTTTGTCTATCCCATATATGTGAGCGCATATCATGTAATATGTTTCCTACCAACAACTACACACACAATAATTAAGACTTTTTAAACAGCTGCCTAAGGTTTTTTCAATGCCAGACAAGTCTGTTTTTTGCAAAATAAAAGAATAAATTCAATAAATTAGATGATTGTTCTAACCAAATGGTTATATGAAACAAATTATTCTAAAAGGCCATATTTAAAAGCTAAATATATATATATATATTTTTAAAGACTATGACATGACAATTTTTTCCCAAACACTTTCTTTTAAAAACACACAACTTCACCTTCTACACTTCCAACTTTTCCCTAATGCTATCTTCTTTGTTACCTTTCTATTCTCTACAGTATAACACACATACAGAGTTATAGTTTACACTGAAAAAAACTTACTTTCTTACACAAACTTTGTAGCTATTGCATTTGTCTATTACTGTATTTATTTAATCATGAACAGGGACTTGTTTCACACTTCTTTCATATACCTTTGTTGGTGGGACCCTTTTTCTTTTCCTTTCATTTTGTCAAAAAAAAAAACTATTTTATCCTGTTTAGCCAAAGAAGGGAAAGTTGGTAGGGGTCACTAGGGACCAGGATCAGATGCTACAGTTTTTTTTCTCTTTCTTTCTCCTCACTCCCTGGGGTCCTGCAGTTGTTTGTCAAGCCCATTTTTGTTTTTCTACGCATTCGCAGTGTTTCTTTCCTCCTTTCCACTGTGCTCCTTTAAGCACTTCTTTTCCCATTTGCCAACTCTTATCTAAGTGCCCCAGTTTCCGGGTGATCCATCGCCCTAAACCAAGAACACTCTTTAACCCCTAAAGCTCTACCAATAATTTCAATACTTTACAGATGACATCATAAAAACAAACCTCACTGTTTTCTAGTCTCACAGTTATAAAAACTCCATCATTACAATAAATTAATTTTATTTGAAATTCCACATCATAAAAATCTGGATTGCACTGGCCAACGGCTACTGAAACTTGCAACCAGAAGTCCATTTTTAGCAAGCAGACCATAAAGGTGTAAGATTAAATATATCTCATGTCATTAACTGATGAATCAACATCACTATAGGCATTCTTTTTAAAAAGAAAATCATTTTAGTTCCTGCAGCATAAACCAATTCCTTCAGTTTAACTTTAAATGCAATCCATTTATTGAACGATCTAGAAATAACAGAATTTTAGATTGCCAAATAAAACAAAAAGTTTTATTCCTTCCAGTTTTTTTTTTCTTCCTTCCTTGCATTCAATTTAGACCCATTTTATTAACGTGCAAATTGAAGGATGCCGTCTACTCTGTATGCTCCCATACCTGCCTGAAACTTTAAGAAGAATGTAAATGGATGCTTGCATCTGCATTCAGAAGGAGTGATATGATTTCTGTTTTGAACTAATGCACATTCTCTGCTATTTTTTATCTGGGTGCTCAGTCATGAGAAGCGGTGCACGTCTCCAAGTGTGTGTGTGTGTGTGTGTGTGTGTGTGTGTGTGTGTGTGTGTGTGTATGTGTATACTTGATTTAAAGGGTTTTAGTTCTGAACATAAATTTTATAAGATTCTGAAAGATTGTGTGGTGTATTGCTGCTGAAGTGGCGTCACAAAGCAGTTAAGATGCACCACATTGAGTCGCTCATGCCTGTGATTTAAACAGCTCCAGCTGAGGAAATGAAGCAAATGGTGGGTTTTTTTTTGGAAGGTTGCAGATGACACCAGACACACTTGAACAGAGCTATATGCTTTTAGATTGACTGAATGGTGAATTTCCCAACTATATAAATGTTTACAATTTGTTAATAATTTAGCGTGTAAAAGTCTTGATTTTTTTGATGTTATACTGCAGTCATCGCTACTGCTTAAATTAGCTGAAATAAAACATAAAAAAATTATTGGCTCTACCCTGCTAAACCTACACGGGTAGCTACACATGGTATGTGATGACAGATGGCCAAATATAAATTTAATAGATAAAGGTATTGTGATCCCTAAACATTTCAGCCACAAGATCTTTTATGACACTTTATTTGGTCTACATTATGCAGCTATAACAACTTCTACTCTTCTGTGAAGGCTAAGGGATTTTAGATTGTGTCCGTTTAGGGTTGTTTGAGTAGAAGAGCATTTGAGGGATAAGACTGATATTTGGCAAGGGGCCTTTCTCACAATATTCATTCTAGATCAGCTCAAAGGTGTTCAAAAGGGTTAAGATAGGGCTCTGTCAGTAAGTCTGCCAGTAGAGTTCTTTCACATCATAAACAACGAATCACGCCTTTCTTAGCATTACTTTGTGCATGAAGAGACATTTATACCATAACAGAACTTTTCTCAAATTGTTGCCACATTTTTGTTAATAGGACTAAATTAAACAGAATGACTAAGAAGTCCATCACATTGCTTTTGCCATGCCGTCCTGACAAACATCAGGTGTCTGACCTTACAATGAATGGGCATTTTTTTTGTGGACACAGATTTACAAAAGCATAAAAGCTGTTTGCAAATTAAAATGGGATTTCATAAAAGCTTCTGTAACTGTCCTGGAGTGTTTCAATAGTTTTGTACTTATGGAATAGTAGTTGTCTTATATGCTGAAGGAACAGGATTTCACTTTTGGCAGCAGTTCAAACAATGAGAAACAGACCTTTAATAATAACCCTCAGTCAAAACATTTAGCAGTAAAGCTAAATTCTTCTTATAACTGCCTTTTCCAGACTATTGTGTTAAATAGGTGACGTCCCCAACTTAGATGGTAAATCATGATGAGTTTAATGTTATTGTGTTGGATAAATACTCTAAATGACATCATAACAACCTTATCTTTGACATTAGTTAAACACTTGTGTGGAATTTACAACCACAGGCAATCTGAAACGTAATAAGTGTGGCCAACAGACAGATTTTGTATGTGCAGCAATTACTGAGGGAGTTTGTAGCACCTACTAATTTGTATCTTAACTGTTG
Organism: Corydoras sp. C115; assembly: GCA_019802505.1. Lineage (NCBI taxonomy): Eukaryota > Metazoa > Chordata > Actinopteri > Siluriformes > Callichthyidae > Corydoras > Corydoras sp. C115. The sequence continues at coordinate 3,535,931 of JAFMOC010000045.1, forward strand.
TCACTTCTACATGTCTACGCTTCAAAATAAATACCCTCAAAACAGACAATGACAGAAGAAGCACATTTATAAGCTTAGTGGAGATTTAAAGGGAAACACAGAGTACTGCAGTATGCATGACAGTATGCTTCATTATTCACAATACGTAGATCCTGAACCATAGGGCAGCACAGATACGCAGTGGTTATAATACATTTGTTCAAAATGTTTGTAATATGAACTTGAGTGTACTTGTAATTGAGTTTTACTAGTCAATAACAAAAATGGCAATGTTTTGGTTTTGCTTAGTGTAACATAGCATTTGTCATTCTGCTAAAAAATAAGTCACAGTATGATCACTTAAATGTGAACTCTGCTATGATGATAATTTAAATGAGAGACAGAGTTACACTTTCTTTTAAATGTCTGAGTCACAGACAATTAGCCCTAAGCTTAGTTCTTTAGCTGGAAAAAGAACACAGCCATCCATCTAACTGGCTGACGTAATAAAAGCCAGACTAAAGGCCAACTGAAAGGCTGTGGGACATTCAAATTACTTAGACCTTTTTTAAAATTGTAAATATAACCTCGGCTGCGACAGGTTATAGGACAATTTTTTAGCTGATGACTGCAGCTGAAAGCATAGGGCTTGCCATTGCACATGCTGAGAGTAGTTCATAGCTCTGTTGTGAGCCAGTTGGGGATGCCCAATAGCATAATGGCTTTTCACCAATGCATTTAAGAGGTCTGAGCCTCATGCTCAGCATTAAATGAGCTGAAGCATTAAGTCAGCTCAGGGTGAGATGGTAGCTCAATTATGGCACTTGATTATTGATCAGGAGGTTCAAATATAAAGCCCCAACCAATACATAAACTTTAAAAAAAATGCCCTAGTGAATTCATTAGTAACAATGGTCTTATATATTCTACCAAATAAATAAAGGAGATGCTGAGGAATTAATTTCTTTGACATTTGTCGTAACTTTGACAAGCACTAAAAAAGAGGAGTTAAAAAAGCTCAGACAAAGATCAGGCACAACTTAAACATGAGAATTAAAACAATATTTAACACTAATAATATGCAACACAAGGATAAAAACATGTAAATTTGGTTTTAGTTTAGTTTTAAACTTACTGAATAAAATAATCATTTAAAAATCTAATCGTTTCCAAAATAGATTTCATGTGAATCGATTAGAGTGCAAACATCCATGTTGAGGTGTGTAAACAAACCACACAATGCAGTATGGGTTATGACAAAGAAATACAAGGGACTGTCCACTGCAGTGGTGTTCCTCATGCCCTTTGGGACCAGAAAATGAGAATGAATAAAAAGATTAGATACTTGGATTGGCACTATTTCTGTGAAAATTGTTACAATGCTACTTTGGATAGAACAACAAATAAGTGAAGCACAAGAGTTTAGTTGTCATTATGTAATATACCTCAACACACGTACATATATACAAATGTATATCACAACAAATACCTTTATTACAAGAACTATCCTCAAAGTGAATCCATCCTGGAACAAGTTACAATTTTTCTTACTAGATTTTTATTAAAACATTTCTGTAATAACATTTCTGGTACTGACTTAATGACATTTTATTGCCTGGAGCTCTAGGCACATAACAGCCTGGTAATAGTCTTATTACTTACACAGAATACAATTAGACTGCATTAAAAGTAATTATGTCTATATACAACCAATGATTTTTTATATGATTTGGATGATTTGCACTTGCAGTCATCTAATTTGCACAAGCCAGACATGATGAATAGCAGAATTTGTTACAAAATATTCCAAAAATTTGTAGTAATTACTACAAAAATCATGCAGGGTGCTACTATTTTCGAATAATAAAAAAAAAACAGCAGAGGCCAAAAAGGCTACCGAAATGTATTTCACATAAATATATTAGAACTCTCAATTGTGAGTGTACAGCAGTGTAATTGCATATTGACTGCCAACAGCACAGTTATTTACAAAAGGCCATAAGATAATTTAACTGTCAACCAACAAACCACCCAAAGAGATGATGTCATTTTAATAGATTAAAAGATGAAAATTGTAGAGAGAGACAATGGCAGAGAGAGAGAGAGAGAGAGAGAGAGAGAGAGAGAGAGAGAGAGAGAGAGAGAGAGAGAATAGCCAGCCGTGCTCATAAGACCAAATATTTGAAGGAAAAAAAGATCAGTTCCAAATGGTGTGAGTCTCAGTCACAACAAGAACTAGAATTGCCAACATAATAGTATAGTAATATAGTATAGTAATACTATATGGTCTAATAAAAACAAATAAATGTGTTGCAATGTTGAACGTAAATTGCAGTTTTGCTTGTGTTAATGTACAAATTGATATTTCATTTGTGAGAAAGTATAAAAAATGTAGTAGGACTGCAATATTTCTGAATGTTACCTTCATCAGCACTGATTTGCTTAGAGAGTTCTACACCAGAAGATGCTGCTGTTGCTCTGTGTCGTTTGCACTGCAAACTGTTTAAGAAACTAAATGCTTTGGAACAGCAGCATTTCCTCATTACATCTGCAAAACATTTTGTGACTTTTGCTGAGTATTCACAGAGAAAATTCAATGGGTGTTATACCGCCAGTATGTGGTATACCTAAATCTAAAGGTTTTGTCTTTACACAGTTAATAGTCTAAGGACTAAGGTAACATTTCAGCACAAAAGAACTTCAGTTATAAACATTTCTCAACAGGACATTGCCGCAGAGGTTCATACCCACTAAGCAAAGTAATAAAACAGTCCCATGTGTGGAGTTCAGCCAATTATCATAGTTCCACATTACAGTAATACTGATCATCCCTAAACTGTTTATAATACAACAAAAATACCTGAAAATAGCTGCCCATCCTAAATATTGGCAAATACTCTGACAAATCATTTTTTCTAATATACATTACAGATTAAATATACATGTATACATCTTCAATATCATTAAACATTATTCAGTCTGTCTGCTGTACTTTTCCACCTTGCCCTTGTTTTTTGCATAGACATGTTTCTCTTGTTATATTTTGATCAGACTTGCACATTTTCTATGAACTACTCAGACTATGCATGCCTCTATCCTTTTTTTTATCCTCTTATGTTTTGATTTTTTTTATTGTTTACTAAAGCCTCTATGGACAGTCATCCCTGTCCATTAAAATGAGCTTTTCTGACTTACATCAGATTCATGATTCAGAACTTCTGAACCTGATCAATGCAAACTGGATGCTGAGAGTCAGCATTTTAAAATAGAACCTTTTAAGACATGAAACAGGAAACGTGACACAATCAAAAACTGAATATAGTGTGAAACATCACTTTACTTTTCCTTGTTGACTTAGCCTGTCATTATTAGTCCTAAAAAAAAGACTGCATAGTACACAACATGCTAAACACATAGATGTTTTATTGTTTATCTTACTGCTTGATTGGCAAATTGAGAATTGATTAGTTTTTTTTAGTTCTATACTATTTTAGAATGCTAATAACCATATTTTTTTTGTTTGGTTGGCAGGAGCAAGAAAGTAAATACAGAAAGAAGTGAATTAGTGGAACAAGTTTTTGTTGTAATAATCCCCACTGTGACCTCATCAGAAAAAATCTGCGAGAGCCTGTCTTGAAAGTTCTATACTATCTGTTTGTAAAGCTGCCTGCTAACCAACATAATGTCAAACTGAAGGTGTGTTTACTTGGAGCGTATGTGAAATATGTTAAATGTCTTTTCACACCAGCTGTTTCTCTGAAAGCTGGGTCAGGTCTTTTGTTTTTAATGCTGGATGGCAAAGAGCTAGCAAGTGCATTAACAACAGTTACTACTTACTTAACACTACCAAGTTGTAAAATTAAATACAAAGATTTGTTTTTAAAAATCAAGATTAGTATTAATTGTTTTGGAAGTATTTTAAATACAAGGAGCAAATTTCTTCTAATTTGGTCCATCCTTTTTTGGCTCTGTGTAGAAAGATAATTTGCTCTAGTATGCCACCACAGTTTGTTCTTGGCTGCATTAACTCTTGGCACTGTGGTTGGTCTGTTCAGTACAAAGATATAGCTACATAGGACATTATTTGCAGTGTTGCTTGCACTGTGGTCAAAAGAATTGTTTGTGAAAAGTTCTGGCCATTAAAAAGACAGTGACTGCCAAATGAATGTCAATTTGACCACTACTTTTCAGCCTAAAATCTAAAACCTATTAACATGAATACTATAGAGTTAATTTTCAGTATATTAACATTCATTGTAGTTAAATGTACTGTGGCTTGTCTAACTTTAGTACTTAAAGTATCAGGAAAAGTATTTCTTCAAACATTAACATTGACATTAAGTGGTTTGCAGCCTCGCTAGTGGTTCTAAGAAGTTCAGGTCTCCAGGTGAGCTCATTTCTATTGTTCTGTTCTAAAACTGTTAAATGGTTCAATATGTAGACATAACAATGAAGCATGGCAAGGTTTATTCATCCAAATCATTCATGACTGCTGATCTATGTTATATTATATGGTATATTTAAAGGAATGGCACTTGAACCAATGATCAAAGCAGCACACAGCAGTGATCAAGTGAATATAACCTGTAAAATGAGGCAAACATAGCAGTGTCTTTGAACTGCTGTGATCTGCAAAAAGAGAAGCAGGGATATTGTTTACAAGCCTTCTGTTTATTTGATATTCTTCTTGAAATAAGACATTATAAATATTATTATTAATACTACAAATGCCTGGATGCCCATCAACTAAAATGTTATAATTTTTTTTTATGTTTGCTGTTGACACTGACGTACTCAACCTTGCTTCTTTTATCTGTAACTATATTTTGCTTTTTATATTTACTTTCTAAGTAAAAGTTTATGGGTTTAATTCTTAATATTCTTAATATTTGTGTTTCCACTATTTTAATGTTATACTGTTTTATTTGTTTGTAAAGTGTCTTTGAGGTTCCAGAAAAGCTCGATATAAATAACAAGTATTATTATCATTATTATTAATATTGTTGTAATGCAAAATATGTGTAATGCGAAAAAATTAAAGGAGGAAATAAAGTCTAAAAAATCCCTATTCTCGGAGTCTTTACAGTGTGAAGTTTGCATGTTTTGCCATATCTGCATGGGCTACTTCAGAAAACTTCCCACTACAGTCCAAAAATATGTTATTTAGCTGAAACTGAGATCGCGAATTGCCCTCAAGAGTAAATATGCTTGTCTGCATGTCTGCCCTGGTGATCTGTCCAAGCTGTTTCTACATCTTACACACAGTGGAAACTTATGTTTAAGCACCCATTGTGACCTTATTTAGGATAAGCATCTTAGATAATGAATGAATGTATGAACTAAGAGGGGACATGTGGCAGGGACATGGCCTTAGGTCTGTATTAATTAATAACAGAACAAGATTTATAAATTAACAAAGGACATGTCCAGATGTAACCAACTGCCGCAGATTTGTGCAGAATTTGTGAATTTAATAAGGATTTTAACTTTAATTCTAAGAAACAAAAAATGCAAACACAATTAAGCAACAATTGAAAAAAAAACTGTAAAAATTAAAAATAAAAATATTTTAAATGTTTCCAAAACATTGTATTAAAAAAAGTTCATGGTACTTTTCTTGAATGCACTTTAGCATTAAAAAAAAATACTAATTTACTTGGTGTCCAATCACACTTGTCATAAATCATTCAGTAGATGATTGCAAAGATGAACCCACAACACCATCCAAAATCCCTGGGGCAACCTCAGCAACTCCATTCACCTGTGGGATGCAGGAACACAGCAAGTAACCATATAAAAGACACTACATACTGCATACAATTTGAGTCTCCCAAATAATGTTCAAGCAAAAAGGACTCTTAATTCCATCAACACATTTTAGTTATATCTTGCTTATATAATTTTAAAGTAAACTTCAGGGACAAGGGACTCATACCTCCTTCACTCAACATAATGAGAAACTGAAGTTAAAACATATCAGTAAAATGATACTAGGTTTGTCTTGGCTCAAGTCCAGTTCATTTTCAAAAAGGTACAAGTTTAATGTAGCACTGTTTCTTTTTGTAGCTAGGCAATGATCCATTGTGCATCTAGCCCATTTAACACTCAAAAATCAGCCCAACACATTTCAGAATAGGGTAGTTAAATATGGCAAACAATTCTTTAGCTCGTAAAAGTGCAATGATCTATTGTATCTTTTTGCAATTATTATTATTATTTTTTTTTTATAAAACCCATAAAACTAGGTTTATTGGAATGAGTCTATACATTCAGCCTTACAGCATTTAAACATTTCAAAGAATATCAGTTCTAGGAATAAAGAATTTAAAAATAGGGTTATAATATTATTTGTAATGGCAAATATAAATACTTAAAACCTAACATTGAACTAAATAGGGCAACTTTTCAGGAGCATGGTGGTGTAGTAACACAGCAAGGGATCCTGGGTTCAGTTCCTGGGTAAGAATGAATTTTTCTGCGTGTATTTTGTAAATATTTCAGTACAATTGTAGTGACCGATACATTTATGCCACAGGTGGCTATGCACTTCCTATAATCCATTTAAAGGAAAGCAGTGTCAGCAAACAACCGCTGCAGCCTACATTAATGACAATGTGTCCTGATGTATTCCAAGCCAAACTAGACAAACATAAGTGTTTTCAGCACAAAATATACACTCTCCAGTTACTGAATTAGGTACATCCTCTTTGTTTTGAAATTCATGAGTCCCGTTTTCCATGTTCAACAGACACTTTTTAAAAAATGATTATTATTCGGGTTCCAACTGTTTTGTTCCAACTCCTCCACATATTCTCCCTTTTCTTCCTCACTGGTTATTTTGTGTTGAAGTTAGTATTTGACAGCAGTTTGGTGAGAAATGTTGTCTGCTTTGATGCTCTGCATGTTAAACCTGTTGCATTTCTGGTTTCTTACATGATAAAGTTCTATTTCTTCTAATCCCAGCTCTCTGAACACCAGATTTCTTACAAGCTCATTATCCTACACTCACAAATTCCCGCCTTATCACTTTTGCTCATAGGCAGCCCATGGGCTTTGCTTGTGTAGTTTTAGTAGAGTGGGCTTTAAATTTATTGATGGAAGGTGCTGTGAGATTACATGCACCTATTTTTTGTAAAGCCTGATTTATTTTTCATAATATACATTTACTTGCATATCAAGTGCATTCCTACAAAAAAAAAAGAAAGTCTGTACATATCCACAGAGACAATCAGTTTCTGTTTCATCTTGGCTGCGGGAATTAAAATGCCAAGATCTAATGTTATCACATTTTTTTCACAATGAAGGTCTATAAGCAAAAAATATCTGCCCTGCACTCGGCTGTTTCTTACCTTCTTTTTGCCCTCAAGTCGCTTAATTATGTCACCAGTTGACACATTGCTTTATGAATAAATGGTAGGTTTGATTGTAAACTGCATACCCAGATGAGAAAATTCAGATAAACATACTTTACCAACGTAATCAATTAAAGGGAAGATGTCAAAATGTTTTTTTTTTTTTTTTTTAGTTAGCTTAGATTTTAAAGGCTGCTTATGAAGTTCTGTATCTTCAAATTATGTACACACATATGCATACGTCAAAACCTTCATTCATTTCTAGGGAATAACATTATCACATTAAAATTAAATGTGAAGCTCCGGGGTATATTACAAGGTCAGTGAATAGTCACTTCTCGAAGATTACATGTTAGGTTTGGAAAAACAAGCAGGCATAATTACATGCATGGAAGACTCAGAACAAACTATTTTCGCGAAACAACTGGGTCATGGCATCAGAAATGGGAAGCTTTTTGGGGTAAAACTGGTTAGTAGGGATTACCTACAAACAATATGGTAAGGTAGCATATTAATGTATGAGGGCAACAGAGTGAAAAGTCAGTCTATGGGACAGGTTAATGTACAAGAAACTTCTATACTGTTCCTGAGAGTATCCATTACAACACATAGCACTCCATACACTTTAAGTATGTGGCTGTGTCAAAATATCTTTGCTAACCCACATCCAATTTAGAAGCACCTCCCATGAACTAAACCTCAAAGAAACAGAATAAGGATTTTTGTCCCTGATGACTTCTATTTACTTTTATATCAAAAGGATGACCAAGTAAACACAGACTATTATCCTGGAGAACTGATGTCACCAGAAGTTTCTGTGAACGCCAAGCTGGTAAAGGGATTGCAATACACCAGACAGTGTGCTGCTGCGAAACCCTGGACTTAGACTTTAATCTGTGCTACTTACTTAAACAATGATAGGACCATATATTGCTGGATTAATGTACCATAACACATAATGTCAAAATTACATAACTGAATGTTGTGCCAAGCTATGAGTGTGGATCTATCGTTTTAATTTGCTTATATAGGGTTTATATAGCAAAAAAAGTTTTTTGATTAAAGTGAGGCCTGTTTCCCAAAAGAGTTTATCTTTAGCAATGCCACTGATGCACTATATAAGAGCTGACACTGTGCAAATGCATGTGTACAAGCCCCATGTGCACAAATGCATAACTACTTTTGAAAAGTTTGTTGTGTGCCTGAATGCTCACGTCAAAACTGATTAAAACTAAATGCTTTTAAAAAGCAGATTCTACATGCTTTTTGTTTGCCTGCCATGTCATTTTAGTGGGTTGAGTAGAATAATGCTTGGGATTAATTTAACAGAAAATGCATATTTGTTTGTCCCCAAGTTTGTGACCCAGGAATACAAGTACCAAGCATTATGCATTATACTTAAGGTAATCCTGCAGCAGTATTAGGTAAATGTAGCCAATGAATCTGCAGCAAAACATAACCCTCATAATCACATTCACTATTATGTTGAGATTAGGGGTCGTGCAATTTTTTTACTTCCATTATCATTTATTGGTAATATGCTTTATCAATAGTTATCAAAGAGCAGATGAACTCCTTGATAAAAACAAATCCTTCAAATACCACCTATAATTCATCTCTAGTCACAATACAAAGTATATATATTGTATGTGCAGTATCATTCTTAACAAGTATGTGAGCCTGCTTAGGCAGGCATAGCTGCAATGCCAGGAATAAGTCTGGTTAGCTTTAAACAGAGGCTTTGATGTGATATCTAGTCTCTGTTGCAATAAGGGCCAAAAGGGCTTTCTTACAAAGGTAAATAGTTATAAAAGGCCAAAAACTTGCCTTTTATGAAAAGGTTGAATTTAGAATTTTAGTGTGACAACTTTAAACTCAGACATCAAAGTGTTATCAGATGACAACTAAAGCAAGTTCTTATGTTCAATGCATATCAGATCCTCAGGCATTCCTATCATGTCAAGAATTAAGAGATTTTAGTTTAAATATGAGTGGTTTCAGTTGAAAAAGATCAAGATGACCCTCAGACTACTAAGTGTCAAAAAACAAGCTGTGTGTGTTTAACACTCATTTCATCCGAGAGCATTAAACCAGATGAATGTGTTTTGAATTCAATTGTTGCCAACACCTTTATAAATGAACATACTTTAATTCCATCCTAAAGTTTTCAGCATCTCAAAAAAACAAACAAACATTCATTTACTCCCCAATGTGGTTGAGACTCCAAGTTACACCAATGACCTTTAAGCAGGTAATAACACGGAGTTTAAAACACTGGTGTATGTGGTTATGTGATTCTGTGCTTTATTTTAAAATGCATTTCACATGCATTAAAGTTTGCTGGGTGTTACAATTACTTGCATCTACTGATTGTTAGCTAACAATCTGTATAAGTCCCCAAGTGTGTAAGTCCAAGTTTAAAAATATTGTACAGAGTTTGTTGACTATTCATTTCAAAAAGCTAATAAATATTTGCTTAAAACTGTGGCAGGCTTTACAAGCGTTTTGTTTGCACACCAATGTTTTATTAGTGGGTTATGAAAAATCATTTTCATAAACTGGCTTGGGATCTAAAATATCTATTTTTTTATCTAAAATTAAATAATAGTCCAGCATTTTCCTTTTTGTAGACCTGTAACCCAGGGATTAAAGTATATGAATTACATATTAGGCTTTAAGCCTACAGCAGTATAAGGTAAATGCAGCCAATAAATTTCAACTTATACACAACCTTGCACCCTTGCATCAATTTAATGAAGCTAGGGGTCTTGTCACCTTGGCTTTCATTATCATTTATTGATTTCTGCTACATGATTTATTAAATAAAGGTCATTTGTAAACTTTATTATTACTTTTACTAGATATTCTGTTTGTTTTAAGTCTTTAAATGAACTTCAAAGAGAAAAATTGTAAAGAAACTTTAAAGAGAAACATTTATAAAGAATGGCACAGTGACTTGTGTTATGGCCACAGAGCAAAAAGGTCCAGGGTTTCCATTTTTAGGTTTGTTACCTTTCTGTGTGGAGTTTGCTTGGTCTATCCATGTCTGTGGGCTTTTAATTAGATCAATCAGACAAATCTCCATGGCCCTGTTGAGTAAAATTGATTAATTAGTGGATTTCCGTTTCTAAACTTTTTAGCTTTAATTGTCAAGATAATTAATAGATGATTTGTTTCACTCAATTTGGGTGGTAGTAGCCAATAAGCAGTGAATTATGTGAACATGAAGTCTTGCTGATTCCCAAAAGAATCAGTGGACTGTGTAAAGAACGTGCAAATATAGTGGGTTTCGGAAAGTGCCTACTCTCACAGGTGCTAGCTTTTAAAATATCTGGAATCATGTCTTTAGATAAATTATTAAAAATGTACTAGATTAAACATTTAATATAAACATAACCACCACTGCACAAAACTATTTAATTATACTTAGTGACAGATGTGGATGTGCTGGTCTTTTACCTCAGCATTTTCTTCTTATGGCCTATCAGCCATTGAAATAACAATTTTTCATGACACAGAAAGTAATTAATTCAGGTGGAAAAAAAAGCTCCACTGTGATTTTTTATTGCTGACTCCAGAGTAAAGCTCAGCTTCTGTCCATCACATCTACAAACGCCGCAAAACTAAAAAATTGCAGTCTGGTCTTTCAAGCATATGCATAAAAGTCATAGTTCTTACTTTAAAGACGAGTATTTTTGGGGTGAAATCTGTGGGGTGTACACAATTACATTTCTATCACAAATCGAACACAGACACGGCATACTAACACAAGAGTGGCAGACTAGGGAGACCCCACATTACAAAAGTGATACTAACGGGTATTATTTTTGGCGGGTAAAAATTTGGGATGCTCAGCTGAGAATCAGTCATGCATGCAAAGAAGTCAGTGAGGAGAGTATAACCCAGTCATGCATTCTGCTCCTGAGGGATTTGAGGGGCAGGAAGCAGGGGTATGGGAAATTTGCGCAAAGATACAAGCTGGAGGAAGTATTTCGACAGTCTGCACCCAGGGGACCATTATCATTAGAAGCACTTCCCTCCTGAGCTTATCTCTGTAAGTGCAATATGCATCACGAAAGCCATGACAACAGGCTAATGATCCAATAAGAAATTAGAAATGAGCCCAGTAGTTGTGACTTCATTCTGTTTTGTCTGCTGAATTCAGTCTACAGGATTGTCTTTCCTATGTAGATCATCAGATTCTTCTAAAAATTATACTCAGTGGGTGATCAGTGGGAGAGTTTGGTTAAATGTAGCACGGAGAATGAACAGTAATGGCCTTACTACATGTGGGTCTGGAGTGTAGGTTATCACATGCAATAATTAAAACATTTGTGGCTTTCAAAGTTTCATTGCTATTCAGTAAAACAGACAACTTTTGTCTTAAAGTCTTAAACCAAAACCTTTTAAAATACCCTTCTCTAGTTATATATTTACATAATTAAATTTTTAACATTTATTAATGGAGAAACATAAGATTTAATCTAGTCTATTAAACTAAAAAAACACAGGGTTATAAACAATTGCTATTGTTTCAAACAACACAAATCAATTTTATATTACTTTACAACAATCAATTTGGATACATCTCTACCAATATATACACATCTATACACAATTACTGGCAAATATGAACCCATTATTCATAGAAGATTCATAGAGTTTAGTCACAATAAATGTACTATGCTGATATATTAATGTTTAGCTGAATACGTTTTATCCAAATAAATATATAATGAATACTATTAATATTATTTCTTATTACACTACAATTTGATTAAAATAACTTAATAATAACACTCGATATTCATTAATTAGGTATAGCTCAAAAAGCTAATCTTGGCAATCTTTTTGTAAATCATGTTCAGTACACACTTCAGTAGTTTTATTGGTGCACAACTAAATCAGTAGAATCTATTAAGCTTGCAATGGCGTTCCATTAGCAAAGCACTCGTATGCGGCTAATGAGGTGCTAATGTTAATAAATGCTATATTTCCATTTTAATGGAAACTCCGCCTACATATGCATCATCATATTTCAGATACTAAATAATTTTCCATATTTATTTATGAATACAATCATTGCAGTTTTGATTCACCAAGAAAATAAGGTGATAAAAAAGAGATTCACCATCACATATAATTATAAACTATTGATTAAGCACATAACAATGGCACACATCATTGTTGATTAATAATGACCTATGTAATTCATTATTCTTAAAATTTACAACCCACATAAAATGTATATTGGATATTGACATAACTGCTTTATGTTGGTTCCAAAATGAACTTCAAGCTAATTCTCTCTCTATTTTCTCCCCCTGTGCCAAGGACATTGGCCAGCTGTGATAATATGCTCCATAAGGGACTTGTGTGGTGTCCATAGGACATCTGCGGTTTACGCTTCACAAATAATCCAAGGCTTACTGACTCCTGACAGCTGCAACCGCCAGTAAAAAACGACATGAGCTACTTTTTGCTTCCAATTTCTCTCACCTGTACTGATTTGGATTATCAGTTTCCTTCATCAATCAAACATGTAAAGCATATGCCATCAAGAACCCGAGCCAATTTCAACACACAGCATTAGGATGGACTGGCAGGATGCTGAAGACTGCCTTGCTTCTGTTAAAAAGCAATCATTCATAGCCTGGAGCGCTCAATGCAGCATGAATATTAGGAGGTGATAATTGCAGAGGAACTGCTAGCAAGAAAAGGCTTTGGGCACTTAAGAGCAATCTCTGTAGTAAATTGAGAAAGTCACAAAAGGAAACTGCTGGTTATCACTAGCAGAAAATAATGATCTTCCAGTGATTATGCTTTTAAGTCTCAAACTTCGAAATAATTGGGTGGAATGGATGTAAGAGCAGGCGAGCAAATAAACAGCTTAACTTAAAGTTATTTGTCATACACTATTTTGTCCTGTCAAAGAGAAGAAATGCACTGCAGTCCCTGAGGATCCAATCAAAATCGTGAACAGATACACTGTCAGAACACCAAAGCAAATTAACTGAAAATATTGGAGAAACAAGCTATTTTTTTTACTCCATATTCAAAAAGTCGGCCCCATCTGATTTCTCATACCTCGGTAGACTGGTTATAATTAGTTTCATAAGGCTAAATGTGGTTTATGGACACGTCATAGATGTTCATTAGCCAGAAGCTGCATATTGCATATTCTTTGTTAAATGTGGCTAAATGTCTCATTTTTCCTGAAAATCATGACTTCATGTTTTAGTATCTACTCTCATACTAAAACACATATCTGCAGCACTGGCCCTTAAACAATTTGTGATGTTCTGAGCTTTGGGATCTCACCCTACTCGACATAGTGACTATAATGCAATCCTTGCGATAAATCCTACCTGACAAATCCGGGTCACTGAGATTCAGTTTCTCACATAGGGAATTGCGATCCAATGCTCCACTTAAAACACTGACATCAGGCAGGCCTACGTTTAGAAGTCTGACAATAGGGGGTGCAGAATTAAAAAGCAGGCACAAGAGCTTATCATTTAACACTGCACACTGGTCATACATTTTTTTTTTTTTAAAATTTTGTATATTTTTAAATTAACACGACCTAATATATAATTATATTTAGACACAAGACACAAGTCCTGACAGTAAATTAAGTGAGTTCAATTAACCGAAAGATGTCCTGCCATTAGCTTTTAAATTGTACTTTAATAATAAAATAATATAGAATTTGTTACATCAATTAAGGTAAGGTTATAATGTATATGCAGTATATTCTTGTTTTTTTTTAATAGTTTTTATTTTTAGTTCTATATATATTCCATATCTATTTTTGTATATATAAGCACATTAAGGATTGCTGCTCACACTGTGCAATGACAATAAAGGATTCTTATCTTATCTATTAGTATGGCAAGGGTTAGGGTAAACATAGTAAGCCAAATATATTTTATGATTTTTGAAAGAAAACAGACTATCATCATTTTGGGTTTAGCCATTCAATTTGATCAAAAGGTAATTAACAGTATTTACATTAAGTTCAGTTTGCACAATAATGAGAAATCGATGTCTGAGCTGCAGCTGATGAGCATTCATTCATCTTTCTTAACTACTTTCTTCTAAGCAGACAGTGGATACTGTGGCCAATCTATTACAGAGAATCACACAATCACTACTTCATTCACACTTTTACCATGGGGCAATTTATAGTGGATGACCTATATGCTGCATTCCACAATAGCTACGGCAGTGTAATCTTGTGAAACTCAACAGCACTGACCTCTGAAGCAATTTAAAGCTATAGACATCTTCATAGCATTTATTAGTATTTGTTGGCAGTGTTCTTCATTTTACCCATAGCATAACGATAGGACCGCTCCATAAAAACATTTCTGTTCAATTAAAATTTAACTTCAGCAAAAGAACTGAACATTATTAACTTGTCGATCCTTGTCATTAATGTTAAAATGTAATTATTATTTAATGCTAAAGCTTTGGCTGGTCACAGCAGTTAATTGCATAAACTGTATTAAAATAAAAGATATATGAGCATGTGTGACTTTCCAACACATTTTGTAAACTTAAGCAAATATTTTGGAGGGTTTATATATTTTAGTCATTCTATTATGCTTAACTGACTGCTTAGAGTCACATTTAAAAAAACTCATTGGCTTCAAAAATTTCAGAAAGCCCTAGGTGGATTGACAGACTAATCGATTAAGTGGGACTTGGGCAGGCTAAACAAATGATTGTGTCACATCATCGCTAAAGAGGTAAAACGATGGCAAATCAATACACTCTGAAGAGAGGTCCGACTAGCTCTCGTAATTAAAAAGTTGTATATTTTTAGTAAAACTCTGAAATACCTTTATAAAGAATAGGTTTTTTGTTTTGGGCAGGTTTTAAAGTACCTTTTAGTACTTAGTTCAGATATGTAGTAATTTAATTTCTAAATAAGCATTTAGTTTATTAATTTTTCTGAAGACACTTTGTAAAGCAAAGCTCTTTGCTTTACAATGTCTCTGAGAAAACAAAAAATATCAAAAGAAATCATAAAATAAACTGTAATAATTAAAAAAAAACTGTGCTTCATTTCAAAGCATGAGGTGAAGTGAAGACACTACATACTTCTGTTAAACAAAAATTCTGAATTAACACGGGCCACTAGATTAGAACAAAAAAACAAACATGATGTGTCATGGCAGTCCAGCAAACCTTGGTTTTGATTGGCAGCTACAGAAATGCACTTAAAAAAAACATTTGTCATTGATGAAAAACTCGGTTTCACTATTTTAGTTTTGTGTTCAAATGTTGTTTGATTTAAAAGTTTCCTGTGAGTTCAAGTTCATGTGAGTTTGTTCACATAGATGGAAAACAACAGGGTGATCGCTAGACCTTAAAGCAAATGACACTTGTCACAGTATGGAACCTTTTCACATAATGATATTTTGTGCTTGTATTCTTGTGCTGCTGGGTAGAAGATTCAAGTGAGTTTTAGTTGTACAAGTGTACTAGTCTATTTGGAACATCTCTTTATAATGACAGGTATTACTCAAATAAAAACAATGGTTGCTTTACAACAAAACACTCTCAATCCTCATAACATTTTTTGTTGGTAAAATGCACCTGGTCTGTGATTCAGGCAACAGATTCATATATATACATTATTAACTGAGGAATATGATTTATCCATTGACATTGAGCTGCTGCAAAGATTTCAGATTTGACTCCTACTGTACATTTCATGATAAAAACATTTAATCTTGGTCATTGTCAGCTTTACAAAGAAAAGCTATCTTTCAAGTACTTGATATTGACTATAAATAAATATTATATATATATATAATTAAGTTACATATGGTGCCGAGCTCCAATAAGGCCATCAAAGGGCCTTTTATTGTTCTTATTTTAAGGATAGCCACAATGTGTACATAAATCCTTTTTCTATCTTACATAAAGGGTTACACCTTGGTGCCTGGCCAAAAACAGCACATGATTAAAATTAGTTTCTTTAAATTGTCTTTCTTCAATACATGTATTTCATTTATATCTGTGGCTGATAGCCGTATAATAATTTGCAAATATGAGGGACGTTATTTGTCAAAATGCTAATACCATGTCAACTCATGTAATGTGGGTCTACATCAGCCATTTAGAACAGGTGCCAGACTTCATTCTAAGCTTGTTAGCAAAGGCGTCTGTTTAATCGGGTGGCTTTTCCAATCCTGTCATTTGGTGCGCTGACGGACAGAGTTATTTTTAGCATCTCCTGGCTCGGCAATAGATAGGTCCAGATGGCACTACCATCTTCATCTTCCAATTAAATTCAGCAGAATGTATTGTTCTGTGGAAGAAATCCTTCACATGTGTATCTAGAGTGAACTCAATGTGCACTGAATAGTCTAAATCACCAGAATGATTACATCATTATATACTATGTGGACATCCCCGATATCACATGTATAAGAGGTTCTGTCAAATTATTTCATTGCTTAGTTGAATAGGCTGTTCATTCATTATGTTATTTGATTATTTATTAGATTTGTATTTAACTTGACAAAGGTTTACATGCCAACCACATAATTTATATGTAAGCTTTACATTGTATAATGCAAATTTATTACTTACTATAGGTAAGTTTCATTGAAATCGAAAACTTCACTGATGTAATAATTGATGCATAGTATCTTGCATAGATGCAAATTGTAAATGATTAAAAGTTGTTAGATTCAAGCACCATGTTATTGTAAATAAGATTTCTTTTTAGATTTATTATCTACATGAACCAAAAGTAAACTATAATATACATGCATGTTCATTAGCTGTTTGTTGGTTCATGGTAATAGGCAATGTTTACTGACTTCAAATTGAAATGGATTAGAAACATCTTATATTCTATTCAACTTCAAAGTTAGCTACTGAATTATATACACTGCTAGATAAGAAGCTCTAATCTAGGTTAAATCCTTGTTGCATGTAAGACAGCAGGATTCAGAGCTATTTGTACTGTGTGAACAACAGAGGAAGAACGGTTTTATCTCTGCTGCAGATGGGTCAGGCTATGACAAAGTGTTTCAGCTTTCTGGCAGTTGCTTGCTGATGCTATCTCATAAGCAATAATAACTGAGAAGAAGGACCATGCTACCAGGGCTAGGGTTCTTGCAATGGAAAGTGCCTGCAAAGATGCATCAATTGAAGGTAAATGACATACGAGCTCTTATTGGAACTGTAGGGTTCCAAAGACAGACAAAAAATGCCTGTTGGGGTAAATCAAATGAAAGAATACGAATCGAATTGTCTGCAGGATGGAATTATATTTGGGTCAGCTAGGGTTGCCTTAAGGGATCCCGTTCAATTTCTATGCCGCAATTCTCTAGCTAAAATCCAGTCTGAAGATTCACGTTTTAAGGCTGGAATTAAGAGTCATGTGTTTTACTGACTGCAAGCAATATTGGATAACCTACCGTACCATACAATACAATAAAGATTTCAGACCCTGAGTTTAATAATAAATATTACAGGAAATATGTGATATTACAATAGATTTATGTAAATTATTCCAACAAATCCTGTTTAATTAACTGACTCATGAGATTCTGAATCAGTAGGCTTCATTTACTACAATTCACAAACGACCAAAATCATTTTCAAAAGTGTATTAATGCAGATATTAATAGTCCCCAAAGTGAACCAACACAGGCAAGGCCAAGACATTCAGTGTTTAAACAGAATGTACCTCCAATTGCCCCAACAGGGAAGTAAACCAGAGACATTTTTTGCCGTATGGTGGAAGCTCTAAACACTGTGATAAGATGCCACCCTGCTAAGTCAGAAACATATATGCTGTTGAGCTGGTAAAGTCTGGCGAGAGTTCAAGCAGATTGGTGAGAAGGATTTGACAGGGTAATAGACTAGACTCTTAGACTGGACTCTCACAATGCACTTTCTGTGGCATTTCAAATGAACAGTTTTCAGATGCAAAACTAAACTCTTTGCAATTTTTATTCCTGATAAGCATCATCAGGATAAGACTTCCTCCTACAAAAATAGAGTTGTAAGTCAAGTTGCACTAATATAAAATATTGTTTTACTGGAACAGGATTAAAGAAGTCCATGCAGCACATTTTGTTCAAAAAGTAAATGTAAATTTGGTTACATACTGACCTAAAATGTAAGTTTAATAACAAAAACTGGGATCTACTATTAGAAAAATATAAAAACATCACTTGACACGAAACACCTCATGTTTTTATTTTGTTTCACCATTACTGCTAAAATGGTTGACATTGTTTATATAAACTGGTCAGCATGCCTGTCTTAATTTAAGACTTTTAGCCTCAGCTTGAAAGTTAATTTTTTGCTCAGCAAGCTCTTTACAAAGACACTAAACATATGGTCCTTCTCTATGCGCTCTATGAAAAGGGCTCATCTGCTGTTTCAATTTCATAAACATGTTCAGTTAAAAGCTGATAACCATCTGGAATTCAGCAGCAGTGACTAAGTTTACTAACCTTTAAACAAGAAAGCTCATATAGATGTAAAATAAATGTCCTTCAATACATCCATTCCTGTATATATCCATTTGCTCGTTCCGAAGGAAATAGAGTTAAATGAATATATTTAGATATGGCTACAAAATGCAGTCAGGATCCAAAATGCTGACGACATGCAAGTTTATAACCTTAATGAAAGTTTTATGAGGACACATCCAAACACTGCTTTAGATTTCACATTTTAGCCCTTGTAAGGCATTACATTTTAAAGGCTGTTTCGTTGCAAACAGGACGCAGCACAAGCAATATTTTAAGAAACCCTCAAAATGCTATTTATTTAAAAACTGCCAAGTCCTTCATATGACATATCTCTCCCAGTAATGGTATGCATTGAGTAATGCTCCAATTATGCTGCCTAGCCTTTACGATAGGCTACACTCAAAGAGTAGTTTCAGTAAATTCACCCTAAATAATAATTGACTGTCATTTAAAGTTCATCACATACAAGACGAAAAATTGCATTTAGTCATAAATTAATTAAAAGTTTGCCATTCTAAAAGATTTTCAAATGTTTTATGTGGTCTCAAACACAACAGTTTTAATTATAGATAATTATTGTAATTATTTAAATTACAAAGTATTCTCACACAAAACCTTAAATTCTAACTAAACCACTTGGGCCTGTTGACCATTAAAACAACTTTAAAACAACTCATGCAGTCATCAGCACAAAGACATCCAAATGTTGTGCTTCTGTACACATTACTGATGTAAGCTAGCTGGGTGAATGACAGGATAAGTTAATTTGGCATGCAAGGCTTAGGATGTGACCATTGTGGTTATTTGTACTGCCCAAGAATATGAAAGCAAATATTTGACAGTCTATGATCAATATTTTGACTCCATAGTGATCAGTTCATCCACTCATTATTCAATTATTCCAAAATGTGTCACTTTATTAAAGAAAGTCCAGCAACTGGTTTTACAAATAGCATAGATATTTCACAGTTTTCTTCAAGATATTAAAAGAGTGTGTAAAATTGAAGGATATATTTTTTAATAAAGCTGTACATATAAGTACAGCTGGCAAAAACAAAACAAAACATTACAAATATAAATGCAATCATAAAAAAGGTCCTAAATAATTTGAGCACAGGTCTTGGTTTAACCATATTGGGATTGTGTTCTGAATATTAATTATTCAGAACACAATTACTTAAGTTTTTACCCAAAAACTAAATAAATAAAATAAATGATAAAAAAAGTTTTAATATGAGAACATTATTATAAGTCATTATATTCTCAGCAACTTTTAATTGTAGGAAAACCTCTTTCGAAACATGCTCAAAGTAATGCAATTTTGTGTAAGTACTGACAACACAAAGCAAGCAGACTAACCAAAATAAAACTTCTACAAGTCTTTTATCAGGAGATAAAGAAAACTCTGTTAAATGCATAGTAAAATAGTAAGTGCAATTCTGCAAATTTTATGTTTAATTGTGGCCTAAATAACAGTTATGTTTATAGAAGATGGCAAGGGCCTTAAAGCTACCCTCAAAGACAAAAGTCTTTATGCAACAGATCTTACAATAGAAATAGAAACTAACAATTAGAATTAAGTAAAATAATGCATACTGTGTATATATTTATTTTTACAGAGTGTTAGATAGCTGCCAAGCATTACTAATTAAATGCACAAGATGACAAAGTTCATGACAGGACAAAAGCAACTGCTGCTTATAAATCTGGAAAGAGTTATGTAAAGGCCATCCTCATTGTTCATGTCTATCAAAAAACCCTCCAAGCTCCTGTAAACACATTAAATGTTTATGACAGGATATGTAGGGGAAAAAATTAAACATGGAAAAACTTCCAGAAGAACGATGACAGAACCACATGGATTTGCAACCCTGAATAACCCACAAAACAAGTGAAACAATATACGTTACATTATAACAATATTTACAAAAATACATAATTTCATTAATTCCTGATTATTGTATAAGAATTCATGTGGGTTTTAGTTTTTTTTCTGTGTTTTTGCTGGTTATATCTACCTTTATATTCGCCTTCTTAACAAATCACTTGTTATAGGTATGAGGTATATGGTCCTTTTGAGAAATGAAAGAGGAAACAAAATGAAAAAAAGAAAAGGAAAGTGTAACTTTAATAAAACCTATTAGATAGCTATGTTGGGGTATAATATATATGGTGGTAAATACTTATATTTCTGTATTTGTTACTTGCTCCTTAGATAATTTTAAGTTTCATAACAACCATTTGAGGGTAGCTGTTCCATTTCTGAACATCTCAAAGGGAATGATGAAAAGGCAATGATTAATAAAGTAATATTTTCAGCTGAGATCTGGTCTTGGAAAACACTAGAGCTGAGAGATTCAGAGCGACTGAGGTCAATGCCCCATCTACCCTTGACTAAAATAGGTCCTAAAAGTTTTGTCAGGTATGAACGTATGAGTCTGGCCTGGATAGAAATGTCTAAAAAAACAAATTCAGAACAGCTAAATGGGTCCACAGTGTGCAGTCCACATGGTTCAGCTGTTGATCAGGTCAATGCCATGAACTGTCATACAGCAGAATGCTGGTGGTAAACTACATGACCACAGAAATTCAGCTATTATAAATAGAAACTAGTTTACATACAACAGCTGCTAACAGGTTTATAAAACATAATTCAGTCATGTAACCTCAATACATTAAACATTCAAATATTTAAAGATTCAACCTTTTATTTAATAATTTGTTTTCCTAGATCCCTCGTTCAATACTCACTAAAATGCATGCTTTATATTGAAAACTGATTAATGAATGAATGTCTATCAACCAAAAGACCTTTTGGACTTTTCATCAAATACTGATTAATAAAAGTAAGCCAGATATTTGTGACTGCATAGTTTCTTTCTGTTGCATAATCAAACAAACCACTAAAACACAGCTACAGAAATCATGTTAGTGACATAAATAACAAATAAATAAATGTTACTTGCAGTAATAAATTGTATATGACTGGCATTTTAATTGAATCAAAATGCATCTATTTTCTTAACTGACAGTCTGGGAGATGCTTTAGATGCCTTGTGGTACACACGGGGCCTTGTAGTGGATCAGTTCCTCCATGTTGTGGGCAGTGATGTACAACCCCATATAATGAGAGATGGTACATTCTGTACACTTTTCTGACACAGAACATCTCTGAATGTTTCCTTTTGTTTTTCGCACAAAGAAGTTTTGGTTTGTTTTTCTGATAACAAGCTAAAATGTGAAGTCATCTATCCACTGCATGTTTTCATTTTTTTTTAAAGCTATTTCAGATGAGATGGCAGCATTTCAATATTTCATTCACACTTCATGATGCAGTGGCTGACTAAGTTAGGTGACAATGGTTTTCTTAAATGCTTCAAGATTCTGTAGCAAACAGAAACCATTAAAAACCCTTTATTAGAAACGTAGAGGAATAACGAAAAACTCCAAGATGATCTATCACTAATCACCTAAAATATTTAGTTGCAGTTACACCAGGTACAAATGTAAAATCCCAGATATTTTATATTGCTTAAAAACTTATAAACACAGGAGACAAAGTGAAACATATTGTTTCGTAATGTGAATGTGTACAATTTGTATTGCCTAATGTTCTTTTTTGTTGTACATATAAGGCCTATTATGACTAATAAGAAGAAAGAAGTACTTATAAAGGATTACCTTCTATTTTGGCAGATACACTGTTATTATATTTTATGGCTAGTAGTTATATAATATTACATTTTAAATAGTAATTTATTTTTAAGCAATATATTAAATTACTCATTTAATAATCGCCTCCTCCTCTTTAGGGTTGCAGTGTGTTCAAAGCCTATCCTGGCAGAAACATACCCTGGGCTGCATGCCATTTAACTGCAGGACATCACACACTTACTTATTCACTTCCATAAGCTTAAGGTCAATTCTAAGTTACCAGTCTCTTTTTTGCATGTTATTTTGAAAAATATGAGACATTTTGGGTAGGGGGTAGGGGCATTGCAAACTGCACAGATACAGCTTCTAGAATTGAGGATCCAAGGCAGGTCACCAAGACCCTAAAGCAGTGGAGTACCATCAGCTGGTGCACAATTATGCTTTCTTCAAGCCATTTTATTTTCTGTAATTACAGACTCACATCCTGGTGTTGCTACACAACATTACACTCTGCTCCATCCTTAATGCATACTAACTGCT
Source organism: Corydoras sp. C115 (assembly GCA_019802505.1). Taxonomy (NCBI): domain Eukaryota; kingdom Metazoa; phylum Chordata; class Actinopteri; order Siluriformes; family Callichthyidae; genus Corydoras; species Corydoras sp. C115. Next base: position 3,558,969 of record JAFMOC010000045.1, read on the forward strand.
CTTAGCGCCCTCTGCCCTCCATCATCCTAATGCAATTTTAAAGTTATTCAGACTGCAGTCCAGTGAGAAAACTAGTGAAGAGGGAAAGCTGATCAGAATTCAAGATGAAAGCTTGTTGTAGTGTTGACTCTCAAGCACTTGCCAACTGTCCTCGTACATTGCTTGGGTCACTGATCCATTTAACTGTCACTTCATCACACACCTTGAGCAAGGACACCGGTGACTAAACACTTAAACAGAAAGATACTGGAGAATGGAGTATTTGTGCAATATAAGGTCGGGAGGGTGTTGAAGAGGAAGCAGATACTGATCAGAATCACAAGATTTCTTTAATAAATAAAAAATGCTTTTTGGCTCACTATGATTTTGACCAAAAGCACTTAAATATATTGTATTATTATTAGTAAGTGGTTAGTTTTGTTCCCTTTTATTTTTGGTCACCTTCTTAGAAAATGAGTATTTTATAATCTAAAAAATTCAAATAAGTAAAAACAGCATCACATGGCATAAAGTGGAAACACTGTCATTGATCTTTTATTATGTCATGAAATCCTTGAAAATTTTAATACAGCTGAGAAAAAAGCATTAGTACAGGAATAATGGGTAATGGTAACCCAATCTAAATCACATCATTCTTCAACTTTAAAGTTCAGAGATGCTCAAAAGTAATTTACTACCATGCCAAAAGCAATTCCACACTCAAGGGCTGGACTGCACAAAATGCTGCTTTTTATAAGCTACCGTATTTGTACTAACCCACAAGGATGGACTGGACTGTGTGATAGATTTGGAATGGCATCGGGTGTGTCAAATTAGCTCATTAGACTCAGATACTAATGACAAGCTTTAATTTTTTTTATACATTTATAGATCAATGTTTTCAATATTAAAGCTTTATATAACTGATATGGTTTCAGGATATGACCATATTGAGCAAACAAAAAGGCAAACAGAAGATTTTATTTATACTTCAAATATGTACCTGTAGTTACTGCAATATTTATTTCTTACCAGTCTTCTTGTCATTTCCTGCCAATGTGAAGGAGTGAAGCTACAACACTATTTTTCACCAGGTAGAATGGTTGCAGTTCTGTCTAAAGATTTAAATTTTCATCTTCTCTGACCAGAGAATCCCTTTTCCTCATTTCCTTCAAGTCCTTAACATGTCATTTTGCAACCTGTAAGTGGGCTGGCTTATGTCTTTTATTCAACATATGTTTCCTTTTTGCCAATCTGCCACAAATGCCTGACTTATGGAGTGCTGCAGAGATGTTTGTTTATCCCACAGATTCCCAAATTGCTGCACAGGACTTTGGGCACTTTTTTAACCTCTATGACCGAACCTTGCTTACAGGGCTGCCACATTTTAAAGCAAAACAGCAGATGGATTTTATGCTTTCGTAAATGAAAGATTTTAGCTTTTGAAATTTATTTTTTGAAACAGTGAAAATTTTAGGTGATTATACAGTAGGTGATTAATTGTTGACTGATATTTATTATAAAGGCACAACACAAATGTAAGAAAAGGTCCTGCAACTAATGAATAACTTCATTATTACCATTATATTATTTAATATATTATTTATGAGTCTATAATAATAAAAAAACATCTAAAACTAAAGTAATTAAAAGTAGAAAGGGAACGTTTGTGAGGGAACTTTTAAAGTAGGCTTTTCTAAGAGTTAGGGTGCTAATGTGTTGTTTGATAGTTTTATGCCTCGGTTACTTTTAAAGGGATGAGACCAAGTGTCTAGACCTTTAGGGTTTTTATAATGGGATCCTTTGGGGAAAAAAGTTCTTTGCCCCTGCTCAGACACTATCCATTTGGATGGCCTTAGTTTCTACCACCATAAAAAATCTGGTTATATCCTTGATACTGTGAAAATAAACACATTACAAATGAAAACAGGACGTTGACTTTGACAAAGACAATTAATAAAAAAAAAAAAAAAACGTAACCACCTAAACACCTAAATTTAGTCAAAAGCAAACTTCAATCATTTCTATTCAAAAACAAGCATACTCCATTTGATTAACAGCATGTAGTATATACGTGTCAGTGTCTACTATGTGTAGTAGGAAGCTGACACATTGATGGATGTTTCTTTCATCCTTTTGCAGCTTGCACCAAGCTATTTGCATGTGCAAAAATGTGAACCCTTGGGTCTACTAGTATTGCTTGATTAGTTTGAATAAACAATTCCCTTTACATATACTGTAAATCATCATCTGCAGGACAGCGCACTTTCTTATTAGTTACAAATGAAACGCAATCGAAGATGGTGTCCTTTGAGTAAGTAAAACAAATTAATGAACACCATTAGAATATTTCCTGTGGGAAGGGTGGCCACTGCTTCTGAAACAAACATCTTTTCAAGTATATTAAAACTGATGAGGCACATGATTGCAAACATCACTTTGTTTAATGTGTGGGACAACATTAGGGAAAGGACATAACTCGTCAGAGGTGCAAACTGGGTCATACTTTGAAGAAGGGTTTAGATTAATTTGTAACTGTATTGAAAAAAGGGACAGCTGTGCTTTAGCCATCCATGCTTCAGTGAGTAATGTGATTTCAAATACATTCAAGGAATAAGAAAGAGCTCTGTGTAGAAAGACATTCGTAATGCTTACAATACTGTAGCTGATTAATATATATATATATATATATATATATATATATATATATATATATATATATATATATATATATATATATATATATATATATATATATATATATATAAAAACTTTAAATATGTTTAAATGACAGCAATACAAGCTGTTCTTGAAAAAGTTTGGGGAATAACACATTGTATGTTTGGACTTTTGGACTTCGGGTTACACAGTAGAGATTTTTGACATTTTTATCCAATATAATTAAATGAACCAACACTAAAATACAACAAAGTGTATTTTTTCAAGCACATCTAATTATGTGATGGACCGAAGTGCTTGCTCAGTTTGCACATAAATTATGCTTATCTTCTCTGCTTTGGATTGCTGTATTTAATTGACATTTTTTGACCTTTCTACCGTCTGTGGTTTTTTGCTTCTTAAATTAGCAAGTCTTCACTAAGTTGAATTCATTTTTTTAAACAGTATGAATAGCAATTTTTTCCAATTCCATACAGACTCCATTCATAATACACACTGTTTATTTAGCTGAGCTTTCCCCCTCTAGATTTCAAGCAAATTAGATAAACTGCAAGCTCCCCCATTTAATGGTTTGTCCCCCCTATGGGAATTTCTCTGTGCACTTCATCCACTGACAGGATTTAAAAAGCAAAAATTAACATATAAATGACACAGTAAAAATCAATGTGCTGTTTTACTTTTAAAGAAGAAATTTGTGCATATACCACAAGTCTACCTGTTGTCACCCTTGAAAATATATTTACAATATCTGGTAAAGTATACAAAACCTTGATGGGTGGGTGGAGTGCAACATGCAAACTTTAAACAGAATAGACACTTGCTGCATGCGCAAGAATTCAGATCCAGAACCATCGTGTTAGGAGGCATCAACAGTACCAACTGTCACCCTGACATCCCTGCTACAATTTTAGATTAGCTTAGTGAAAAGTGGGCTCTTAACTGTAGAACTACAAAAGTCCATCTTCATGGTAAGTGGAACTGATAACATGGCGAATAAGTAGAGCTAAGAGGAGTTGTGTCCAAACTTTTGACTATATTATGACTTACAGTATAATAGCACCACAACTATTATTAATTTTATAAATGTGCTAGCCAGATTTCATAATCTAATTGAAACTTCATGACATTTATATTATGCATCTTATGTATTGCTCACATTAACAAATACTCAGCAATCTGTAGATGCAAAAAATTACACTGCTGTTTTTAACAACTCGAGACTTTAGCCTTAGGGACACGGGATATATTTTTAATAACACAAACTAGCTCAACAATAAAGATTAACACAAACAAAACACTTCATAGGATGTACTTGCTATTCCTAACAACCCCTCCAGTCACCTAGGCCTGTAAATTAGAGATGTACCTCTGCGCTCTCTCTGAGGGCAATAAATAGGCAAACCTAAAACATGTGACTGTTTGGAAAAGGTACTGCTTGAATAAGAGCCAATACATTCTCCTGGGGCAACTTGCAGACCACAAACTGCTACAATGTTGTTTGCACATGTTATTTACTGCACAAACACTGAGATCGTTATACAAGTGCATATACAGCATAAATGGTGATATGGACTGTTGGCAACAATCGCATGTTGCTGTTAAATCCTACTATTACATGTATTATTAATATTATATATATTTTGATTAAAATAAATGTATTTATTTATCACACACGATTTGGTTTGAGATTGAGCACGAAGACAGAAAAAGGCTGTATAGTGATTTTGCTGTATGTGCAACATAATTTATATAACAACCATTTAGTAACAAAACACATTAAGCAGGTTATTGTGAGTCACATTCTAAGATAATTCATTATATTTTGTCACAAACAACTTCAGACTAGGCTTAGAGATTTTGTCTTGCTAACACTGGAGTATTAGTTCAACTGATGAAAGATGCATAAGGACTTTATTTTTAAGTACAGGGTACTTATTTACTATATTTTGTTGTGGAACATTCTCTTCTGCACATTAAATATGCACGGAATGCTGCATGAGGGAATATGGCACTGGTTTTTTTTACAACGATTTACTGTACCACATTTTTGCATATATATTTTTCTCATTAAAATACCATAACCAAGATAAATTTGCCCTTAGGAATTAACTTACATCCACCACCAAACTAAATAGAATTTTTGATGTTCCATGTCAAGTTATCTTTTTTCAAACAGTGGAAATAAACCTTCCTCCTGAGATCGTTCATTATCTGTTTTACAAAACTGACAAACATAGAAACAAAAACCAACCTAAAAGCATTTCACTGCAATCAGTCATCAGGGCAGCCCTCCATTACCTTCTCTTCCTCACCTAACAGATGTCACTAAAAGAGATTTATGCATGTCCTTGGAAAAAACAGGATCCACTTTTATGTGAATGCATCAGGCATCTTTTACACTGCAGCTGGTGTTCAGCAATAGCCTCTTTCAAACATCTTATATTATATTATACTATGGAAAGGATCTAACATGTCTGGCGATAGAAAAAGCATTAAAACAAAATCAGTGTGACACTCCTACAGGACTAAAGTGCCTGTAAAATGATTAATTTAAACATACAAAGTCATTGAATTGGGTACATTAATTCACACATGATGAAAAAAGCCACCCCCTATTTAAAGCCTAGAAGTATTAAAATACATATTTTAAAATAGCACACAGTTCTCCATTTAGGATACAGTAATACAGAAATATACTTACAGTAATAATTCAAACAAAGCTTTGTAAAAACTAATCAAAACTTTGTCAAAAGCTAAAAGCAATTTAGTTATCACATACTGTTTTGCTCCTAGGTAAGTACACACACCCAAAGCACAAGCACTTACAAGGTGACCTGTCTTTTTAGATGTATTGGTTGTGCTTTAGTCACTTAATGGTTTTTGGTGTTTTATTTTTTTAAGCAAATTAATATATTAGTGTTAAAAAAGACCCAGGCATTTCAAATATCCCAAGCAATTTAAACTTTATGGCATATACTTCTCATCAGTTTGGGTATGAGGCCAGTGGAGGAACACAATGCTTAATTAATGTTATACTTTTTAATAATTTAAAAAGCCAGGAAACAGTGTCCAAAAAAACCAATGAAAATACCGTGTCCAAAATCCCCTAGTGACTACTACATAGTAGGCAAATGCGGCTGACAAGAAAGGATATTATGTCTGAATATGAGGTAGGCATCAGATGCCATTTTGAATTTAGCATTCAAGGTACTCTGTGCCATCCCATGATTCAACTAAAACTCCAGCTGAGGAAGAAAGAAAATTCAAAAGTGGTAATATGATTTAAAATATGATGTCCAACATCCAATAGCATTATGATTTTTGACTGTATAGTGAAACCTCTACAGTGACGGTGTGACCTTACTTGTAACACTAAAATGGAATTTTAATGATTACAGAACAAAAAGTGTGAATCAGCAAATAGATTTACCACTCAGAATATAATATTAAATTTCAAAACAAAACAAATTTAAGGCTAATTGTAGAAACAATAAAAGGCAGAAGAGCTAATGGCTCTAATGGGAGAAGATAGTAAAACTAAGAAGCACACATATGCTCTCTAGAGTATATTCCTGAGTCAATAATCATTCGTTTACGATCAGTGTTGAAGGTCGACCTCGTGGTCTACCTGCCTATCCCTTAATCTGGGTGCCAAGACTTTTCTACACCATCTCTCAGGAGCTCATTTTTATATTGGTTGCTTTCCATTCTGTAGGGTTTAATCCACCATAATAGGCCAATTACTACTTCACTGGGGGCCCCTGTCTCCACTACAGGTTCCGTCTTCCTACAGCTCCTCCACCATGTAAGCTGTTTTTGTTGCCACAGTGTCCTTCAAAAAGAAAAAAAAACCTTTCTCTTAACTAATTTCTTTGTAGTGGCTTCAGATATATCCATCTAAACAATTATCTAACTTTATTTACTTGTACATGGAGCTAAATCATGGTACTACATTACATTTTAATATTTGGCAAAGCAAAAAAGGCGAGAACTACTAATATGAACTAACCTCTACAGAGACTGGGCCAAATAGCTGCTAGTAACCCCACCTTATGGCTCCAATCTTACCAAAAAAAAAAAATAAATAGCACAACAATCTTTAATGCACCAACTACGTCTCCTGCCTGCTTTTTCAGGTTCTTTCTTATTTTTGTTAACTTATTGTATTTTGCCTCAACTTTCTGCTTTCAGACATTAGAACTCCTTCCTCCTTAGCACTCAGCAATATATTTTGCACTTATGCCTGCAGTCCTGATATTTTTTCTCTGTTCATAATTTACACATTTTTATCGATTTCTCCAGATAACATCTCTTAAATCAGCCTTCACTTGCCTTTCTAGATTCCTAACAAACTCCAAATCATTTTCTAATCTAATTATAGATGAGCCTCTCCATAATTTACTTCATGCTGTACACTTTGAACCTTCTAAAATAACTTTTAAATCAATGACTGACCACCATGTATCCTCCTAGTTTGATTTGACTGCTGTTATTCAGTATGCTAGATCCTTTATCTGCTGTAGAAGGTTTCTGATATCTCTGAAGTGTTTGGTGGTTTGTCCAGCACAAGATTAGCATGTAGTCTTCAATATTTGACCACAGATTCACCATACCCATGCATGCATTAGCCAACTGTTATAGAAATACATAAAAATAATTGTGATCTTGTCATTTCTGTCCTGGATGTCCAAAAAATAAGGTAATGATAAACTCTATATGGATTATATGGGCACCATGTAAACAAATGATCCAGAAGTTTTCATCAAGAGGATTACACAAGTATACCACGAATCTTATAAGACTGCCAAAAGGAAAAAGACCTAATATGATTAAACACAGAAGCACATATTTTGCACACTGTTTTATGTTTAACAACAAATATACTTTAAAGGCAAAAAGAACGGAATAGAATAATAAAAAAACATAATGTTTTTATACAAGTACAATAAGTTTTAGCTTTGTCTCCCTGTAGATCTGCTTACACACAGATAGGAACAATATAAATGTTCATTGTGTTAGTTTAACGGTTTGTATTACAAATGCAGTGGACTGAAATGATTTAGTAAGAAAAAGAACGATGCACCATACTGATGATAATGTATTATGTATACATGAGGAGAGCAAAATATCAAGCTGAAGATTTTAGATGATTCATATCTGTTTTTAAGGTAATTTACAAAAGGCTGCAGACAAGCTACTTCTTCATTTACTACACACGACTGTAAAATGTATACCAGTTACAGTCAAGCAATCATTTAATGAAATTGTATTTGAATTTGAACCATAAATCTGTATCCACTTACTTTCTTGATGTCCTACAATGAAATAAATCTGTTAACTCCTTACACCAGTTTGAAAAATAAATGTGAGCAGGATGTTTTTGTAGTAAATTTTAACACCACATGGTAGTCATTCCAAAAGTATCTTACATATTCTATTGTTATGCAAAGAAACCTAATTAAATTTGCAGTTAAGAAAACTGGAAGCAGCAAAAAAGTTGTTTAAGGCAGAATAATAACAAACCCCACTGGTAGGCCCTTCACAGTAAAAACTAATTTCCTCTGTAATGGAAGCACCTGTTAGTCAAACATTTATTATGTGGTAGGAGTCCAGCTGTGAAAATAAATGGCAAATACCAGGTAGATGTATATGTTAATGTAGAAAGTGTTCTGAAGTTCTCAGATGTACAAGTTGGACAGCTGCAGAGCCAGTGCTCTAGTGGCACATTTGCTCATTTTGTCAGTGCATAACAGAAGAGAGGAGTCAAAACCCCTGACTGAAGCATGCCCCGCTGTCTCTCATGTACCAGTGGGAGCGGTAGGGGGGCTTTCACAATCATTCTCTGGTCTTGCTGCCTACATCATTTTCCCTGTCATATCAGTGCTTGCGGAAAAGAAAGATTCATCAGAGTGCAAGAGCCTAGGCATCTGTGCTTGAACTGCAGCAGCATTACCATTGATTTCTGCCTATTTCCTCCTCCTGAGTATTTTCCTTTGCTAGCTGTGGTATTCACATTGGGCTGCAGAGAGAAAGCAGAAAGCAAATTCGTAAACAGTACAAAAGAAGAGAGGCCAATAATAACACCCTGTGCTTCTGGCTTTCTGTTAAGAAGTTTTCAAAAATGTTATATTAGAGCAGCTTAGAGCAGGTTACACTAAATTAAGCAAAACTATTTAGATAAGTAATTTCTGTCAGCAATAAAAAAAATTTACATATAGATCATTAGAATAATGTGTTTCTAGTTGATGTGGCAGGTTTAAATTCATCTCCAAACTGGTCTTTTGTAAAATGTATGACTTGTACTAGAGCAATTTCCAAATCTACATTCTAAACATAAACACTATGAATAAAAATATTTGGATTCCCCTCTTAACAATCGTAAAATTATGGGTTTAATTAAGTCCCATTGCCACAGGTGTGAAAGCACCTAGTCATTTTGGACAACTATATGTTTCCAACATTGCAGACATCATAAAAGTCCATCTGGATGAATGGACAACATTTCCCAGAGATGCACTTAAAAATCTTTCATAAAGATTGGAGCCTGTTCTGTCATAAAAGCTTTTATATGTGTAACGTATGGGTGTCCAAAAACTTCTGCTTGTCTAGTTCAACTACATTAACTACAACTAAATACATTTTGTGTGAAATAACAAATTCAAAGCCAAGAATACCTTTAATATTTTCTTTAAATTGCTTGTTTGCAAATGAATCAGTGATCACCTTCCAAACTATTATTTTAGCTTTTGCTACTTTTTTGCTGCAAATTCATTAAAATGTTAACTAATGTATGCACACAGTTCCATAAACGCATGTCCTCCTACATACTGACATTTACCAGTGCAATACAGCATGTGCTTAATGAATAATCCGTCTTTTAGATTTCTCATGCTGAGATTTTTTTTCTGTCTTCTAAACTAATAGTCTCTGCAGTTCTGGTTTCTCTGCCAGTCTTTTTTTTTTTTTATTCCTGCCGGTTTTTGACTTAAATAAATAAAAAATTCTTATAGGCTTATTGAGTAAATACAACTGGAAAATATGTCCCCCTTTTATATTTGAAACTTTAAGATGACATACACAAATATGTTTAACTATTGCAGTATAGCAATAGTTAAACTTTGCAAAAACACAGAAGACTGAAAAGTAGTTCACTTTAATACTACATGATCAGAAGTATTGTGATAAAATGGATATTTATGATCATCGTGGAAATTCAAACAAGCAGATATCAAGACAAACCTTAAAATGGATTTTCATAAAATGACAAATATACTGTTATAAAATTAAAAATACTCTTACAGATATATTTCTGGAAATACAACTGAGATTCCAGTTCCAAGATTTATGATCTATCCACTAAAGAACTTGTGATCATTTTCTATTTTAAAATGGGAAAACCACTGTGCAAACACAAGGAAGGCATACTTAAAACGTCCTCTTAACTCAAACTTGATACATACCAGAGAATATTAAATGTATAGCCTATCGGCGTCCATCACATTTTACATATCCATTCATTCATTCATTATCTCCCACTTTATCCTCTATTAGGGTCGCGGTGGGGGGGGGGGGGTTCCCCATGCCCATCCAGGGGAGAACGTCTCGGGTGCTGGGCAGATAGACCCAGGACAGGGCGCCAATCCATTGCTGGGCACACACTCACTCACACAGACACACTCTATATGGGGCAATTTTTTTGAGAGTTCAATTGACTTGATCCATGTTTTTGGACTGTGGGAGGAAACCGGAGAACCCGGAGGAAACCCACGCAGACACGGGGAGAACATGGAAACTCCACCCAGATGGGGATTCGAACCGGGAATCCCTAGTGCTGAGAGGCGAACGTGCTAACCACTAAGCCACTGTGCCGCCTTTACATATCCAGCGTAATGAATTATTAATGTGCAGCTTAGAGCCATACAAATAAATGTCACTTTACTTACTATTGAACACTGCAGTGTCCTTTCTTTAAAATGTTGTGTGTTCTGTTGGTTTGGGGTTCTGAGAGTCTGTTGGATTGACTCCGGCAGCGATGTTTTCAATAACACGGTTATGGATGAGATGTATGCTTACACACGCAGGCAATTTAGTATCTCCAGTTCGGCTATTAACAAGTATTTAAATTGTGGGATTGAACTGCGTAAACACGAAAGGCAGACAAACTGTGCACATAATAAACACTGGACCTTTCTGCTCGGGAACAGAACACCTGAAACTTCACAGTGTTAACTAAGCTCGCTGTCCGACGGTGACAAATCTATTTATAAGGCAATGCGGCTAAAGACCCGCCCCACGGCAAGGAAAAAGCCAATGACAGGCAGGAATTAGAGGTGACACCTGTGGTGGCCAGTTAGATCAACGGTGGGATACTAGCCAACCGGGCACAACTGTGACTTTTAAGAATTGGATTTTATTTTGGGATTTTATTTATATATTTTTTTGCAATGTGTATCAATAATTCATTCATTCATTATCTTCCGCTTTATCCTCTATTAGTGTCGCGGTGGGGTTCCCCATGCCCATCCAGTGGAGAACGTCTCGGGCGCTGGGCAGATACACCCAGGACAGGGCGTCAATCTATTGCTGGACACACTCACTCACACAAACACACTCTATATGGGGCAATTTTTTTTGAGAATTTAATTGACTTGATCCATGTTTTTGGACTGTGGGAGGAAACCGGAGAACCCGGAGGAAACCCACACGGACACGGGGAGAACATGGAAACTCCACCGAGATGGGGATTCGAACCGGGAATCCCTAGTGCTGAGAGGCGAACGTGCTAACCACTAAGCCACCGTGCCGCCCTTTTCTGTCAATAATTGTGGAATAAATTATATTCACTCTCAGAAAAAAGTATAGCTATTATTTGCTAAATGCCATTAATTTTTTTTTTAAATTAATTAGGAGCTTTTCTGTAGCTTTTCTCATTTTAATCCTATACTAGGCACACACTATATGAGGGCAATCTCACAGCAAGTGTACCTTCCATGTTCAGATCCAGCTCTTCAAGCCGTTTTAAGGTAAATGTTTTAGATCATTATCATGTAGTAGAAGTCCTGCTCTTTTCAGCTCCAGCCGTCAAACAGCTGGTTTGACATTTGCTTCTTGGATTTGTTGGTATTTTGTGATTTTCTTTTCAGTCTGGCATTATTGCCAATGTAACTGGCAGCAACACAGCTCCGGATCACGATGGGGCCTCCCCTATGTACCAACTGGCAAGGTGTTAATTCATAAAAAACAGTTCTTTTTCTCTCCAATTGCATTTTTTTTTTCTGATTGAGTAGAAGTCTTTCATTTTGCCTTCGCCAGTCCAAATCATTTTCCAAAACTAATATGACACATATAGATCCTCTGCTGAGACAAGATTGCAGGTAATGTTTTTTTTTCTTATTACTGTTCCAAGTGTTTGTGCAAGTGAATTGGCACCCCATCACTCCTAACTCTAAACCTTCAAAAGCTAAACATATCCTGCAAGTTTTTTGAAGTCTGGGTTATTGTGTGAGGGAACAGCTGGTTAGTAGGCTCCAGGGTATATCCGCCTCAACCGCATAAAACTTCACAACAGGAGACAAAATAAAAGGAAATGATTAAAGTAAAAATAAGCACAGAAATTGATAGACAGATAGATAGATACTCTGTGTGTATATGTATGTGCATATAGTATAGGTTTATTATCTTAAGCAATTTAAATGGATGTTTGAACTTTGAAAATCCCACTACTGACCATTGTTAAATAATAAAGAATATTTAAGTTTAAGAAAAACAGTATTTTAAATGGAAACAGACTGAATTTCACATTCCTGCCTATGGTTTGGTTATTGCAGTACTATTTTTAATCATAGTAATAAATTACTCACATCACATTTTAAAGGAATTAATTCAGTAATTTTCTCAACAGTGACTATAATTATAATATTTTTGGTATAGGACTGCACCACCTGCTCAGGCCTGCCTACATGAGCATTAATGTATTAAAGTTGTTTTGCCTCCTGTGTTTCTCAGTGTCACCAAATATTTGAAAGACCACTATTTTCAGTAAATTGACTCATGTAACTCAAAAAGCAAGTACATAAATAGTTCAGTCATTTCACACATTTTTCCTGTTCTACACCCATTTTTCATTTTTGCTTTAGTCAACATGACTCAAAAAGTGAAAGGTTCACATTGCAGGATGTAGCAGTCAAATAGAGAATGAAATCCATTATGATTTTATGACTGGCAAAATACATTTAGTTTTCCTGATGAGACTGTTTTCAAGCATCATTTCAGACCTTTTGTGTTTTTATGTTATACAAACATCCTTGGAGTGGTAAGTAATACATTAACTCAATATTATAAACTTCTTTTTCACATAATGTTTTCCATTTAAAATGGGATGTATTTTGTTTTAAACAAATGTCCTAGTGTACAGACTTATAGGAAAGAAACATATGTGTATATATTTGCTAGGGTTAATGACACATATCTGCGACTGCTATGTTTTAATTACTGTTATTACTCTAATTTACTGTTTCTTGTGAACATTCACACAACAAAGCTATGGTATAGATTAAAAAATCGGTAACGAGACTGATGTTAAATCTATATGTTTTGCATTGTCAATCTAAGTTTATTTAGAAACTTTAATATGCCTCTGGCTACTCTCAGTTTTGTCTTATACCCCGAGGCACTGCAGTTGCATAAATATCATGTGCACATAAAGTAAATCGAATGAGACCTGCTTTAGATTCAAACATCATACATCATTGTAAATTCAACTGGATATAAAGAAACATCAGACTCTTAAAACTTTTAAAGATCAATTTTTCACCAGATATATAATAGATTATACAAATAGATTAAATTATATAATTGACATTTTTATAAGTAATATATAATTAAAGGACTTTTAATGAATGAGCCTTTAAAATGTGCATTTTTGATATCCAGTCAAAATATCCTAAACTCGTTTACTGTTACCAATCATTCTTTTTTTTGTCCCTGTCCTGGAAAGCCAAAGAGGAAGTTTATGGATGTGTTAAGGAGGACATGTAGGTGACTGGAGTGATGGAGAAGGATACTCAGGACAGAGCAAAATGGTGACTAATGAGCCACTATGGCGACCCATAATGAAAACAGCCAAAATATGGGGAAGATTTTGCCCCAGTTGAAATCATTTGGCCTTTTGTTTAATGTGTGAAATTTAAAGTTCTTCACTGAAAAAAAACTGGTCCAGTTATTTTCTACCATCTACATTATAATTTTTTTTGTGTTTGCATAACCTCAATTAATGGGTACCATAGGAATATTTATTAAGCAGCCATACTCCACTTAAAAAACAACATTTTAGAAATTTCACAATATTTGCATGTACTTTTTACTTGTATCATTGAACACAATTTGGGTTAATATTCTGCAAAAAAAACCCCAGCAAATCTGAAGAAGAAAAGTATTATAAAATCGCACATAAGCAAATTGATGTACAGTTTGTTTTTCTTTTCTTTTTTTTTTTTTTTTTAACTGAAACCAAGAAGGATTTAGTTTAGGTGGGATGACTCTACTTGGGGGGGGGGGGGGGGGGATCACTTCCTTTCACACCAATTTCCTCAAATCCATTTTGACATGTATTCAGTTGAATAAAAATGAGACTGCCATGGCAGTGGGGGCTGTGGAATCAATCACTGTTGACAGGGTCTATTAGGCGGCAGCTGGTGACACAACATGACGTTTGCTAAAAGCGTGCAATTTCACCTACATCCATTACCTCTTCAACTTCTTCCCTCCAAAGATAAAGGGCAGGGATACAGGAGTTTGCTAGAAAATATTTGGGCATTGGGACCTGAGGTTTGGTAATGGTGTGACGGATGATATCTATTTAGATGTCATGTTGTGACTTATGTGTATTATTTTGTTTATTATGTTAAATGAAGATAAATGTCACAACAGTCAGGGTGAAGAAAATCAGCCAGAAATGTATAAATAGAACCATATGCTTTTAATAATTCTTTAAAAAAAACCTTGCTCATACCCAACCTGTTTTAAAACCCACTTTTTAAACACACTCATGTATTTAAAGACTGTAAGTAGAAAAAATGAATTACTGTCTTATTTGCTTTTAATTTATTTTCATATTATGATACGTTAGCCAATGTTTTACATTGTTGAGGCACAGATTTCGTATTAAGTTAATACTACTTCCTTTAAACAAGAAGAAGGCTTTATTTAATTCGGACAAGTATACAGTATATGCAAGTCATTTGAGTTATTTTTGCAGATTTGATAAAATCCTTAAATATTTAATTTTAAAATGCAATAATAGAGACCACATGTGGATATTGAGTTTAATTACAGACTTAAGTTGTACAGAGGCCCAGCAGGTAATGTTGGTGCTCTAAAGTTTAAGTTTTCTCACATTTACTAAAAAAACAGTGGAATGGCTACTTAAACTTTGCATCTGGGGATGAGTAAGTGAATATGTGATTCTGTAGGCTGGAATCTTCTTACCTTAGTGACATGCATCAACCAACCTTCATCAAGATGAAGTGGTACTAAAACGAATTAATGAAGAGGTGAATAATGCATGCCTCATCTTCATAATAAAACTACTTTTGGACAACATGCTCATGCCTATTCTCCCATGCTGCTGTTGCTAAGAAACTCCATGCACTTGGCAGCTCACTCCGTGTCACGCATTAAATGTTATGGCTTTAGAGATGGTGTCAAGCCATTGACATCTGCACACCACAAGACCCCTGCTACTCTCTGGCTCTCGGCTCTGACACACTCGATTTGTCTGTTCACATTTTTATGCTGAGATCCTGAGCCCTAGTGTCCATAAACTGGGTTTGTTTTAAGTGCTGTGTAATAAACTTGAAAAAAATTAACTACAAACTGCAAGCATTGGTACAGTTGTCCAGTTTGTCTGCCAATAGAAACAACCAAGATCAATTAAGTGTAATCTCCATGTGCATTCATTTATCCGATGCCATTCTTGGTCTTATGGACTGTTGGAATCAATGTGAGAAATTTTCCACCACTAGTGTATAACATGCATTTCTTACATTTTACACAAATAAAGAGGTTTGAGGTTTTTAAACCCATAGTACATTTTAGATTAGCTGTAGTTGCACTTATTCACTTTTGTGGAACAGCTTTTCATATTTAGTTCACCCACTTGAAAAGTTTTTGAAAACCCAAACTCCACAGAGAAAGAAACCTATACCCCCATAATCAAACCTACAACCTCTTTGCTGCAAGGTGAATGTGCTCCTCACATTGGCCCTGTGCTGCCAATACCACCCACATCGTTCTGACTCTGTACACCAGTCTAAATCTCATCAGAGCTGTAATTTCAAGCATATGAGGAAAATATGACAACTATGCAGAATAATTATCTTTTCAGCCATCAGACACATAGTTCCCTCACTTTCTGTCTTTTAAGTTACTGATAATTATCTATTCTACATAACCTTAAAAAACTCAGAGATCTGACAGTTCTGAAGGTCATGACGGCTGTGAACCTGCCTTTCATCACGATTCTTCATCTTTTATTAGAGTGGGAACTTAACTCTGGGTAATTTGCGCCCTAAATCCATGAAAGGCCACTCAGCCAGACGGAACTAATTTGGCCAGCATCACTTCTATCCTCCCTGGATAATGGTCTTGCCAAAAGAGGTGAGTGAGCAATGTTCTTATTATTAGCAACCACACAATTACACTAAACCATGTGGTGAAGAAAAAAATTGACAGACGAATCTCTTCATATTTTTTTCCTACCCTGGGGTTTTTCTTTTTGTCTGGAAGTGTGCCATCCACCTCCCCGCTGGCTCAGCACTAACTTGGTGCTTGATGGAGAAGAATGTGCAAGTGTAGCATAAAAGGTTACGTTCAGGCTGACATTTCCCAACCCTGCTGTCTCTTTTGAGGGCACTTTTGAAAGGCATGCCTTGCTTGCTTGCAAACTAGTTCCTCAGCAAATTCATTTCGCTAAAATTATATCCCAAATACAGAGCTCCGTATCAAGTTGTTATTGCAGGAACATGAAATATTTATATCTTCTTAATGTCCACACAGCTGTAGATAAACCTGGCTGTAAAGAAACATGCATACAAAATAAACAATATGATTGGCAAAGATCCAAAAAATGACTATTCTAATATTTTTACGACGATAAAAAAAATTATTGAAGTGAAATAAGAATAAGTTAAAACTAATGTATGCATTATAGAAGATTGTGGAGGTTGGTGTTGTTTTAATAGAGTGGTTTTGAGAGTCTCGTGAGACAAAAGTACAAGACATTGTTATGTGCAGTCTAAACCTGTAGAGGAAGTGAGCAAAGAGATGGGATGATATTATCTGAATTAGCGAGGCTCTTAATTTACTCTCGTGCTTCAGGTAATGGACTCCTTGCAGTATGGTTCTCACCTAAGGCTAGCCCTGGAGGCTGCTGTGAGATTTCCCATCTGTGCAGAGCTGGATCAGTGTCCAGACAAAGCCCAACTACATAAGTTTGCCAGCTCTGCTTTTTAATGAAATATGCCTCTGGCAGGAATGCACACTAGGTTTTCAAAACCACAAAAAGCTTTTTTTTTTTTGATGAATTTTCAGTTGAGCCATATTTGTTAATCTCTTGACTGGAATGCTATATTATATATTATTGTTTATATATATATTATTGTTTATATATATATATATATATATATATATATATATATATATATATATATATATATATATATATATATATATATATATATATAAACAATAATTAATGAAATAATTTGTGACATAACTGACATTTATTTAAATTCTTGTCATATTTATAACTTTTGAATATAGTATAAACATTTTAAATATTTTTTTTAATTTAAACCTATTTAATAATTTAAACATTTAATTTAATCATAAGTTTTTTTTCCTTCCTGTGTGTTCTCTTTCGGGTACCTTAATAAAAATACTAATTTGAATTGACGAGGAACCACAACAGTTTAATACAAGAATTAAATTACATTTTATAATTAAAATTTCATTTCGACATACATATACACCAAATAACCCAGAAATTTCCAAGCCTCCAACTTCATATCAGTGGGTTATTATGGTAAGTAGCTCATATTGTACATTTGTTTTTCTTTTTTTGTTTTTCTTTTTAATATAATTTACATTTTTGTATTAGTTTCATGTTTTCCTTTAACATTAGCAGAGCAAAGGGCTCTTAAGGGCATGTCTATAACATGACTGACTAAATGGATAAAATACACCTAACAAGTCTAGTTGCTTTTTAGAGGCAGCCCTTTATTGATCAGTAAACATTTAATAGAGGTGGTGGATTTTAATTCACACACTGGCCTGTCGACAACAAAATCTAACAGCGAAGGCCCCTTTTAGGTGTATTTGCCAAGGGGAAGTGTTAAAAAGGATTCTGCAATGTAATGAGAAAGAAATCATTTAAACATCTCATGTTTGGTGGGAAAACAATCTCAAGTTCCCTCTACCTAATTTCACTGTGATGTCCAATTATCAACAAAAATAAAGAAATCTCCTCTGGACCGTGTTAAAGATGTCATGAAATAGGTGCAATAAGATCACACAAGTTACACCACAAATTTACTTTTTCAATTAAACATTTTTTTTAATTGAGCATAACTTAATGATTGGAAATTAAGGAATAGTTTTTTTGAGATGTTTAAAATGAAAATGATAATAATTGGGCAATTTTATCTAAATGTGGGTAAATTGAAAGTACTCTGTTTACAGCCAGTAACCCTAAAGGATTAGGGTGAGTCATGTCATAAAGATTCACGCCTGTATGACTGTGGCAGGCAAGCTGGCAGGAGTTGACAGAGTCTGCACCCCAATAACAATGGAGCTGTAATTTTCAAATGACATCCCGAGTCCTGCTAGTCAAGGACAGCTGAAGAGCTGCTGTCTGCAGAGTCCAATAAGAAGTAATATCACTACTCCCCCCCCCCACATTCTGTCTCCCATCTCTCCATTGTTTAGTGTTGCTTCTCATCATTTTTACAATGTTTGTGATTTTTTTCCTTTAAAAACTACATACTATACTGTGACAATCATAAAATTTGACCATGTATGGTCATGTTGTTGGTGGTTGTTGTGGTTGATCAATGTGGATAACAGCTAATATTTATTACTTATTACATTTAATATTTGTTCACTGCAGTACTGACAGGGGCAAGAAAAATCCAGCATTTTTCCATTTAACATTGAGGATCGACATTGGTAATTGATACATCAACAAAATCTTGAGGGGAATGTGTGAAGCATCTGAATCTTAAAGCCTATTGATCTAGCATTTATAGGAAATAGACACATAGAAGTGTGCTGTGCATGCATGTAGTGTGTTTGACTGTACCCTTGTTTTCAAAAAGCTGCAGTCAGGCCATTGGGGAGCTGATACTCTGGCCCTTATAAATCAAATATTATGTCAGCCGCCATCATGACTTCTCGGTTAGGTTCAAATGGATAGGCTGTAAAATAATAATGCACTTGGGAGCTCATGGCTTCAAGAAGACACATAGCAAATGATTAATTGGCGACTGGCTGTGCCTACAGTAAAATACATGCATTCTCTATATGACCATATAAACATGTATATAAATAGGAAACTTGTTACCAGAATAACAGAGAGTTTCTTATTACTGCTGAGAAGAAATAAATATGGAGGCCATTGTTATTTTATCGCTTCATTACAAAGCTAAATGTGACCGTCTTTCAACCAAGTACATCACAATAATTAAGCTTTAAGTCTTAAAATCCCATGGTTACAATGCAGCCCATAGTTCAAATCAAGGGCATTTGCACTTTAAATAATGGGACTAATAAAAGTATTATATGCACCAGTCATACCCAGCAATTTTGTCAAATGTGTATTACCTTTTAAAATGATAATGTACAATAGCAGATGTTTACTGTGAATGATCAGATGTTGCAGTCTCAAAATCAAAATTCATTCATTCATTCATTCATTATCTTCTGCTTTATCCTCTATTAAGGTCGCAGTGGGGTTCCCCATGCCCATCCAGGGGAGAACGTCTCGGGTGCCGGACAGACACACCCAGGACAGGGCGCCAACCTATTGCTGGGCACACACTCACTCACACAAACATACTCTACATGGGGCAATTTGGAGAACTCAATTGACTTGATCCATGTTTTTGGACTGTGGGAGGAAACCCACGCGGACACGGGGAGAACATGGAAACTCCACTCAGATGGGGATTTGGACCGGGAATCCCTAGCGCTGAGAGGCGAACGTGCTAACCACTAAGCCTCCGTGCCCAGTCTCAAAATTAATTAGGGAAAATTGTCTCTATGGAGTTGCCAATTGTATTCTATTGTGATTCTATAAACTTTAGTGTTGCGTTCAATCCATACATTGCTATTGATCTTAGCAATACTCAATAAACCATTGTAAAGTAAAACATTTAAATGAAATAATTGAATGTATCCATTTTTAAACAAAAATTACATCAATAATTACTGTAGTTGTCAACAGGAAGTCTCTACACATTCCATCTAAAGACGTAGAAGAAGGTTAGAGCAACATGTCTGCCACTTAGCTAGGGACAAAAAAAGTTTTTACTTTAATATTAGAATATAAAAGATATTCATAATTCTTACTAAGCTTTGACCCTGTCACAGATCTAAAAGAATGCGTCATATATTCCCTTCACAATGTATCAACATCTCATTACAATTTGACATTTACCTGGCTCCAGTTGAGACATTCAGTTTGGAGACTTATTATGATTAGCTTTAGTAGGAACTTAACCGGAAAGGCATTTTTGAACAGACCTCATCAAAATGTAAGCAGGTATGACTTTTACTCCTGATCCATCACTACCAAACACATACTTCATAACCTGCTGCTGAACTGACGGTCAGGACAGACACCCAGTATCTCAATTGTTGCCTACTTAATAACCAAACCAGCAGCTTCTATTGTTTACATTGAAACTGAATATGCAATTAACCTTCAAAGATGGCATCATTTTGCTCATTTAACACACTGTAACCTGAAACAGCAAAAAACACTGTGCCACAACAAAGACACAATGGGCCTAAATTCTATCACAACACTGTAGTTTTCATCCAGCCATCTAATACAAATACACGATCCATTACTAATACTATGATTAACATAGGGTAAACTGATATGGGTTGGGGGCAACAGGTTTAGTTGCATCAGCAAGGGGCTTGTTATGATTTAATCACATATTTCAATTATGATGTCCCTGAGCAAGTTTTAAAACCCACAGCTGTTCTTTTCTCTATGATGAGGCGAGTGCACATTGTTAATGTGCATGTTTTTAGCCAAATTTTCATGAATGTGCATAAAATATGCAAATGTGTTTGGTGGCAAACCAGCTGCTATGTCCTTCTAAAGGTTTATATCACTGTAACTATAAAGTCATAAGCAAGGTTTGGAGAATTTCACAAAAACTGCAGTGACCTTCAGACTACATTGCCATCCAGGAAATATTGTTTAGTAAGTAAAAAAAACAAAGACAGACAAAATTCTTTAGTTTCCGTGATACATAGCTGGTATGCGTGTGCACACACACTCACACACAAACACATTGCAGACTCGTTATTTACTTATACATAGAACATAGTCCATATTCACAGGACATTAATCAAATGTTATGTAAGCTCCTAATGTCTGGTATGTGATGCATAATCAGTAATACTTTCGTATTTAAGGTACCTCTGATGGATTAACTTTGCTTTGTAATGTAGGCAGCACGTGATATATGAGATCTGTATTTGTAAGCTGTGTGTTCCATTGTACATTGAGTACATTGTTTTTATTATATAGCAATTTAAAGCAGAGGAAATGTGTAAAAATCTGACTTACAGCTACTACAGTAGATATGTCCAATAACATATTGTTTGACAAAATACCGAATGAGCACAAGAATAAAAGCCTCTGGATATACTCATTTCAGATACAGTGTTTTAAAATGCCCATAAAACAACTCTCAGCATATTACTTCACTTCATCATTATGATCCAGATATGATCAAACGTCCAGGCAGCGAGAGATGCTCGTCTTCACTGCAGGCTTCATGTTGATTTTCTTATATCTGCTCACACGCTTGGCTGAAAGCATTCTGGTAAATATTAAAGTGCTCAGAGGAGCTCTGCCTGGCCTTGTCTTTCACATATGCCAACAAGCCTTTGAAGCAAAGGAGGAGGGATCCAGAAGGGGCCAAAGCTTATTGAATGATGGATATGACTGCAGTAATCTGCATCAATCCAATACTGTGTTTTCTCTCTGACATTGCGCTGATGCCTCAAAAAGAATAGAACATTGCAACAATCTATATTTAATAATGTCTAGGTCAGTTCCCGAAGTGTCTGGGGGATGCAATACTGGTGCAAGGCCAAAATGATAGAAGCGGGACAAAGCCACCTCCAAAGCCTAAAGTTGTTAAGGTCATAAAGAGGATTTAGCTGTGATCACATTCGATTTAAGTGGCTTAACAGGTAAATAAGTAAGATAATGCCTTTAAACCAAAGGATTATGATTACAGGCACTGCAAGTGAATAAGAAGGAACTTTTGCATTGAAGAAGTTTTTCAAAGTTCATATAGCTGTTAAAGAAGGTGCATTAGTTTGTGTGTTCACACTGCATCAATTGAGGATGGAAATAATTGTGAGAAAGCAAAACTTTTTAGCTCCAACTCTAGAAAAGGAACTTCTAAACACAAGAAGAACCGTGAGTGAAGTGCAAATGTGAGACATCTTTGGCAGCATTTCCCCTTCATTTGCTTTGTTAGGCATCCACCACCCAGTAAAGTAATGCAATGAGAAAATTAAGAAGCTGAACCAACCTTACAAGAGCTGAGAGATGTCTCTACAAACTGTGAGCCAGTTCACAGCACCTCAGTTTTTTCATTGCATTAATTCAAATTCAAACTCTTTATATGTACATACTGTACATGCACATATTTTTTCAATTTAGTATTTAATTCAGTTTTGGTTTTAATGATATTGACTAAATCACTACTGCTATTACTCTAGAAGTAGTGATCCACTGACAGTATATGACTATATTCACTGACTATATTCAGTTGTGTTAGAAAGGGAATTATACATCTTAAAAATAATGTAAAGCTATAAACCTTTGAAATGAAAGTAACATTTTCAATAATTAAAATTGTTAAAAGTGCAGTCAGTATATCAATATTTATATACTTTATAAGAGCATTAGTTCTCCAGAATTTGCTGTATGCTGTTTTTAGGATACTTGTTCTCTAGTTTTACAAGGATTTTCATATGAATGCCTCTTACTCTCTCCATGTAATGTAACTGACTTTTATCAGGACTTTTTATAAATTTTTTATATTTATTTATTTGTTTTTTTTTACTGTTCTTCAGGATTTTTGGTTGCGTATTTTTATTAAGTGTCATGTGTGGTGCCAGTTAATTGTAAAGCTCATTGAATTGCATTTTAATTAAATACAAATCAAAATGCCACTTTTTATTACTGTCACATTTTCACTTTATGGATATTTAACAACAGGACAATTTAGAACAAATAACTCTAATAAAAGAAAGAATCCTGGCAGTGCATGTGCACTTAGGACTTTTTAAATGAGAAACATTCTACAGCAGGAAAAACCCCCCAATGTAATAAGGATAAAAGCCAAATGATTTTTTTGGCTGGTTGTGGTCTCTCAACTAGCAAATCAGATATGCCATATATGAGCAACCAATCGTCTGTAAAATTCAATATTCCATTTGCTTTCTGTCATTTTTGCGTAATACTGCACAATTAGATGCAAGATGTGTAAAGGAGAAGGTCACCTGTCACATACTCTTATAAATACTCTGACAGTATTGTGGGTGTGATAAGGGGGGGGGGGGTGCTACATTTAACATAAACAAGAAAAGAGCAAACAGATATCTGAAAGTACGGCATCTTTATTCAAGGTAAAGGATTCGCTAACTCAGACACATGAGGGAGCAAAACATTATAATACTATTCATAGTTTCACAAACAGATCACAACAGAAAACATCTCCAGATCAATCCTTCTACAAACAACAACAAAATAAAAGAAAAAAGCCTTTTCTGACAGTAAAGCCGTTAATATCTGACTTTTTAACACATTCCCAGTACAGCGACACAGTGGCGGGGAGGAGCCATTGGTTTAATGGCTATTTTAACAAGGTTAAGCTTAAACCAGAAACAAGGATATTTGAAGGTAGGTTGGTTATATATCAGCACTGTGTTTTACTAAAGCAACGATGCTGACTTAAGTTCAGTGTAGTATTGGTTATATTTACTGTGCTTCATTTTCCCCACACCTATTTTCATGGAAACCTGAATATTTATCCATGGCTTTGTTCACATTACAGGGTTGGACCGGTACAACTCTGTTTTAA
Organism: Corydoras sp. C115; assembly: GCA_019802505.1. Taxonomy (NCBI): domain Eukaryota; kingdom Metazoa; phylum Chordata; class Actinopteri; order Siluriformes; family Callichthyidae; genus Corydoras; species Corydoras sp. C115. The sequence continues at coordinate 3,583,025 of JAFMOC010000045.1, forward strand.
GCCTTAATTCCACAGCTGATGTAAACACATTATGTTCACACTATTGGCAAAATAACTGAAACTGAGCCTGAAAGCTTGTAATGCACATTTAAATGAAAAAAAAGGCATGATTAATAGGATTCAGGATTTGTAACAGCCTGTATTAATCAGAATAGTACGTTAACAGTGCAATTAATATTGAATGTAGCATTATATAAAAAAATAACTTACTATTTCCTCTATACAGAAGAAGAATAAACGACCCAGTACACTGACAGACCTTCATGATGTGGATTTATTCAAGGCAAGTTTTATGCAATTGTTGGGCAACCCTGGAATAAATAACATGCTCCTTTAATTTTCAAAAATCTGAAATACCTTTCAGAAAGAAAATACCTTTTTTGCACATTTTTATAATTCAGACATTACTTGTTAAATGTTTCATTTCTTTTGAAATGACTGCTTTTTATTATTTTTAATATATTGTTCATTATTAATACTAATAATTTATTGTAATTACAATTATTATCATTAGAATTTGGAAATTTCAAATAGCATGAACTTTAATTAGGGGTTCCCCAATTTTTGCATGCCACTGTATGTAAGCAATTTGTTTCAGGAGAAGTGGGCCACTGCCAGAAGAGGCTGTTAACTGCACTTGGCTGTGTGAACACAGGAGAGCGGGCGGGTTACAGAGGCACCACGGGCACTCAGCACAGTGGGGAAAAACAAAACACTCGACACAGCCAGAGCCACAGAAACCGTATTCAATTTATAATTAATAGCACAAATATCTTTCAGAGCAAGAAGCACGAGCAGAAAGCTACCTAGCCACCATCACTTTGAACTAAAAAGCTTTAGGAAACTTTTTTAAATATTCATGCAGACATGGGGGAGATCATTCCTGACTTACGTCCTGATATTTGTCTGGGAAAAAGAAAAAGACAAATTTGGCCCCACTTCACTCAAACCTCTTGGACTAAACAGCACTGAGCTTGGCTGACAATCTGAGCTGAGCAACACGTGACTGAAAATTTAAAAGCATTTACTAGTTAGCTTGTAAAAGCAGATAAAAGGGTCATGGTTACAATAAGGCTGGGGGCTAAGCCTAAAAACCATGTCTGTCCCACTTTCTTTAATAAATTGCTGATATCAATGTTCAGAACAGTCTAAACTGATCCGACCCTAAAACGACCTTGTCTTAAGGCCATCAACAGCAGCATGGTGCCAACTTTTACCTATGCACGTGGTGACAGCATAACAAGATTTATAGATTAATATAATTGCGATCAATGCTGCTTAACTGTATCATGATTAGCCAATCATTTGGTGGTATTTGCAGCCTTTCTAATACCTTTAATCAAATGAAACTGGCGTTGTTTGTTACACAGAGCACTGCTTTTGCTTTTTGCATGGTAGTTCAGTTGAACAGGTCAGATTGTTCACTGAAAAAGTCACAGTTACTTCACTTCCTCTTTGATCCGCAGGCGAAGCACAAGCTATGCAAACAAAAACTCTGTCACTATCATTTTTCAAACTATCTCATTACATTTCAACTTAGAATCCTCTATTGCAGCATGAGGCTCACAGTACGAGCGCACACACACACACACACACACACACACACACACACACACACACACACACACATACACACAGGCATTATGGGTGAAGCAGTTCTTTCTGCACTTTCCTCAAAAGGTCATTTGGCACAATAGATAATTTGGCAATAATCATGATGTATGACTGAGGCAGCAAGTCGTAAACAAAAGTTTGTTTTTAGCAAGGCAGGTTTATCCTTTTAACTTTTTTTTTGCACATTTTGACACTACAAAACAAGTTCATTTCTTGTTTTGAAGTTTCCCTGCAATGCATCTTCATGACATCCTTCAAGCCACTGCTTGCTTTTGTCCACATTTTTTATTTATATAGCAAATAATGGGTTGCCTGTGCTGAGCCTTTGTGTAGTGTGACACTGTCATTGTTTAACAGAAAGTACTCTTTCCTGCTGTGTGCAAATTCAAAGTCATTAGAATTTTTTTACTTTCATAGAACACTGAACATGTCTGGCCACGTTTAATACATAATCACAGTGTATATATGTAAAAAAAAAAAAAAAAAAAACTCACATGAATACAATCCAAGAGGCACAAGAGTAATACTTGACCGAGACGACTTATCAAGCAACCAAAAACTGTCTGATATTTGCCATTCAGTAGGGGTATTATTTTTTAAAATATATTATGTTGAGAGCATAGGACATAGACTTTTACTTTTTTAAGGTCATCTATTATAAACTGTTGGGAGTGCTGCTGTTTCAAACAGAATTCAATGTATGTCTTGGCAAACAGGCTAAGAGAACATCAACCCGAGCTCATGTATTCTCACATGATAAGCTGTGATGATTTAACGAAGCTTTGAGACATGCAGAAAACGGTAAGTCTCTTTTTTCAAAACCGTATTTGCACAGCATGTACAAAAAGCTTTATGGATGGAATCCTCAGCAGCAGCTGCAGGCAAATTAGAACACATGAAAGAATCTGAACTGATGGCGCACAAATTCAACCAGCAAATGCAATGCAATGGAGAAGATTTAATAAGCAGACATTAGAACTAAGATACGAGTGAGTAACGTAAACCAAAGCAATAAAATATTCCTAGTTTAGAAATGACAAGCAGCGGTTATTACAGTGTTTCAGGAGACTGGCAGTGATGAACCTGTTTTAATACTTTTTAGGTGTTAGTCAGTAATGGCTTAGACATAAATGCAATAATTTACACATTACAGTAAATCTCAACATGGCATTACTATCATTTATAGACAAATAAACCTTTCATTTGTTCATTAAAAAAAATATCTAGACTACTGTAAATACGTCTATGTCGGGCAGCAAATTTAAAGCAATCGTTAAACAGACTACTGTTTCCAAGCACCAAGCACTAATTTGATTTAATTCACGATATGTACGATCTATTGCTTTGACCTGATCTTAAATATAGATTTGTGTATAGGTTTAATTCTATATTTGCTTAAATATACTAGGAGAACATTTGAACTACACATTTGCAATAATGCCTTCAACCATGGGAGCCCAGCTGTCTTTCTAAAGGACGTTATGTTTAGGGCAGTATAAGATGGTCACATTCATTTACTTCTCAAACATCCCTGACCTAACTACTGAAATTTACAAGCTGTGTAAGACCTGGAAAAAAATTAAAAATACCTGGGCTCCCCGACTGCAGATGCTTATTTATACAGGTCTAAAATGTATATCAGGTTGTGTTAATAAATAGCATAAATACTTGTAATATTTGCTTCTATATAAATATATTCCTTGGTTGTGGTTTTACTTAATTTATATGATTCATATCACTATACATATAGCAACATCCTATAAACTAACCCTTTTAGCCCACAGGCCAGTAGGGAATCTACCGACTCCACATAAAGCTTTTTGGGAGAAGCACAAGGTACATTAGACCTATAATCTGAATGATATAGTGTACATGAAGGTGGAAATGATGTAGAGATTGTCATGCATTAATATACTATTAATATACTATATACTAATAGCACGTCATGAATAAATGAATGACCCTTTATTTTCTCACATTGCTTTTCATCATCATTTCATGTTTTGTGAAAGGATGAAGTTCTATGTTATGCACTTAAAGCTATAAATGTATAGCTTTTCTCATGATTAATGAAAGGTTAATGTTTTTTTGCTTAATATAGCTTGCTGTTACATAACTACATACATTACGCAACTTTAAAAAATCATTTTAAATTCACATGTAAACCTGGCACTTTCTAAACAGAGAATGCACATTAATGTACTTTTTACATATTTACTTTATACAGTTGAGTATAGTGTTGATGTGTTATAGGTTTATATTTTACTTTAAACTTACAAATGGAATGAAAATGCAAATATTCCCTAGTGACGCTGAATTAAAGTCTATTTACTATTCACAGTTGGACTTTTCATAAGACAGTGCAGTGTAAATGAAAATTAAATATAAGCTGTAATACTTCTACTAGGTGGTTCTTCGGTATTGTACAAAAAACACTAGGTAGTATACATTACAGATTACCAGAATGTAAACTGGCATGCAGAAGAGCTCAGCCCAAAAAATAAATTGGAGCAAAACAGGACAAATGTATCTATAACACTAATGTGTCAGGGAGAAATGACTATCAACTAAAAAGTGGGAGGCAGAGTTGGCATGTGATAAATAATCTCAACATGAGAGCGATTAAGAAAGGCACACATACTTTACCTTTGAGTCTGCTTAGGCTCCTAAAACAGCAAAAGTTACTGTATATACTGTATATACATACTATATATATATATATATATATATATATATATATATATATATATATATATATATATATATATATATATATATATATATATATATATATATATATATATATACACACACACACACATACATACATACATACACACAGTATGTATATATAGTATGTATGTATATGAATAAACGAAATGCAACTGTCCAATGGGGTAGAAATATAACCAATTTTAGATGACATTGCTCAAAATTTGTCAAGAGCACGGTAAAAATTATGAATGATTCACCCAAGGACATCGCTGTTGGCTGCTGAAGGCTATATTCATTCGCCATTGCTACTGACAACCAACGATGGCTCAGAGAGTTCTACATCATGATAAACAGTTTGTGATAAACATATAACCTTCTTCAAGCATTAATCATTCTAAACAAGCAGCATTAAACAAACTGCTGTTTGTATTCAACCATCAGTCTCAGTAAAGATAATGTATTACAAGTCTCCCGTAAAGAATATCCTCTAACAATTTATATACAGCATTATCAAAACAATAGATTTTTTTTTTCAAATCACCTTGCACAATAATATTTACATTGTAGTTTGAAACTGATGGAAAACTGCAAAGAGTTAAGAGGAAAATGTACAAATAATAAATACAAGCACATGGCAGATGCGGTAGCATTGTATGGCTACTCCAGACTACACTGGAAATTTGTTTTTTTTTCATAGATGTTTTTTTTTTTAGGTTCTAGGTTCAATTCTGGGGGTTGGACCTCCTGATGGATGGTTTTCTGTTGACGTAAGTGGCCCAGTAGGCCAGATTAAAAATAAAGAATAGCACAGGAAAGATGATTCGTGAAATTTTGTCCACCTTGCTGACACGGTTATACGATTTCTTCACACCTTCTGGGATATATTCGCCATCCATTTTGGAAAGCCTCACTTCTCTCACCTGCTGGGCAGGGGCTGGGTTGGATGCACTCTTTGCAACGGTAATAGGTCCAGGTTCTTTAACTACGCCCATGGTATATGTGGTACCCACAATGTTGAATGTGTTGTTGGTCTTTTTGGAAAAGGATGATGACTCACGTCTCTGAGGAAACAGAAATAAGTTGCAACACATGAGTTAGGCAGCACAATTTGGGTAAAATGTATAATGACCAGGATGAACAATACAAGGTAATAATCATACTCTGTTCACATTGGTAATGTAGGCCATCTAAATGCCCGTGTGCATCTTCTTAAATGCACACTTATATCTAATGCTCTGCTTTATCATTTGCAGTGCGATATTTTAGAACTTACACATTCTAATATATTGTTTAATGTCCTATATGTAAAACACGTCAACACGTATATTAATCCATGAGATTACTGCGCTTAGACTTAATTAATTGGATCAATTTAATATCACAACACTCAAGAGTCCTAATGATGCCTTTTCTTCTCATATGCCCTAGAATGTGATTTTTTAACCTGCTTTTCGACTTCCCACATTTCTCATCATCTCTGCCTTACCCATGTGAGCGTCTCGGCTCAGATGAGAGGTCAACTCACTACAGCCTGGTTTACTGATTTCCACCTGCTAGTTCAGGGACTTACCACAGGATCCACTGCCTGGGCTTGGGATATTATGTGTTTGTGTTCATTCCATATATGTCACTTTTCTGTACTTTGGTATTTATTTTAGTGGTTTATCTTCTTTTGTCTATGCATTATTTGTAATTACAACAAAAAATATGGTAGGTATAAGGTCTGTCTGGTATGTCTGAAGTGCATTTATTATGTATTTTTCTGTCTGCATCTAACAATTATAAGCCCTAAAGGCACTTCACTCAGGAGTCTAGTTGGGTTCTGTCATGACTTTGTGCTGCTAACACAGCCTTTTACAATAAGCCTCCACTGATAAAGTGTTCTGACTCATTGGCCCAAACTCCACAGGGAAACATCTTCATTCTGACATAAAACCCCCTTTAGACTGAAGACAAAAGGCTGTGTTTTCCATTTATACTTTAGTAAGCACTGAATCACATTGTGCCTGCTTTTACAGGTTTTGTAGCTGAAATTAAGGTGCAGCGTATGAAGTAGCTAGTTCAAGCACTATGCCAGCAATAAAATCCAAGATTAATTAAAAAAAATAATAATAATAATAAAAAACACATAATAAAGAATTAGAAAGTTTTGATGTATAAAAATACAATATACTCAATATACTCATACAGAATGATTTTCTATTAAAGCAAACTGAAGAGAAATGAAAGCATTGGAAGTGAAGAAATCCATTACATAACAAGGGTCAAAAGTTTATGTTTGACAAGAGAGTGATGAGGAAAAACTGTAGGCAGCATCTAGTACTTTATATGCAGTGTGGTGGCTTGTTAGTTTTGAAGGCTATCATATATCTGTGTCGCTTCTCCACTAAGGCATTCTGCAAGTGTCAGGGGAGGCCAGGCATGAGCTGTTGCTCACAGTGCAGTAAAAAAGGGCACAGTTGAGGCCTTGAGAATATCAACACAAACCCAGGTATCCAGCACATACACACAAGTAAATGCATAGGAGTTAGTCTCAGTGTGAAACGGATTTTACCTGTCAAGTTGCCTATCCCCCCGGTCATGTAATTTTTCAAGAGGGGTGCCAAGAACCTGCCAAAAACAAAACCACCCCTGCTTGGATGACAGGACAGGAGGCAGCATATATAAGTAAATTAGAAGGGCTTCTGTGCAGGCTGGTCAAAAACAACTACTGCACAGTGGGAGATGTCGAACCATCAAGTCAAGGGCAGTATATTAAAGTTGACTGCAATGGTGATTAAAGATTCTGAATTATTTCACTGAAGAAAATAAAAACAGGGAATAGTAATAAGTCAGTATATTTTAATATATTTTTAAAATATAGCACAAAAAATATTCTGCTAATATGCTGCTTATTAAGAAAACATGGAAACAATGTTGGAACGGGTTGAATCCTTTCAATAAAAGTATTTTTGTAAAGGTAGTTTAGTTTTTTTGAGGAATGACCAAATTTAACTTTCATTAACTAATATGGATACACATTCAGTATATAAATAACTCAGGTGTCAAGTGGAACATGAAAAGCAAGAGCTGCGCTGCTAAAAGCAGCAGGGAGCAAGCTAAAGCGTCTTACTGCACCCCAGAAGGAGTAGAAGACATGACTGACGCTCCGCTGCCAGCATAAAGTCAAGTAGCAACTGTATGCTGCTTCTTCTGCCCATACATGCCAGGGGCAGCCAGTTCAAAGCATAGAATTGTATGCAAAATAAACTTGCTACACATGAAATATTTGGCAAATACGTTGTATTTTAAGCATTAAAAGTCATATTAAACAGTATGACCAGTCATTAAAAGTCATATTAATGTAAAAGGCATTTACCTAGTGCTACGATTCACATAACAGAAAAAAATTGTCAGTGGGTTGACTGTCAGATAAAATATTATTCCACCACACTTATAAAACACTAAAAATTGCAAATGCAGCTAAATAAAAGTTATGTAGACACCCTCCCTCGCCCCCACATACATGCTGCAAATGGTTGCTATTGGAGGAAAGTTGTAACAAACTGCTTTTCAAACTAAATTTGACAACATTTGTTTGGATTTTGTCTCTACGTTTTAGCATTAAGTACAATTAAAGTCTCTACGTTTGGCATACAATGTTCAGAGCAATACTTCACCAAATGAATCATTTTCTTCCCAGTTTTATTTAATCCAAATCATGGCAATTTTTTTCACGTCACGTTTGATGGGTTGTAATAAAACCCTGTATCATCTAGAAATTGTAGAAATGTTTTTTGTTCAGTTACATTTATAACTGAGACTCCACATTATTACTCATCAAATTGTCTCACCAGTCAGAGAATATCGTTCATTGTTTTAATCACATGCTTGACACAGTGTTATAGATATGAAAAAATAATTCAGTTAACTTTTATTCTGTTACAATTGATTCATAATGCATATATACACAACATTTGGAGGGCCCCCTTTAAAAAATAATCCATAATAAGAGGCTTTCACGTTGATCATGTGTTTGAAGCTGAATTTTGCCATAAAATGGCACAAATATAAAATTAACAGCTATTTATTTATTTAAAACTATTAAGCATTTTATAATTTTAAAATCTTATAGGATTAGCTGTCTTCTGAACAGCTGTAAAAGTTTTGTTTTGCCTGCGGTGTATAATTAACTGATTTTTGAAAGGTGACTTTAGAAGTCATTAAGAAGTTATAGCCTTTATAAAGCAACTACAAAAACAGCTGATTCAAAGAGAAAAATGGTTTTGGCAAATATTGTAGCTACCAAGCACACCCTTTTTTATTAGCTTAGCAGCTGTGTGCACTGAGTAAAATAAAACCCTTCAAACACACCCACACATAAAAATCTAAGAACAGTATTTTTGTGTGCAGCAATAAGGACGCTATTTAGGTAAGTACCGGCCAATGACAGAGATGATTGAACGCAATACATGGGTGTATGAACAAAACTTTTTTGCAATTTTGCAGTTTTGTCCCCTTTTATTTACATCTTCAGATTGCTGACAAAGCTGGGTGCCTTGTTTCAGAAACACTCATTCATTCATTGTACTTGTGCTTTCAAATGGCACAGATGACTCTTTTTAATAAATCATTCCTCCACACTTGCATCCTTTTGTACATTGATAAGTGATGCTACATAGTAATTTTGTATTACTGCCACTGTAGTCATTTAAGATGAAGGTGCTTCTTCAAGACAATTAAACACTTTCTCGTAGTCAACTTCTATTTGATGTGTATTAACATCATAATGTACATTGAATTTCACTCCGAGTTTGGTTCTATCTAAATCAAAACTTCATAAAACTCTTCCCTATTTGTCCTATAGGTAAAAAAACAGTACTGGTTACACAGATCACAAGGGGGAATCTGGGAACTGACATTTTTTTAATACTGAATAAAATAATGATGTATTTAGGGGTGGCAACTCAGTAGTTAGGGTGTTGGGCTATCAATCTGTAGGTTGGGGATTTATACCCAGGGCCCACCAAAGTTTACCAGTGTGAACTCTTACCAGTGTGAAGCCAGGTCCTTAACCCTCATGTATCATCGCTGACTCTGTGCTCTAAACCCTGATACTTTGGATGCTTGTAAGTGACTTTAAATAAAGATGCATCAAATTTTTCCATCTCCAAATTACATTTCATATCTATCCCTGGCTCTAATATTTATCATGGAAGTGCATGTTATCTGTATGATGTATTTTGGAATTTTGGAACACCCTGAATAAAAAAGACCTTGTTAATGAAAACATATGCTTTGGATTTTAGATTTGTACAATAAGACATCATAAACGTGCTTGGGAGTACTTTTAAAAAATCACTGTCACATTAATACACTCTGGCAAGAGGTACATCCTCAAACATACAAAGATACAAAAGATTTTGTTCAGAAATGCTGGCAGGTTCTCTGACCCTGAATTTATTTGAGATGGAATAAAAGCCAGTGGAAACGTGTTCTGTGGTCAAATGAGTCCAGGTTTCAGCTTGTTTATTGGGGGGAAAAAGGGAATCGATTTCCATGTGGCAAAGATAAAAAAGAATCTCTAAACTGTTACCGATAAAAAGTATTAAAAACAGCATATGTGATGGCAATGGGGTGCATCAGTGCACAATCTGCATATATGCAACAGTATCATTAATTCAGAGGCTTATATTGGTATTTAGAAATGCCAGACCTCATTCTGCTTTGTAGACAGAGTGCATGTGCTGGACCGACCTGCCTGCAGTCCAGATCTGTCTCCTATTGAAAATGTATGGTGCATTATAAAAAGGCGAATCAGACAACTGCAGACTGTTAAGCAGCTAAAGTCTTATGTACAGTAAGAATTGGTATATATTAACTGATGTGCAATTATAAGCTTCAATTACCAAATAATTCAAATGTATGATTAAGGGGATAAACATGGCTTTGTGTCAACTTTTTGCAGTGTGTTGCAGCATGAATTTTGTTTATATTTAAAAAGAGATTTAGATTTGTCAGTAAAAACACTGAAGAGCACTCCATGCTTAAAAGACAATATAGTCTTTTTGAAAATAATTTAGTTATTGTAGGATATAAACTGTTGCCTTTCCACAATTAGCATGCAACAGAATATTGTCACTGATTTTGACTTATATATTATGCTTAACCCAGTATAACATACTGGGTTAAGCATAATTGTAATAATTGTAGCTTGTAGTAAACACATAGCTGTTTTGATTGTCTCTATGATATTTGTGTCACAATATGCATCAGTTGTCATGTGCATATTTCTAGAGATGGTTAAACTCACATGATATCAGTCATACATTTACACACAAGAATGTGAAAAATGTAACCAAAATAAAGAACCTGCATATCAGTTGAGGATATAAACGTGTAAATTCAAATAAGATTAACGACTATACACATTTTTTGAATAAACAAATTACTACATGTTCTGTAAGATATTTTTAATGTAAAGCCTGTGTAGAGTTATTTGCTATAAGCCTTGTTTAAAGGATTTGCTTAAGAGATTTTACTTATTCGGCACTTTTTGCATAAGTAAATGGTCTACCAAACAACTAATGAATAAATAAAGAACTTCGACTGATTAAAGAAGGATGAATGAAGGATGAGGAAATGAAAATTTATATCAGCAATAACTTCTTATGCCAACAACAATATGGCTACACACTAAGCTTTCTTTAGAAGGTTGTCTAGCCATTAGCTCTAAATGATTCATTTTTCAGTGGTTATCAGGAGGGTGGCAGAAGGAGGCAATAAAAAGAAGTGAGCAAATGAATTTTGCCATGAATTAAGGTGCCATTGGACTCTTGAGCAGGAGCAATCTCACTGAACGATGACATATAAAAGACTACTCTTCCATTTTTTAACTATAGCAGCACACATGAACAATATCAGAGGTATTGCAGTGGTGCACAGCATAAAAAAAGCCTACTGAATCTGCTCGCCCACAGCTTGGTGCATAATATGTACTGCAGTTTTAACAGGAAATCACCAATGAAATACAATTCAGCTCCTGAGTTCTCAACACAATAAATTAAAAACTTTGCCGATAGCATTAAGCAACTCATTCGTTAGTAAATTATTATTGACACTATTATATTTTAAGAGAGGATAAAAAGTAATACATTGTTGTACATTATATGCCAGCCTCTATAAATTCCAAACAGGTTAAGGATTCTTAATGTAATAAGGTCCAGAGGTTTGCATTCAAATGTAAAACATAAGACGAATATCACTAAGGGTTTGGGATAGTTTGCCCTTCTCTAGGGAAATAAAGGATATGCCTGAGATGTTTAACATTATGATTCATATCCCTTAAAATTTCAATATCTAGTTACTACCACCCTAAAAATAGACAATGCATTCAGATTGGATTTTAATAAGCTGGAGGTAAAACTGCTTTTGGTGTGTTACTCTTTATGAAGGGAAAGTTTACTGTGCTTACCCTCATTTCCTGGTTCTCCTTCTGGCCGTCCCATGCCCAGCTGCGTTTGGTGAAGTAGTTGACAGTGGCAAACTCAATAAGGGCGGAGAACACAAAGGCATAACACACAGCCATGAACCAGTCCATGGCTGTGGCATAGGCCACCTTGGGTAGAGAATTTCTGGCACTAATGCTTAGAGTGGTCATGGTGAGGACAGTAGTGACACCTGCAACGAAGGTACACAAATGACAGTTTAGTTAAATAATTCATTTCTTTAATACAAATATGTTACAAGTAGATGACAGGCACTGTTATTCCCATATTTGGAATATTTAGATTTGATGATGGACATGCAGATTAATCTGGCTACAAAGTAGATTTATTTAACAGAATAACTAAAACATTGCTTCTTGCCCTTATCTCTACACTTTTAAAAAGTGTATTTGGTTTTGTCAGTGAATACATACACGTGCACTGACCCAGACCGTGTCTCTATTCTAACAATTAGCAGTTTTTGGCTTATTTCAAATGACATGTAATGAGTGAGTTTGTATTGTGGTACAGCATAACCTCAGGCTCCTGCAATATTCATTCCACTGAGGTCAGCATGGGCCAGATTAGAAAGAATTACACAATAATATGAGTATTGACATAATGCCAGTGCTGCCAAGATGTATACTGGTCCCTAACCATCTGTCAGGACACCTGTGTAGACAATATGGTTGGAGATTTGGAGGTCTGAGAAAAACAGCCTTGTTGCAGATGTGCCACAACACACTTCCATAATTTTGAAGGACACTCAATGGAAAAAAAAACAAAAACAAACAAACAAAAAAAACTTCAGAGTCAAGAGTTCAGAGCTGCTGCAGATTAATAGATCAATTGCTGCATTGCTGTCGAACATAAATGAATCTGAAGGACAAAAAGATACATATAAAAGCTATGCTCTATCAAAGGTTTTCAAGGCTGTAAAGAGTTTAATAATATCACAAATCCTCACTTACATCCCAGAGGTTAGATATTCACGGCCTACCTTTTCTATCGCTTTTTTATTAGCAGCAGATTAAGCACTTTAAGTGAAATCTGTTAGAACCATGGACTCTTTGAATATAAATGAACTGTCAAATTTACTCTCACAGTAACAATGTTGAACCCAGTCACAAGAGTAGAAATAAATCGACTGCAGAGGGAAATCAAAATTTTTCATAGGTTACTCTGCCATGAATGTGTTTCTTTCCACTCCAAAAATGCAAGAAAAGTAAAGGATTGGTGCCCATTAAAGCAGATATAAGACATTATTCTGCTTGAACTGTTCCCACCTGTGTCAGAGAATCAAACACAGACAGCCTAATCCAGCATTCTATTGCTGTACAAGAAGCTGGCTGTGCTCAGTCTCACCATCACTAATGTTAAACATCCAAGTTCATTTGAGAAGATGAATAGATGAATAAATAAAACAGCTTTGCTATTGCCGGGAACAGACTGTTGAGAATGCTTGATGTCAGACCTTTGTAATGTCTTGTCTGTTATCATAAAAGCAAACAACGAACGATTAAATTCTGGTTTATTGGCAAAACAGAGGCAGCACATTAAACCCTCAATGCCAGTGAAGCTTCTCATTAAATGTTTCATCAATTCTTATCTCCATCAGGCAGTGCTTGAGAAAAATATGGGGGCGTTAGCGAAGAATGTCATTTGAGATGCTATTGTATAAGGCAAGACAGTGGGCTATTGTATGACACATGCTCTGAAACCATAAATCATACATTACACTCAATCTGTCATTAAAATTCTATATAAAAAATACCTCTGAAATACAGGGTCAAGACTTTCACAGTGGAATTCAAAAAACTGGCAGTCATTCCAGCCATGATAATGATTAATTAATGATGAACCTCTAATTGGTGTTTGGCAGCAGTAGCAAGAGTATTCTATTAAAGAAAGCATAAGATTTTTTCATTGATTTTGAACAAGGGTAAAGGAGCAGCCTCACTGTGCCACGCTTTTGCTGATTTAATGTGTCCAGAAACTCCGAAAATCACAAGTATACACTTACTCTCCAGGCAAGGGGACCTGGAAAGGGCAAAAAATTGGCAAGAAACCATCCAGAGAGATACTACTCAGCAGACCCAGGTGTGGGGAATGTGATGTACATGACCTCCAGGCAGCTAAAAGAACACTCAGTTTAACACAGTACTATCTCCCTGACTGACCTGCAGCTTGATGCCGACGCTTGGCTTCATCATAGGCGCAGACAGTGGAAGTGCGTGTTCTACAGAATACTAATAAGGTTGTGCTCTGCACCTCATTAAGACCTCAAGATTGGAACGTAGCAGCCTATCTTTCCTGGCTGTCGGTTTCCTGAGGCACAACGGAAGACCTGGGGATACGTGATGATGGACTTGTGCTCACAGTTCTATTAACATTTTAGCTGTAAGGATAAGGGGATTTTCAAGCTGCACTGCATGGTTTGTGTGTTATATTATTTGCTAGATGTGTATAATGTGAGTCTTACTTAATTACTTTTTATTTACCATTTTAGATTTTGCGCTGGGCCACAATACAAAATGTGAGATAGAGCAACATTTCTAATGTCAAGCTACTTAAATTGTTTGGGTCTTATAATAATAACAGAATTCACAAACTGCTCTGTACTTTCTCTCTCACCCTATTTTGCCGTCTTCCCTTTTGCCATTTTCAAAGAAAAACAATTATTTAATTTAAAAATGTTACCAAAAACTGTTTCAAAGGCTGCAGTGATACTCAACTCACTATTAGGCATGACTGCTTTATATTAAAATATGCCACGTTGTTATTCTTTTTTATTGTGTTCTGAGTGTCAGTTAATTTATTAAGACATTGGAAATTATTGTGTACTTCACGCTGCTGCGTTTGATTTGTTGAGTTTTGTACTGACAGTAAGAATAATAGGGTTTATTCTTTTGGCATAAATATTCTAACTATAATGCTTTTTAAAAGATAAAAGAGAAATAAGTCTTAGTTACAAATGCTTATAGAGGTTTTTGAGGATTAAAGACTCACATTAAATTCAGTCATCTTCATTTGAAGTAATACACGTTTATTTGCATTTTCCCTAAATACTGTGCCATTCTGAATAGAATGCCTACCTTCTGTACATAGTAACTTGTTTTAGTATTTTGTTTTTGATTATTCATTTGAATAGCAGAAGAACTAAAACATCTTAAACCAAAAACCCTTATTCATCTTGAGTGCAAGTATAGCAAATCAAACAAAAAAATACTTTACAAAACTTACACTTTTTTGATTTTGGGTCCTACTTTAACTTTAAAAGCATAGGAATAAAAAAATATGGTGCTGTTACTTTTTAATGGCTTTAAAACATACAAAAGCAAATGAGAAATGACATCTTTTCCCTTCTGGCTATACAGAGGACTATTTTTCATCAATACATTCTGGCAACAGAAATAATGACTTAGTTTTTACAAAAGTTAATGTTTGGTGTAGCTAAAAAGATGAACTTGAAGATTAATATGATGGTAAAGCAATAAAAAAAACAACCGTGCACCTTGCCAAAGCTATCCCGAGCTCAATAAGCTCACAAAAAATCCCTTAACTCCAGTCAGCTTAAATGTCCCAGCAGCTTGTGCCAATATCGTGCTACTTGTGGGTTTATCTTCTTTTATTTGTGTCTTACTGAGAAGGAGTGCATCTGCCTTACTTTCTCCAAATTCATTCCTTTCCAAGTTAAGGTCCAGCTAATCTGTAATTAATTAGGTGCCTTGGTGGTGATTGCTGTAATTGTAGGTCAATCCACTGGTCCCTGCACGCGTTCAAAAGAAAATCCATCACTGTCCGAGTATATGTGCTGGCCAGTCAGCGATTTCTCTGCTGTGTGCTAACTTTCTTTCGTTTCAAGCCAAACTTTTTAATACCATCCCTTGTGCGCTCATTTGTCAAAGGCATCTTGTCACAGTACAGAGAAAACGAAGAGGGAATAACTAAAGCAGCCAAACATATTGCATTAGGTGTTTAGTCATTTCATCATTTAAACACGGGGTCAGGATGTGTATCAGTCCATACTTTGTGACTGGTATACCCTGTCTCCTCAATCCTTTTTTTTTTTCTTTTTAAATGTACTTTGAATTGTTATGTTATTTTATGAGAGCTAGTTTGCCACAAAATGCCAGTCTATATAATTAGATCCACTCAAGAAGAATTAGACACATTAATAACATACACTACATCAGTCCTTAGGGCTTTAAAATTATACAACCTGTGTGGGTCACTGAACCTCCTGTCAGCTGCTGCTAAATTTATGAAAAACACAATTTAAATACAATCTTAAATATAATGTCACATTTTTTTCTTCATTGTTATCATAGGCAGTAATCTGTGTGATGAAAAAGGATCATACTACAACTGCTATACAGCTTTGTTAAAACCGGAGAGAATCTTTATTAACTTAAATACAATTAAAAGTCTGCACTTTAATGCATTGAATTATGGCTATAGCTGAAATGCAGTGAAGCTTTCATGAAGTTAAAGTAAATGAGACTCCTCGTATTGACGTTCTAATGTATTTTAAATTTCTCAGTTAATGCAAACTATCTGGCCAAATTGGACAGTTTTAAGCTGTAATTACAACACAGTCTCTGCAGTGTTGTTTCCAAAACCTTAACCAAAACATGACAACATTAATTATCTTTTATGAGCTGCGATCATTTTTGACCAAGATTTTGTGACAACAGGAGAGTCAAACCAGCATCCTAACTCAATGAATTGTACAACATTCAGGAACATTTGGTGTCTTTGCCCTTGAACCACTTTTTAACAATGAGTCTGATGAATCTTTGTTGAAATTGTCTTCCTGTGCCAACAGGGAATGTGCTTATTTTGTACATCCCTGTATTCATCAGACCAGACCAACTGAAGCAAAAACAAATTGCCACATTCCTTTTTTTGGCCATGTAATTTATCATTTATAGACATCCTTCATACATCACTGGCAATACAATCAAAAGCCTATTTGAAATACCTGCCATCTTAAAAGTATCAGTAAACTGTCAACTTTCTAACCCACACTCAAACAGGGGTGAATTAAAAGATCAATATTACTCTTACATATATAAACTTTTCTGAATGTTTAAACAGTTTACACACTTTTTATACATTAATGTGTTATTTCAGTAATTATTTAACCAACTTTGAAGTAATAGGAAATGAAGAAACCCACCGAAAACAGTGCGTGCTGGTACAGACTCGCGGTTAAGCCAGAAGGAGACCTGTGAAAGGATGACTGTCATGATGCAGGGGAGATATGTCTGTATCACAAAATAGCCGATTTTCCTTTTCAAATGGAAATATGTTGTCATCACCACATACTCCCCTGTAGAAAGGGGGAAAAAAGTGAGAGAAAAGAGAATGCATTATGAATGAGGCTCATGTCACGTCCAGGCAAAGAAGGCACTCAGCTGAGATATTCAGAAATGTAGAGCTGAAAGTTAATACTGATGGATGGGAGCTGAGAGAAAGTGAGGTCCACAGGGAGCGGCGCCTATGTGCTAGGATATTAACTGGTGGTTTGTATATCAGAGTACTGAGTTGTTAGGGACTGAGATTGTTTAAAGTGGTTCAAAAGTCGATGAGAGACAGATCTGAGCAGCGCAATCTGGATATTCCACGGCCCTGTGTTCTCACTTCTTTCTGATTCCTTAAGTGGAATTTAAGAGCAAGAAACCATGCAATTAAACTCTAATGTGCCAGTTCATGAGATTTTAGCGATGAGGGAGCATACAAAGTGTGATTTGTAGTTTTCATTTAGTTGGGTTGCTACCAGATTTGACTCTTGCACATTAAGGGTGCACTTAAAAACCTGCAACATCCGTGCAATACAGTTCAGTATAAGAAAATTAAGATCTACAACTTAGCTTGCTTTTAATCAACTAGGTTTGCCTATAATTGCCTTTGTTTCTTTGTTTGATGATAAATTCTTTATCCTTGCACATGACCAGAGGTGGCAATTCAGAGCTCTATCAACTAGGGAATGTGTCCTCATATTCACATTCTAAGCTGGAAGGAAACAGGCAGTTAAACTGATGAAACAGAGCAAATAACAAATGCTCTCTGTCCTTGACAACAAAATGAGTGGACCATTTATCTTTTCCAGGTTTGCCAAGAAAGCCTTTAACAACGGGATTCACCAGAGGCAAGATAATGCAAAGTGCCATCATCATCACAGCCAATTTAAACTATGTTTTTAACACATCCCTGGAGTTGCTATCTTTCTTTTTAGGCCCTCACATTGAAAATGATGTCTTATCATGCAGCTCTCATTAAACAGGTGTGCAAGTCAGGCACAAAGAAGGAAAGATAGCCTCTCAATACAAATTAGCCTTTGTTTGCTTCACCATGGAAGGAGAAAAGTTGAGTAAGAATTTGTTTTCTATCACAATGATGCTCTGTCTGTCTGCTGCTGAGGTAAACTAAAAAAAAAAGAACAAAAAAAAAAAAAAAAAAAAAAAAAAAAAAAAAAAAACTTTCTTGATGTTTAGAAGCAAAATTTAAGATCGAGTGAATGACTTGCACAGTTCCAACCTTCACAGAATTGCTGTCAATTCAAATAAGCCTTGGGGAAACTCTGGCTTAGTTATAACATGTGACAGTGATTGATCCTTCCTGTTCTTATCTAACGTTAGTGGTTCTTATCTAAACACGGTTCTGGAAGCATTTCCACATTAGAGAGTTTAACAAAATATATGTTGCTTTGTATTTGATGCATTCTTGTGCATCCCATTTGAAGCATGAGCTATTTGATAGATCAGGAATATGTTACAAAAGAAATAACCCAACACAGGGACTGGGACCCATCCATTATCCTAGCTTTTCTCTTATCCTAATTAGAATTGGGTGATGCTGGAACCTGGAGTGCAATGCTTATTGGGTAAGAGGTAAAATATACCATTAACATTAACATACCAGTTTCTAAAAAGGTAAAAAAATACAGACAAATACATATTTAATCCTTAATTATCAGACAATTGTAAAATCTTAATCTTAATCTGCTGTACATGTCTTTGGATTGTGTTATAAAACCCACTCTATTATGAGGAGAACATACACACAACAAAGGAAAAATCTATTTGTGAAGTGAGAGACATCCTCACTGTGAAAATTTGCTATTCATTCCAAAGATTTATTCATTCATTCATTCATTCATTATCTCCCGCTTTATCCTCTATTAGGGTCGCGGTGGGGTTCCCCATGCCCATCCAGGGGAGAACGTCTCGGGCGCTGGGCAGATAGACCCAGGACAGGGCGCCAATCCATCGCTGGGTACACACTCACACACTCAAACACACTCTATATGGGGCAATTTAGAGAACTCAATTAACTTGATCCATGTTTTTGGATTGTGGGAGGAAACCGGAGAACCCGGAGGAAACCCACGCAGACACGGGGAGAACATGGAAACTCCACCCAGATGGGGATTCGAACCGGGAATCCCTAGCGCTGAGAGGCGAACGTGCTAACCACTAAGCCACCGTGCCGCCTCCAAAGATTTACAATCCCTGAAATTACAAATGTTGCATCAGCAGCAGTTTATATAAAATGTGGTTGGCTGGCATCACATGCGTCGGAGAATACATGACAGCCTCCATCTTTAAAAAATTGGTAGCTGCCACGATATATAGAGCAAATGCTTTTTCAGAGACAAATTGGAAAGAAATACTGTGCATCCAAAATAAATAAAAAACAGATTAGATAACGGTCAGTATGATATAAGTACATTTGACGTTACCGTCTTTAATTTGTTTATCCTGTTGATCAGGTGTCTCAAAAAAAGAGTGCACTACAAACAACCTATTTCGGCATTAAAGAAACCAGACATACAATCAAACAACCTTTCCCTCTGCACCAGGGCCGCAGTGGCCCCAATAACTGCAGCAGAAAGCAATCGATGAGCTCAGTGCCTGCAAAGCAGGCTAGATAAATTGCTTTGCAAACAGACACAAATGGAATTTGTAAAAGTGCACTGACACAAAAAGAAAGTTTAATAATGGAAGGAAGGCAAAATATTTTCATTCCTGATTCTGCTTTTCGTAGTGGCCTCTATTGTACCAGCTGCCACCTCGGGCATAGGTTTATGAATATGGTTAAATATTTAAACAATTATCCAACATACTCGCTATTGCAGTAAACACTTGTATATTAAATTTCAGTCATCTCTTTTAGGATGTTAACCAATAACATTTATCATAACAGTCAAAGTTTTAAAATTTGCACATACAGTATTCATCAGTATTTATCATTTACTAGAACAACAATTTACAGCATGCAAGAACATACACCTGAAAATTTACTCAGCACCGCTTGTACATTTACATCATTTAGCAGTGCTCTTGCCCACAGCAGGTCACAAATACTGTACGATAAAATCTAAATGACTGCGGCATAAGTGCTTTGCTCAAGGACCAAACAGAAGTAGTTTAAACCCAGGCTTAAGCCCTCAAACTTCTGCTTAATATTTCAGTACTTTGAGATTTAAGCCACCTTTGCGCATCTGTTGATTTGAGACATCTTGATTTGAGACCACTTTAAAAATACCTGTGCTTGAACTGATGGTTTCTTTGCCTATGATGTGACCCAGCAGGTCATACTGGTTGAGGCGGGATCCATCAGGAGCCACAGACACGGACCTCTCATCATCTGATGTCCAGATGTAGACCACCTCATTGTTGGTGTAGGCATCTGAAAGTAAGAACAAATTATGCAGCATTTTACCAACATGCAGAAGGTTTTCAGAATTTAAAATAATCTTGTTTGGAAGCTAGGGACTGGAAACAGCTAATATTAGTAGGCGTTGTGGGCAGAAAATTACAGACTTAGGGGCTGCAAAAGCGAACAGACAGACAGGTAAGCAGCCACCAAGTTGAGCTGTAGTCCCTCTGGAAATGGCTGTTAGCAACATCAGACAGCTGCACTACTCGAGAGCACACCTCCACTTCCACTTTGTTTGACTTCTCTGTCCCCATGACATTGTTACTTGCTATTTATCCTTCTCTTTTTTATTTTCGCTCTTGGATTCTGTGCTAAAATTTGTTAACAAATATTTAGTCTGAAATTTTAAGTTGATCTTCCCTTTATAACAGCTTAATTTATGAATCAAATTAAGTTTATGATTGTTAGTTCACTGGGATCAATACAACTAGGTAATAAAAAAAGCAGGTAACAAACAAACATGGCAAACATAAAAAAAAGTTGGAAACTGGGCAAAGGTTTGATATATTTTTAAAAATGATAAAGTTTTAATGTCCAGAGAGGAAAATACATAATTTTATTCTGTTAGAAGGTTATTAATCAAAGGATCAGTGCATAAAAGTTAATGCCACTTCATCAATAATAGATTATAATTGGTACAAACTCCAAACACATGGTTTGTTGTGGCCGACTGCTGCCAGTGTTAAAAAAAGGTTTATTTACAGCCAGTTCTGCCGATGGGAAACTGGAGTAACAAGGTCAACAGTGTCAGCAAACAGAATTAAGACAGTCGAAGTCACTTAAATAAAACTTAACTAATGCTGAAAAAGTACAAGAACGAGGGCAAGTTCTTGTACATGATCGATACATTTGAAATAAAACATTTATTTCCTAATAAATTCTGACCACAAAGTAAAATGTTTACTGATTTTCTTTCCATTTTGAAATATCACCTTACAGATTACAGTCGTTTTCATTTAGGACCTCTCCATTTGTTTTACAGCCAGGGATTGATCTATTATTAAAAATGTAGACTACAACCTAGTGTAGTTTTGTTTTAAGCATTTTAAGATGACGTTTGGAGGAGATCGATGCAGCAGGGTGACCATTATACTCACAACCCCTGACACAAATCTGTAGAACAGACAGCGAGAGCCCATAATGCAAAATCACACTTTCACATCTGTCTTTTTGCCTAGATCAATTTAGATTAGTAAGATTTGGCTTCAGATGGCACAAACCTAAGATGACAAATGGCTCCACATATTTACTGAAAGATATAAGAAAGAAATAAGTCTTTCATCCAGCAAAAAAAAAATCCTATAAATCTTTTAAAACATGAATTAAAATAAAGGGAAATAGACAAAAGATAAATGGAGAAGCATTTAAGAAGCATTGTGGGGATTTGCATTCATGTGACCTCAAGCATATAAAGTACTCTCTTAACAGTAATCATAACCTTACACTAAACATAATCTAACCAGAATTATAACCATATAACATGATTTTAATTTAAAAGTGAATAAATTACACGAAGTCCCCATAAGTGAGTCCTAAAAATGTTATATATGCCTGAACACCTATTCAGAACACCTATTTCGTGCACACATACATAATATATGACAGAAAATAAATATTTCCTAAATATTTTCTGGCATTACATTTATTACTGAACCAAAACCCGTACCTCCATATTTTATGTGGTTTTTAGGGTTATTTTTATTCCTGCAGAAAAAAAAGTCAAGTTGGCCCATGCCTAGTTTACTCCTTTCTGAAAGGAAACAATCATCTTCAAAGAGAGACCTTTTTGCTTATTTTTAGGACTTTAGAGCTCAAAAATTATGTTGCTGCAAGCCTTGCATGCTCTCACAAGTTAAATGTAATTTGCTTGACTTAGAGAGAAAGACGAACAGAATGAATTCAAATCAGACCTGCCGCTATTGAAAAGGTATCGAGTACACTTGAGTGATATTGGGAGAACAGATGTTGAAAATATGACACCATAAAAGGCTCACAGCTGTCAAGTCCTTTTATATACAGGAATGTGTATACAGACACTGAAGTGAAGGCTGGTAATTTGAAGTACTCAATCCACTTACTGGCATGCTTCAGGGTAGTTGGAGAAAGCCAGAGAACCCGGAGGAAAAATGCAAAGACATGAGCGGAACAGACAAAACACCTCTTGCCGCATGCAAACGGTAACTGAAGCGAAGTGGTGCAAACCTAACATTATGTCCCCTGTAATAATATACCCATTTGCCCCATTACTACAGAATGATATGCACACAGTAAAAAACACAAAATAAATGTAAAAGTACTGACATTATAAAATATATATTATTTATGGTCATTTACAGCATCACTAGGACAGAATGTCTTATTGTTTATATATATATATATATATATATATATATATATATATATATATATATATATATATATATATATATATATATATATATATAAAAAGAGAGAGAGAGAGAGAGAGAGAGAGAGAGAGAGAGAGAGAGAGAGAGAGAGAGAGAGATTATAAATTCTGTATTTTATTGTTTCCTATTAAAGTAAAAATATTAATGATTGAGAAAGGCACAACATTAATCCAACATGACAACTCCAGCCTTCGGTCTATGATTATTGGATGGCAGTTCCTGCCATATCGTTGCTGACATAATAATTTGAGCAACTTTAATGTAAAACATGCAGCATGTATGCACCTGCAGGACAAGCACTAAAGTGTGAATATAGCAACAGGCAGCAATTGCCTAACAGACTAAACAGAAAGGACAGAGAAGGATTTTGTTCCTTAGGCTCAGCCACTTCTTTCAATGATGAAAAGCTTGAAAGCTTTTCTTTTCAACCAAGACACAAAATGATTTTTCACAGCACCATTACAGCTCGGTTTAAAGAGTCAGAAATATGCGAATAAGACACAAACTGTTCGAATGTTGGCAGAACTACATAAACAGAAGGAAAAGGACTCCCAACTGGGTGCAACAACTGCACCATATAGCCTGATTTTATAAAAAAAAACTTGTGTGGTGAAGTGTTTCGATCGTAGCAGAAATAAACAAACCAGTCTGCTAGCTTTGCATAGTTTTGAGATCTGAAGTTCAAAAGGAAATTTTAAAAAGGATCTTGTGATTGCAAAGCACAGTTTGACAGGCAGTGTGAGCTAAAATGAAATAGGCAATGATTAGGGAATGAGTGAATGAGAGGGTACAGGCTGGAGGGGGAGGAATGAGAGAGAACGCTCATAATTGTCAGTCACTAACAAAAGCTGCTAATTACTCGCTGATCGCACAGCGTTGGCTGTGTAAAGGAGCCGATTGTTCTTTTCAGGCCGAGTTCCGATAATATCCAGTGGGATCAAATGAGATATCCCACTGTGCTGTTGCCATCAAAAGGAGGGTCAGTGGTCACAGGGGAAAGGTGCAGCTGAATATGCACATGTGGGAGCGTTTTGTTATATTGCCTGGTGGAATGATTTATTCAACAGCATGGCCACAGCGTTCTCATTATCTCCAGTGTCTAGGTATTTTTTTTTCTTTTTTAATGTGTGTATTTTAGTGCACTGATAGAAATATCCTGCCTTATCTGCTTAAAACAATTAAGGCAATTTTCTGCACCAGATAAATCTGTAGATCTAGTTAGTCTAGTCTTTTGTGTGTTTTTACATTTAAATATGTATTTTGAAATGAAGCTGATGTGTTTTATGAACAATTGTAATAAAATGGATCTTAATGTTTAAAAGTTTTTGAGTATATTAAGGATTAGTTCCTCGCTTATCAGTAACTCATGATTTACCTTCATTATTAAGATGAGTAATATTTTGATATCATGTGTTTATTTAGTAGACTACCAACACTTACTTTAGTTCACATTAAAAATAAAAATGGGGAAAATATTATGGAATCTGTGGCTCCTTCCACTTTATAGTGATATTGAGAAAGAAAATACAAGATAAATAGACAAACTGAGACAGTTGATTTGTTAAGTCTCTTATGTTTAAGATTGAAATGGATTGGGATTGGATGGACGAATGGACAAACAGATGGACATACAGACAGAAAGATAGATAGACTTAGTTCTTTTAGCAGCACAGCAATGATGTGCTTAGCAGAATAGTAATGGATGGCTTAGGTCTTGCTGTGTAGGAAGAGAAACATGTTCAGTTACCCCTAGCAATGTGCAGGTAACCCTTAGAATCTATAATATAGATTAAGAATTAAGGGGAGGGATGGCTTGTGTTGTTTTCTTAAATAGCAAGGACATTTAGATCATTTAACAAAGCAGTATTATAACTAATAAGTATACGTAAGCTATTACTTTTGTTTAGCTCAACATAGCTCAAATAATCAATTACTATATTTATTAATTTAATTACACACTATGTATTAAAAAAAGTCTAATATGTTGTAGGTCCTTCTTCAGATTTGTTCACAGTGAAAAGCTTTGTAGCTTTTTCATGGTCTTTGGTTTGATTCCCAGGAGAGAAGGCCATAGTCTTGTTTTGTCTGTCTGCTTTTTCTGTCCATGTCTTTGTGAGTTTCTTATATAAGCTTCAGATTTCCCCCATATTATAATTATATACACTACATGGACCAAAATATTGGTACATACATTCTAATTATTGTTTCAATCAATTCTATTTGTACATAAACATGAAGTCAGGTGCATTTTAGACATTTGTATGCATCCAACTTCTTGGGAACTGTGAAGAAGACCCGTTTCTGTTCCAGCATGACTGCGCCCTAAATAGAAAAAGCTACTGTGTAGTCCTGCACCTTTAAAAAGGTGTATCTCCTTATGTTAACAATATCTATAATCAGCATATTGTACCAAACAATTCAGTTCTGTTTGAGTTCTAAACCTATTACCGGTCATAGAGATAAAAATGAGAAAAACAACTTACAACTTCCAAATTTGAGAGGACAGTCATGGGCATCCATAGGAAAATCCTCCAGATGCATAGGACACTCAGCATGGATGGTTAATCTGAGAAATAAAATAAGGAAAAGCAAACAATGAGAATGCAAAAACTCCAAGCTTCAGAGGGTTCAAGATTAAATTATGTATCTGGGTCAGTTTTCATGACACAAAGATACGAAAATAAACTTAAATCTTCAGCACTTTCAGCAACATCAGCATAACAATGATGTTAATAAGATAATTTAATATACATAAACCTTAAAAGATAATGTATTGTCACTAGATTGAACAATATGTATAAAACAGATATTCCAAACCATAAATTTTACAAAGATAATTCGTAAAGAAATCAAATCTATACTCCAGTAATTGTGTCTGATACTAAACGATTAAGCTATGAAGTCCTTAAGACATAAAATTATTGCATACAATATGCATTGGTTAATTGTAATGCCGAAATGACCACACCTCAAATATTGCATACATTCCGGCTGTTTCCGGGCTTTACTGACTTTGCTTATAGCATTTTAATGGTGGCCTGTGGTAAATGCACCCAAACCCACAATATGCTGATGAGAAGTTTATGACATGTTCCTGTATAAAAGCTGAGTCACACCTTGCAAACTAACACTTACAGCAGTGTTGTTGATAAGGATAAGGCAGCTATAAATAGCACCTAGTTGCTAATTAGCAAGGGTTTCATTCTTAGAGGTGAATCAAAGTCACGTCACCTCTTCATGACTGGAGGGAACAGAGAAAATTATTTTTTTCCTTACTTTGATTTTGGCAGTGGAGAACCACTGTGGGCTACATGGATGACTGAGCTCTTTGAGTTAAATATGTTTTCCCTATGCCTCGAATAAACAAGTGCTCGTTGAATAATCTGCCAATTTTCTTCATGAAAAGTCATTGAGTTTTTTTTATTCATCTGCCTGCAAAGAAAAGTAGTTGTACAGGTGTATCCTGTGGCATTTATCAAGTATATTAGCACATAGGTGTAGGCAGTATAAAGCAATAACAGAAATATAGAAAATGAATCAATTTTTAATGTGTTTACTGTGAATCAATATAGTATCTGCTGCAGGTCTGGCTATATTTTAAATGGGATATTGATATTTTGATAAAAAAAAAATCTAATATTCTTCCTCCAACTGGATCAAGTCTATGAAAGGTATGCCTATCCCACTGACCATTTCAATAATGACTAATTACAATCCAATTGGACATTTAATTGGGCTTTAGAAGCCGTTTGAAATGTGTTTGGTTGGTATATATTCAAATACAGCAACCACACTTATAAAGAAATATATAAAAACATAATATGCTTATTGATAACTACTTTGCTTAACTGCTGTACACATAGATCATTTATCATCAGATAAAATGGAGATACTAAATTGCCGTAAGTTGTGAATGAGGTCATTTGTATGTCTACCCTTGCAATAGGGTCTGAATATCTGTTTCTGGATTTCAGTTAGTCATACTGGCATAGGTTTCATCACTCTCTGTGACCCTAATTAAGATTTAAGCTATACAATCTTTAAATGTATAATATTGCTGTTTGCAGCTTATGTCTAAACCAATTTCAAATGGTAATTATACATATTTAGTGCACTCAGTTTGAAGTTTTTTCCAACTACACCCGGTACTGGTCCTAACATTTGACAAAGCAACTAATAACAAAAAATTAAGACTTTTTAAAACAAATGTGTAAATATTGCTGGTGATTGCTGAAAAGGTACAGAAACAAGTGAGTCAAGATTAATAAAAGTCATCATCTATAGCTATTTGAGGACATGTGAGGTTCATGAATAGGCTGTTTTACAAATCAAATCAGCAAGCATCAGGAGTGATGGAAAGGACAGTAATTTAACATGAAACATCTGGATGTAGTGTTAGCTATAATATAAAACACTACTGCATCACACTAGCTTACTGTCATTCTTGACATTTGTAAATCTAAGCAAAATTTAAACCTGCACAAAATCATAACGATGCTATCGATGGTGTAGCATTTTGACAGACTAATTGGTCTGACTGCAGTTTTTGGTCATAGCAAGACATTTTTTGCAGGGCTATTTTTCTAGCTGCAGTTAATATTTTTTCTGCTTCATAGGCTGTTATTTTCTCTAGAATTGTCATCATATGTTGTTTATTGCTGGGCTTGCAACCAGTTATTGAAGCGCTCACACCACATGACTTATCGTCAATAATTTTTAAACATGCTGGAAAATATTGGAGTGCTGTTGATTGAATGGAGACTGGGGGGAAGCCATGTTGACATTCTACCCTCGACTTAGACGAATGAAATCAAACAATGTGTTTCATCTCTGCTGAATAAAGTCTCCGGCCATTGGACTGGTCATCAGAGATGCTGACATGCTGTTCATCATCTCTCCTTTGGCCAAAGTGTTTACAGATTAAAAGTATTTTTCAGCAGGCAGTGTGTGTTTGCTACAAAGTTTCTGAAGGATTTTCCATATCTTTGAAGTGTGATCTAACACTGTCATTAAGTTTTAATATAGCTATATGCATGTGTGCCTGACTCACATTATACTGTCATGGCATCACTAGTAATTTTTCAGTTTGAGTGAGCACCCTTCTTCGACTATAGTGCAGACACAACCTCCTTAAGCTTCGAAACAGCTCAAATATCCATCTCTGGGGATCGTCATACTTCTGCCCTGTCTTGATTACATTTTGACCCAGAGAAGCTTATCATGGCAAATGTCCTTGGTGCAACATGAGATCTCAAATGCTATTACCTGCCAGAAAATCATTTTAAAAAGCCTCCGCACACATTACTGACATTTTACTTTACCTAAAAATTACTTTTTGAGAATTTATTATATAATCAGTGAAGTTAAATTAAAAAGTTTAAACCAATAAGAACAATATTCCTTATTGTCAGCAACACATCATGGCATGCATTCACCACGGCACTCTGTCAAAAGAAAAACACCATGTCAAGCTTCTTGTTTACTTTCTTCATCCCAAATCCTTTAGCACATCACACATGTTCAAAAGGTCAGGATTTGAAATGTCCAATTTATCTATAAAAAAACTATTCCTCCGGGTTTTACTACCTTTTTTTTTTTTTTTTTTTTTTTTTACAATTTTAACCTGATCAATCTTGGTTACCTGGATTTGGCCTGTGACTATGTCATCATGAAGAAAAACTCCAGGGATCATACTCAATTGACTTCCTTTTATTGCCTATTAACATGTCCAAAGCTTAAACCTAATCTAAGGAACACCAGAAGATCATAACAATCTGAGTTTATTTAATACCTAATATATATGTAAGTTAAATTTTGCAGAATTGCTACATTAAACCTTTGGCCAGCATATAAAGGACATAATGTACAGTGAGTGAGTAGTTATTGCAAGATAAACCCTGATGGGGTAATGCAGAACTCCGGCACACAGCCAGCAATGGGGTCTTGAATCATCATGAAGGAACTTATATTGCAATAAAAAAAGAAATGCATACTATTCTGCTCATCACATCACCATGTACTAGAAAAATCAATAATTTGACTAAAATATTGACTAACATTTTTTTTACAACATGATTATCACCATTCATTGCATTGGCCAGTTATACATGTAATAGTATATTCTATAAATATAACAGGCAGAAGGGAATAACATCAAAGGTAGAAGTACTCTAGTGATCACTACCGCATGATGCTTTATCGATGCTTTCATCGCAGGGCCAATCCTCACTCGATATCCTTTATCACTGCTATATGTTGCAATAACTCCGACATTCACTGTCCAACATTCACCATCAACAACCGACTCAAGATATATCTCTCAGACGCACTTGCTTTTAAAAAATAAAATAAAATCAGAAAACGGTCCAACAAATGATCATGACATAATACTGTAGCTCAGCTGGTTAATTACTGACTCATGTTATTTCCTGCATTATTTATTACACTTTGTCTAAAAATGACGTGTGTTTGTTCTTACTGTCCAGTTCATTGTTTTTTTAAATTACACAGTGAAATCCTCAGACCCCCACACTTTGGTCGCTTCTGTTGATGAAGTACGAGTACATGAGGTAAATTACTCGTCTATAAAACACATACTAAACTTGAACACATTATTAGCTTTATTTAATGTGTTGACCTACTTTAATCTGTTTTTAACAGAACGTTGCATAGGTTTGATCACTTGCCTGGAGGTGGCCACACTGCTATCAAACTTGTTAATTAAAGTACTTAAACACCTCACACAAGCAGTTTGTCATTTCTCATGATCACGGCTCGAAACTCCAGAGTCTCTGCCATTGCTATACTTTACTCTTATTTTATTTGAATGTCCCAATAGAGTGTTTATCACCTTTCAGGTTAGAATTTTTTGCTTGAATTGGACTATTTTTCACTCAAACAGCTAATTCATCAGTTTTCACATTGCTCTTAGCTCCACTGCAATTCACCCACTGCTGTTGATATTTCATCTGTTTGCGCTGAGAAATTTGCACATTTCGCTGAAGAAAAAGAACAAAACAAAAACCTTTATTCTACACATATGGTCTGTTAAGGTGAACAACACCCCATTAATGTAATAATTACCTTAACATTAATAAGATTTAATGATGACAGGAATATATATATATATATATATATATATATATATATATATATTCATTCATTCATTCATTATCTCCCGCTTTATCCTCTATTAGGGTCGCGGTGGGGTTCCCCATGCCCATCCAGGGGGAGAACATCTCGGGCGCTGGGCAGATACACCCAGGACAGGGCGCCAATCCATCGCTGGGTACACACTCACACACTCAAACACACTCTATATGGGGCAATTTAGAGAACTCAATTAACTTGATCCATGTTTTTGGACTGTGGGAGGAAACCGGAGAACCCGGAGGAAACCCACGCGGACACGGGGAAAACATGGAAACTCCACCCAGATGGGGATTCGAACCGGGAATCCCTAGCGCTGAGAGGCGAACGTGCTAACCACTAAGCCACCGTGCCATATATATATATATATATATATATATATATATATATATATATATATATATATATATATATATATATATATATATATATATAATTATTATTATTTCCCCCCCCCCCCCAACTGTATGAATCAACCACTATTAGTCTGACATTTGAAAAATTGTTGCACTAAAGCCCTCACGCCTTCCAGGAATAAAGTGATAATTTATCTTCTGCTGGTCCAGTTGTGAGGCCTCAGCTGTTGAATGAATGTGTGAAACCATGTGCACATTTCACATTTCTGTCTACTTGCCCTAAGGAGAAATAAAATGATGTATTTAACTGGTCAAAATAGGTATAGAAAATAAATTAATTAATAATTGATGTGCCTGGGCTACTAGAGGCCTTGACTAGAACAGATCTTGGTAATTAATTCCCTGCTTTCCTTTTTATTTGAAAAGTGTTCAAATCCAAAATATGAGGCATCTTCTCTATTTAATTAACATCTATCTATCAGGAGGGCTGAAGGCCATCACATACTTTCTCCTATGCTTGTGTAATGTCTGGGGGCATGTTTTTTTTAAGTAAATGCATTTGAATCTCTAATATAACCTCCAGGATATTTATTCATTTCATTATTGCCTACAGCAAGTAAAGTGTTTAAAAATGTTTTACTCATAAAATTTGAATACAACACTATTATGAAACTAATGACTTGGGTGTAAATTCTATTTTTACTCTAGGACCCAAACTACTATCACGGATAATAATGTTGTAAACAATGCATAACAACTATTACAATTCTTCCCCAAATAAAAAAGAACTGAGAAAGAAAGGGCACACAGTTTATTATTTTAACAGTACACAACTAAGACAATCCCCACCACATCCCTGGCCTTATTTCTTCCAATCCAAAATCTCTGCATCTTTAAGTGTTTAATGAGATAACACTGGGTGCCTCCTGGGTAATATGCAGACAAAATGTCTATGATGTTCTTGGCTTTGCAAATTAACTATGCTTACAGCAAGAGGAGCACTTTTGCCATGATGACATTAATTAATGAGCAACAAGCAGATTCCTGAAGCCTCTGCATACTGCTGTCCTTACTAAGTAACCTCAAGGGCCAAGGTGCTAAAGAGCTTCTCCTCAGAGAACATTTTTGCACCCTTACCAGCAGAATGCCAGTCAATTCGTCAGCATGTTTGTTTTCGCCAGCGGTCCACTATGCCAAATGTACTCTTCATCAAGAATGACCATCTGAAGCCTGATATGGCTTCAGATAGATGTTAAGTGCTCTTGGCATGTAAAAATATCATTGAGTTAGGCCATCACAGTACTGTTCATCATTTAAAATTATAAAATTTTAAGAAAATTGGAAAGCGATCACTGTGTGATCGTTTCAGTAGAGTATTGAAAGTGATATTCTTTATTAAGTAGATGATATCCAAATGGCCAGGCTATGTTATAGTGTGGAGTGCTCAACAGTTGTGTGAGAGGCAGAGTCTACGATAATGGAGGATGATAAGGGGTAATTAACACAATTCCCGGAGACTTCACTGATGAACGTGTGCAGCTTTTGTAAGCTAAACACACCACATGCCACAGAGTAAGAGATCGCAATGCAGCAGGTCCGTGGCTGTACGGGCAGTTACATCAGCTAACTTTCTCGCCATGAGTTTGAGAAATCCCATCTTAAAAACAAGCTTTATCCACTGCTTGGAATAATTCCAAATGGCTGTCTTGTGTAGCTGCTGTCACCACTGCAAACTCTCTATACCTTGTATGTTTTACCCCTGTTCATTTTGGCAGCAAACCAACCATTAGCTGTCATCCGTTCCCCTCTGACATTGTAAGACACAGCTAAAATCTATGGATTATAAATTCTAAACATAATTGGAAAATAAAAGTTGCATTCTTCTTAGTAATTTGCAACATGTCCAACCCAGACTACAATTTCAAGATTTGTTTCACTGAATTAGCTGACTTTGTTCTCCAAATCTGATAAACAAGACTGTAGAAACACTTTGGCAGCATTCCAACAGCATCCATGTATGGGCCACATATCCAAAAGATGATTGAATAAAATAGCCAAACAAGAGAAAGTCAAGGTGACATTGTTGGTCAGATGACAGACTTATTTACTGGCCAGCATGTGAAATGTATTTTCTCTTCATGCTCTCAAGGACAAAATAAGCAAAGTGCTTTTCTGTTGCCTTAGTGAGTCTGATCTCAAAACACGTCATAGGCAATACATGCAGGTGTTTTAGTTCTCATTGCAGCTCTTCTCAATCCTCTCACTTTTCAAGCTCCTATTGCTTAGTGGTACAGACGATGCATCACATCCATCAACACAATGCAATATTTTTTTATTAAAAAATTCCCATTCTTTTTTTACTACAGCATTAGAAAAGCCTCCACAAGTTAAGCAGACATGACATTTTGTGACGAACTGCTTGAGTTTCTTTCTGATTTTCATGCTGAGCGTGATATTTGAAAATGAGCCCTGAGCAGTTTTAACATAACATGACAATCAAGATTCATCAATCGGTCATTATTAGTGCTGTAATTATCGTTGTTAGATGACTCATGGTAAGAGTTTTGTATGAAATCACTCAGCAGCATGTAACCTACCGCAGCTGATTTCCCTTAACACGAAGCACAAACTTTCACCATCAACGCATGTCAGAGAGAAGGAACGTATAATTGCGTAGTTTTATGTCATGCGTAAAGATGCATTTAGTGAATAGCGTAAGCATGGAGAAGAATGAGAGCAGAAAGAGATGCAGAGAGGTTCAGGGCCATCAGCGGCATTGTATTAATCTGTGCCAGAAGCCTGTTGCTTGGAAACGCTGTGCAAGGGCCTTATTTTTGGTCCAGTGGTACAGCTGGAATGCTTTTTACAAAGGAGGTCTATTCAAGAACAAAATTATTATCTTCTCACTGGGAACAATGATTGCTTCTTCACACCATTCTTAATAAGTTTGAAGCATGTGTGAGAGGTGGGTTGTAGAGTACAAGCTTGTATGGAAGAGAAGTATTCAAAGAACAAAGTAAACAACCTGTGCCTGACAGGATCTGCTCGATTTTCATTAATGGCATAAGTCAGACTCTTGCTTTGGTCCCCTAGACAAATATTTAAACAGAATGAATAAAAGCAAACAAAAAAGACATTTTGGTGACACTTGATACTTGAAATGAAATCCAAAAAATTGTCAACTGCAGTAAGTACACCTTCAGAAAAAGCACTATATCCTAGTAACTTAAGGGGTGTCACTAAACCTTTTTTCTAACCTCACTCAGCACTGCAATTGTGATTGGTATTAGTGGACAACACACTTTGCATTTTCTCCGGGATCTGCACATTATAGTTTGCTGTTAGTGATCATATAGGACGTTGCCTTTTTATAATTCACTCACATATAAATCATGACAACCTTACTATTACTAAATGTTTGAAAAATCTTGAAGTTTTGCTTAACACGTTTAGGTATTTAAAGTTATTTTTACAAATTTGTTCTTTTTAATGTGAGAGAATAAATAGTCATATGAGATTATGGCACAACAGGAAATCTGTATTTCTGTGTTAGTAACGGAAATGTTCAACATTTCCTAAAATAAAAATACCACACTTCCAGCACTGCTCATAGCACTGTTCTTAATGTACCACTTCGCGCTCCGCTTTTAGGTTCTCTGTAATGTTCTTAGGTAACAGCTTCCTGTTTGTGAAACAACAACCTTCTTATTAACTACAGGAACTGCCATAGTGGAACATAGACAGCTGCTCAAATTAGATACTAGACATCCTTCTGGCTATGTTTGCAATACAGAATGTTTTTCATGGCTTGTTTTTTATTGCAAATGGAGCTTTATACATGTATAAATGTTGTTATACAGTTCGACATAACTTTCATAAGTGAGAGACTGCATGGTAAACTTGCTAAAGAAATGTTGCATATATTTACAATGTACAGCAATGTGTCTGTGTAATGTATGTGAAATCCTGCCTTTTTACTGATGCTCTTCAACTGCCATTTCTCACATCCTATGGCATGGCAAAATGTTTTAAAAAGCCTATTTAAAAATAATTAAATAATTTACAAGTTGACATTCAGGTGTAATGACAGGTGTATAACCACACAGACAGACAATGATTCGTATAACAGACCTAAACTAATGAGACACGGCATTGAGAGACTGATGGGTTTTAGCACATACAACATGCTGGTGATCTGGGCTTAAAAAAGACAAATTATTAAGACATTAAAATCTTTTGAGTTAAGTAAACATTTTTAGCATGTTTTTGTACGATTTAAATTTAAAAGCATTAAATGCATTTACTGGGCAGTTTATTGGGAACATTGTCTTGTTTCTACAATCATTTTTCATTTTACCCGTTCTACATATACTGATGATCTTTGCAGTTCTACAATTGGAAACTATAGCTCATGTTTATTCTGTTCTTGAATTATCACCACAGACTGAGTATCACTTTCAACTCAGCAGTGACAATGTGTTTTTCAAAGACTTTTATTAATAGTGCTTGCAAACTCAATACACTTTGATTTGGACTAATCAACATTAGCTTATATCACTCATGATTCTTCTTGTGCTAAAAGAATCAATGCTAAAGTAGATGCTTCAAATGTTCCACAGAATGACCTTCAGAGACCTATAGTTATTTTTATTTTCTGGGGAGAGTAAACTTTCTGCAACAGGTCTAAAAACTAGGAAAACAATTCCTTGTGTCCAAAAATGTCCTTTTATTTAAAACTGCTTATTAGCTTACAAGGCTCAACCTTAACAACAATTACGAAAAAATGAATTACATATTAAATTTGTCACAATGATAAATTTGCATAATTCGACTACTTCATTACGACTGCACAGCCGTTTTAATTAATTAACTGATATTCTGTTAAATTTTCCTGCTAATTTGCTGGCAGTTTTCTGGGGATGGTATGGCAATAAGTACCATCGTGCTCAGAGTGGTGAATGCTTCTTAATTTATTAAAAATTACAATGGATGATGCAACTATGGGACCTGGGTGCATAATCCAAAGGCCAATGAAAAAGAAAAAATTAATGTTACTCCGTTTGGAGCAATCTGCTTATTACTGTTTTACTGTCATGTGCAATACACTGACAAGTTGCCATCCAGATACTTGGGTTTTTAAAAAAGATCAAAGACAAAAAACTGAACTTTGATCTTTTAAGCATTTACGTGCTGCAGAATCAAGCCCTTCTCAATGTCAGATCTTGCATGCTAGAAAGTTAATTAAAAAGGGCTTGGGCGTAACATGTTATAGTATTTGTTGATCATTCACATACTAAATGAAGTAGAATCTCTGAAGCCCTCGAACACTCAAGCTGTGCTCCCATTCCAAGTTGTAGGCCTCATTAGTTTAACTTACATCAGAGAAGACACCTTAAGGCGAGCCAAGAGAGAGACATCAGGCTTCATGTGGTAAATGATCATGGGCTTGGCAGTACCAGGTTGATTTGGATTGTACATAGAGTTGGCTGTGACTTCGATGTCTTGCACAGAGTAATAAAATGATCAGAGACTGTAATACATCATTATATTTGGCATCTAGTTAGAGCTTTGATGTGGCCCAGAAAGCTTTCTTTGTGCAAGCTTAAATTCATTTATGAGCTTAAAATTGGGTTTACATGTCCTGTTTGTTTTTACATACAGTACAAATGTATTAAAGCCATTACAAAACTGGTCTTAGTGCTGATTACAAACAAGTAAAAAAAAAAATCGAAAGAAACCAAAAATATCTACCAAATCATTTACCTATAGTAGCTGACTGGACATTATATGTGACTATAGAAATGTAAAACAATGTATTTTATTTTGTAGCTCATTATGATTTAAGC
The DNA here is from genome assembly GCA_019802505.1 of Corydoras sp. C115. NCBI lineage: Eukaryota > Metazoa > Chordata > Actinopteri > Siluriformes > Callichthyidae > Corydoras > Corydoras sp. C115. The sequence continues at coordinate 3,619,306 of JAFMOC010000045.1, forward strand.
TCTTAATCTTTATTAAGGCCCAAGAGGATGCTGAAGCCTATCTCAGCACTTACTGAGCAAAAGGCATTTAAAAACACCATGCACAGATCACCTGTCCATTGCTGGGCAAACACATTTATGCCCAAATCCACAGCTAAGGGAGTTATTATCTCTGATTCACCTGACTTACATTACATTGGGTTACTCAGCAATGTACAAATATCCCAACTTGATGGTTGGATCAGAATACAGGGTTGGCCATGATACAGCCCCCATGGAGCAATGCGGGTCAAGGGTCTTGCTCGAAGACCCTTTAGTGAACATGGCATTTAAACCCACAACCTTCAGATTGATTGAACTTTACACTACTAAACGTCCACAACCCTAACTTGCGGTTTTGACCTTTTTCAAAAATATCTGCAACACCGCGAACCCACACAGCCATGGGGAGAACATGCAAATTTCATCCATTCCACATGTCATTCCAGGATCTCCTTACTTTAAGGTAACACTGTTGTCTACTATATATAAAACACTACCTTTAATGTAACTATGTTATCACCCTGACAAAATAGTCGAGGGAAGTCTTGGTGATCTACCTCATAAAAACCTTCAACATGAAACAGTATGGATCATATGGACTATAGAGTAGCCAGGAATTTGACACAACTGAATAGATAGCACACACACACATACATACATACACATAAAGTATTAAAGTACTCTCAATGGTCTGTTGCAATATGCATGCAGTGAAGTTCCTTTTTGTCTTTTTTGTCATTTAGAATTTTGAATCCATTTAATGATCTGTAACTCCAGAGATTTTTTTGAAGAGACTAGAATTGCTAATGATATGGACTGCTGACTTGGTAAAATTTGATTGCTGATGGCAAATACACAAAGAAGAACATTCAGAACCAGTAAAATATTCATATTAGAGATCCTTTTTCCTTAATTATTCTTTTAACAACCTTCAAAATTCTTAATGCATTTTTTATACACTTTATTGTCCTTAACATTCAATAAAATCAAACAGTTCTGAGAGAATGAAGACACTGTCTTCTTCACTTGTAACATTTTATATCAAGGTGCATTCTTTTTGCCTTATATTATAGTTCATTATCAGAGGCGATTAACATCTAAACATCTAAAGTGGGAATGGAATCCTGCCTGACTCTTACTGCACTGCTCCTGTCCCTGTGCCATAGAGACCATCCTTTTAGTGAAACAGGTTGGACATAGGCTAGTATTGGCCCTGTGACAGCACGTTTATCAATACCTTTCAAAAGTAAGTCCTGTTATAGCTCCAAACATGCAATTAAATCCTAACCTAAGTGGCTTGGTATTGAACGCTGGGCCAAGGCCAACTTCAAAGGCTGGGATGGTAAAGAAGAGGCCAGGTTGCCCTTTGCATTCCTTTCAAATCCCCACTGCAAGCTAATACTAAACTAACAAACTGCCAAAGCTGAATGCCTAGACAAGATATCAATGTCACACAAAGGTTGAGGAAATGGAACATAGTCTTAAGGAGTCCCATGGGCCATGAGTTTGCTCTCTTTTGCACAGTTTTAAATGCTACAATAGATTGTACTCAACACCTGTTCCTTTATTTTTGACAGAGATACCTGAAATACAGAGTCTCACTGCAACCATTTAATTAAATGCACTAATAAATACAGCAGCCATGGCCCATGTTTGCACTTGTATGATGCAAGTACACAAAGTCATAATGCAATTTTTGAACATAGCCCACGTGAATTAATTGAGGGAGAGAAGCAGCCCTCTATCTCTAAAGCACACTGACAGGATTGCTTAAATTTTTCTCAACATCAGCAGCCTGTTAAGAAATATTCAGCAAGGAAAGTGACTGCTGAGTATCTCCTAAAACTTTCAGGGCTCTTAGTTCATTCATGTCCAAGGAAGCAGTTAGACACTTTCAGCATTCTCTTACGTCTCAGTGGCACTTCCGTTTGCTCATTAATTTTCCTCTACCGCTTTTCGACAAGTACTGCTCACTTCCATCCCGGCTCTTCGCCCTTCTGTCTGATAAAAAAAAGGTCTTCAATTAATCATGTCTCATCCGGGAGGAAGGTGCAGCTGAACATATGTGTTGCCAGTGTGAATCAAGGCGATTGGTGAGACACCACATGTTTTTCCACCTTTTCAGTTTAGCCTGCACCTGTAATAAATGATGCTCCTTCATGCATGTCTTTCAGACCTCTACATCCGATAAATGTTTACTGCAAGGACACAGTGGACATCTGTGGTGTATAGGGAACTGTGTTTAAGCTTTTTAAATAATACAGATAATAATACAGATTAAAAAAAATCCTGCACTGTTAAAAATACTTACTAAAAAGCTGCTTTGAGACAATGTACTATTGTAAAAAAAGATGTTTAAAAATAAATAAAATTAAACTGAACTTGTTTTGTGTTATTAACATATCAAAAACAATAAAATACTGCCAAAACTACAGAATTACACTACAGAGCCTAATTTTCTCAATACACTTAGCTTAGCCATGGTTGAAATTAAAGGCAGTTTAACAAAATTTCAAATTTGCAGACAGACCCTGCACCTCCAGTGAAAGTAAATTAAAGTAAATAGTAATGCCGAATGGAAGGTACAAAACCACAATTAGTGTCTCACTAATTCTTAGTTGTTTGATGTGGAGTCTTGGATTATTGACTTTCTCTCCTTATGCTTACACATCTTGACACACATTAGTGCCTGTGGTTGCACATATAAAACCAATTTAACAAGGTAAAAAATAAAGCTTGGTAAAGGTGCAGCAGGCAGTGTTGTTTGGATGAGGCCCTTTCATTTCCCTTGAGACATGTGGATTGATTTTGTGCTTTGACTTTAGATTGTGGTACTTCTTGGAATAGGTTCATGTTAAAAGTACTTTGGTATAATTGAGGCCTGAGAACTCCATGGAGGAGAAGTAACACTATTCAGTCATTAAACGAGTTCAACATTTTAGTTTCATGTCTAAAATGCTCATTGAGTATGCATAGCTGCGCTTAACAATCAGTGAAGCTAGAGCGATGCTTAGAGGTAAAACAGCCGTGAATCTCTCACGTTTCAATTAGTGACTCGTGCATGGAATAACAGTGTGCTGCTTGCTTCCTCATGCATCCTAATAAGAAAAGATGCAGCATTTCCTCAAGATGTATGGCATACGTCCTTTAATCAGATGAACATTTAAAGCACAAGACCTGCATGTTTTTGATATAGTCATGTTTGTAAGAACTGGATGAGTCAATATCAGGCATGACTGAACACACAGGAAAGTGTTGGGTATTACTAAATTTAAAAAAAGGGTAAAGAGGTTTAGATAAAAGTTAGCATTAATCAACAGAAAACGCTTGCTTGCAATATGCATCGTTCTACATCATCAGCTTTTACATAAATGTGGTGTTAATTCAATGCTTTAGATTCTGCCTGGCTCGAATGGGCCTACATCACATGCTCAATAATGGTTAGCACAATTTCAATCTAGATTAAGCCTGTCATGACTGATTATAACAGCAGGCAAAATTTATCCTCTGTCAGCTCTGTTTAGAGATGCTATGGTGTTAGTGTTTATTGTGACATGCTATAATGCAGCAAAATAGACCTAGGGTACCTGGCAATAGCACACCTGTCTTATCGATGACATGGTCCTTTTCACCTAAGCTGAACTGACAAACACAATCAAGGACAGTCTTTTCCAGACCAAACAAAACGGGGGTCAGAGCTTTAACATGCTTCCACTAAACTGACTCCCTTGCACAATGGAATTAGGAAACAGATATACAGACTCTATTAATATAACATTCTCTAATACTGGCATGAAAGTATATATATATATATATATATATATATATATATATATATATATATATATATATATATATATATATATATATATATACACACATACATATATACTGTATATAACCTCCACGCCAATACTAAAATAATGCAGTCAATTCAGAGCTCCAGAACCCAAACTGAAATGTGTTGACACATACACCACAAGTTTAAGCAAAATAATCATGCCTTACTACATAACTGTCATCAAACCTCCACTATGGGTGCACAGGGGTGTGACTTTTGTAGCAAACTCTATTCCCACCAGTGAGACAATAAATCGCCCAAATTTCAAATGTTGTTTGTGGCCTTGGGGAGTAACAGAGCTATGTGAATTCAAGCCTGGAAAAGAACAAGACTCAGTCTCCATTTAATTAAGTAATGTTCCCTAATATACTGTAATAGATGAACCCCAGACTAACTCCATGACCAGTCAAGTCCCTGTGAACAAACACAATTAAAAAAGATGATGTTGAAGGTTTGATTAAAGAAAACAAAACATGCACAAATTCAACTACCAAGGCCTATTTTCAGATGCAGAGGTTAAAAGATTTATGGTGAAATTACATATAAATGTTTGTTGCATGGTAACATCATCAAGTTGCACCCCACCAGAAATCGAACCCGGAACATGCTTTCTGTGATGAGGAAATGCTTACTGCTTTGTGAACTCCTCATATCTTAACAACATCCCCCAAAAAATTATATAAAAAAATCTGTAAAACTCAATTTTACAGTATAATGATGTCATAATGCTATATCAGCAGGATCACAGTATGTGTGTTTACTATTTAAGAAAATTATTCTCATATGTAGATATTTTTAAAGGTACAAGTTTATGTCAAACTGATTTGACAATTTATGATGATCGTTATATATTTTTTTGTAAAATGCTTTAGAACATTAGAATGCTAAATGAATGATGTAAATTCTGATAACTTTAGTTATGGACTTATCCATATTTGCTAGTATTTCATGAAGCACTTTTTTTTTATAAGAATGTAGAAAATAATTACACTTAATTAAGTGATCTTTAAGGTGACTTTTTACAAAAGCCAAACATCTTTGAAACTTAAATAAGAACTTAATTAAGATCACATACAGAAGTCATAATTATATGAATAAAAAATAACCTTGTAAAACCTAAAAGCTAAAATCTCCCAATAGGGAAACACTCTCTTTACCTTTTGGGGTTTGTGCATCACCAAAAGTCACTTTGAATGAAGGTCATTGAAGCTTAATTGATCTAATGTCTCTTAATGAGATTTTGTAAAAAAAAAATATTGGCAAACTAATAAAATGAAAGTGCTCTACGGTTCTTTATCAATATGAGAAGCCAAGCTGCAAAGAAACAGTGGCAATAAATGAAAATGAAGTTTGAAGGTCATTTATGAAATCCAGAATAAATCTAATTTGGCTTGAGATCTCGGACTGCCCTTTCCCACAGTCATGTATGATAAGCCCATGGGGTATGTTATAACAGCCAATAGACTTGACTTGGCCTGCTCTTACTATGGCAGCTGGACACATTGTTCTGGACAGCTCTGGGCCAAGCCAGTCACAATTCAATTCCCTGGTTTATTCTTCAAGCACTCCTTATTCTTCAGTTTTTCAGGATAGGCCAGAGGCTCCGTTTGAGACACAGTTAACGACCATCATTAAAAGAGCATTATTCTAAAACTCAACCAGTCTGTGCATGGCATGGTGCATTTTACTCTGCAGGACAGAGATATAACAAAACAAAATGTTTGATAATCTGATAATTGTTGAAGGTTTAATGATAACTTTGGTAAATAAGTACTAAATAATTGTCATTAAAGACTAGAACCTCACAGAGAATGTTTAAATAAATAAAGATAAAAGTCATTAAAAAATATCAATATGCTCTTATTGACCACACGTCTCATTTGCATTGCTTTGTTGCTATTTCAGAAGGCTTCAAGCTTCTGAGCTCAGACATGCTGAAAATGTTCTGCCTACAAAGTCAGTGAACTAACATTTAAAAGGTGTCACATACTTTTAGTATTTTAATGCACTTTGGCAAAGAAACATCCAACATACCATCTGTCCAACCACTGGCACTGATTCATTCAGTCCTGTTGCCATTGATGTATTCAGTCAAGTATCCAGCCAAACAACCGGGCAACTGAATGTTTCCCATTATATGAGAACAGTTTGGAGAAGGCTCTTGTTTATTGTAGCATGAATATGCCCTTAGAGCACAAAGAAAAGTCCATAAATGCATGATTGGATGAGATTTGGCATGGAAGAACTTGACTGTCCTTTACAAAGCTTTGATCTCAACCCTGTCGAACATCTTTGGCCGGAACTAGAATAGAGATTGCACGCCAGGATCTCGTCTGCAAAAACTCCCTGCAGTTACACTCCAGATGATTGGAAGCTGTTATAGTTGCAAATTGGTTACCAACATAGAGCCACCATACAACTTATATAATGTAATATGTAGGTGTTGTACCATTTTTGTTTCTATATTGTACATCAAAATATATTCCAGTTTGCAGTGAAAGTAAAATAACTGGTTCATCATTACATCGAGTAAACTGAAAGTACTATGGCTTCTCCTAGGTGTAGATCACCCAAGTTATTGTAACAGCTGTTCTCTCATATATCCTATATATTCATTATCTGTAGGCATCTTTAGATTTGAAATTTCAGGAAGACAAAGTTCAATAATCAATTGCAATTCAATGTCAAGCAAAGCAGTCACAATAACAATTTAACATGCAGCCGATGAGGTGGACAATACAATTCAGCATGTCAGCTACAGTGAATGTAGTGTGTACTGAGCGTTTGCTATTGTTGATCAGAGTGAGAGTTCAGATGCACTGCAGCAAATATAGCTTTTTAAGTTAAATAAATTTGCATTGGGGATATGAAAGGAAAAAGCATCCCAAATGACCTTTATCAAATTTGCTATAACAAGATGGGAAAACCAGACACCAGACAGGTAAGAGAGGAAATCAGTAGAAATAAGATAAAAAATGCTAGACGTACATCTTCCTTCGGCTGTTACCAATAGGAGTCGCCACAGTTGATCATTACTCCCCATCTTAAGTATCCTTCAGCATCACCTCAACCACCTACATGTACTCCCCCACTGCATTTAGAAGCCTTCTGTTTCCTCTCGTTCCATTCTCAGCATCATTCTGCCAATATACACCTCATCCCTCCTCTGCACATGTCCAAATCACTTCAGACTGGCCTAACTATGTCTTCAAAATGTCTCACCTGGGCCGTCTCTCTTACAAACTTATTCCTAATCTTGTCCACCCTTGTCACTCTCGAAAAGAACTGAAACATATTCAGCTCTGCTACTTCAGGTCCCTCTCCTGAATTTTGGTCAGTGCCACTGTTTACAGCTTTATAACATTGCATGCTTTACTACAGTCCTGTAAACTTTTCCTTTATCTCTGGCAGATATTCATATTGCAAAAGATGTAAACAAGAAATTGTAAAAATTGCAATGCTACAATAAAAAGTTATAATTTTGCATAGAACAGCTGTTACCTCATAGTATAAAGCAGTGTTCCATTATCCACCAATCGCAGTAATTTATTAGGAGTAGTCATGTTGTGGGCCACTGACTTCTTCCCATTATGGAAAAATGTATCAGGAGTCCAGATTTTGCTGGCCAGCAGGTTGTTGAGTGGAAGAACTTGCATGGGTCCATCAAACTTCAGCCTCTCATCACGCCAGCTCTGTCGGAAAAACACGTCAATGGTGTACTCCTGCAGGACATGGGAGAAAAAAAAAAAAAAAAAAAACAAGTCAGAGCTTCTAGTCAGTGTGCTTTACCTTTGATTTTCACTCATATGATTTAATACCCTCCAAGTTGGGGAGCTTTGGAAAGCAAGAGTAAAACTTGTCCAACCTTAACACATCAGTCAGGAGCAGATGTCCTCAATGCTCAGCTTAGTTTCCAAGTTGTCTAGCTCTGATTGGTTCGAGATGCTTCACTGACCTTCTACTTCAATAATTCATTTCACGTTTTCCTACTTTAAACAGATGAGCAGCGTTGTTGCTGTGGGATCCTTAATGCACCGTTTCAGAGCTTAGAGTAGTATGATTGTATTTTCTCAGCTGTCCCTCGGAGCTTAATAAAAGAGTTAACTCCATATTGCCAAAGATAGAGAGAGACCGTTATTGCACGAAAGAGTTTTATTATCCTGGAAAAAGCAGCATACATTTTCGTAAAGAGCATAGCTTTGATTTTAAAAATAGCCATGCCATAGCTCTGACCTCTAATAAAGTCACGTGAGCTGATTATTTTATAGGTTGTAAGAATCTGGCCAGTGGGATCAGACCAGCTGTATCAGATTCTGTTGAAAGGTAATAAGATCCCTAGGCAATAAAAAATTAGCCTTGAATGTCATTTGGCGCAAAACAGTAGCTTTGTCTATGAATAATGGCAACAGTCCTGTCAGGTAGGGATTCCACCAGGACCTTATAGAGAGAAGCTATTTAAACAAATGCCACAGGATTATTATACTTGAAGTTTATTAAGGAAAATCATCTAATATGTAGCAAAATATGTGTAGCTCTGATTTAACGATCTGTTGTGACCCCCTTATGTAGCAATAACTATCAATAAATATTAATGTTAGGTATTGTTCAGTCCTTAGTCTTACAAGCTCAGTATGTTGCTTAAAAAATGCTTACCGAGTAAATATAAATGTTCAGACCAGTTTAAAAGAGTTTATTCCAATCCTTTAAACAGACCAAAGTCAATGCTGGGCTGGTGGTGGATCATCTTAAATAAATAAAACCCCTTAGTTTTAAAGTCAGACCCTTGACTTGGTCATTCTAAAACATTAACTTTAATCTTCGTTAACCAATGTTATTATGCTATATTGTATCTATCTCCATTTCAAACATGCTTCTCATTTTAATTAAAAACATTCTACTTTGTCTTTATTTATTATTAAACAGATGGCTTATCGAATATCTAACTTTTGGCACTTGTGTAAAAACGATGCTTTTTAGATCATATTCATGCAGAATATAAAAAACTAACAAATTTGGGAAGTCTAAGGCAATGTGTATAATTTGAAATGCTTTTTTTTTTTTCTTTTTTCTGGGGGTTTTCACATTTTGTATGACAGACTTTCATTAGATTACTGTATGTTCAGAACTACATCCAGGGAAAACTTCATGTCTATAGAAAACCAGTCAAGTGCTTTCTGTTGTTCCACTTCAAAACTTTCAATTTACCAAGAAGATACTTCAGACGCAACAAGCGTGAATCTATATTGCTTGCTCAATAAAAATGCCAAGAAGTTTGGTTGCTATGAGGACAAACAAACCAAAAGTATAAATATATTATTGAGAACGAATGAATTGAAAGTGTGTTTGTTATAACAGGATGAAATAAGTGAATTGGACAACAAAGAAAAATCTAACTTAAGAAGTAGGAAATATGTGGAAATATGAGAATTTTATGTGGGTCTCCGGTGTTTTTCCCACAGTCCAAAAACAAGGATTCAATGTAAATTGGTTGCTCTAAATTGCCCAATATAGTATGTGACTGAGTGAGTGTGAGCCCAGCGATTGGCACTTTGTTTGGGTGTATCTTCCAACACATTCTCGCCTGAATGGGCATGAGAACACCCCACCTCCCCACAAGACCCAAGTAGAGAATTAACCAGAAGATAATGAGATGAGACAATAAAATATAAGAATAGTTTAACCAACACTGTGCATTAAAATACATTAAAGAGTCTTATTATAAGACACAAGTTACATTTTTGTAACCCTAAATAATAAAATCTTACATAGACATGAATTTTATTAATGAAGTGTCCATGACTTTCTGTTTTACTTGCATAGTGCACAGAAACTCAGCAAGATTTGAGGTGGGAGAAAAAAAAACAGTAAAACTGAGAAAAAGTGCTGACCTTCAAAAATCTGAGAATGTCTATGAAGATAGTTACACTTCTGAAAAATCCATTGTTAGGGTAATAATACAAAAGTTTAAAACAATAGGGGATTTCAACAGCCTATGAGAGATAATGCAATTGGATTTAGTTCCAGACAGTGTGAGAATAATTATTAGAAACTTTTCTAAGTGTTATCAGAAAAAAAAGTTCACACCAATCCAGCAGTGATAAAAGCATTATCTAATTTTATTTTCTAATCAAATTTTAAAGTTTACTCTGTTTTGTGAATCAACAACACATCATTTTCAAACCAAAATATTGAGGGCAGTAAACAAACCATTAATTACTACATATTATTTTTTTTATAAGTTTGTTTTTTTATTCAAAATAAATAAAGCCTAAATATTAACTGACAGCTATTACAATTTGCTTCATTATATTGCAGACACACTTTTATAAACAGATGCTGAGCTGAGCTTTCTTTTCTTTATACTCTCTTTTGAAGAGAAAGGCGTATGAGCTAGGGCTCATTAAGCGAAAGCCATCGTGTGAACGTAGCCTCAAAGTAGAATTCATTTAAAGATCAAATGCAATATGTGTTAGTGGATGCATGCATGACTGAGTGGACGTGGACAAGTGGCTGCCAGCTGATGCAACACAGATAGTTCTATGCTTATTAACTTTTCTAATTTGATACAGAAAATACAACGCGAAAGACATATGTGTGAGTGACAGGAAAGAACGCTTAGGGCTTTCCCTCTCCCTCTGCCTTCATGGAACGCTAGGCTTTGACCTAATTCTTTAGGAATGAGTAGTGTGGGCATGAAGGGCAGACAGACCTCAGTGCACTATGCCAAGTATATTAACTCCATTATAGCTTTATATTTTGTTTTTTGGAGACTTAAACGATAAGCAAACTATTAACAACAAGACTTTAGTTGTGATACTGTGGCTGTTACAGTTTTTCTTTGCCACACAGTGGTATTTCTAGGATATGAATCTAAAGACTTTCCTTTATGATTCCCCAGTCCCTCATCCCCACATCTGCAGAATTTAAGCAAAAATATCATGTACACATAACATTTTCAAGGCTAAATTTTTATAAGACGTCACAGAAATCCTATATCTTATTGTATATTTTAAGCCTTTTAAGTTTTGCTTGATTGCTTAGTGCATCTGCCCAAATGTGTCCTGCTGTCAAGAGAATGAGCCGATTTCCTCAGACTAAACTATGCAGATTGACTTCTAAACATAGTTGAGTATCACATGACAATGAATTATGCAGCATGCCTCGATGTCGCAAAAAGTGAGAGTTTCCTTCGGGTTTATATAATGCAGATGTTTCTCTCTTTAATTGTTTCTACTTAAATTAAAGCATTGCTGAATGTACTACCAACAATTAAGAATTCCCCAAGGTGTTCCTGCATTCCTTTGTAGTCTAAAGCAATGCACAGTTAATTAAAATGAAGCATTATCATTCCATCATTTAATTCATTTAGGCCATGTGTCGGTTCAATGTGCCACACGTGGTGTTTTAAGAAATCACTTATCAGTGATTTTTGCATCAGCACCATTTCCAAATTAAATCTCAAAAAAACACTGCATACCGTCAGTTCTTATTGCATATGTTGTGGGAGATCAGAAATTCAGCACCATGTCAGTTAAGCATGGACACTTTGGCTTTGTGTCTAATTGAAGAGGCTTTGAATATCTTTTCCTACACAGTCACAGCGGATGAAGCACTCTCTCTGAGCTCACTGGCCTGTCTTTTTTTTTTCAGAGCTGTGAAGTCGACTGCATGGTGGTTCTTATCTGCAGGGCACAGCCTGTGCAAGACTGACACAACAACAACAAACAAGATGCTAACTACCACACAAATTGTGCTGGAAAAACAGTCATTCACCTAAGATTTTCTTAGACGTTCATCAGGCATAGTGTATACACACACACTAAATTAAAGCAGGTGGGAGGGGAAAAAAAAAAGGTCCCAGATTAATGAAGTTTTATTTAAATATTGTACTTCAATGTAGAGAAATAAGAGACATTTAAAACTTATTTTAATTTGCTATAGATTCATGCAACAAACCAAGGTTTTAAGAAATACATGATGCATTAATTTTCCAGAGAGCAATTTGAACTTTGCCTGCTTCCTGTATAAGCCAGTGAACAAGTTTGAATATTCAGTGAGCTGACTGTTCAGAATGGAGGATACAGCTCCCAGAAAACAGTTCTCCAAGATTAATTACAGGAATCCATATTGCACGGGAGGCCTTTGCCTTCATTGCAATCTGTGTTTTCTGATTTCCTGCTGCTGTCGCCTAAAAGGAGGATATTGCTTATATGCCATGGGTTTTTAGCGAGCATTTAAAAAAGTATTTAACTGCATTAGGGCTCTAACTGTTGTGGTTACCACACATACACACACATTACAAGTCCTAATTTAGCACACATGGGTCCTGATATTCAAGTATTGCAAATATAGATATCTAATCTGATTACACAGTTGTATATCTTGCATACTCATTAGTGGGTGGGGTGCAGGTGATTTAGTATGGCTAATCATAAAATTAGGAACATGCAAAAAGATGTACATCATTTACGTATACAAGCTTAAAATGACCCGAGTTTGGAACTCAAAGACCAGAGCACGTAGACTGCAGTGGAAAATGGATGAAAAATGAAAAGTATAGTTGGCTGAAAGTTATAATCAAATGATGTTTTAGAGTTACCTTGAGATTTCTGCTCTGTTTACTATTTAAAATTCCTGACTGCTGTAATAAACTAATAAGCACGGGGTTCAGAGGCACTGAAGCTTAAAATCACAACCTTGCACTTTTTGAGTGAACCAAATCAGAAGTAAATAATTTTTCACTGTGTAAATGACAGGATTATGTGTAAGTGCTAACAAAGGTGTGATACTGAAGTGATATGAGGAAATGGAAGGATGCCACACCTTGTGTTAGTTATTCATACAGTTCAGATGCACAGCTGAACAGCACTTTAATTAATTAACGAGGTATGAAAATGAGGATTCAAACAGGGAACTTCATCGCCTTGATTACTGATTATACCCAGATCACTTGTTTTTGTTACTTGAGGACACGCAATCTCGGCAGGTGCACTGGTCATAATTGCACTTCTTAACAAAGAGAATGAGAAACAAATAGAAAAAAAAGCTGAACTGCAACAAAATAGATAGGTATTTAGAGATGCATCTTTGGTCTAATTAGGAGTTTTAATGATAAATGATGATAATCTTATCTCATTATCCTCCACTTAATCCTATATTGTTGTTAGGGGGGTTCCCCATGCCCATCCAGAGGGGAACAGATACAAACAGGACAGGGCGCCAATCTATCTCTGGGCACACTCTCACTCACACAGACAGAAACCTACACACACTATATAGTGACATTTCATACAAGTCAAGATTATTGATTAATTGTTGTAAATAATTATGGGCAATTCAAGAGCAGGCAATTCACCATGAATCTCCAGCCTGATCAGGATTCAATCCCAGCTGGATCCCCAGCGCTGAGAGGCGAACATGCTAACCACTAAGCCACCGTGACATGTTTGATGATAATATTCCTCTAAGTATTTGATACAGGCCATACAATCTGTTTTCAGTGTAAATGGTGTTGCTATAAAATTTAAGACTGCCGAAATCGTCTGCTAAGTAGATTTGATTTAAAGGGGCAAATGACCCAAAATTAAATTGCACTGATTACCACTGTGAATCATGTCTAATTAAAGCTGTGAAAAGAGATGTTTATATTTCATGTTGCCTTTGTGGAATCAGCAGGATTTACACCCCTCTACCAACCAACTTCTTAAGTTATTGATTTTCTGTTACTTTTGATTTATCCTCATTACAGAACATGTCAAATGTAGTCCTGTGAGCTTAATGCAGGGCTTGATTATGTAGCAGTGCAAACTATTTTACATGAGCAATGATAAGACATTAATCCAACAATTTATTTTGTGTGTGTGTGAGTGTGTTCTACAAAACTCCAAAGCCCACTCACACATACACACACACACACACACACACACACACAGCACCACCAATACGAACACAATTAAACAAATGTGAATGACAAAACTGTGCAATTCACCTCTGTAAAGACATTTTTTTTATAAAATCACAAAACTAGATTATAACCATTCATAGTTGATATTTTAGCTTTTACAATAGCAATATAAATAACTAGCCTGTCACTAGAGATTAAAGACCAATTGCATTAAATAATTTTAATACTGTTTCACTGTAGCATGGGATTTTGGTATTCACAGCATAATAAAATGTAGCTATGGTAACAAAAACTAACTCTCACAAATACTGCCTATAAAATGATGCAAACGTTTTTAAAGCAACAAATAAAGGTTTTTGTCCTAAGTATTCTATCATTGTTTAACACAGATCATTGCCTCTTAAATAAAAATTGTCACAATGTGTCAAGTTATTTACAAAAAAAAGCCAATGCATTTCAACCACAACTGAATATTTAGTTTAGTTTTTTTTCAGTTCAGTGACATTTTATCCCAAGCAATAAAAATGGGGGGGAAAAAAATGCAATCTGGAACAGAAATACTGGCCAATTAATAAAGCGCAAATGGACTTCACAGCACAGTCACCTGACCTGATCCCTTTTGGGCATTTATGGCACGAATTGAAATAGAGGAAGCCAAGCATTCAGTACCATCACAAAATGAATGAATGGAATGACACGGACATTTACACAGGGTTGTGCAGTTCATGCAGTTCATACTGAAGGAATAAAAGTTCCTAGCTAAATCCTTGTGCTTATTTTAAGATTTGTAATAGAAACACAGAAGCATGTTCAATGGTGATTTAAGACTTTTGGCCCCAATGTGGAAAATATGAAACGAAGAGACAGTCAGATACAAATGTGCAACATATTAGCAAGGCTTGTCATATATTTGCTTATAAGGGTTCAATGGCATATAAATAATAAATGGTGGTTTTGTGGTGATTACTTGGTTGAGTGGGCAGATTGTTTATACAAACAGAAGAGGAAATTAGTTAGTTTAAAAAATTCCCACAAAAAAGTAGATTTCATCTGTATTACAGTTTATTTTCTGCCCCCACAAGCACAACATTGTTTCCATTTATCCTATTTTCAAACATAATTAAGCAATCCAAAATGATGCCCTGTTTATATTCCTGTATGTTGATTGTAATAGAAGTCTGAACAGAACTCTAAATGTCAAAGAAAAGAGCATTAAAGATTCAGAAGGCATTTAACAAGAATGCATGTATATACAGTACGTACCCTTTGTAATATAAATGTACTTAAATAAGATAAAAATTTGGTTTTAGAGTCAAATTTACAGTTAATTTAATATGATTTCCAAGTACCACAAAACAGTGTTTGGAAATGTCATGTCATTTTAGAATTGCCACCTACTTTAAATCCAACATTATTTACTTCAGTCCTGCAGCTGTGCACTCTATATTTACATTTACATTTAGTCATTTAGCAGATGCTTTTATCCAAAGCGACTCTATATAAACTAGCTGTTTTGGCTTGTTGACTAGAAATAACAAAGCAATAAGCCGTTATAGTGATTTACAATGATTAGCTTTCTTTGACATGACAGAGTGGAGTGCTCGGGACTCTTCAGTGTGACCTCTTTTCAGGCTGTTCTGATAAACCAGGAGCAAAAGCATGTTTGACCATATTGCCTAATCCCAACCCCCACTTTAATATTTCCTTTGTTCTGTTTATAACAGTTTCTTAATTTCTTTTACCGCAACATAATAGATCCACAAAAAGACGTTCTCACAGTTGTAATAGGATTAACAATAAAAGTGGGACAGAGGTAAATTCTATTGCAGTTCCAGCAACAATGAAGGTTAAGCACAAAACTGCACAGCTGATATAATGCACCCATGATTTAAGCACATATATTACATAATATACATAATTACATATTACAAAACATGCAGATAATTAGTACCAATGTATGATGTATCATACAGTTAATAATGAATTAAAACTTATTAAAAGCTCTTTATTTGATTTTTAAGAACATTGAGCACAAGGTGGGGAGGATCTAAATGTGAAAGTAGCTAATTATTACATTGTATTTCAATTATCATTTTATGCTCCATATAATGTGACACACTGTACTATTTTCTTATGTGGAATTAGGTCTCATCAAGAATACAAAGTGCTACCACATGGCTGTGGTGATTAATCTTGCATACTAGAGCCAATTGTGTATATGATGAAGATGCATGTACTTCTTTCATGCTGCTTTGCTACCAATTACCTTCTCTCTGAAATGAGCTCTATAACGAAACATCAAACTCATTTTTACAGTGACAGCAAGAAGGAAAGCGCCATACTGTATCTTCCTCCACGCAGCATCTGACAAGTGAATCTGCCAAGCTTCATTTCAAGAGAAATGAGAACTTTTCTGTTGTTTTTGTGCCAAACAGCTAACCCCACACTTAAATGAAATCTATATAAAATTGTGTAGGTCTTATTGTTAAACATCTAAATATACTCTACAGGTCAAATATTTAGAACACATCAATTTTTACTTTTAGAATGGACATGTAAAATGTTCAAGTCCCGTGCATAACCTACAATGGAACAAAGCCCATTAAACACTTTTGAGATGGACTAGAACAAAGATTGTGAGCCAGGCCCCATATCTTATAAATACTTAAAAATTATTGATCAAACTTTTCCAAAAGCAAACTCCAAAATATTGTAGAACTTAAAGCAAGGGGACTTGAAACCAACTTAGAATATGATGCCATCAAAGATCCTATTATTGTAATGTGTAGGTGTGTGCCAATACTTTAGTACATATTGTATACCTTGCAACCCCATGAGAGATCATTGACTTTATTGCATTATTAATATAAATTGGATTCTATTGTGAAATGCAACTAATAAATTCAACAACCAAATATATTTACTGCCTTTAATGTTTAATCATACAATAATTAAACTAAACTGCGGATGACATTTGTAATAAGTAATACATTCATTCATTCATTCATTATCTCCCGCTTTATCCTCTATTAGGGTTGCGGTAGGGTTCCCCATGCCCATCCAGGGGAGAACGTCTCGGGCGCTGGGCAGATAGACCCAGGACAGGATGCCAATCTATCACTGGGCACACACTCACTCACACAGACACACTCTATATGGGGCAATTTTGAGAATTCAATTGACTTAATCCATGTTTTTGGACTGTGGGAGGAAACCGGAGAACCTGGAGGAACCCCACGAAAACATGGGGAGAACATGGAACTCCACCCAGATAGGGATTCGAACCGGGAATCCCTAGTGCTGAGAGGAGAACATGCTAACCACTAAGCCACCGTGCCGCCCCATAAGTAATACATAATAAAGAAAAAACACAATTGAATTAGTAGAATTAGAAAATTCAAACTACTTGCCATGTCTGTGTCTGACACTGGGCCAAAACTGGTAACATAGATATTGGTCCGGACTTCTGTTACACTTTCTGAAAAGAAGGAAAACAAGCAAAAAATAAAAAGACAGTAATATGTAACATTTAGTAGTACAAAATATTATGCTGTTTTAATTTCTGAGCTCAGTATAAAGTAATTGGAACTTTTAACATTGCAAAATCGGAACAATGTTTTAATGACTAACTATGTTGCTTTCACAGCAGCCAACTAATGAGCAACAGCAAAACAAAAAGAGAAAAAACTCAAATGTGAGCTTGTGTTGGCATTGGTTTCAGCTAATGCTTTTATCATGCCTCATCGGGCAGGATCATTACCATAGAAGGCGACACAGGCAGTGCTCAAGAAGGGAACACTGGAGGCAAACAAATCCAAAACAAACCATTTAGAAAACTTTCACATGCAACAATAGATTTTGGAGAAACCATATCAATGCGGAGACACAATGCTGTGCTGGGCAAAAATATAAACCATCCTTAACGTGACATGTGATGCTGGCTTTCTCATCCTCAGACCGAGTGTGGCGAAGGAAATGTAG
Organism: Corydoras sp. C115; assembly: GCA_019802505.1. Taxonomy (NCBI): domain Eukaryota; kingdom Metazoa; phylum Chordata; class Actinopteri; order Siluriformes; family Callichthyidae; genus Corydoras; species Corydoras sp. C115. Next base: position 3,637,053 of record JAFMOC010000045.1, read on the forward strand.
TGTATTGAGAAAGGTTAACCTGTGTGGAAAAGGGTTCAGAAAAAGAGGGGATTTGATGGATTTGTAAGATGAATAAGAAGCTGCTTGGCAAGGAAGCGGCATGTAAATTGAGGCAGAACAGCTCATAAATGCCTCGACATTCATCATCATGCGGAACTCACTGCTCTGACCTGACAAATTCCATTCATCAAATGAAGAAATATACATAATAGTATATGCTCACTGGCAACGTGAATGTTGTGACTGGAGTTTTTTAACAGAAACTATAAATACTCTGATAAGGGGAAGGAAATTTAAAGTGTGGCAGTCTCCTGGGGTGTCTGACTCATGTTCAAAGAAGCAGGCATTACATTTTCCTGACGTTATCTTGGTTACAATTGTTACTGGTCTGTGAAGAACTTCAGGAGGCATTAAACGAGCCTACTCGCTCAGGAAATTAACTTCAGGAGAAATGTACCCATTTTATCATCAAACTCTAATGGTCCAACCCACTGGGGCTTCTTAAGCTTTGCAGTTGCAATGATCTCTGCGCTTCATCATTTCACTTTTCACACATTAAAGGACATAACTAGCTTGTCATTTGGTAATTTTGTTGTACTGAAAAACAATCTACTATGAGTCTTAGAAAATAAATTAAAGTGTGAATTGAAATAGGTGATTGTGCTGAAAAAGCACAGCAGGGTTCATTTAAGACCAGTGAGGCATTCTGCAGCTGGGTCTTTTCCTCAGATCAATCACAGCCTCAATGTGAGTGTGGGGAGTGGACACTAGGGAGGGAATTACAAGGAATCAGTGCACAAATCTAAGGCTTACCTCCCAGGCCGGGGCGCAGCCTGTTGTCATAACCATCCAGCAGACGGTCGAGGATCCGTGTGAAAATCGTAATGTTGTCCTTGCTGTCATCAGGAAGAGGTTCACGGTGACCTGCTACAGCACTGTAGTGATGGAGAAAGTAAAGGTTAGGGGTTAAGACAAGTTCGAACTGTCAGAGTTGATTTAAAAAAAGGTAAGTCAAGCTGAAGCAATATATGTGGGGATGACAAAAAACAGGATATGGTGGGAACAAAAAGAAAGGAACGGATGCGTGAATCAGAACACTGCAGTGAACTGCAGAGGGAGTGACAGCTTGATATTTGGTCAGCGTCTCAAGCGTTTCATCTTTGAACATTTTCTGATGTTGCCACTCCTCATGTGGGAAATGCAGTCACTACAAATCCCCTTACATCAACTTTCTATGGAAAAGAAAAACAATGCTGACTAGATCTAACAGGCTGTGAACAACCAAAGCTTTGCAAACCTCAAGGAATTTCCCCTTATCTTTAACCTCTTCATACACCCATAGTTCTCATGTTTGACATTTACTTTTACACTTTGTAAAGCTTTCTTTCCTCTTTCCAAGCTAGTACATAGCACACAGGGGAAAACTTAGTTTTATTTCAATTCATACTACATAAACTGTAAACATTTTGGCTTTGTGATGGGTCTTAAATTTGAAAAATTATCATAATTATTATTACAGGTAATGTAATATCTGTGGCTAAAGGTTTTTTCCCCTTCTAGCATTTAAGATTGCTGCAGAATAGCACTTCGCTGATTGATAACAATCAGGTGTGGCCACTTTTGTGTTTGTGTTTGATAAATTATTACTTTCTGTCTAGTAGAGTTTTTTTTTTTTTTTTACTTTAGCACAAGCGCACAGCCCTGGCTTGGCATTATCAGCTGGAATTGTCTTTTGCATGGTATGTATGATAGTCTTGACTTTTGTGCTTTTTTGTCTCATGTGGTTTGGTCCGGTAATGCCCATAATTACTACCATGCCGTGCCACGTACCATTATTTTCATTAATATTGATGAGCAGAGCATCGACGGTGCCAAAAATATTAAATGGCTGAAATTTAAGACCAAATAAGTGACAGACGTACAATATGTAACCACATGTACATACAACAGATGAGTGAACAAGTGAAAAATGATTCAGTTGGTGACATCCTGTGCAGATTAGCAGGTCCTGTCACACCGTTGAATAAGCCTGCAAATCTTACTTTGGGATTTGGCTGCGTGATATCTAACGAGTTGCAAATAAGGTCTTGAATATGCAGTCAACCTTTCCTTCCTTAATTACCTTAAATACGCAGCACAATTACCTCTGACTGGGGTCGTGATTCTCTAGTGAACAATACGCCTGTGCAACGGAGGACATGAATGACAGAGAGCTGACAACATAATGAGTATCTTCCTCAATCACACAAGGGCTTTGCCTCGACTGACCCTGTACATTAGCACTCAAGCATCCAAAAAATGTCCTTATAAGTATGCGAACATGGTTAGCAACTAATCAGCTTTATATTCTATTAAAATATGAAGAGCTACCCTTAGGATTCATCTACATTTAAAGATAGAATTCATAAAAAACACTTTTAAACACTAATGAAAAAGTCCTAAAAATTCTACTTAAGGTCTGAAACAAGACAAACATTCAAATGATGGTAGATGGGGGGACCCACCCACCCTGACACAGAGAACATGGAACTCCACCCAGATTGGGATTCGAACCTGCATCCCTAGCACTGAGAGGCAAACAGGCTAACCACTTATTTTAATTCTTATTAATTATAGATTAATAAGATCAATAACCCAATTGTTTTTCAGTTCCTATAAATTATACTTATCAATTCCTAGTTTTTTTGTTTCTATTCAGCCAACATTTCGTTTCTTTTTAACAGCTGATTCAGTTATTTCAGCCCTTGTTCAATGCTGTATATATTGGCAAGCTTTAAATATGTCTATCCATGCAGTAGAGGGTGGAAGGTTTATAGGACTTGGCAAGGGATGTTTAAACAAGGCCAGCCCACACTACAGAGTGAAGAGATTTCAGAAGGCAATGAAGATCTAACGCTATCCACCTCAGCGTATCATATAGACCCTATTCACTGTTTACTGCAGCATAAGGGCAATTATCATATGATAAAATCTGTCTCTCCAGCAGCGAAAAGAAATAATGGGACAAGGGGGGCTAAACACATGGAAACTCTTTTAATTAGCTGGTAATTTTGTTGTTCTGCCATCAGCAACTTTCTCTTCTCCTTTTCGTTAAAACAGCCATCACTCAACGTTGACCCACAGCAATGCCAGAGCCAGTGATATTAATAAGCTGCCAATTGTGTAGGCTTTGCCCTCTGAAAAGGACATGGCCGGTACCTCACCATGTACATCATTTTGATTTCTGTGTGTGTGTGTGTGTGTGTGTGTGTGTGTGTTTGAGAGAGAGCAAGACAAACAAAGATAGAAAGGAAACAGGTGGGACAATATGGTTAATTTGAATCATTGTGTAAAACCATGGCTTGACGTGAAATTTTTTTCTTAATCAAAGTGGGATAATTATGCAGTGGTGCTTATAGAAGACAGCAGTGCAACTATAAATTAGAGATTTATTAGCGAGTTCATGAAACTCACTGAGCCAGACCCTCAGTCAAAAGTCATTTATAACCTACTAAAGCATCTTGAGGTACAATGAACAAAACGTAAGACAAGATAATGTAAAAATCTGAAAGGAGTAAAGAGAAGGTATTGTATATGTGCTGCTCTCAGTCCTCATCTCTGCAGTGACTCACGTGGGAAAGAAAATCAGCTTTTCTCTTTGAATACTTAGATCTCTTTTAGAAGCCAAATTTTAGATCAGTAATTCAGTCTATTTAACAAAACATTTCAAAACATTGAAACCATATACTTAAAATTTGATTTTAACTGAACACTAACAATCAAATTTGAATTAGACAACTATGAAACATAAGAAAGCACTATTCAGACTGCCAATAGTGCCTTTTAAGATATAAATGCATTTTCTTCAGTGTTTTTTCACTGTGTGAATCACGTCCAACTGCTCTTTCATCTTACTTCCGAATAACACACTTACCACCAGTAAGGCCAACGAGAGCAATAATGAATTAATAAGCCACCAGTGAGTGAATGTATCATGTCATAAGTGAAGGTTGACCTCAGGTATGATGGGGCTGAATCACACAGCTACATTAACATGACAATTTTGAGCTATAACTATAACAATAATGATAATTGTACATTTCTAATCTCATCTCATCTAATGACCTTCTAATTAATCCTCTACTAGGGTTGTGGGCGGGGGGGTTAGGGTCTCCATGCCCATCCAGAGGAGAACGTTTTGTGGCACTGGGAACGTACACCCGGGACAGAGCGCCATTCCATCACAGGTCACGCACTTAGACACACACACACACACACACACACACACACACACACACACACACACACGATATAAGGGCAATTTGGAGAAGCTAATTCATTCAAATTTGGAGGAAACAAGATATAGTTATAAAAAAATGTTGAAATTAGGGATAAAAAAATGTTCTATTAACAAAAAATCAAATTAAACAAAGAAATGCTGCTGAAGCACGTATCATGTACCATTAATATGTTTGAAGAGTGGCAGTATAGACTAGAGGCCATGTCAATGATACATGATACATGGTCCAAAAAGTCGAAATAATTTGCCAGAACCAAATGGTTCATCCTTTTTTCAGTGTTCACTGTAGCCTAAAAGTGTGCGAGTGTCTTTGCCAAAGTCAACAGATACATTTTTCTAAGCGCACCGGGTCTTTAGACAGCAAATGATCCACATCTCTAACTGATGATGCATTAATAAGATATTCAGCTGTTGTAAGAAGGTCACTGGTGCATGTACTCGTTGATTTGATCAGAACTGAATTTTAGAGTCAGAACTATAGGTTTTATATATAATTATATACATTTAACATGATGTGTACTGCATTGATTATAATGTGTTACAGTAAGTCTAAATACTTTGGTCCAACTCATAAAATATGATAGCATTTATAGTCTTGTTTTTTTTTTACATGGAAACAGTATTAAATACTCCAATCGACAAGAACAAGATATAACACTGTACACAGAGGGGTCTTTGATGCCAAGGCAAGAGACATGTGTGTTCCCATCAGGTCTCATGTGAGGTGTACCAGGGCATTGGAGTCTTGGATAGGAGGCTAACGCACTGGAGGACGGAGGGCCCCGGCGGCAGCTGTTTCATTCCTCTTCATTACCGCCACATCACCCCTGCAAATAAAAAATTGACTTTCTCCCCACCATACCCTCTTCACATCTTTTCTCACAGTCTCTCTAATGATATCCTTGAAGTGCTCTCTCACTTTTTCAAAGCCTTTTTTTCTTCATCTCCTTTCCCTTATGTGCCCTCTATTCCTGCCCCTTTCTTTTCAGCTCTACATCAGGTTAGTCTCGTAAAGTTTCTATTCAAGTGACAAAAAAGTTATTTCACTTGCAGATTTGATTTGATTTATTTTGCACGTCCGTAATCGGCCAACAGAGAGAATCTGCCAGAAATCGTCTGAAGTCGTCTGCTTGTGTCAGATAAACTTTCATATTATAATGTATTTTTTTCTTCGAGAGGCTGAAGAGTACTTTAACATTCAAAATGGCATCTGATGATATCTGTCTACTAATAAAATAGAAAATTATTCTCAAGATAAATGGATACATGAATCCTGGCATTTTTTGTAGAGTGAGTTTTGCTTGTGCGGCATAGTGGTAGAGTAATGGAAAAGCATGCTGGTAGGCTCTGGGGTTTATCAGACCTAACTGCATGGGATAGAAAATCACTGAAGACTAAAAAAAAGGGTTAAAATTGATCAAAGTTAGCATAATAAAAACTATACATTAAAAACCTCAGGACCCAGAAGAGGCACTTACCAGACCTAACCCAAACATAAAAAATGACATAGAATAATCTTCATTCTGAAACATCAGTATCTTCATTTGTTTTCCAATCAGCACACAACATAATAGCTGTCTTAAAAGATGTAAGCTATTAAGACATTTAACATAAAAGGCTGCAGGTGTTCTAACACAAATATCATGAAGCCACTAACAACCAAAACATGATTAATTAATAATATGCATAAAGCTTGATCACTAGTTTGCTGAAGATTGTGCTTTGCAGGTCCTTTTGTTAATAATTAATTATTAATCAGACATTTCTAATGGTGATAGCAATTTACAATACTAATCATGTCTAGGCTATTTATTTTAATTAGTGCAAGGTCACCTTGAAGATAAAATCAACTTCTGCTGAGAGCATAAAGCTCTGATTTAAAAGCTGGCGGAGTTCTCTACACAAATCATAATCTAATTATGAAGCTCCATATTTACTTTGCTAATCATAATAAAGGTAGGTCCAGTGCACTTTGCTGGTTGAGTTTAGTGTTGGTGTTAAATCTCCCTGCTCCCTAGACTCCTGGATCTTAGTGATATGCCCGGATGATCAGACTGATCAGTGTTGTAGCTCTGCTGAGTACACAAGTGCCCGGCCAAGCCAAGGGATTTAGCGCACAGACTTAGAGTGACTTCCAAGATTGCTATAACACAATGTTACTGATAATGCCTGCGAAATGAAACTGTCTACACTGGCTCAATCTGATACCACCTCCACAGCAAAAATACACAGTGTTTTCTTTAAAGAAACTATAAGAACAGCTGGATTTGGATTGAAGTAAAAACAGCTGGATCTGGTTGTCGATAAAAGTGGATTAAGACATCGATCTCTGTAAGCATTGGTATGACTAAGGAAAAAAATAAATAAATAAAAAAAAAAAAAAAAAAAAAAAAAAAAAATATATATATATATATATATATATATATATATATATATATATATATATATATATATATATATATATATATATATATATAAAGAGGGGCGGCACAGTGGATTAGTGGTTAGCACGTTCGCCTCTCAGCGCTAGGGATTCCCGGTTCGAATCCCCATTTGGGTGGAGTTTCCATGTTCTCCCTGTGTCCGCGTGGGTTTCCTCCGGGTTCTCTGGTTTCCTCCCACAGTCCAAAAACATGGATCAAGTCAATTGATTTCTCCAAATTGCCCCATATAGAGTGTGTCTGTGTGAGTGAGTGTGTGCCCAGCGATAGATTGGCGCCCTGTCCTGGGTGTATCTGCCCAGCGCCCGAAACGGCGTCCCCTGGATGGGCAGAGAGAGACAGAGAGAGAGAGATGGAGATAGATAACACACAGATACAGGTATACAAATGGATAATGGCCCTCAAAGTCATTTAGAAAATTTGTAATGCAAAAAAATGAAAACAAAATGCAAGCAAGAAAACATATGAATGTCCCTGGCCAGGAGTCTTGATAGTTTAAGGGTAATTTGGTCCATAACAACTGCATTCTCAAGTTTCAATTGCATTTATTTATAAGGGTTTTTACAATAGTACATTGTCAAAAAGCAGCTTTACAGTACTCTGAACCTCCTAAGAGCAAGCTGAAGCATTCTCCTCTGTGTCTCTTTCATTTGTTACAGCTGTGTAGTTTTTTTGTTTCTGTTGATTCATTATTGTTGGGTATAACAAAATAGTTTGAGGTATGGTTTGTTTTGGTAATCCACCTGCCTCAATGTGGCTCAGTTTTAAGCTTATTGCCATTTTTGGATTGTATTTTCCACATTAGCTAGTTTTATGTGACTTTTATAGAATGTGTGTAACATTATGTTTGACATTTTACAGGACTTTATGATGTGTGCTCTGTTTATGCATCTGCACCTTAAATTACCTGGAGTGTTCACCCAAGCCTATCCAGATCACAGAGGGCACATCTGAGCCTGTTTGCACCCTAAAGAGAAAACCTGAGCCTTTCTGTGCCCTGGAAGGTACACCTGAGCCACTCAACACTTGTGGGGATGTTCCTATGCTGTTCCACCACCTGTACCTACACAGGTTATTTGGGTTACTTAGACCCACCACCCATGGCCCCAGATGCGCTTGGGTTTGACTCAAGTGACCTGCGTTTAACAACTCCAGCATACTCAAATCCCCATTATTGAATCTCTGTATTTGTTATCTTCTTTTTGATCTGTACTCCTGGTATTTTCTTGGCCTAGTCCCAGTGTTCAGTCCAGCACTACCATGGGACAAAAAATAAACTATTCTAACACAAAAAATTGAAAAACATGATTTTAATTAAATTTTGACGCAATGTATTATAGCCTTGGAGATCTTAGTTCTTAAAAAGAGGAACAGTGCATTACATTTTGACAAAAAGAAGAATATATTCATTACAAAATCTGCTTGAATTAACTCTTAATCAATAAAGAAGTCAGATACTGTCATTTGGTAAAGAGTGCCTATACTTTTTTTTTTTCTGTAGAACTGTAGGCATCACTGTAAGAAAGTGAAAATGACGATATTGTAAAAAACCTGCAGTATGAAGATTACAAAGATGTCAGCAAAATGTTTCACACATGCATTTTCTTTACTACTGCTGGGTATTTGATTTGGTCATTGCTTAACTAGTCTTTAATGTCTTTTAAACATCTACATAATGGCCTTCATTTTAGCAGCATTTTATAATCTGCAATAAAACTCACACTATGTAGCTTAGAACAATTTAATAATAAATGCACATTATAAAACGTTATAATTGTAAGCTTGTAAAGCTGTTTAATTTTGGTTTTGTCGATTCTTTAATGCACTTCATTGATTTTACTACTGATTCTGAAATGAGGGAAATGCACCATACTAGAAAATACTTTAGCCACACTGTATCCTGTTTAAAATCATTTGTTAGATATGATATAATAGTAAAATATACATTTTAAGACAAGATTAATACCATATGGCAATTAAATTTATTTACTTTGTGCTTTATACTGTGAGATCCAAGGATTTTAGGGGAGGGGGACTATGCAGATATGGGGGGGGAAAAATAAATAAATAAATAATAATATATATATATATATATATATATATATATATATATATATATATATATATATATATATATACACATATATATATACACACACCTTTAAATAGTCAAAACAATTGTTGAACTCTGAAAGCAGTAAGATAAAATATGTTTACATTACAATAACTGCAATAAATATTAAAACTTTCTTTAAAAAAGAAAAAAAAGTTTTAAATAGTTTTAAGAGTGATTGTTGCCCCACAACTCACACTAAAGCTGATTCAGCACTGCAGTAAGTTTCATTGATTAGGGAATTGGCAAGATAAAGAAAGGGTCAGACAAAGGGATTCTTATCAGTCTGACTCCATAAATTGGACAGTAGGACATTCTCCAAGTCTACAATTGCACACTATTAGAAATCCTTTAGGGTTTACCACACAAATAAAGTCCAATCTGCACATGGTCATGTTTAGGGTCTGAATCTTACACTTTGCAGTGGGCAAAACCTCTTTTTTTGGGCCATCCATGTATCATGGATGTGTATATGAACTGCATCAATAAAATATGCATTTAAAAAATTGTGTTTGAATAAATTTTGTTTAAAAAAAGATCTCTATTGATTATCATCATAGCTGTGATGATAAAGTGACAACTTTTTAGATACGTTCTTTTTTATTAATATGCTGGAATGTAGATATTGGGCAGTACAGTATTGTTTTTCAATTCATTGAAATCAATAGTAAAAGATAAAAATCTTCAAAGTTGTCTGTTAGTGAAATCAGCATTTCTAATCAGTAAAACTGCTTTGAAGTTTATATCCTCACATATATAGCAGGATGAATAAATAATATATAAATAAAGCGCTTGATTTGGTAAAATAATTTATTTTTGTTACATCATACTTTAGAATAACTTACACTAGGTACTCAGTATGTTGCAACTGAAACTTAGGACCAGGTCGTCCAGAGCACTAACTTAGAAATTCATGACTTCCCTGGAGTGCCATATAAATATTTAATATATAAAAACATGAAATTGTTACAGAAAATATAAAAGTAAAAAATATTAGGGGTGCTAGAGCGGTGCAGTAGTCTAAATTCAAGTTATGCCTCTGGCCTGGCTGAATAATCCAGAGGCATAACATGCCATGTCAAAAAGATGGGAGGTCGGACTCGGGCTTATGCTACGACTGCTGTAACTGTGACTTTAACTAGCTAGTCAAGGAACCACCATCTAAAACTTTACATATTTAAATACTATTTTTCTGCATTTCTTTTTGCTTTGGATAAATTTTGCTTAATAATAAAAAGGTATTATTACTTTTGTAAGGGCCAAGCTAAGCCAAATGTTAATATATGTTTTAATATGTTTAATAAAATGAACATTCAAGTTTCTAGTTATAACAAGAATTATTAAAATATTGGTTACCAAAAACATGCACTAAATACATGCATCTACTGTTAACATACAAAATCCTGCGTGAACTTGTTTTATCAGACATCTGTATTTCCTATATGCCATTTTGTTTTCTCTGATTTACACATTTAGAACATTTGATTGTCCATTATACTAGACTTCTGTTTATTGGAAAAGATATAATTTGGGTGGTGGACGATTCACAGAACTGTAGTGGTGTGGGGTGTGTGTTGCGTTGGTACGATTGGATCAAAACGGTTTTAAGCACTATCCACGGTAATGATAAAAGTTTCCATGAAGTTATCTATTTATAGCTCACAATAAATCAAAACTCGTCCTATAAATGTAAACAACTAAATGCATCACATAAAAATTCCCATTATCTTCAAACATTAAGCATACATGATCAATCAAATGACCTCAGGAAACATGAATAATGTATAAATAAACACACACAAAACTGATTTGCATAAGAAGAATCTGAGGGCAAATATATACCTCCCATGTCTATCCAAAAATAAAATAAAATAACAATTAAAAAAAGAATGAAATCTTTTATAATAAGAGAATTACTTCCATGTGGTGTGGAAACCAAAGCACAAGTTGAAATGACTATCATTATAAAATATATCAGTATATCAAATTTATATTAATTTATGTCTAAATGTTTAAGTAAGCCCCATGCAAGTTATTTTATAACAATGATCCTCTTTCACTGGCAGATAAAACAATATGTGACACTCTGTGCATTAACTATCTACACCTGTTTATTTATGAATGTGAATAATTATACACTTAAGGACCTGTTGTGTAAAATTGTGTAATTAGGCCCCTCTGATCTTGAACCTGACTGTTATTACATCAATCGCAGTGTGAACTAAACACATTGTGGAGTATGAATAAATATTTAGAATATGTAGCTTACAAATGAAATTTAAAAAGCACATCAGATAATACAAATCCTAGTGTCATTTGTATAATAATGTAGACTGTACTATGGTGTGTTGTAACTCTAGCTTTAACTACCTTAAACTAATAAACTGTCAAAAAGAGTAATGGATAGGAATGTCCTGAAAATATCTCTACAATGTATGTATGTTTTAAATAGTATGATGCTTTATGTTTTGATAACCATTTAATAAACGGACTATTTGAATAAGAAAATCAGAATGGCGCATTCAGAATGAATTAACTGGCTGTTTAAACACCTCTTCTGTTTTGCATCTGGTCTGATAGGTTTAGTCAATCATTTAACTGAAATTAAGCCTGAAACTAAACAAATAACAAAATAAAATATTTTCTAATGTTTTATCCAACCTGTCTATCCTTATAAGAATTAAAGTAAGGGGCTGATGCCTGTGCGGCAATCATTGGGCAAAATGTAGAAAAACATATTGGATGAATCTCTAGCCCATTGCAGTGCAGGCGCACAAACACATATTTACACCTAGGGGCAATTTAATATTTTCAATTCACATTTCTAACATACCTGTGGACTTATCGGAGGGACTCAAATCTTTCAGAAAAAAAACCCATGCAGACATATATGAAACTGCAGAAAGGATCTTTGAGGTGATAAAAGTACCTAGTGCACCACTCTGCCTTCCAAATCTGCATCGATTTTCATAAATATGTTTTTCTTTTTACATTTAATGATAATTTTGGTTTTGTTGTGTGAATATGTTATGAGGTCAGGCCACCATTATATTATGTACACAGTAAACGGTTTAAGAGATTCAATTATTTAAGTGGACTAAAACACACAGAGTAGAGTAGGGAAACTCCCGCTGTGGTGTAACAGCAGTGTACCCAAATGCCCAGCCTGAAACCTTCCTTTACTTAATGGAAATCTAATCTTAACTGTCTACTTTTACAGGTCAGCAGACCAATGGATGCACAGGTTTCCCACAAGGATACAAATTCAGGCATAAGACATGAAAAGTAGATTTGAGATGAGAGAGGAAAATGCAATCAACCGCAGGCAATGAGGATGACCATACAGATGATCCTTATATGGCCTCACAATTTGTGGCACAGGCCTGCAGGACACAGAGTAAAGCAGGACATCCCTTGTCAACAGCCAAATCCATTAACCTTGAATGAAATGTGTTGGGCTTTAAGCCTTTTTCAGTTGACAGCCTTCTGTTGTGCCTCGAATCAGCTAAGACACACAAGATCCCCATCATCCAGTGAGCTGTCTTGTGCAAACTGTTTTATAACCAGCATCCTAACCTTTTTTTCTGTTCTAGGACCAGAGGATAGAGGGTACCCAAACTGGTAGATGAAAGGTGACATGCCCAAGGCTCAGTTCAAGTGCAATGTTGAGACACATGAATGCAGAACCCACCTGCGAGGGGTAACTAACATACAACTTAAAAATGATACGTTATTACAACCTGTTGTAAGATTTCTTGAAATGCCTGATTGGTAGGTGATTAAATCCATGTCATCTTAGTACAACACAAACCTCTGCTCACAAACTTGATCCTCTACTCGTGTTACACGCTGGACAGATACAACCAGGACAGAGCGCCAATCAATCGCTGGACATACTCACAGACACACAAACACACACTAGGGCAATTTAGAGCATCAATCTCTACACTACAGTTTTCCTAATTAGTGGGTACTAAGTAAAGAAAATTAGTTGGAAATAAGGATTTTTAAAGAGTGATGCTCATTCTTTATTCATTTTAGTCACTGCCATTTCTGTGCCGTTTTGCTAAAGAGTGGGAGATGGTGTGCCTATCCTGTAGCATCAAAAGATGGTTACTGCTCAACATGTGATTGCCTTTATGTTGTTTTATGTAAAAAACCCTTTGTTTTAAAATTCCTACACATTAAAGGTTTGAATACCAAGGTAGCAAGTGACCTACTGTCAAGTTTCAGTTTCAGCTTCTGGGAAGAAAAAAGAGAGAAAAAAATTATATGTCTTTCTATAAAAGCCCTTTTTCAGACTTTCAAACTGGTTTCCTTAAATGTTTATCTGACCAATGTGAAAAAAAAAACTGTTTATAAAGAAAATGTAATTTAAAAATACGATGCCACATTTTCTGAGCGTTCTGACAATCTGCAGGGGGGAAGAAACCTAGTGTGTCAGAGTTGACAGAATGGGAGAGACATGACTAGAATTAAAATGAGCTTAAAAAGAATGGCTGTATTAAAACCTGTGATTTTCCCTCGGTGCAATTAAGAGACAAATCAGAGGGGAGGATTAGAACATCCAAGGCCGACATTCCAATTCTGACAGGCCCTCCCATCTGTACTGAACATTTACAAAACCCTGAACAGGGCCTGGGAGGATATGCACAACAAATGAGAAAAACCCACAATTTTAATAATGCAATTAAACTTAAAACGATTATTTGCACTATAAGCACAGCCTAGTGTGCAGTTGATAGAATTAGATTATTTGAGAATTTTCTATCCCTCCTTTTGATCTTTTGCCGCGGCTTATGGAGTCATCATTCTGAATCCTGCTTGCATAACTTGCCAGCAGGGGAGCAGAAACTTTAAGCCCAATTGGCCTTTCATATTATAACTGGAAGTCTTCCCCAAAGCGCAAAGGGAGAGTGTAACGCCTAACACAATCCAACGACCTCCCCTCCCACCCCTCTGAAGCCTGCCTGCAAAAATTAGTAGCTTGGAGACAATGTTTTTCAACTAGTAAACCATGCACATTTTCGTATTATCAAATAATCTGTGCTGAGGGCCAGGATCATTTAGATCAACAATATTATAATACAGTTTTTCTTGATGTTTTAAAGCTTTCCTGCTTTTCTGCAAAGATATATGGAACAAGTTGATGAGGGACTGAGCAACTAATGGGAGGTGTAATAATCATTAGACTTGGGAACACCTGGAGCCATTTTTTTGCAGTTACTCATCCCTCTGTTTAAGAATGGGTGGGGGATGTTGCTGAACGATAGCTAGTAATGAAGCTGACGATGGGAAGCCCCAAGCAGCTGGCACTTCTACTTTCCCCACAATCCTACCACATTAACCACATTTATATCAAGAAATTGTTTCGTTGGCAAGGTCCCATCTTACTGTGCTACTGATGGCTGTGAAAAAGAGCGCGTAAAGATAGCAATGTCATGGAGCGCCATCCTAAAGGCAATCTATAGGGCAAGTTGGCAGGACTTGAATGACACTCCCTGCCTCATTGCCATTGATTTTGTGTCACTTTGACCAGTTGCGTCGAAACTGATCCCAAATAAAACAGACAACAGAAGAGGCTCAGGCTGTCCACGCTCATTAACCTGAGAATGCGCTTCAGAGGGTGAAGATAATGAGTGTGTGTGCATTGGGAATATTGCATCAGCCACATGCTGACATGCAGGCGAGCCAAGTAGTGCACATTCAAATGTAAAAGACTAATTGTGGAAGGGAATAATTTAATCAAGCTGTGCCTGTGGCACATGTGCACGCTTGGTGAGATATTGTGATGACAAAGATTGACATACTCTGATACTGGGGATTTCTCTAGAACAACTTTATTCACTAACAAAGTCCCCTGCTTGCACTGTAGCAAAGCTGATTTGGAGGCGAGTGATTGTATCAATGCACGTCGGGAAGCAGACGGGACTTACAGAGAGATGGCTTTGCTGATGTGGAAAGATAAGTTGTCTGCTCCTCGGAAATCTAAAGGGATTATTTTCAAACTTGCCTCCTACTGGCCTGTTTCTTTGGGAAACAAATGGAAAGCAAATATTCACTCTGCATATAGTGTTTTAAGTCAGTGCAAGAACAGAAGATTTAGGAAGTATGATTACACTGACTGGTGAAGGGTGACTTGGCAGGGTCAGCATGTACGAGTCAGCCGCTTGCCTTCCAAGTGATTGAGGTCACCTTGTTAACATGGATAGTGATCCAGCTGCGGTTTGATCCGCCTCGAGAAAACGTTAATTCCATGGCTCGGAAATCAATGTGGAAGTGTCAGTAGTCGTTTAGACACGTTTGGATGATGAACTCGCAGCCGAGCACAACTCCCGAGGCATTAACGCAAGTACCTTTGAAGCTGGGAATGGCAAGGACGCAAGACAAGGTTGAAGGGGTGGCGAGGGCTGTTATTATCTCATCTCTCCCAAACATCTCTAAAATGTCAGCTGGTGGTGATAAAGCTGAGGTTGGAAAGGACAAATGAGGAAACTGGCACATCTGCTTAGTTATGGTTAATGCCTAAAAGCATATGATCCTTCCACAAGCCACCCAAACAATTCTTGGTGTATCTAATCTTCTTTAAAACATTAGAACTGAACTTAATGGCATCTGCCTCAAAAACCGATTTTGTTTGTAGCTTAATACTTATTATTTTTTCCCTAATGCTGTTATGTGTAAATTCAATTCATAAATATGCAAATAAATACAGTGTTGAAATTAAAGTGCATGTGTCTATAGGCTGAGATTAGAGGAAAAGTTTAATCAAAGCCTTTCATAGAGTTCTTTACATCCCTAAAACAACTTGTTCAAAGATAACTGGAGAAATAGGGCAGTTTACTGAATAGCATTTCTTTTTCTCGTTTAAAGCACATAAATACATTTAGGACAACAGTGATAAGGAAACCCCTTTAAAAACCTATTTGTCTGCCTGATCAGATTGTTAATTCTGTTTTTCGTAGTAATTTACCAAAAAATAATGAGGACAAACTTTCAAAATAAAAACAAGTGCAAGGTTTTTAAGTATAGCTTACACTTACGTTGTTAAGCTTTCCAAACAAATATCATTTTATTGAAAACTTTATAAAAGAAAGAATAAGTCTATTACTACAGTCACAGGGATGTGACAAAGGAAAATGCACTTCTCCAGCATTTTTCACATAGCAAAGCAACACCTTGAACTGACGTTAGGTTGAATGGGGAATGTGAAGAGGGATGAGATGTGTGCCAGGACAAGAAGAGTTCTGTAATGTTACAATGCATACAATTTAGTATGTCATCTCCTCTCTCTGCTGACAGGCTGACATGGTGGGAAATGAATTACATCTCCCAAAGCACAGACCCTCTTAAAAACCTCCTCTTGAATATTACGTGTGTGAGCCTATCTCGCAACCTTTATCATTCTCACCTTCATCTCTGTCATCTTTGTCCTCCTATTACCACTGCTGGACTGAAGTGCCTTCTAATCAAAGCATTTTGGAATCATTCTCTGATGGCAATGTTAAATTCTTGAAGTGGATAAAAGTGCTGTGCAAAGTGGAACTTGCACAAACAACAAAAAACACATCACACAGAGGAAAATTCATTTTTTAGTAAATTAAAAATGTACACTTGGCAGTTCGCTGGTGAATGTGGTAGCTCAGTGGTTAGGGTGTTGGGCTATCAATCTGAAATTTGTGGGTTTAAATCCCAAGTTCACTGAAGTTACTGGTGTGGGTTTTTAACCCTTAACGCTCCATTAATGCAGTATCAACCCTGTGACATGTCATGACTGCTAGAGTTCTTAAACTCCTCAGTGCTAATTTTGAAATGTTTGATAATGGTCCACCATGACAAAAATGGCCTGTTTGCAGAATCATGTCCTCTTCATGCAGCTTATTCCCATTGGGGTTGGGGTACAGGGTAGTTTTGCACCAAATGCACAATCCTCCTATTTACCCAGGCTTGGGACTGACACTATAACGGCACTGATGTGTAAACCCCAAATGGCTGACATCACACAGAACAGAACAATATTCACCCCACTGGGAATGAAACCCGAGAATTTCTCGCTGTGAGACGGAAGCACTAACCGCTGGGCCAGCATGCAGCGTCCTCTAATTACTGATAAAATAAAACATAAAAAAACCAAATCTGCAGCAACAGATGAACCATCATACTGGATTTACAGCTACAGCACATATTGAGAATCTGTTACCATATAAATGTCACAATGCTGCTGATGATCCACAAAACACATGTTCTGTAGCGAAACTGTTGTGACCTAAGATTAACAGGGTGAAAACTATGTATGCGAGAAACAAATGGACTTTAGTCCATATTTGTAGAACTACATTGTGAGCCTATTTTTAAAGAAAAAAATGATAACAATGAAGATAAAGTGTAAAAACAGGTGGTTTTAATGTGGTGGCAATTTATTGTGTGCAGAAAAAACATTTACTTTCAACTTTTAAGCTTCATCTTATAATTTGTACTAATAAAAAATAATGTTAATGCTATAGCATATGACTTTACAGAAAAACAGTAAAAGATTACAAAAAGGACTATTAACTCATAAAACCAAAAGATCTTACAGCTACAAAGAGAGAGAGAGAGAGAGAGAGAGAGAGAGAGAGAGAGAGAGAGAGAGAGAGAGAGAAAGAGAGAGAGAGAGAGAGAGAGAGAAAGGACAACTGCATAATTAAAGCCATGGTTTTAAAACAGGCTCATAAAAACATAATGTACCAAGTACCATATACATTTACATTTCTAGTGTGCACATAAACATGTCAGTAAGAAAGATAAAAAGTATTCTTTGGAGTTTGCAAAACTCTTTAAAAAATCTCACTGGACAAAGCATGCTGTAGATGAACAAAATCTTAGTATGTATTATTTACATTTATATAAAACCTTACCCATGCTCAAGTATGCTTCCACCCCCCCCCCCCACACACACACATAAATATATATATTAAAATGATTACAGCAGATGAACTAATTGAGGTTGTCTTGAAAATTTTCGAGAGCTTCATAACAGCAACCCTCAGTTTTATATTTCAGTCTGTTTTCAAGTTAATTGAGTCATATTTGTAAGTCAGCCGTCTATACCAGTAAAAATTCAATTCAGCCTCAATTTGCAGAAGTGAGTTATACCCAGCTGCAGCTGGCTTGGATGACATTTTGTGAAAAAGAATTCCCCATTGCCGTCATAGGCACCTTCAACATTAATGAGAGATTTTAATAATGAAGGTATTGGTTGTGAAATATCCATCGTGCTAGAAACATATGGGATGTGGTGTTGGGGGTGAGAAAGGGTTTAGACAGTTATCCTACCCGTTCTGAACACTGGGCTTGAGAAGCATCAGGAGGATCCACACACAGGGGACAAGAGTGGCAAGCTTGATGGGATTGCCAGCCATATCACTCCAGAAAACCTGCAGAGTAAAAACAGCACTGTAATGAACAAATTAGTTTACTGTTAGACACTGTTTCATGATTAATTGGCAACTGTTTTAGTGACTACTACCCTGCAAGTGGCAAGCAATACATCAGCATTTGCAGAACACATGCTCTCAGCAGTCCTGTGAGAAACTTGCTGTTCCATATGGAGACACTGGCACCAGCACTTCGCATCAGGTGAATTGAGGCCAGAGAATTTTGCAATTACTTCACTTATTGAAAAAGAAATAAGGACTTCATAGGTACTTGAGGTTTTAATAAAAATGGGAGTTTCAGTGTGATACACAAGTGGAAAGCTTCGAATCCACATGCATTAACTAAAGGTACAGGTACAAACTAATTGGACTGGTTCTCCTTTCAGTAGGTCATCATGAATAAAGTGAAATCATATTAAGCTAAATTTTTATATATATAACCAAAATGTATTGCAAGTATTTACACAGACAATCGTACACACCTCAGCAATGAACCTGCACTATTTAAAACTTAATAATTCAAATAATTTTTAAAGACCTGTGACTGGACTGAATAAAAATAGAATTATTTCTATTTTCATTGCTCCCAGCAGCAGCCTTTACATCCCAGATATAACTGTATCCAAAAAATACAGTTAAATGTGTTTTTTTCCGGCTATTTCACCCACAAATTATGTCTGCAGCAGCAAGGTCGGTTTACTTTTGATACAACATGCTCTTTTGAAAGATACAATTGCTTTCTAGTTGTTAAAGTAAAGGGTAATAATCGTATATCCAAAAGTGTGCATATCCCTGGATCAGTAAGCAGAAAACCTTTATAACATTTATACGGTGTATATATAAAATGTTTTATAAGATTTAAATATAAAACTTTATTAAAAAACATTAGTATCTGATTCAGATTGCCAGATTGCAGGCAACATGTTTAAAAGTGGCATGACAGAAAAGCATTCATGAGCATGTGACTTCTTCATTTAGTGAATTCTTATGAGTAAAGTAACTGCTGATTGGCCCAAGTTTTGAAACTGCAATTATGAAAATGAAATTAATTTTGAACATCAGAAGAGGCCAGAAGCCAAGCCTAACCCTACACTCATTCCAAAGTGGCTTTCCTTTTCAAGACAGGCTTTCTTTTTAATCAGCTTCTGGAAAAAAAGAATAAATTGGAAGTTATAACTATGTTGTTCTCAACCTCACCATTTCAGCGATACATTGCAGACCAATCCACAAAGCTTAATCGGATCCCCATAGGTCTGCTACCTGCTCGGTCATCTGTGTCACTAATCCAGTGCAGCAGCTGTGTCTTGGGTGAGCACAGTGATGAGATTTCCCTTTGAGATCTGGGATTAAACCTAGAGTCCCTTGAAGGGTTCAGTCTTCTCAATTATAAAAGGCTAAGCAATAGACGTGATAATGAACCTACCACAGAGATGGTGCGAGGGATTCAACTTGGGATTAACAAGCTTGTTTACATTAATATGCACATTCTGAGTCGTTGTTGCGAGACTAAACACATGGTTGCATCATTTTCCCTGTCCTACATCAGACCAACACAAAATAAATGCGAAAAATGTTCAAAACAGCTGAAAATGAACAGTTTAATAATGATCTCTTTTTTCATACTGTTTATGCTACATTAAAAAATTCTTGCTTATTAGCCATTAAACATTTTACTTATTGTAAAAGCAATAAATTAAGGCTGGAAAAACTTGGTGCACATCTGAAAAACAGAATGCATGTCCTGTGTTATGAATGGCTCCCTGCATATCGGGGCTTCACTGGAAACTTATTAATGGTGCTTATCTCTTAGAGGGGCCTTTGTGAAATACCTTTAGAAACAAAAATGTAAATGACTCTTTTAAAGCCCTAATTAAATGAAATGAAAAACACTATTTGATGAAATATATGGTCAACATGCCTTTTTAGTTTTTTTTATGTGTCTAATATGAAGCAAAGATACAATTACTGTTAATTAGAATCACCCACCTGACCAGATACTGCAATGATTAACACAAAACAATTTTTAAGTAGCATTTTAGGCAACAGTACATTGACTTTTTTTAAGTTAACACATTTAAGATAACACATTGGGTGGCATAATATTTTTACTAGAATGTTATTGGAGAACAATCAAAGGATGTAACAGTGTGGCCAAACCAGCTGGTGCCATTGCATTAATGAATACTGAATTATATTCAAAATCTTCCTACAAGTTTAATAAGCTGAACTTATTAATCTGTAAATGAACAAACACCTGTTCTCATTTTGCCAAATGTTTTAGTATTAATTAACTTTGTAAATAAATACTAGAATGACTGAAGGCACTGCAGCTGCCGAAAAGCAACTAGTTTGGCTTTAACCACTGCTAGAAGACCATAGGCTCCGGCTCAGACAGTGGCGTGTCCTTCAGGTTTGGGTCAGACTGAACACCTGACACTGTTTACTCTGACATTTCCAGCAGCAAAAAACAAAGAACAAAAATAACAGTGGATAATCCACACACAGGGCAGCCATGTGTGGACACTTCACAACAAATAATGAGAACAGATGGAATGCAAAACACACGCAGTACATTTGCTTGCTGTGGCTAAATAATGGGGCGTTTTACCCATTTCAACAAATCTGCACGGTCTAATAGAGAATTTGTCATAACATTGATTTTCCTTTTTTTTCTGACCTGGTTATGATTTGATACAACCTACAAGAGTGATGCAATACACCACTTGAGGAATACTTGACACATTGTCATTGGCAGTACGACACGAAATTACTGTTTTATTTGTGACTTCTACCATGACTACCACTTTCTGTGTCAAGTCAAGCTGCCATACACCTCCATCTATTCCATTGGGCAAGTTTTGACTGCCCAAACATTAAAAGATCACTCAATTTATACCCGGTCTGTGATGGTACTGACCAAAAAACCCTGAGAAAATAAAGAACCAACAGGGACTAACAAAACAAAGAACAGTTGTACAGGCAGTAATTTTAAAACTACAGAATCCATCTATCAGATTATTTATCTAAAATAACATGATAATAGAGAGAGATTTGGTTTGTATTTTCACTGTGAAAAGTTTTGTCTGCAGTTTATCCCTGGGGATTAATAAAGTATTCTAATTCTGTTAGATAATGATATGACTATGGCTCTGACCCACCTCAGCACCAGCCACTTCTGATGAAAGGGTTTTGCATCACTCATACCAACTTATCTCACTGCCACAACCATGTAAGTGTATCCAATATGTAATAGCATGTGGTCAGTGGTTGTCTTGTGGTGTGCTGTTCCATTAAGGTGTGGGATGGAGGCTGACAGATTTAGTGCAGTAATAGATCCACTGTATTATAGTATCAGTTGGTAAGAGCTTCATATAAAATGGTTAAAACAATGTTTAATATATTGTCTTGCGTACATTACACAATTGTTATACTTCAGTTTATAAAGAATTATATAAATATTGGGCATCTTGCTTTTCTAGATAGATTTTTGCTGGTGACGTCTATTGCACATAAATCGACTGAGAATCATGCACAATATGTCTACAACCTTCGAACACACCTCAAAAGCCTATATACCTCCTGTTACCTAGGAGACACCGATTGAGTACGGAAGCACAGCGGCTTACTGCTGTCATTGTTGGTGCCACCATTTGCCTTGACCTAAAATGAAAGGGAGGTGAAAAAGGCTTTTGCGTTGGGTTGGATTGTGGGTATGAAAAGAGAGACAGCATCGTCTGCTGTGCAAATTGGAGGCTATATACAAATGAGTTAAATGGCTTATTTGCATATCCATTCTACTTGCAATGTACTTCTAACAGTATTGAACATGTACCTATGTTACAATAAGGCTTTATTGTACGTGAGAAAGTCTATTGTACTAGGAGACTACCACAGGGTACTTGATTCTTGTACTTATACTTGCTATTTCAAATCCACACTGGCAAGTCTTGCAACATGCTGGACACTACTAAGTTTACATCTGCCATGTCGGATAAGCATGGGAAACACTCCATGACTCTAAAAGACTCTAAAATTATTTTATATTATGACGCCTGATTTAGCGACAAAAAGTGTGGTCGTGTCCCTTGCACCGTTCAAAATTTTCTCTCCAAATGTTGACCCAAATGAGCGTATTACTAGTGCACACAAAGAGTAGAACGCCATTTAGCACCTGTGGTAATATGATTGCACTGATACAATCTGTTGAACATTGCTGGAAATCTCTGCTATGAAGGAAGCTGGTGATAGGTGGATCCTCTGTCAATACTAAAATGAGCAATGTCAGAGACAAGCATGAACCAACAGCATATTACAAATGAATATAAATTAACCGCTATGCTCTTTGCCTGATAATTCACACAGTGGCTTATCCATGTGTGGGAAAAGCAAATAAAGGTGTGTACGGGTAAGAGTTTAAAAGAAGATGAACAGAAACCTCCTGTGTCAGCACTGACTCCCACGCGTGGAGATCACTTTGCAGCCTTCACCAGTCTGAAGAACACAGCGCATTGTTCAGTAGTGACTACAGTGCCTGGAGTAGCAGATCAGAAATCTTTCTTATCTTCAAACACGATTGGAATGGGAAGACATTTCATTACAGGACTTGTTTTTGTGCTTTGATACAGATGGAACCCAATGCTTCATTTCTTCCTCCTCATTCCTTTTTTTAAATTTATAATAATAAAATAATAATTAATACAATTTATAATAATTATTTATTATTAGTTATTTTCCTTTTAAACCATTATTAGTTATTTTCCTTTTTTTTTTTTTTTTTTTTTTTAACAATAGCTTAGAATTAACACAGGCTATGGAAACTATTTCTCGAATCATGCTGAAATATCATATTACTATGATAACAGTAAAACTTTGATTAGCCATAAAAAGTGTGAAGTGGATGGTGGGTATGTTATGATGTTGTTACTTCTTGCAACAGTACATGGCAATATGATTTCTATGAAATACAAGTATATTATAAATCACAAGCTGTCTGTTTCTGCCAAGTACAAAGTGTTATAATTGGATCTTCCAGCAGGACAATTATCCAAAACATATGTCCAGATAAATACCAAAATTAATGAATACAGATTTAAGCTCCCACCGTGGCCATATGAGTCTCCTGATCTAAACGTCATAGAAATCCTGGGAGTGAGATAAAGAGAGTGCACATGAAAAGACCTACAACCCAGGGCAATATGACGAAGATATAGTGTACAGTAAAGTAGGATGCAGAATGTAGAACAAGTACAGTAATGTCAACTTTCTGTATTTATGGTTGGCAAAAAAGAAAAAGCTTTACATCCTATTTTATATCCTATTTATTTTAGACATAGATGATACAAACAGCCTTGCAGGAACCAACCCTCCCCCTTCAAAGGAAATGAAAAGTGGAAAAATACATAGAAATGTCTGGGATCCACACTGTCATATTTATCTCAAAGTGATTATTTATTACTTTTTTTGAAATCAAGACCAAAACCACTACAAAGGCTGTAATAAAAAAAAGAAATCACACAAAGTGCGGTTTATTTGTAGCCCACACTATATTGATAGTGCAACCTATTGATGATCTTTCTTTCTTGTGTTTAACTGAAGTCAATCACTTACCAGGTTGACAATGCATATGGGCTAATAGCCTACAATTCACTGTATAGCCATTTCAGTCACATGTTAAATCAATACAATGTGTATAATAAGCATAAAGTATTTAAAGCATAAGTATTTTAAATATTTAATGCTGTAAAAATATCTGCCACACTGTCTAACTCAACCACTATTCAATTAAAGCTCTGAATGAAATGACAGACGTTTGTTTACAGAGAATTTCATTTAAGGCTACACTTACTATTGCATGTCGATTATATCATTTCTGTCATTGTGTGCTCATGTGCATGTGTGTGCACGAAAACATAAGCATTTTTCTCCTTCCAACATCATAACCAACAGTGACGCTTGGTAAACTTTTAGGAAGGCAGGCTATACTAAAGGTTTTGTTTATGGCTCAACCAATCCACGTTAAATTGCTGTCCATGTGGTGACCAACCTTCCACCTTCAAGGCCACGATGCACTGACAGAAACCTCAGAGGCTGAATATCTAAAGCTATCTGCACTTATAAATCCAATAATGTGAAAAGTGAAAACTCACAAGCAGTGAGTGCACAGACTACAGGGGTGTGAGACAGGGGGTGTGAAGAGAATCCTATATCAAGTACATCTGTTTAAACCCAAGTTCAAACTTATAATGAATGAAAATTATCATCATCATCATCATTATTATATTGTCATCTTTAGTTTATCTTTAGTTTAGTTTAGCAAGGAAGTGCCGCAGATGACCGTGTGCAGCTTTTATAAGTAGTAACATCTCATGCCACAGGGAGAGAGAAATCCATGGACTGACAGGAGCCGGACTTTGGCGAGAACATCAGTCCACATTTGTATATTAATGTATGTAAAATACAGTGTTTATAGCCCTGTTCAGGAGAAATCCTGTCTCCAGTTCTCATTTGTTAGCTATTTTTGTAATTGTGTAGCTATGGTTAGGCGTTCACACGGACTAAGTAGGATTAAATTTTCTCTTGTGTTAAATCATGGATTTAAAGTCTTGAGGTCATAATCAAGAATTAAAAAAATGTCTAAAAATAAATGTGTAAAAAAAGTTTGTAAAATTTGTCCTGGTGTGAGCTGGTCACAAGTCAGTATTATAAAGAGGAATATTTTTGGAATCTTATGGCCATATAATATGACACAGCTCTAAAGCAAGAACACACATGCTGTTTTGGGGCCAAGGTGGTTCACTGAGCACATATATGAAGGCTGCAAACAGGGAGAAAAGCAATTGCATTAAAGGGTTAGGGAAAAGGGGGCCAACAAAACCGAACAAAACAGTGATTTAGGTTTCCAACACAGTCAAATGTACATAGCAATGTGACAGATTTTGACCCAATGGAAATCGCATGCATTAGACGACCTGCCAGCATTGCAGCATCAGCAAAGCTTCAATCACAGCAGGCTGTGAGAGATGACAGGCTGACGAATTGAGAGTGGAGGGGAGTTTAAGTCTTTAAACTCTCATTTCAAAAACACATTTATGAAACCCTCAGTTCATCACAGCTCTTTACCAAGAACAAGGCAGTGATCAAGCAAGGCCAGCAATCTTGCAGGAGAGGACGGTGTCTTGACATTTAGGGTGATTGCTGGAATGGGAACATCTTTGTATAAGATTTTGATGTAAGGCTACATCTTACAATGACAAACTGAGACTTGATTTTTAAACAAGATAGTTTGGAGTTAAGAATTCTTACTAGAATAAGACTAATAAAACTTATTTTATTGTAACCATGAACAACCTCAGTACTATATATATATATATATATATATATATATATATATATATATATATATATATATATATATATATATATATATACATATATACTGTATATGTATATATATATTTTTTTTTTTTTTTAAAGAAAGAGACAATGAAGCAGGGTAGAATGTGTAGCTGAGCTGAGATGTCAGCAGGAACACAGCTGTCCCATAAACTGATTGAGCGTACTGAGTCCTCCTGTCATCTGGAGTCTGCACTCTCAAGCTGAACTGCTAAGTCTGAACCCATAAGGACAGGAGTCCACTGTGTGCATACGGCGTGTTGACAAATATCCTGTGTTTGCTCTAATAATAGATATACTCACATTCACCACAAGTGAAACAAGTCAATATAATTAGGGGATACACTGCCAGTTAAAGAGCCATTATAGATGTTAATATAAAAGTTTAAAATTGGATATTTTAATTGTATTAAAAGTTTGATATTAATTCCAACCAATATTTGGTTGGTAATAGTACAGAAAACTGTTGGACCTCTTTAAATTGCTCCAGAAGGCAGGTCCTTTGAACCTACCTATTTGCTTTAAGTAGACATAGATACATAGTACATGTTCTGCATTGCAAATTTAATTGCCAACATGTATGATTGATATAGCATATCAAAGTATTGTAACAAGTGGTGTTGCAAAGAAGCAAAAGTTAAGTTTTTTAAAGTAATGAGTATTTGAGTAATTTTTGCAGATTCTTTAATCAAACGTGACTTACAAGTATCCCAACTAAATGGTTTGGGTTTAAATACAGAGTCAGGCATGATACAGCATCCCTGGAGCAATGAGGGTTAAGGGTTTGCATAAGGGTCCACACTAATAACCTCAGTGGACTCTAGACTTGAACCCTTAACCTTAATATTAAGAGCATTACACTCCAGCCACAAGATGCCATGCCCCTCACATTACTATCAATCTTTAGTTTGATGAACTGATTACTGAGTATATCACATCACTCTGGATTCTGGGTAATGCAGAGCAACATGTTGCAAAAAGAGAAACATAGCAACAGAAATGTGAAAACAATTTGGAGACTGAAGAAGAGTCTGCCTTGTGTTCAACATGGTTCTAGTAAAAAGGTCAAAACTTCAAGAGACAAACTGAAATGCAGTATCTTTATTTCATGAGTAGTTGTGATGAAACAAATTGAGTAGTATCAAAAAGAATCAGAAACTTGCATATCAAACCATTCAGTTTATTAATTATTTAGCAGCTCTACTGTGAGCAGCAACATACCGAAGCACTAATAGGCACAACATCATTGGATTCATTCATCCATGCAACAATGTACATTTTCCCCAGATGGTCATTTTAAGGTTGTTACACTTTAAATGACATTTAAATTAGGTGAAATATCTAATTAAAATATCTTACATACATCTGCACTATAGAATCCCCTAACTCAAAAAGACTGATGCAACATAATTCCCTTACAACACATTTACACAGGACTAATCCACAGTGAATGAAAAGCTTATCACGGAAGTCCAGCTCTCTACCGCATACTTTCTTTGTATCCACACTTTGTATTCATCAGGTGTGGCAGACAGTGCAGGCGAGAACAAGACTTTTCAATCCTTAAATCACATTTTATGGATCATGTGGTCCCAGGAAAACACACGGCCCTTTGTCCAAGTCATTGCAACATACCTGGTGTTGCAATATCAACACTCAGCTGGAGTGTATCAGTGTGCATTGTATCTTTTACGTGTTCCAAGGCATTTTGAATGCTTATTTCTGTATTGTCATGTGTAAATAATTTGAATGGCAGAACTATGACAGCCAGACTGTTTACGTCTCATTTAATAATCTCCAGCACTGCAGATTTAAAATGACTAAATGGTAGGAAATGCATAGCCCTGTTTTGAACTTTATTGTACACTTTATGCATTCATTAGCACAATTAAGCTGCTTCACTTCAAACATAACTAGCACTCATTAAAAAATATTAATATGCTTAAAATTAATAAAGGACAAGAGGCAGCTGAAATTTTAAGATGGCTTATAATGTTGCTCTAGCAATGAACAATTATTTAGATATAAACCTAACTAGGATCTGATTAAACTACATCCACAAGACAGCATGATAGAAGGGTAGAGACCTGAACTCTGAACTCTGACTAATTGTCGCTCGGGTAGTGTGCAAGAGACCAGGCATTTTCTTGAAAGAATCAAGGTCATTAATGCCTAAGAGCCAGCATCCAGAGAGCTGTAGTCAGAGCCTCGAAGAGGATCAAGTTAAGCTAAAGGAGAGCTGTGTCACTTGCCTTGAACCGCTCGACCTAAAATTAATGTGAAGCAGTGACTTTGCAAGGCTATTTCTTTTTTGCCCTTTTTTTTTCTGTTCCACATCCATTCAGACATAAAACGAGGAAGGAGCAAAGGAATCATGACATGCTTCAAAAAGTCATGCCTTGAAACTAAAAACCATTTTAAAAAAGTCATTTAAATGGTCATTTAAAGATTGGCTTTAGTCATTCTCTCTACAATCTCACTGAGAATTCAGCGGGAGACTTTTCAAAAATGATGTACATGAGCAATGAAAGGTAGGTCAGGAGGTCACACTGCAGCCTGATTGTGAGTCATAACTGAAGGCCAGGTCCCTCCATCATACATCAACCTGTCCTTTTGCTGCATCTACCTGTTAATAATAAGCTACTGACTAAAGCTAAGGAGTATTTGTCATTATTATCTAAAAACCAGCAGTCATTATTATTAGTTATTGACTCGTAAAATATTTGAGCATCAATTTGGTTTGCATACTTATGGATGGAGCTGTTTGTGTCCTCTGTAGTGAAGTCAAAGTAAAGAGACGGCTGAACTGGATAAATTTCTCTCTATTTATATACTGGCACAATCTGTACATGGCTGTCCTACACTGTCGATGCTGCCCGGCCGCTCAAGGAGGATGAGTTCCTCACTGAGCCTCGGTCCTCCCAAGGTTTCTTCGTAAAAAAACAAACATAATGGGGAGTTTTTTCTTGCCACTGTCCGGCTTGCTCTTTGGGGGCTCAGGCTTATAACACTGTAAAGTTGCTTTGTGATAATTTACTGTTGTAAAAAGCCCAAAATAAATAATCTACTTAAACAGAGTAACAGACAGACTCCACACAGAGAGGACCTTTGTTTACCCCAACCACGACTTAAACTTGGGACCTTCTTGCGGGGAAACAGTACATCACTATGCCACCATGCACAGTTCAGCATACAGTATATGCCAGAACAAGTACAAAAAGCCTGACTAGAAGGAAACTTTAGCTGAAGTTGTCAAGATTTTTTCAATTTGTCACTGCACACTTACATTTGTAAGGCATTTATGACATGACCATTATCACCCGAGATGGCAAAATACATAAACATGAATGTTTTGCTCAAACAAAAATTCATTTTGTGTTGCAGTGAACATGCAAATTCCACAGTGGAATCAGCTGGGATTTTTATTATTTTTTTACAGAACACACACACATACCAGCACCACCACCACCAGGGCTTTTTCTTTGGACATGAAAATATAAAATAATTGCCTGGACCATAGAGCTGCTTCAAACTGTGAAGCCAAATGCATAAACAGGCAGCCCAATTACTTATTTATTTCTCTTTGATGTGCAAGGATTATTAATTAGGCCGGTTTACATCCTGTGATATTCCTAAAGCATCATATAAATTGGTCATGGTTCAGGACTTATGATAGTCACCACATTGTTTCATAGATGGGATGATGTGTTTTTATTCTCCAAACAGAACACTTCTCATTTAAGTAAATATGATTTCTTTTGGCGTTATCCATTCACAAAACAATGTTTTAAAGGCCATTGTTTGCGCCTGTCATGCTTTCTGTTTGTAGACCATTCCTGGAATGGGTAATAATGATCACATTTTTTTAACTTCTGACTGTGGATTGGTGGAACCCAATTTATAATTGGATCTGTTAACTCTTCAAGCCTTATGAAGAAATCTTCCTTTGCGGTCCTCAGAATAAACCGTTTTTTACAGCAAACGGATTATAATTTGCATTTGTAGGAAGCATAGAAATAGTTATATTTCAAAGATGTTTTTTTTTTTTTTTGCAGATCTGACCATGAAGTCCACAATTCAGTGTAACTACCATTTGTTATTGACATTTCGAACTGTGAAAATTACAGCAGTCTCTCTCTGCCTTGTATTTTCCTTTATTCTTTTTTTAGATCCACAGATTTACAAAAAAAAGCCTGATGGTTAAGTTTTGGAAAAAAGGTGTAAAGATGGAAAATGTATTAAGCCATCTAACATTTCTTAGAGAACATTCTTCATTAGTCTAAGAACTCTGAACTTTTCATTTTCAGCTTTATAGATTAGTAACACATACTGTACACCCCTATGGTTTCTACATTTAATTTCATCAGCTCTATACTTTATAGTCCATACGTTTGTGTGCTTATTGCTGGTCATCTTTACCCTGCACTCCGGTATTTTTGGGTAGTGGTTAATTTACATCATCCCAGGGCAACACACTAAGCACAATATCACCACATTGTATAATATAATAATGTTTATAATAAAAAGATTACAAAATTGACAATGAGGGGTTAAACCAAAGGTACATAATAAAGTTACTGATAGGTGTGTCTCAATCCAGCAGTGTCCCTGAGATGTTTGAATACACCAGCAGCACTGCTGTGACTGATCCATCCATACCAGCACCATATACCCTAACATCACCACATCAGTGTCACTGAAGTGCATAGAGTAATGCACCATTCAAATAACACCTGCTCTGTGGGGGTCATGTACATGTTCTGATTAAATATAAACATATCAAATGAGAATGACCGAAGTAGGCAGTGAAACAGATATATATGGTAGGTGCATTCTCGACAACGTAACCAATGTATAAAACATAAAATGTTTTGAGATGATTGATGAGTGGATATATGAAATCTCATTTGCACTATGGTGTTTAGTATATTGCACACAACTGTATCAATATATGATCACCTTCACGGTCAATAACAATTGCTGCAAGATTGTATTTTAAAATGTGTGAAAATATTATTATTATTACTTTAAATCATCTCAACTCAAGACTGTGCGTTTCTGCATGTATTTTTCAAACTGAATTTTTTAATAAGCTACCAGTGCCCCCTAGCTCCACATAGTCACAGGTGTTTTACCCAATAAAACAGCAACAGAATAAATCCTTTTTAATACCATTCCATGATAAAAAATAAATAAATAAAAAAAACATTAGTGGTCTTATTGAATTCATTAAATAGATTAGTTAGGCATAAATATAAGAAAATATACAGAACACAGGATTCATAAAAACTAATTTTGTACATGATCTTTGGTAGATTTTGAAACTTATTTGGTAACTGTATGGCATGAATTATTGAGCTGATAGATTTAGGTTGTAAAAATTAATTAAAATGCAATCCTGTAACCACATGTATGACTGTACTGAGTGAAAGTAATGTCTGCAGATCTGAGTGATTCAGGAATGATGGATCTTTCGGCCTGTCATAATGTTAATTAAATTCTTCATTTGGTGAATGGCAGTTCCATAATGAGGAAGTTATGAGGAAATTACCTATGAATCACTCAAGAGGATATATGATGAAGGAAGAAAAAGACCGGACTGTTAAACAGATGCTTGTGCTCAAAAGGTAAACTGTACTAAAGCAGCAGTTTGCATCCTTTCTTATGAATTATGCCGTTTCTATTAAATTTGTATGGAAGAGAACAAACATCAGTGTGTAGGCTGCATGCCGGAATGCCACACAATTACCACTAAACGGAACCCTGGTTTCGAGTGTGAGGCTTAGCGCTGGCTGCAAGTAATGCAGGTGTTTTCGCAATGTCCGAAAGGAGCAGCCAAAGTACTTTGGGACAGTGGAGTTAGCTGTGTCTTTCTCACTTTCACAATGTGCTGCTGACTTCTGCCAGACTCCTGGAAGTGCTAAAACCCTGGAAAGGCTCAATTTGTAACACAGGGCGGGTGTAAATAGCTCCCTTGAGCCTCCAGACCTCCAACTATCATTTAACCTGGCTCGTTCCTCACCTGCCACTGCTTCCATTCCCTCGGCCTTGACTGGAAATCCTGTGGTTTCAAACCATTAATCTGTTCCAGGCTGTTTCCCATGTGTTCCTCTTTATAGGAGATTGGATATGTGTTTTTTTTCCTTTCACACTTCTTTGTCTCTGCACGTTAAGTTCTAAGCACAGACTCAGATGAGCCTAGCAAAATGCTCTCTCATTTCTCAGGCAATTGATTTTGCTCTGGTATTTTTTGTGCATGTCTGACTCCACCGTCTTTTGTAAGTGAATGCATGTGGAACTGGAGGTTTTCAGAGTATTGATAGTGCAAAATTTCATCGCACCCTGAACTGACAGATCTGTGCCTGGTTATGGGAAAAGACAAAAGCAACAGATAAGCGCAGGAAGCAAATTCTAGGTTGAATAGCTGAAGCTCTGGCTCACTAATATAAACCCCCCACCCATTCCTTGCACACCCATAAATATAATACAGGCACGTTTCTGAGAGCCTGCTGGATATCCTACACCAGTTCCTCCAGCAAGAAATTCAAGCAAGCACAAAAGCAATTGTTGACTGTCTCACTGTATCTAGATTTGTATCACAAGTACATTAAAAGCAAGGAAACTGTATTTATTGCATGGACTCTTCAGGGGAATCCTACAAATGGTTTGCAGAATGCTTCTCATACATCCCCCTATTCAGAAATCCTCTCAACTCCATGGGTAGTCTTAAGATTTCCAGTGCGGCTCATTGTGCAGACAATAACCCATCACTTATCTCGTCTGATAAAATGTCACCTGCTCCTCTATCCAAAACTTGAACAGGTGCTTTTTAAAAAAACTCCAAGCGCACTTTTAACGGGGAAAGCGCACTGCCGCATTGCACGTCTCCAAATAGCAATTACGCACACACACACAGACAGACAGACACACATCCACACAACATCCACACAAAATAAAGATATGGCAGTGATTAGTGGTGCGAAAGTCGGTGATCTTGCAAGCTTATCGTTTGGGCTAAAAGCAGATCAGGTCGCGAAGTGGAAAGAAGCATCCTGTCAGTAACCTATTGCACTTCTGCAGAGGCGCAAAGAGAGAGACCTGTTAAACCTTCAGCACAAACAGATGACCTCCACACAAACACAACGCTCCTGCTCAACTAAACATTGCGCATTTTTTCTTCTCCGAATGTGCCTAGTTATTAGCAAAGCCATTTTAGTGAAAGTGTCCTATAGGCGAGCGTATGGAGAAAACAAACCCACAACAAATGCGCCTCACCACAGATGGACGCTGCGCCTTTTTGCTTTTATTTCCCACGGACTTCGGACTTTTCTCCGCTTTGACGCGTCTGCCGCTGAGTCGCCCTCTTCTTCCACTTTGTTCTCTGTGGGTTTTCCCTTGCAAATCTATACTTTACTTGCAGTGATGTGTTTGCTAAAGACGGCGAGGTGAAGGCTGCAATGAGAAGAAGAGAGAGAGAGAGAGAGAGAGAGAGAGAGAGAGAGAGAGCGCCGTTAGCGACGCGAGCGTGCGCCTCTGCAAACCGACCTTCCCGCCCCCTCCTTCCAGAGCGCGCACATTAGCGCTGGCGGCGAAACCCTCCGTCGTCTATCAACACTAAATCCAAAACGGCTCATTACGTCTTGCATTAGTGCACTAGCAAGCCAACCAAGTAGTACCTTCTCCCAATCCGATAAAGTAGAACTGGTTCGCAAAGTCCTCAAACTCCGTCCTCAGCATCATGAAAGCCTCCCTGAGCATCCTCTGCTCATAAGACCACACCATGACATCCATCCATCCATCCATTATCTTCCCTTTATCCTCTATTAGGGTCCCCATGCCCATCCAGGGGAGAACGTTTCAGGTACACACAGGACTGGGTGCCAATCTATCGCTGGGCACACACTCACTCACTCACACAGACACACTCTATACGGGGCAATTTGGAGAATTCCATTGACTTGATCCATGGTTTTGGACTATGGGAAGAAACCAGAGAACCCGGAGGAAACCCACTTGGAAACGGGGAGAACATGGAAACTCCACCCAGATTGGGATTCGAACTGGGAATCCCTAGTGCTGAGAGGGGAACGTGGTAACCACTAAGCCACCGTGCTGCCTCATACATCCATTCATTATCTCTTGCTTTATCCTCTATTAGGGTAGCGGTTGGGGTCCCCTTGCCTTTCCAGGGGAGAACTCGGGCACTGGGCAGATACAGCCAGGACAGGGCGCCAATCAATCGCTGGGCACACACTCACTCACACAGACACGCTCTATATGGGGCAATTTGGAGAATTCAATTGACTTGATACATGGTTTTGGACTGTGGGAGGAACCCGGAGAACCCGAGGAAACCCACGCGGAAACGGGGAGAACATGGAAACTCCACCCAGATTGGGATTCGAACCGGGAATCCCTAGTGCTGAGAGGGGAACGTGCTAACCACTAAGCCACCGTGCTGCCTCAAACATCCATTCATTCATTCATTATCTCCCGCTTTATCCTCTATTAGGATCGCGGTGGGGTTTCCCATGCCCATCCAGGGGAGAACGTCTTGGGCGCTGGGCAGATACACCCAGGACAGGGCGCCAATCCATCACTGGGCACACACTCACTCACACAGACACGCTCTATACGGGGCAATTTGGAGAATTCAATTGACTTGATCCATGATTTTGGACTGTGGGAGGAAACCGGAGAACCCGGAGGAAACCCACGCGGAAACGGGGAGAACATGGAAACTCCACCCAGATTGGGATTCGAACCGGGAATCCCTAGTGCTGAGAGGAGAACATGCTAACTACTAAGCCACCGTGCTGCTGCCTCATACATCCACTTTACATCAATCCATCCATTATCTTCAGCTTAATCCTACACTATTACTTAATTTCCCTGAAGGATTTACCCAAAGGGATCAATACAGTTTTATCTTATCTTATCTTATCTTAGGATTGTGTGTGTGTGTGTGTGTGTGGGTGAAGGGGGGAGGGGTTCCCATGCCCATCCAGGGAGAACGTTTCGGGCACTGGGAAGATACACCCAGGACAGGGTGTCAATCAATCGCTGGGTACACTCACTAACACAGACACACAAACATACTCTATATAGCAATTTGGAGCATTCAATTTATCTTGATCCATGGTGTTGGACTGTATGTGGGAGAAAACCAGAGAACCCAGAGGAAACCCATGTGGACATGGTGACCACTAACCCACTGTGCCACCCTACATCCAATTTAAAGTTCCACAATTACAACCAGTAGTCTATCTGATTCTCTTTGTAAGTCCCCTCTCTGTCTTCCAATGTTTAAGATTCCAGCAGGCATGTATTATTTAGGTGGTGGATGCCTCTCGGCACTGCAGTGAGATTGACATGGCAGGATGGTGTTCCGCCGTGTTTACACCCAATGAAGGATTTCTCCTTGCCCCACATTCCGCTTGAGAGTTTATTTGCTCTCCTGAAGATGACCGGGCTGCTACCACTTGCTAATGAGCGTATATAAACAACTCACACCAACAGTTTGTCATTTCCTGCGTTCATAGATTAGTGTCAGAGAGACTCCACTAAGGCTGCGTATTACTCTCACCTTAATTAAATGTCCCGCTGGACCTGGTGAGTAGTCTTCACCATGTGAAATTCCACTTGAATTGGGCAGATTTCAACTGCACAAACAAGCATTGAGCAGTTCCTGAGGTACCTCTCACATAACGCCTGTTGGTATCTTAATTTTGATTCAAGAAGGAGTTGGAAATGTACTGCACTTTGTATGTAAACTTGGGTTTGGTATGTGTTGGGCTGGTAAGAGTGGATCAGATGCAGCAGTGTCACTTTAATGTCACTGCTGGACTGAGAATAGTACACCACCCGAAAATGTCCAGCCATGACATTTTCCATGTAGGCGGCTTTATGTGGGCACATTTAAAGGATTAGATGATGACTAACACAAACTGTACAGCAACAAATAACCACGTCACATCTATGAGACACTATTATGTCCGGTCTACTTATACTACTGCAGCAAACAAACACACCATCAACACATCAGTGTTAATGCAGCGCTGAGAATACGACAGCATTAAAACCTGATTTATAGTCCTTTAAGGTAAAACGATCTAACAAATTGTATAAATATATAAATGGACTACACCTTGTAATAATGAACTGTGGATGCAAGGTGCATCCAAATAGTAAGTGGAGCAGATAAATAGCTTTAGGTGCAGGTAGAACATTTACAGAACCTGCTCCTGGCATTACACAAACCTCAATATGATGAACAACATCCTAAAAGAAGCAGAGGACAAAGTTTCCAGGTCTTTTAATAACAACAGTAAATGTGTGGTCATACATGATCAGTTAGAATTTTATATTATTACAGCTATTGACCCAACACAAAGTCTAAGATATTTAAAAAGATTTGAAGACGTGATAAGTGATATTGCTTAATAGCAAATTACAAAATATTAATTAATACATGTATAGCCATTTCAAATTTCAGATTCCCATAATGCCATCTATAAATAAAAACAGAGCATCTTGTATTGGACAGTAACTAAATCATGCCTCTTATTCAACATTTTTTTTATATTAGTAGTGAGCTGTGGCTCTCAAACCTAAACACTTTACTGGTTTCCTCTGCTCCTCGGGTACTGCAAAAATGCCCAACAATACTATTTAAAATAGTTTTCCAGGTAAGTTGATAAAGTTGTGATAAACTCCAGTTCTGAAATGAAAATGCAGGTGCTTATCCAGCCATAGCAATGCACCAAGTAAACAGCAAGGAGCAGGTGAGAGTTTATGCAAATCCTCCTTACAGATAATTACATCATCACACAAGCTGTGTGGGCATTTAAGTTGAATATGGAGACAACATGCTGGGGTGCAAACTAATTTACAACACAAACCCAGCAAAACTTTATGTTAACTTTATGTTCACATCAGGACATCACAGACATACATGCACTAAATCAACAGATCAAAGGACATGGAACAGCAATCAGCCATCATAGTAATTTTAGAACTCAATACCACAATCGAGATTCTGTATAAAAGCCTTTTTCTCAAAAAAAAAGCCCATAACATTAAATCTTAAAAGTGGCAGCAGAGGCCAAACCAACCAAGCTGACAAAACAGTTTATTATATTTTAAATAATGTGCACTTTCTGATGATTAAGAACAAGGCCAAGTCTAACAATGGGATCTGCTCAAATGTGTTCCTCTATGAACTTTTGATGTGCTTCATTGCAGAAAATGCACTCTTTCTACGGAGAGGCAGTGAACACCAGGCTTATGCACCAAGGGTTACTTTTTGCTACTGAACTCTTTTTAATAAAAGTTAATTTCTCTAAACCCGAGTGACATTAATCAAAGCATTCATGGCATTCTTTTTTCCCCTTTTTTAAATTCACGTGCTGGACAGCAGGTGCAACTTGTCACCCAATTAAAGATAACAAAGCCTGATCATTTGGAGTTAATTTTACTGTCAGTTGAAATTAGTCTCTCATTGATTTACTATTGCTCTGCTGGTGGGAATTTACAACTCGACCACCAATCACAGTCAGCATCAAAACTGGAAAACCAAATTCAGAGAGGACAGACTGACAAGTTAAATGTTTCTGTGATAAGTTATTTCTTCACACTGCAATGTAAACTAAATTTAATTTTAAAATGTAATAGTAATAAACGTATTTGCTTAGATTTGTATGTGCATTTGTATGTTCAGATATTAACTGTTAAAATATAAATTAATCAAATAAATTAACTTGTTTTAAAAATGTTTGTAGAATGTCTTATGCCCTTCATAAGGACCTAGTTTTAAATTCATAAAACATGCAGGTTTCTGATCCACTCGTACCATCATACACCACTCTAATAATATCTGCTCTGTCAATGTTCCTGATCAGAGAACAGAGTAAAAGGGACTAACAAAGTATGTATAGAAACAGATGAACTACAGAATGGAAATTCAGAAGTACAAAGTCCATCTATATGGTAAGTGCAAAAACAATGAGCTAATAAAATAGCTGGTCAGTTTAAATTAATACAGATATATAGATGCAAGTAAAGAAATTAAACACTTCATTTCTGCTTTTCAAACAATTCCTTGTGCCTGGCTAAGGATGCACCTATTTTGCCAAGTCAACTGAAGCTTTCTATTGAAGTGTAAATAGCGTGAAGAAGTTGGTGAAATGGAACAAGCTCTGCTATTTAGTTAAATCACTATTCAGTTCGAATTGCATTTTAGGTTGCCAGTTTAGTTGGCAGCCTGTGGTTGATCAGAGAAAACAACATCCCAGCACATAAGCCAAGCTAAATACAATGTGCCAACATATGAATTTATTATGGATATAGGGGGCTGAGTGGGATGTTGAATCAATCCAGCGCAACAACACAATATCACTCGGTTTCTTTTTAATGCCTTTCATATTAAATTGAAACAATCCATGTGGGTAGTTTTGTGAATGACATCTTTTTAATAGCCAATATAATCCGCTAAGCACAAAGCCCTTGTTTATCAGGCGGGGTGAACTGGACATACAGCATGAAGCAACCAAGGTAATTGTTTAAAACAAAAGCAATTTGTCATTGCTGTTGAATATGATTAATAGGCTCGTACTGCAGCCAATTTTACCTTAAATTTAATTTTATCCACACATCTGTTGCTTTGCCTGATAGAGAACCTGCCAATCTTGTTTGTTGCTGCAAATGCAAACCTGTGAGAGTAAGATAGGAGTAGGTATAATACCAGAGGAATGACTGCATTGAAACAGCCCCTCTATAATGTGGTGAAAATGCCATAATACTATTGCCATTTACCCCGACGAACACTTTCCCAGTTTAAACAGATCTATGTGCCTGTTGAACATTATTTTGGCTCTTGAACAGACATAGCATTTGTTTGATCTTTTTAATGCAGGTGGTTCGAGGAAGCCTGTGTGGTACCTTTGTTTTCCCTTTGACTGCTGTACAATGGGACAAACCATATTTGACATCTAGGTTTCATGCCCATGAAAAAGGACACGCCGAGTTTGTTGCCAAAAGCAGCATAAGTTAGCTTTAATGCATTGTCAGGCAGCTACATTTTTCAGTTGGCTGCCGTGGTCAAGCAAAATATAAAATACAATTTTGAGATTTTTCCATTTAAAGGTTTGTAGTTATGTTCTCAAAGAGTGTACTACAAAACACAGATGGTTTCAGCTCATCTTACTGCACTTTGGTTCTGGAGAACCCAGAGGAATCCCCATGTGGACACAGGGAGAGCATGGATACTATGGAAACTACACCCGGATTGGGATTCGGACCTGGATCCCCAGCCCTAAGAGGATTGCTAACCACTACACCACCAAAGCAAAATATGTTGTGTCTTTTGTCTACAATAAACAGATTTATAAATCAAACCTTTTTTTATTAAAGTGTGTGTATAACCATTTTATAAAAGCAATCAGGCAGGAGGTTGGGCATTATTGTAAATAAGCCATGTGAAAGACTGTAACGGCACTCCACTGTGCCAAACACCTGTGATTTATTCACAATAATGCATGTCATTTCGTGCTTTTTTATTTTATTAAGTGTAATCAAGTCAGGAGTCATTTAAAAGAGAAATGAAGCAAAAGTGTGAACCTTGTATGAATAATACTCACTGCTTCATACAATTACTGGCAGAGGGCTGTCAGTAAAATGCACTATTTGTACAAGTCTTTCATCACTGGATTAAATCTCTGATAAATATGAATAATTGTTTTTGTGGCTTAATTTATCTTAACTTCACACTTGACAGCTCATCCTCATATCAGCACTTTGACAGGAAGCTAGCACATGCCCTCTGGTTAGCCACTAATCATGGTTTGGCAGCGGCAAGGAAAGCTGAGATTCATGCCACAGAATTCCCCTTCATGATTAATGGATCCTCCTAGAGGATCGTCTGAGATGCAATTAAAGGGGAGAAAAAAAGCCAGAAGGTGCTACGCTAACTCACGCTTCTGAATGTCCCATAATTGAGCCACTGATTGAGTTTGTATGAGGACACCAAGCTAGAAAAACCATCATCCCAAACACGGGCTTACACAGACGTAGATGCAAATTTATGAGTCATATGTGGATTATACTCGGCTACACTTCAAAAGATTATTTATATTTTGTCAACGACATCTGCTGTTTATAATCATTACATATTGAACAAATGCAATGATGTGATTGGACAGGAGGTAGATAATTGAGAATTTGCTACAGTCATGACAGTGTCAGTTCCGAGGAGGATTTTGTGTTGCAAGTCCAAGTTATGACAAATGATAGCAATTCAAATGACGAGGGCTTTCACCTCTGCAAAATGGCTCTTCATTTTTAACTGACAGCACAGTGATTTATCTTTGTGCCATCCTCCTTCATAATTAACCACAGCTTTCATTAGATACAAAAAGATTAACTTATATTAAAATCCAATCAACTGAATAATGGCTAAACACTCCCCTGCCCTTTTCTACAATCATTTTTTATCAGGACTTTTCTTGTGATTTATGCTAAGGCTCGGGACTTGTCTGCACTCTGTGTACTGCACAGTTTTATTGCCAAATGATACTATATTGTTTCAGAGTAAAACGGCAGTGTCATCAGTGAAAAAAGGAAGAAAAAAAAAAACGGAAAAATGTCTCGCTACTGATGAATTACATGATTTGTAAACATCAGACATGCATTGATTTTGTGAACCATCAGAACCACCAGTCATGTACTATCTCACCTAAAGTCTGTGATTTGGCATCAGGCCTCACTCTCTCCCTCTTTCTCGCTCTCAGACTGCTGCTCTCACACGGCCACATGCAGCATTGTATACACGCATCCATTCTCACACTAAAACACTTACACCAACCAGACATTGTGACCACTAACAGGTAAAGTGAACAACACTGATTATTTCTTCACCATGGCACCTGTTAGAGGTGGTGAGGATATAGTGGGCGGCAAATGAACGTCT
This sequence comes from Corydoras sp. C115, assembly GCA_019802505.1. NCBI lineage: Eukaryota > Metazoa > Chordata > Actinopteri > Siluriformes > Callichthyidae > Corydoras > Corydoras sp. C115. The sequence continues at coordinate 3,677,659 of JAFMOC010000045.1, forward strand.
TATCCAAAGTTGATGAGTTGATGTGTTGCAAACAGGAAAAATGGGTAATGACTTGAGTGAGGTTATCATGAGCCAATTTATGATTGCTATATGACGGCTTTACCTATTCTGTCATAAATAAAAGATCAGGCAACAGTAGATGTAAATGACATCACGTCATTGCTCAAGCTGCAGTTTAACCTAATCATTTAAAGGCTTTTTTCCTACAAATACCATCAAAAGGTCAGGGTTCTGTGGTTTCCAGTTCATGTGTGAAAATGACACCTAATTATGACTAAAGCTTTTTTTTACAATCTGGCATTGTCTTTCTGGAATATACATTAGGAAAGAAAATCCACTGATGGACTAACTTGGTTATTCAGAGCATTCAGCTGACTTCATGTTGTGGAGTCTAACCCTAACCAATTAAAGCAACCCCAGATTATTGTACTCAGAGGTCCAAACAAACACATTTCGGCCAGACTGTGCATTGCTTTGTTTTTGTTTACTTCGATCCCCTGTGCATTTCGTTCACATTAGTCATGCTTTTTTTTTTTTTTTCTAATTTATCCTTCCTCATTGTTCATTTCTTTCAGGTGTTCATTTCAGTCCAGTGCTGGTTGAACAAGCTGTTTAAATAGTTTGCTATTTTGAAAATACAAGAATTGCTCCTTTGTCATCTTAAAATAAATCCTTATTAGTAATAACATGCTTAATTTAATATGTGTATCCATTGCTTTGAATTAATGCATTTAAAAACCAGCTTGAGCGTGAAGTCAGATGTAATCGATACATCTTTATTAAATATGCACAATTGGATTGGAGTGCTTATGTAAGGCATCCAACTTTCTCGTATTGCGGGCACGTGTTTGAAATGGGACATGTATGTGGCATCCTAAGCAGAGATCATGCATTCTGCGCAGGCTGCATGTGTAATTGACACTAAGCCACAAAATTACTTGCAAAGCTAGCCTGGAAATGTTTGGAATTTGAGAGTAAACGAAGGTATACACGTTCTGTGGCATTTTATTTGGACTCACTTTGAACCTAATAGCAGAAATTTAGAAAAGCATATAAATAAATAAAAATAAAAAAAAGAGTAGTAGTGCAAAAAATCTCTTTGATGTGCTTTATAATGATGTCAGTGTAATTCATATGATGCACTAAGTCTTAAATTGTTCACGACATGTCTTCCAAGTTGTGTTGTGAATGGAGAGGAAACGGAATATACATTTTGATGGTGTGACAAGTAACAATGTGCTTAGCCAGCTGAGTGCCAGCACTGTGGGTGGTGAAGGACTGCAAATGGTGTGATTTCTGTTTCTTTTGCCTTAGGTCTTCTCACTACCCATCTGCTCTGGTGCTCTCTCTTTCTCTCACTCCCTCTCTTGGTCTCTCTCGCTGGCCTAATAATGTACAGAACGCGTCAAGTGCACCAAAGCAAGTGAACTACTGACTACTTACCGTATTCCTTATAAGAACAGCATGTGTTGATGCTCTCAGAAACCTAAACAGACTTTGCCTTAATGTGACACAGATCCAATTTTTTTCAAGGCTGTTTGGACACATTTGATTTATTTTCACATGTTTCTGGCTGTATCCAATTCACGGCCATGTGACATGAATGAAAATGCTCAGCTCATTCATGTTTAATGTGTTTTTTGCTTATATACACATGCGCCTAGCTCCGTTTTAATCAGTCGGCTGATGAACTGTTTGCAATCCTCCACAGCAATATACGATGGATTTCTGAGCAATTTGCATGTCTGTTTGGCCAGCAAAACCTTTTTCTTATTATGGATAATGCAGGAGACGCATACAAAAATGTCAATATGACCATTTGTGCCATTTTGGAAGACTAATATGTTTATGGAACTGTTCACATGCTTATATGAATGTGAACCATTCAGATAAGCAAATCCAACCTAACTAGAATTTTGGAAGCATAAGGAGGTTTGCATTGTGAATTTAGCTTAAGTCTGGCACAATAAAGGCTCACCTGATGCTTTTCTAGGTCAACTCACAAAAACACTCACAGTGTTCAGAGAAGCTAAGAAGCCTAATGCTGACTTCAGAAGTTTAGATGCCAATATAGAGCCATCAAGGTAATTTCAAGTACAAAACAACATTCTGGTAAATAGGCTGCTGAAATAGTTGTGCTGATGAATACAGACATAGAAAAGCATAAAAGTGCAGATATCGGCAGTTTCCTAACACCTCAGTGGCCATTAAATGTGTGGTGAATGATTGCATACTCATGGGAAATTTGTAGGGAAGGAGACTAAGCTATAGTTATAGTTACTGTCAGATACAAAAAAAAATCACACACCTAGGAATATTCGTGAACACTTTGGTTCCTACATATTACTAGTGGTAACTTTTATTGGAATTCAGATTCCCAAAAAAGGGAATACAACTTACCAGTAACAGAAACATAAAGGCTTGTGCTTTATGACTGTAACTGATAATAGAATTGCCGTGGCTTTGCTGATTACCAGGGCAGATTTCAGTCACCAATGCTCTGTAATTAGACACTGACACTGATGGAGCTCTAAAGGATGGCACATATTATTATCATTAATATTATGGTATTTGTATCTACCAGAATTAATTGCTGAAGTGTAAACACTATATTTAAAAGCCTATCTGTGCCACTGTGGCTGAACACAACACAACACTGACTGCAATAATGTCAGGAATGAGGATTTGTACAAAGTTAATATATAAGACCACTGTATACATATTACAGTTACTAAAAGTAACCCACCTGTTGCACTGTGTAAATTATTAGAACACGTATCTGGATACCTTGGATATACCTTGTATATCTTGGAGGATCCAAGATATACAGCAATCAGTTGAAATGCATTTATTTGTCATTAATAGAAGAGCAATTGAATGAAATATGCACAAATATATTAATAAAAATATTGTTTTCCCTGTTACTTGTAAAGTGGGACCTGTGTAATAAAGTTGACTATCTGGGATAACCTGATCAAAGCTGTCCATGAACCACAGCAACCAAAGGAAATAATATTTTGTTTCTCCAACTGAAATAAATTTAACAGGGCACATGATATAATCAGGAGTACAGAATTACTCTCAGCAGAAACACACTGGGGGAGATTTACTGACTTTGGGATCTTGGCAAAAAACAGGAACATGGATATTACACTGAAGACAATATAATGTTCATCCATCCATTGCCTATCTTCTGCTTAATCTTATACTAGGGACATGGGGGGTGGATTTCCCTATGTCCATTCAGAGGAAATTGTTTTAGGCACTGGACAGATACACCAATCTATCGCTGGGCACACACTCACACAGACACACACACTTTAAAGGAAACCCCAGTGCTGAAAGGCGAATGTACAAACCACTAAGCCACCGTGCCGCCCTCAATATAATGTGTGTATGTTTATTGTACACCATCACTATGTGATGCAATGCTATAAGCTTTTTGGGGGGGAAATCATTATCTAGCACAACCAGGACGAAGTCCTGAATTCTTTATAACACTTTCTCCATCCATCACTACAAATAACAGGAAACCACACCAAAGGAAAAAAAATCTCCACTTCCATGACAGCTGTGTTGATGCATAACAACATAGCACAGTCAACATAGTCTACTGCAAATATGACAAGGTGATGAAGGCAATTACACTGCTTGCAAATAATTTTTACACACAAATGCACACATTAAAAACATATTCCTATGAATGAATTTACATTTGAGTCCTCAATAAGCCTTAGACAACGGAATATTTTGTGATTGTTCATTTTGCACAGTACTGTGACCAATCCTGGTCATAAAAGCATGGTAAGTAGTAACATGACGTATGTGTTTCATGCAATTTTTAACATCTTATTCACAAAAAGTCTTTTAGTCCTTCTGAAAAAATGATCAAAGAACAAATTATGATTAACACAGAGAGTGTACATGGCAGAAAACTACATAGTATCTTTTTCTATGACTGAAAGCTTGTACACTACAAAGTATTGAAGTAAGAGGCACCTGATAAAATGTTAAATTGAAGTTTGGTAAATGATGTGTAAAATAAATTAATGTTTTTTTTTATTATTATTATTATTATTTATTAGGATCAACCGGGAAACTATTTTCATGCTTCATCTTACAGCATTCTTAGAATTTTTTTTTTCCAAACAGAATGTAAATCATGCAGTGCCAAAAATGATCAGTCATGCTTCTCCAAACAAGCATCTCCCACTGGCCTTCAGAGTGACAGTGTGTGTAGGCTACACCAACTTGCACATTATAATAAAGACAACTTTTTTAGTTAAAAAAAAAGATGATAAATTATTTACGCAAATCACAAATGACTGGAATAAAAGTGTGTTTGTGTGTATGAGAGAGATTCTGCTTACAGGCTCAAATGTTGATGTACTAATGGTGTCGGCCAATTAAAGATACATTAATCGAGTTAATGACATTTATCTAAATCATAATTAATCACATTTAGCATTTAACAAAACTTATTTTTAATTAATGACATGTCTGATTAACAATTTTTTAAAAAAGTATTTTCCAAATAGGCGGCACGGTGGCTTAGTGTTTAGCACGTTCTCCTCTCAGCTCTAGGGATTCCCGGTTCGAATCCCCATCTGGGTGGAGTTTCCATGTTCTCCCCGTGTCCGCGTGGGTTTCCTCCAGGTTCTCCGGTTTCCTCCCACAGTCCAAAAACATGGATCAAGTCAATTGAATTCTCAAAATTGCCCCACATATAGAGTGTGTCTGTGTGAGTGAGTGTGTGCCCAGCGATGGATTGGCGCCCTGTCCTGGGTCTTTCTGCCCAGCGCCCGAGACGTTCTCCCCTGGATGGGCATGGGGAACCCCACCGCGACCCTAATAGAGGATAAAGCGGGAGATAATGATTGATTGGTTGATTTTCCAAATAAGTGGCAGAAGCACCGTCTAGCAGAAGCACCGTGGCAGAAGCAACGTCTACATTTGGGCGTGTAAGTGGACTCTTTTGTCCAAAGCAACAAAGAACAAAGGGTAACCCTGTACAGCACTCTGGAGCAATGAGGGTTAAGGGTCTTGTTCAAATACCTAAATTGATAGCATCAGTAGTCAGTGATTTGAACCCACAATTTTCAGAGTGATAGCCCAACACCATAAACACTAAGTGTTCACACTCGCACGTTCGTGCCACGACACACTTTTACAGACAGGTGTTATGACGTTAATAGATCCATGTTATGTAAATGAATTGAAGTGTACATGCATCCCACTAATAAAAAAATCTCTGCTAAACCTGAAGCATAAAAATCTGTTGTTTCACTGGATCATTTAGCTCAATAAAATGACCAAGTATAATATTTTTCTAACTCTCTTTACTTTTAAAATGGTTTTGAAACTGAAGGTGAAGGTCTTTTGCAAAAATATAAAATATTCTAAAAGTTTTTAAAAACTTGTATGAATAAAATGCCACTGTAAATACATTCTGAAGCTTCAATCAACACAACATTTGATTTATGCTTTCAGTTAGGTTTATATACACAGATAAACATAAAAGCAACAGGGTTGGTGAGATTGCAGCGCTGAGAATTAACAGATGGGTGTGAGATGGATGAGCAGAAATGCACAAGAGGAGTAGGCAGTGTTTTTATTTTACAATGTGTAGCTTGCACTAACTGTGTGTGTGTGTAACATATTGTTGGAAGTAAACCACCTGGTTTTATTTGGCACCCCAAGACATTTCAGGGCTAGGATTAGGGTACGAGTCTACAGTGAAAATTATGATTAATGTTATGCAAATTATTTATTTTTAATAAAACTAATCTTTGAAAGACAATGGGGTGTCCTGTGTGTGTGTGTGTGTGTGTGTATCTGTGTGTGTAAAAGAACAAGAAAGAGAGAAAGGGAGGGAGAGTACAGTGCTTGGTGTAATAAGCAAGTTCAGCACAAACTCTTCTTGCTATTTCTCTCACTGGAGGAGCCATACACTAAACCCATCACTCAAAAGTTTTACCTGATCCTGCTGACTTACAGTTTGCCTGAACAATTCACACACAAAAAAAATTGAACTACACATTTTTGGTATATATTTTACATGTGAATGAAACAGATTGGTTTACACAGAAAGCGTATTGTCAAGCAAGTAAGAGAAGAGATTATAAGAAAAAAAAGCAGACAAAAGAAACCTGTATGAAAACGATTTAATTTTTTTAGCAGCTAAAATATTTTAGTTATCAAGTGTGTGCAAGCATTGCACTACCTTCTGTCAGACAAGAGATAAGGGAAAACTTATTAACAATTGCCATTGGATATGTTTACGGTGGAGAGAGACATAGAAAGAAGGTGAGAAAGGCCAGCGCTGAGTAATAACTCAGGATTAGTCAGCTTCACAGTTCTGAATGGGCCCATATATTTTGGCCAAGTTACGACAGGGTAATTGCAAGTTGAGGTCCTTCGTGGACAGGCAGAACTGATCACTGAGCCATAACTTGGGAAGCCTACTTCATTGTCACCCTGCCTGCTGATTTGCTTGCTCACTGTTCACTGGATGCATTTTTATGTCTTCAAATCCTGTATGGGGTTCAAATGTAAGAGCAACCTACTTCTTTTATAGAACATAATCAGAATGCAGTAGTAATTTAAATGCAATCAAAGTCAGTTCAGTGTGTGTTTTGATTACACAGATTTATTATCTGACAATAACTACATTAAGAGGAAAATCATTTGATATACCAAGCTGGATGTGGCAGAGATTGGAATAATTGACGAGGATGGAATAAGTTTATTTAAGTTTATGTCATGGATCAAACAATAATTCGCTATCATACAAACAGTAACTTGCAAATGCAGCCTGACTGTGAAATTTAATAAAGCAAACTCTATGATTGATAACTTGTGTTGCGAATAGAAATGGTATTAACTACAGAGCAAACAGCACCTGTTTATAATTAGCAATCAATTTCACGTTTAACATTCACTACGCTTATCGGCTGTGCATAGTAAACGCTTGAACAATCGTAGAACGTGAACAAAGAGCACAGTAGTTTTATTTTCAGAGCAGCACTAGTTGGAAACACAGAGTCTAATGAAGCTTTGAGGAGCTTCTTGAGTATGTCCTTTACATTCAGTGCAATAACCCAATCACCAGAGTGATGATAAAAATGTAAAATGACTTTTTCCTACTTCATTCTAAGACCGTTATGAACATTTGCGCTTGATTAGGCACTATGCACTGATGTAAATGTTCACAGTTAGAGCAAACATTGGAGCCATCGCACAAAGATGATGGCCAGACTTACTGATTACTTTCAGGAGGAAGGTGATGCAGAAGGAAGATATGAAAAAGCCTGGCCCTGGGATAATTCAAATACTTCCCACCAATTTAAACAAGGAAATGGATTTAACCTTGATAAAACAAAGTCACATTAGACCAGAGCAAACAGGTGATGCATGTAAACATAATTAGCTAAGTGACGCAAATGATGGCTCTTTACACAAACAGCGGATAACAAACACAATAGGAAATATTCAAAATGGAACCTTACTATACAGTAAGTGCGTTCCTGAGGATAAGCCGATTCACCACAAGGTTAATTTCTTATAATCCATTTTATTCATTTGTACCAAATACGCTGTGCATCTTAAGTTTGTATTTTGTGAAGTGAAAAGTGGCTTTATTTCATAAAAACGATATTGAATTAGGCACAAAAAAATTATAATATGGCAAAGTATATAAAGGTTGCATTTTGGGGATACCAAATGATAAACGAATAAACAGAAACTCCAAAAACTTCTGCTTTGTCTGCTTCAGATGAAAGAGAAGCTTATGCAAATCATTTTCTCAGTGCTCTCACTGAAGATATCCAGGTTTTGGCTTTCTTCCTGTCGGGATTTGCTCCTGGCTTGTTGCTCAGCTTTTGCTTCTCCACGTTCAACAAAGACTTTATGACAGGCAGAAAAATGTGTACAGATAAAAAACCCACAAATTTGGTAAGGTATTTACAAATATTGACAAGGATGCACCCACTCAAGCATTTAAACATTCACATAGTCTTTGTTATGATAAATAGCTGCACCCTCAAATTAATAACCCATAAAAAACAACTAAATCAAAATACTAATATAATGTAAGTAGTGAACAGTTACAATACAAAAAAAATCAAACCATAAGATGCACAGCTATTTTACTTAATGACTTTTTGGTAATTATAATGAGGATTTTGTTTATCCAAATAAAAGGCCACAAAATATGTGCATCACAGGAATCGGAGGTATTTAGTTGCTCTTAGTTGTGTGCAAGGCTGTGTTTGTGTGTCTGTTCTGTGGTTAATTAACTTTTATTTATGGTACAAATTTATGCAAACCATCATCAGGTGGCTGTTATTGCCTTCATCCCATTAACGCATTTTATTTTATTATGCTGTTTGTCAGTGGATCTGTGAGTTTGGTGAAGTGGCTGTACAACAGCATAGACCTATAAACTGAAGGAATGGTTTCAAATAACCTAATGTCAACTTCTCTTGAAGGTGCCTTAATAATGGACAGATTTGTATAAGATCAGAAAGAGAGAGGGAAGGCAAGGCCATTCTACAGTAAAATGCAGTCCCTGTAAAGAGTCCCAGAAGTGCCGAGACGATCAGCCCACATACCCAATGGTGGGGAAACACGAGGCCTTTATGTGCCTAGATGTAATTCCTCATGAATAAAACTCTAAACTCAAAAAAGTATGTCATAACCTGGATGTGTCAAGTCTGTACCATCCACAAACCCTGACTGCTAGAGCGCTTGTCCAAAGCACTGTGAACATGCACAGAATAGTCAGATAGCTGATTATCCGATTATGGAAATATTTCATAACTAAAACCATAATGCGCTTGCAAGGAGCAAAGCAGCTATTATTCTCTTCACTAGTGAGGTTGTGGAGTTCGTGCTTTTTTTAAATTACAAAGCTTATTAAAAGCGCTTTGCACTTTAGGAAAAAAAAAAAGTAATTTGATGTGACCCTTCCTTATCTTTTAAGTCATCATGATGTTACTTTTTACTAATTACTGTACTTAAATGGTAACTGTGAAACCATATGGTAATATTGATTTTATAAATCTCTGGAAACTGCACAAGTATGTCATCTAGTCATCACATGTAGTGTACACATGTACACCCCAATTAACCACGAAGATGAGATTAAACCTACTTTAAAAATACCCCAAATACCATACTGGCTACTGCTCTTATATCATGCATTAGCCAAAAGTATTAAAATCAATTATACAATTCAATTAAATATTGTTATAACGGCTATGTCCATTAACAATGGCTTATTAAATGTGTTATAACGCATTGTTTATACTTTATAAATGTATTCATATTGCACTACGAATAATTATTTACAGAAGGGTTACCAATTTATATCTTGATGAAGTCATTCAAGCAAAATCACCACATTAACGGTGGATTTGCTTTCCGGAAGTTAAATGAGCCCCGGGGTAAAACTAATTCACAGCTGAGGTCAAATGCTGGTGGGGACGCTGCACTGTTAAAAAAACAAAAGCGATAGATGACCTGCCAGAAACAGGTGACGGAATCCGATTGGTGGGCCGAATCAGGAATGTGTCACTCGTGGTAAGATGGCTAAACAGTGTTGATTAACCCTGCTGTCATGGAGGGAATTGTATACAGCCAGGGGCCACAATTAGATTAGATTAGAGGCTGAGTGCTGCAGATGTGAAGACCTTTGATGGATGTTAATTGGCAAAAGCAGTCCATCACTGACTGATTGGAACCAATGAATGCCCTCACAGATAATCCTCTGAGAAAGACATTAGCAAGACATTTGCGGAACATTCCAATGGGTTCAAATTATAAAACGATTCAGATGGAAGAAACTGATTTTCAATGATGTCCCCAGAAAAAGACTTTAAGATCTAGTATCGGAGCACTATCCTATTGGAGAATAATCACAGAAAAGGCTTTAGTACTCTTAATTAATAATCCTGTTGACGATTAGTTTAAACTTAAGCCTGTAATGGTTTTAGCAGCAAAAGGGATTATAACAGAACCCAAAGTAAAGTACCTTAATTTATGTTGTGCCTTTACTCAGAACATTTTTTGATGCAAGGCCAATGAAATTAATTACTTTCCCATATCAATGCACAGGTTTATTCTCGACCATACTTTTTATCATGACCTAAAGAATAAAGAAAAATGTGTCTTGCTTAGAACTACAAGATGGAAAATCCTTGGAACCAGTTACTCAGCATATCAGTAGTCTTCAGCTTACCTGGAATATTAGGAATCAGTCAAGAACACAAAGCCTCTACTTAGAAGTCCTTCAGTTTGGTAAGTAGTGAGAAATAAGAAGTAGGACCAATACCATCCTCTTTCATATTCCTACTCACTCTTTAAGTGAAATCATGTCCACTCAGCGCTTCCTATTTCATTGCTATGCTGATGATACTCAACTCATCCTCTCCTTTCCCCCTCAGAAATCTAAGTCCCATCTCACATATTTAGAGGACTTCTCAGTACAAATGTAAGAATATCACCTAAAATTAAATCCCAGCAAGACTCCATGATGTGATGGCAAGATTTACAGGTTTGTTATGAAATCCACTAAACCGATGCAGCTGATCATCCACCTACTAAGTTCTCCTTCTCTTAAATTTCCCACATTGTCTAACTATAGTGTTCAATAACAAACTTACACATAACACATAAACCAAGCTAAAAATGGATCAGCTCCAGTTTATCTGCAGGCACGTAATAAATCCTGCTTTATATAATGTTTCCTGTAGTCTTCAAACACTGTTTGATGTGACCCACCTGACCAAGTACAGAGAAGACAAGATTGAATGCTTTACTTTCTTCTTGCAACCAAAAGGAGCAGTGGAAGGCTTGTAGTTAAGGAACAAACCTTGTGACCTTAAGGTCCTTTGTTCAATTATTAGTCTCACCAATTACTATTACTGAAGTACCCCAGTTGCTCCCCTGGTACCATATACAAGGCTTTTTGTTTTGAATTTATTCTATAGAGTGTTTATTCTGGAGTCTTACCACAAGACTAAATAAACTAATAAAAAAAATAAACTAAACAAACTTTATTGAAGATATATGTATTTATTGTTGATAGCATTTAAAAAATGAAGCATTAGCATTTTTCTCAGATGCTAAAAATGTGATCCTGATCAACATCAATCATAATAGTTTACTAAATGAAGTCCTCACTCTGCTGCACATTGTCTGAACTCCACATCACATGACTAATCAGTCAATTAGATCAATACAGGGTAATCTTTACACAAGGTCCACAGGGTTGAGTGACATTTCAATTGCTAAGCCTGTTCGATCACTCAGCTAGCATCTACTGACATTAGTAAAACTTACCCCGCGTGCACTTGCAGGCAAACTTGCAGTTAAAATGGGAGCCTTGTTCATTAATGCAGTTTTAATTTTTTATGACTTTGAAAAATAACCATGCATACATGTGATAGAGCTTGGGAGCACACATTTTAGAACTCATTCTGCTGTTCTTAAGGCAAAAGCACATTTAAAATGTAAAGAAGCAGGTTTTACTAGAAAGTGCATCCATTTTTAAAACGACTTCAACCTGCTCATTGAAATTCACACACGCACACACAATTTTGCACATGTAAACAAATTTAAATTGAATGTCTAATCTTAGATGCCCACAACACACTCCAAAGAAGATGGAAGCAAGCATGTTTACTATGTTAAATCCTTCATATTTTCCTTTTAATTATACATTTTTATTGGTTTGTATGGAGGAGAATAAATGTGCAGGTGGAGTTTTTGTCCATTCTTTCTTGATACAACACTTTAGCTGCTCAACACTCTGTGGTTCCGAACATCTGATGTCCCATACTTTTTTAAACACGGCAGATCTACACTGTAGGCAGATCGGTCAATCCAACACACTGTCTATATAACCACACTGTAGCACATGCAGAATGATGGATGGCTTGGCATGTCTAAAATAACCATAGACACCCTGATAAATGAACTTTGATGCAGCAGTTGTCTAAAATCCAAATTTAGTTTTAAATCCAAACACATGCCTTCATAGCAAATGGAGCAGATATACTCACTGATAAAAAATATATAATAATAAAAAATATATATTTTGAAACGTTCCCAATTGGGCATTTATGGCATAGGTTTATGCCATATGGTTAGCACATCTGCCTCTCATTGCTGGAAATTCAGATTCAAGTCCGATCTAGTTGGAGTTTACATGTTCTCCCCAAGGTCTGTGTGGGTTTCTTCTGGGTCCTCCGGTTTCCTCCCACAGTCCAAAACATGGATTCAATGTGAACTGATTGATCTAAATTGCCCCTATATTGTGTGTGTGCCCAGAGATCGATTGACGCAATGTCCTGGGTGTCTGCCCAGCACCCAAAACATGGGCATGGGGAACACCATATTCCCATAGGCGATCCCAGTAGAGGATTTAGCAGAAGGTCATCAATTTATAATAATCACATCTTTACAGACTCTTCCTTTTCTTGCACTCGGTGCTCTAAAAAGAATATTTTAAACAAATTCAGAATTTGACAGGATTTCTTCCTAATTAGGTTTGTTAGGGTGCAAACCTTCACATCACTAATTTAAATACGTGGACTATGATATTTCAAGGCACTCTTGACGTCAGTTGTGCATCTGGGTCTTTAATAACTAATGAAATGTTCAGTTACTTGGCAGTCTGAGCCACATAATTACCAGCATTTACCAAAACAATGATAGACAACTTTGTTTCTAATTTGTGACATTCAATCAGTATGTTGTTAATGGTCTTTAGCACATGTATCACCCTCCTGGCACTTATCTAATCAAACCCCTTTGGCACTTGGTGTCCTTGGTTTTAGCCTTTTTACCTTCCCAATTTTGTGAATGGATTTTCGTTCTTAATTATGGACAACTTGGTGAAGTGATCTGTCCTCTGGGAATCTACAGCATGGAAGCACACCATTAGAAACAGTCCCATATCCTGCTATTCTTCAGACCCCTCGCTTAATCTTCCCCAGCTGCAGTAGGTATCTTCACTAATACCTTAATCCCTCAGCCTTCAGGACTACTCATCTCATTTACCCTCATCTTTCTCATTCTCTGAAACCACCTTTTCCCCCCAGAACTTCCAGTTATGACCGATTTATATCATTTTATAATCATTTTATAACCCAATTGTCTACTTTGGCAATTTCTATATGAATTGCACAGGTAACAAGCTTTACTAATGAACTGCAAACTGGGATAGAAGCCCAGTCCTCCACTTGCAATCGTCCTGACAATAGGGAGTCATGGATGGCTTACACTGAAAGTAGCTGGCGTTTCACTTTCAGTCTCCCTCACACCCAGATTTACTTGCAGGACTGTCCAGGTGGAGAAAAGCCACAGAGGAAGCCAAAAGAAGAAATGGAGAAAAAAAAGTGACAGACATGCTCCCGACAGAGGATGGATATTGGAGACACCCTGCAGGATGTGAATTGAACTGCACTTGCTTTTTTTGTGGTAAAATAAAGGTTTGTAAAATTACCACAGAAATATTTATGCACTACATGCATAAACATATCGACTCGCAAAAAGACAAGTAAACAAAATTATTGACAGCCAGAAACAGTCTATTACTATATCTGTTAAACAGACAATTACAAAAAAAGATTTTAAAAATCTAATTTGTTAACAATTAATTACTAATAACACCAAACATTGCACCCATCACATAAAATGGTTTATTATAAGGGACCTTATATACCTAGCTTCTTGAAATATGTATACAATGTGGCATGAAATATGTGTATGGTGGCAATTAATGTACTCATCTTACTGATATATGTCAACAGGACATGTATGATAAAGCTCAATCTAATATTACAATATTTTATATATAGAGATTTTTAAAAATTCTTTTCCTGTAACATGTTGAGAAATACATTTGTTTGCAGTTTTGCACAAAGGCCCTAAAGAATTGTTTGTTTATTTATTTATAAACCATCCGGCAGGGGGCACTATTCAAGCTTAAAAGAGGGAAAAGACCATGAACATATGAAAGAGGACCCCGTTTTAATAAATGTTAATGAGAATTTGCCAAACAAAAATAAATTCATATCAGGAAAACTATACGACCATCCCAATTTAAGATCTCTATCACGAGAAATAATAATAAAAAAAAAACACTAATTATAATGGAATTTAAAATCAATGTCAAAACAGAGTTCAAATTTAGGCCCACCCACAAGTTTTACCAAAAGCATGATTGACCTTTGTATTAATTGGATACATGATTCAATGTCACGACCTAGGTTATTATTAGTATCATGATATCATGATTACTGCCATGTAACCGTTTTAATTATACATTTTAAATGTGCTTTAACGCCACTGTTCCTTTTCAGTGATCAGTGACCTTTAATTTCTATAATGCTGCACCCTAACTTAATTAATCTTTCCCTAAATGGCACTATAGAAGAGAATAATTTCCATTTGCTACTGTTTAGATTTTTTTTTACTTAGAATAAAGATTCTGAATTCAGGATTTCCAGCTTTTAGAGAACAAGCCCTTAAGCCATCATAAGTAATGTGATCTCTGAAGTCTTTTACCTAAATATTTTTCTCATTTAACATCATTAATGCACCAACTCATTAATAAATCATTGGAATTAGATTTATGAAACATACAAGGCTTCAGTCATTTGTAAAACACATTTCTACACGTTTAATAATACATGATCAACAAGAAATATACTTTCAGAATTCCATTACACAAGAGCCTAGGCTTAAAATACATACTTGAACGTCATGACTACAGTGTAGATTTTTGAATGGAGGTTGTAGCACAAGAATCTGGTGCATTTCTGTGACCTAAATTTGATATTATTACTGTCTACATGCATTTAGTGCTTCAACAGCCTTACAAACTGTGTTGTTGCTCTTGTAAAAACTTTGATATTTAAAAACCCAAGCAACATCTAAATATATACAGATATTTAATAATACCAAGCTGAATTGAGTCCTTAAATTATATCATGTTCCTGTATCTAGTCTGAGGAATGTGTACAATACAATACATAGCACTCCCAGTAGACTCAGGTGGGCCATGGAATATCTGGGGTTGGCATGGAGAGATGGGAACAGGCAGAGAGCAACAGCAGATGGGTTTGGGCATCCCATTAGCAGCACGCCAGCAGCCAGGCAGCTGCCTCACTCTGGACTGCAGAGACTCCAGACTAGTCCCTGAGGAGCCTTTACCAACACCAGGATCATCTCTTTGTCCAAAGGCCACATATTCAGCAGCTGATCTCAAATTATCCCGAAGCCAACCAATTTCTTAATAGTCTTAATAGAGTAAAAAATAAAAATCACTGTAATTTTTTTTACAACACTACAATGTATGAAGGAGGGATGAGTGGCTGCTATTCTTTCTTCATGCACACAAAGGCAATATGCTTACAATGCACACAGTCCAGAACATACTGATCTTTGGATTAGATCCAGAATGTATTAGTTGCTCTAGACTCTTATTCGAACACTCCAGTGAACAAGGAATAATACCTACTCATGCACTTGTAATTACAAATCTTCCTGGTTAATTAAATTACAGTAATGTTGAGGGAGTATGTGGCTTGAACGTGATAACAGTTGCAAACCCAGAGGAAGGAAATGCCCCAAGAGTGCTGATTGAGCATCAGCGATATGCACGCAATTACACTGCACAACTCCTTAAAACAACACATAAAGAGGTAGAAAAAAAAGCAATAGGTTGCAAATGCGTTCCGCTTCAAGATCCTACTTTAATCCATAAACCGATGTTTTACCAACAATTTAAATTTAACGAGGGATGGAATTTTTAGTGGGATGTGGTGTGACTACATTTGTTTAAAGTCAGCAGACTGTTACTGTGTTAATGTAGGACTTCATTTATGCACTGTGTTAATGTACATATGTCCAAGCATGGGAAGATTAGTTAGTTCATCAAAACATTAAAAACAAATCATCGTGCCTAAAAATCCTGCTGTTCCACATTTAAAACAGATAAACAATACACACACCACACCACAAGTTATTTAACACTTTCAATACTTTGGGACTTAAGCCTTGTGTGTAACTGGGCCATCAGACTTCAGTATATTGAGTTGGACAATTTGGCATGTTCTTATACTAAACACCAGTTTGTTGCAGGCCTGTTTCCTTACACTGGAAATGTATATTAAAGTTTATCGACTTGCTTATTATTATTATTACTAGTATTATTTCTATCCTTTATTATTTATTTGTTTACTGTAACACTGAAAATGGGGTACCTGTAATTGCTGCAATCCACCCCTCCCCAGGGATTAATAAAGTATTCTGATTCTGGTTAACGCTCTTCCCTTTACCATGTGTGCTTCTACATAACTCCAACATTGTCATCATCTTTGCAGATGGCACGCTGATGATATGCCAATAATGACAATAAATAAGCCCACGTTTTCCACCAACAGCCTATTTCTCACCACAAAGATGCCAAAAGCACATGCCATGGGCAACTGGAAAAACTAAAAACAAAGCTTCACACTCTGTCTACATCAGGATTAAGATAAAGCATGCTGCCAGCTTTAAGTTCCTGAGAGTCTACATCTCTAAGGATGTATTTTGGAACTTCAACACAAAAAGTCTTGTAAAAAGGAGGCAGCAGCAAGAACCTTAAATCCCAATAAGCATTTACTGCTGTTATTAGGACTGTAATATAGATAGATGCAATATAGAGCATCTTCTCCAACAGAAAGACAGTAAGGTACAGTAGTTCCACCGTGGCTCACAACAAAGGCCCCGTGAAACATGGTTAAATTGTTCTGCACAATGTTGCTTCTCCCCTACATGGGTGACATTTACCCCCAACAATGCCTTCACAGAGCTCGCAGCATTATTCTGATCTGCTTTCACATCTGTCCCAAAAAGGATCTGTTACAGCACCAGTATTATTCAACATAAATAAAATGCATTATTTTTTCTACCATATAGCCAACAATAAAGTCAAATTTTATTACAGCAAATACCCCTAAACACCACACATATAGTCATTCACTTCATGTTTTTTGGAGTGTATTTTTTTTTAGATGTGTGTGGGTCTAAAAACGGAGGCAGAAAGTGATACATGCCCAGGAGAGGGTGCCCATGCAGTCCAGACGGCGCTGTTGCTTTAAAGCAGGCCTCACTAATAGTGGGATTTCCTTGCCTACGCCACCTGTCAATCAGCCTGCCACCATTTTGAAAGTCAAAGCACATTTACTGTTTGTCTTCTTTAATCCACGACTGCTATTTCTTTTCCCGGTTACCTACCCTTGCTCTTTTTTTTCATTTATCCTAATTTTTTTAAGAGCTCTTTGTTCTTCTGGCCTCTGCATCTATTTTTATCCTTACGGTTCCACAGATGCAGTCATAGCGATGACGATGCTTAGGAGATCTGCTCTCAGTCACCATGGCAACACTATCAAAAGCTTGAGTCAAACATGCACACAAACATACACACACATTTTTTGTAGTCCTTATTTAGCTTTCTAGTCAATTTTTTAGCAAATGCAATTGTTTTATACTGTAGTTCGTTTTAATGAATCAATTCTAGTATTGTGTAGTTTAGAATATTTTTTTCATATCTACCCCATCTCCTCATTGGATGCAAATTTAGCTCTGTTAGTATCAATATGTCCTCTGCATGCTTTTTCTGCTTTTCAGCCCAGACTGGGGTGTTTTACTTATTTAAACCAGCGGGAGTGCTGTTGTATAGTGAATCAGACAAAGCATATGGGACTTAAGGCAGAAGGGATGCACTGGGCTGTAGCTGGTAGGTCATGTGCACAACACTTTGCAAGTAAAGTCCTTTTAGAAAATGCTTCGACTATTCTGTAACGCCAACATTTTTTTCCTGTAATTAAAAGTGCTAATGCAGCAATAACACTGATTTTTTTCAAAATGCCAAAAAACAAATAGAACACACTAGCTAAAATATTAATGTGCTGGATTTTAACACATTTTTATTGTTTGCTCTAAATTGCCTGTGTCTGTGTGAGTGTGCCCAGTGATGGATTGGCGCCCTGTCCTGGCTGTGTTTTTGTATCTGCCCATCTGCCCAGGGCATAGAGAACATCTCCATGACTCTAGTAGAGAATTAAGTAGAAAATAAATGAGAGGAGATGTTCAAAAGTAAAATTGCAAAGAAACATCAAAAGGAAATTCTCAAGAAAAGGACCAGTAACTTTACATGGTAAATGTAATGACTTTTTGCCTAAAACTAAACACCGTGATTATTATACAACAAAGTTTCATTTGATTGTATGAAGCAATTATACATTAACACCAAAAAAATGTAATAAAACACACACCTTTAGTGGATTATGAGCATTCTCAGCATCTCTTATACGGCACAAATGCCTCTATGTTCTGTCTGCCAGGCTAAGCGATTAAAGGTGTTCAGTGACTGGGGCTGTTGCCAGCATTCCACAGGGGGATCTCAAAGATCTCAAATACTTTCTTTCGCCTTTGCCATTTCATTTCCCGCTATTCCTGGCAGCACTCCTTTCATGTCACCTACCGGCTGAGAAGTATGTATCCACAGAGAACCCGGCTGTGCTGGTAATGGTCTCACCTGCCATAACTATGCCAGCCCTCTGAAAGGCATCTATCACCCAGCTGACCTAATGGAATTGTTTTGTCATGTTTCTTTTAGTTATACACGGCTTTTACAGTTGTGATAACAAGCCGAGCTAATACAGTCACTTAAATAAAATGCTAACTGTAATGATATAACTGGATTATAGTTTTAGAGTGTTGTGGACAGGACAAGCCTTTAAAGACAACTCCCCCCAATATACCGCTATTTAGTCAGAGCTGCCACTCTAGTAAAACCATTCATTAGTGTGATTAGTGTGATTACATCTCAATTTGATAAGTTAGCCCATTACTGTGGTCTATTCCGTCTCTCCCATTACCAAGCCAGCTGCAGAGTGCTTCCAGGGTGTCCAATGATACACAAGTTGAAGGTTAGAGCAGACTTGCCATCAGGTTCCCAACCAATTCAAAAACTGTAGAACTCCACTGACAAAGAGTGAATATCTGGGCTACTTTAAGTTTAGCTAGTGTATTCAGCATGACTCAACAATGTTCACGTTTTATGTCTCTAGTTCTGCAAGTTGCTATGTATAAGAATGTTAGATATTGCAAACATTTAATACATCCGTACAGTGAAACACACATATACTCACAGTGGTGAAGTGAGCACATGTGCCCGGAGTGGTGGGCAGCCCTGTATATGGAGCCGGAGAGCAATTAGGGATTGGTGCCTTGCCCAAAGGTATTTCAGCAATAGTACTTACTGGGGACTTTAAGGTCATAAGGCTGGTTTCTTAGCCACAAACCTACAACTGCTCCATTTTTGTGATCGTCTCGTCTCAGAATATGCTGCAATATGTCATGCAATCGATCAACACTCTGTCCTGGGTGTATCTGCCCTGTGCACAAAACCTTCTCCACTGGATGGTCATGGGAAACCACCTGTAACCCTAGTAGAGGATTAACATAATGACGAATTCTGCAACAATATTTGATTAGATAAAGTATCAATGTCTTACTGTTTAGCACTGCTGGTGACTACAAAAAGGCTTTTTTTAAATACAGGACCATTTCCTTTCAGTTTAAAAGTAATTGCTTATTTGCCACATTTACACTTTGGGAGGTCTGAGCAAATCCATTCAGACGAGACAGGCTAGGACTTTGGCATGGTTCCTGTTCCTTTGCAGTTTGGTCATCTGCTGGACACATACGCGAGTCATTCAAGAGTGCTGGCGCTTTTTCCCTGTCAGTCTGCGGTCCTAGACAACTCTGTCAACCTGTGCCAATGTAGTATGCCTCTGTCTCGGCGCCTGGATGAATGTGTATGCATCGGCACAATCTCTCAGAGTGCTTTCTCCTAGGAATAATAATCACCTAGACTGGACTGATGCACAGGGGACCCGACCCCAGTGGCGGCTGAGTGACAAGCAGGTAATCAGCAGCAGTGTCTTGGGTCACGCACCATTGAATACTGCCCAATCGATAGAGACAATGAGAGGCAAGCATGGTGGTGATGAAGGGGGGTATCAATATCCAGATTCCCTCAGGCTGAGGTGGACAGCCCACTTAAATCAATCTCATTCATCAGCCTGGGTTTGGCCCTTGGAATCTGGTGATGGGGTGGCATTAGAGCCATCCAGCTTTCACACTAGATTGTTCCAGCTATAGGTTTGGAAGTTTGTGTACAAATGGTATTTTTGGGGAAAATGCAAGTCACATTTAGGTCCATGTCTATAAAATCAAGCACCTGGTCATGCATTCAAGAACGCAAACCCGTTTTGCCAACGAGTTACTGTTCTCTAACTGTAACTCAAAAGAAGTTGAAGTCGTTTTGCCAACGTTACTGTAATTACTGTATCAAGCAGATTATTTTTAAAAGTCATGCATTTAGTTCTTTTTTTCTCAGTTTGAATTATGAGCTCTGCAATATATTTTTTTTTTTACATTTTAACATAATTAATGGAAGTTGAGTTTGTCCTGGTCAGTCATTAATTAAATCCAGGCAGATATTTAATATAATTTAAATGATGAAATCAATATAATAGATTTTTAATAATAGATTAATAGATTTGTCAGAGCAAGAAAGTTCAGCATTACTCCTTTTAGTAAAGATAAACTAAACATAGAGAAAATAACTGAACATTTAAGAATATACTAATGTTTTTTTAAATAAAATATTATCAAAATATTATTTTTAGTTAACGTTTTGTGTGCCAAAAATATGTATGATAAAAAAAATATTGTCTCCAGCTTCTTCTCCAAAAATAATTACAGCAGATGGTTTTGGGAGTCTGTCTGTGTAACAGATCCCCTAGGCAGTGGAGTGGCTTTCTGGCCGATTTTCTGATGCCTAGTTTCTGTCTCATCATGTGCTTTGATCACAACCTGTCTCATTGTAATTGTCATCGGCTCTTCAATAATTACATTCTTACCTGTTCCTTATCCAATCTTGATTATTGCAGCTTTGTGAGCACTGTAAACAGCTGACATACTCGTTTCAGTCTGATTTCCTTTAGTTCATATTTTGACTCTTGTTTCGTTTCTTTGTCCATACTTATGAATTTGTAATTGAATATTGTGGAATTAGAATCATGACTTTGGTGGCTTAATGGTAAAATACTGAACTACAGGTCAAAGTTCATTTAGCTAATCCCAGATACTGTTATTCTTGGCAAATCTCCCAATTTACTGTCACAATAATATTTAACTGGCAGGAATTACTTCCAGTTCAAGACTCATGAAAAAAGGGTAACTACAAAGCAAATAAATGCATCTTTTGCATTGGCTAGTGTAAACGTTCACCATCACCACCAAATTTGTCCACCATCAGGAGAACACTGTACAGCAATGGTGAGCATGAAAGAACTGCAAGGACAAAGCCATCAGCTTACAAACAAAACTTTTGCCATATGCTTTTTCCAGACAGCAAAATAAATAATTTAGGTTTATATGAGATGAAACATGCTTATAGTAGTATCATTGCATTGTTATGTATATGGTGTCACTTTGAAAAGTTACTGAAAATACTGGTTTACATGCATTTCCCACTCAAAGTTCATATTACATATTGATAAATGGCCATGTACACTTTGTCCTATTTTTTAGGGGGTATAAAAAATAGGTTCAATTTTCTAGAATAACAAAAACCAGTGACATTCACAAACAGAAGCCAACTTGGTTCCAGTTTAACTTAATTGGGTGCCTTGTTTTAGAATATTTAACTACATAGGCTGGTGATTAACACCTTGAAAAAACAAGGAATAAATTGTAGCAAATGCTGCAAGTCTTGCAGCTCCATAAATTCAAAGCTGACTTTAAAGTCTCCACAAGCAGCTCTTTATGTTAATGATCAGCCTCTGATGATCTAAACATCTGTGCAACCAGCCTGTTTTTTTATATAGCACACAGCTCCCCATTCTGCATCCACCTCTTTTGGAGGTGGTTTTAATAGAAAAACCTTTATTTGAAATTGTTGCGGTTGTGTAATGGAATATGACTAAAACACACTGTGGTATACTATATACATAATAATGAGAAACACTTATACACACACACAAACAAAACACACACACACACACACACACACACACACACACACACACACATACATACATACATACATACATACATACATACATACACACACATATATATATTCCACACACTATTTATATATACTCTTTGCTGCCTGGTTCTAAAAAAGTGTTACAGAAGGTACTATCATAACACATTACTCACTGACACATCTTGGGTTGATTTAGTATTTTCAGTTAACCAGGCATACTTGAGGAAACCAGAGCAGGTAACCTGAAATGGATTATTTTAAGATCTAGTATAAAACATCACAAATGCAATTAAATTGACTTCAGTACTGTTTTCAAAATGACAGCAATGCAAAATGCATCAGAAATCAAGCCGTAATGCTAAATAAAAGAAATGAATACAAACATTACTATTAAAATTATTTAAAAACATTCCTGCCTATTTGATATCTTGGAAGTGATCGAGTGTGTAAATAAAGAAGAACTTTAAAATTTGTTAACATAATTTTAATCTTTCCCAGCAGTGTTCAGTGAAGATAATGTCAGGACTCGTACCAAATTTGTTAAATAGTATCTTAATTGATTTATGCACAGGGGTAACACCATGGTAAAGTTAGAAAGGACCTTGTTTAAACTGTTGCCATAATGCTGAAATTATATGAATAGCAGAAACTATGGGTATGTGGTGATACTGAATTACTGAGACAAACTATATGTTTTTTTTACCGTCATATGTTTTGAGAAAGGCTCTGTGTATACAACAGTAGCTATCTATGTCAGATTTAAGTTTGATAAGGCAATGTAATTTCTGTAGTAAAAATGGCCCTGTTCTGTGTATTTAACTCACAGGTTTAAGTTATTTTTCTTCATTAAGTTTAATATGTATTTTGGAAGATTTGGTAAAATCTTGATCCATAGATGCCTAAAAGGCTTTATTTTTCTGAAATATGAAGATTATTATTAAATGTAATGTTCTCACTTTACACTGGGACTAGACTAAATGAGAAATGTGATCTGTGAAATAAAGTGCAAGCTCAGCGAGTGCTTTAAAAGTGCTGTCTGCTCGCAAATTGTTTAGTGGTTTCTTAGAAAATCTATGAAAAGAGAAATGCATTCTCAAATTTATAATTTGTTATAATGCAAAGCTTGCAGATTTCAGTTCAGTTGAACATAAAAACTCTCAAATGAGGTATATTAATGTGCTTGTTAGGAAATCCTTTATGTAAATTAATTTTACTCTCTCTCTCATACACAGGAAAAATAAGCATATCAAGCTATACATTGAAACATTAACTGTTCTTTAAATATTAAGCATAAAAGTCTGACTAATATAATTGATTGACATTTTTAAACACATTCATCAATAGTAGACAGTAATAAATTGCTGACCAATGACTTCAAATCACAAGGCATTTCCTTAAGGATCAGAGGAAGGCAGTATGCTGGAGATTACTGCTCATGTCCTGTATTCATCATGAGGTCACATTATTGTGTTCACTCTCTCTCTCTTGCTCCCTTTCATAGCATCTGCATCTCGTGTGAGCATGGCTATATTTAGAGATGTTAGTCAGTGATGACATGCTTTTCACATTTCTCCAAAGGCGCTATGGAGGGAGAGAGAAGAAGAGTGGAAGAGAAAGAGGAAGGAGGGCAATAGTGGGGAGTGAAAAAAGCTAGACAGACTGGCATCCTGCCAAAATTAGCTTGGCCTTCACCCTTTGTCATTCGCTTTTATGTATATTTATAGAATAATTATATGCAATGCAAAATCAGTCCCCATTTCTAAAAAAATAACAATGTGATGTGTTCTTTTTAAAAAATCCTTAAAAGCTCTCAATTCCACTAATAAAAGTAACAAACTGCTTTCAATGAACATAAATGTACTTTTGTGAATATACAAGTGTTGCACAGTAAAACAGATAATAAATGGCAATTACTTAATACCATAATTAAAAATCCACAATTGAACTTTATGATAGTCCATACATGCGAAATAAGGGAAACATTTGCACTGCATTCACTTCTTTAAATACTTTCACCCCGTTTTGACAAAGCCACACCCCATTGTAGCACACGCAGAGAGAGAGAGAGCTGATTGTTTTACACAGTCATTCAGAGAGTGACTGATCTGATGTCTGTGTTTGGCAGAAATTCAAAAGAAAAAGGGTTTTTCCAGAAAGCCCTGGTTAACATGCTTACATTGACCATTAGTCTGTGGATGGGAACTAGAGGTCAGTCTGATATTTGGCCCGGATTCTCGATGAATGGAAGTCACAGGGGTAAAATGAGGGCCATGGTCAAAATATGACCTCTGGTAGACAAACATAGGTTTACAAAAATAGAATAAAAAATCCTTAGCTTGATGACTTGGTAGATATATAGGTTCACAATGGAATAAATTTGACTAAACATGAAAAACAGTCCCCAATGTACATGGTGGCCATAAAACTCTTTGATAACTAGAAATCAGTAATAAAATACACCACAATATGGGTTTCAAATGCAACAAGGAATCAGAATGGGCTCAAATGGACAGGTCTTTGCACGTCATGCAGTCAAAATAGGAAGTAATATCTTTCTGTATATGTTTATACATACTCCCAGGAGCATTTCCAACAAAACACCTGGAGAGTAGGGTTGATATGATATGATATGAAATGGATGACTAAAGCAAGCAGAAATGGTGCTTATAAAAAGGAGACAAAAAAAACATATAATACAAAGACAAATATGAATAGGAGCAGCTGGTTGAAGAAGGACGTTGGGTAATCAAAATTTAAGAACGCTGGTGGAAGTCAAAATGAAGAAATTAGGTTCAATCTAAATGAACCTATGGAGTTCTATCTGATGCTCATAATAAAGAGTAAGGAGTATAATAACACAATGAGTTCAAACATGTTCCATTCACTCAGCATAAAATTCTGCAACAGGTCATTATCTAAAATTAGTAATCCACATGTGAGTCCTAGAATAAAAGTTTACAAAGATGCTTTGGCATTTACTCAAAATGGAATTTCAAAAACGAACAGGATTCTTTTATTTGATGACTCATGTTTTATGACTTATTACATGAAGTGGGAGTCTCGCTGGGGTTTCTCTTCTTGTACTAGTGTCATATTTAAGACATGTACTATGCTTAACATGGTTTGTTTCATAGTAAGTTATTACTGGATGGGGCTAGCTATGTTCTATGAAGGTATGAAATACTGTACCTTAAAAATATTACCTAAAAGAAAGTATTAAAAAGAAAAAAAAAAAAAAAAAAAAAAAAAAAAGCCCAGACAGCATAGTGACATTAAATAATTATACTGCCAAGTAGTTTAAGTGAATTGCTAAGCTAAAAAATGCTCCTTGACTACAATGGCCTTCCCATACAGGAGCATGTTTGGGAGACAAAACAAAGTTAATGAGTTTCTTTTTGCATGACATGTAATTAAACCAGGAACAAAAGAAAGAGAAAGGAAATATTCTGTGCAAAAAAAACTCAAAAACATTTTTACTAATAACATCAAAGTGAATGGTTTACACATTTACACATGAAAAGAATCTATGTAGAGCAGGAACTTCGACATGATGAATAGAGTCCAAAATGAGAGAACATGGTGTTTAAAAACTCCAGGAGCACTGCTATATCTGATCTATTTTATATTATGGCATATTATGCTGAAAAATAGATGGATCATTGTCTATAATTATACTTACAAAATTACAAACTGCTTCTATATAGTAAGCGGAGATGAAAAAATGGATACTGAGAGCAAAGTACTATACAAGGTATAAGTACTAGAGTTTTGTGGGGTGCTAGATGATTTTTTTTTCTGGACAAGTTGACCGTCAGTTGCAGGGCAAACAGACAGATGTACATTTACACCAAATTAGAATCTCTGAT
The DNA here is from genome assembly GCA_019802505.1 of Corydoras sp. C115. Lineage (NCBI taxonomy): Eukaryota > Metazoa > Chordata > Actinopteri > Siluriformes > Callichthyidae > Corydoras > Corydoras sp. C115. Next base: position 3,703,648 of record JAFMOC010000045.1, read on the forward strand.
ATATCTACTAGTATTTTTTGTAATATTGGAGGATATCAGTGTTTCGTGTAAAAACTGATGTGAACACAGCCATGGCCTTGTCTGCCCTACCGGGAAACAAAACCCAAGACCTTCCTGCTATGTGAAAGCACTAGCACTGCACCAACAACCTAAATTTTATATGTTCATTTTTTAGGTTTATCATTTATTTAATGTAATATTTGTCACCTGAACCCTGTCGAAAGTGCAGTACACAGCAATGATGCTGTATTTTCAAATGCAATATAATGATGAGGAGGAATGTTATAATAATGAACCCCATCTGCCTTTTGCAGAAAAATTGGTAGTCTTCTATCTCCTCCCTGGGGAGGCTAATGAAGTGGTTCTGGGAAAGGTTGGGTCTCAACATGCAGAGTCCTCTGATGGTCCTTCATCACCAGGCCATTGAACATTCTGCCACATTAATCTTACTGTATCTTTGTCCTCAGACACATGTGCTTTCCCCAATCTATCCTCCACTACCAACACCACTTACAGCCAATAAAATCCAAAGATGAATTACTTGATAACGTTAAGATAAAAATAGCAAGTGGAGAGGATGGGGGTATGGGGACAGTTGTTTGGAGGGGAGCCCATGTTCAGCTGGCATGGAATGATGGGCAGTTTGAGCTGGGTCCACAGGGAATGCTCGGCAGAGAAAACTGTTTTAGTTTGACTTTGACTACAGTCTGAAGAAGAGCACAAAAATTGTTTTTAGATTTTTGTATTTTAGCTTCAACTACATGTTCCAGTTTCAGCTAGTTTTCAGCTAGTTCTATTTTTAGATTAGATCATAGCAGTATAATCACAACAAATTTGTAAAAAATGACAACCACATTGATGACCTGCCTTTTTTCAAGGGCAGTTCATGTGATGAGTTGTGCAATAAACAGGCATGTTGCAAAATTACATACATGATTCACAACATATAGCTTTACCAATCAAAGTAGCCTCCTAATGTGCCTGCAGGCGACTTCTATATTTCAGTAATATCAAAATCATAGTCACAGCAGTTGCTGCATGTTCCTGCATCATCAACCTTGTTAAGTAATTACAGTAACAAGACAAGGCCATGAAGCATTGAACGTGTAATTGTAATGATTGTCTTCATGAAACAAAGGAACATGCTATGATGTATGGGTTTGTATTTTTATAACCCTTTTGATAGACTTACCCTTGGTCTTGGACTTGCGTCTTGGACACACATTCGTTATAATTATGAGGATATGAATAAAAAACAAGTTAGAAAAAAAAAGGACTATTAAATAAATGATTTTTTAATGGGATGATTGATCAGGGGAGTACACTACCACAATTTATGACATTTTCTTACGTCATTTCTTATGGAATGTCCTTTGTGGGGAATTTTTATAGAATTTCATACATTTTGTAAAAACTAATCCAAACCTTAACCATAAATACTACTACCCTAACATTAACCATAACATAACTATATCCACACAAGATTATTTCACAATACAACTGAATAATTAGAATCGTGTATGTGTGTGTGTGTGTGTGTGTGTGTGTGTGTGTACAGTTAAATATAACCTTGTTTGGAGTAAAACCTGTTACACACTTACATTATGTCCCCACATGTATTTGTGTAACAGTTTTTGGTGTAAATGAGGTTATGTATACCTGCACACGCACACACAAACACACAAAATAACCCACACATGGAAGAAAATAACTTAAATACACTGAGTAACAAGAACAGAACAAGGTACAAGTGATAATATACTGATAACCAGTAAAACAGGAGGGCAAGAACAAAGCAGAGATAGTTTAATACAAGGAGCCAATGGAACAGAACATAAACATACTGCAAGTGGTGCAAAGGGTAAATGAGAGGTACAGCTGAACATAACAGATATGCTTTTCAACCTTGCTCCACTTGATTGATTTCTTTTGTGTTGTTGTGTTATTCTTGGCTGAAACAATAACCTGTAATTAAACTTAAATGTGGATAAACACCAAGCTGCATAGCTGCACTAACACATGTCCATTTTACTTTTTATTATTGGTGTCACTTGGTATGGACATGAAATATGTACAGTTACTAACAATTAGCCACCTGCGCAATGTCTAGTTCAACAACCTGACACTAAACATTTGAAAAAAAAAAAAGCATTAAAGTCTCTCCCATAAAATATACATTGTGTACAAGCATAGACAGGATCTTTAGAATATTGGATTCGTCCACACAGCAAAAGACCACAAGAGGCAGAAATGGGGAGAAAATTTTGGGGAAATTCTTTTTTTTTTTAAATAAAGACACCAAAACACTGTGGTGAATAATACCTTAGTAAGTTAGTTGGTGCTTTATGTTCATCCCCACTGGCTATAATGACAAATATTCTTTAAAAAGAATGCACCTCTACATGAACGTGACAAAACGAAGATAATAAAAGGCATACCAACACAGCAAACTATTAGCACACCTAGTAAGTATGTGACTGGATCAGTTTCCACTTGTGAGGACAAGTTTCCATGGGAGATCAGCAATAACATCTCAGCACAGAACAGTTCAAAAGATTGAGCTTAAATACCAATCAGTGCTGGCTCATTAACTGGTGACAGGTGCAGCATGCACCCTCACCAGATTTCCCCAAGTGGTTGCCGGAGCAACCATATGACATGTTACACTGAAAGGCTATTGGAGATTTCTTGTGGACAATTGATATTTTTCTTTTTCAAATATAAAACCGGCGGCACGGTGGCTCAGTGGTTAGCACCTTCGCCTCTCAGCGCTAGGGTTTCCCGGTTCGAATCCCCATCTGGGTGGAGTTTCCATGTTCTCCCCGTGTCTGCGTGGGTTTCCTCCGGGTTCTCCGGTTTCCTCCCACAGTCCAAAAACATGGATCAAGTCAATTAAATTCTCAAAATTGCCCCATATAGAGTTTGTCTGTATGCGATGGATTGGCGCCCTGTCCTGGGTGTATCTGCCCAGCGCCCGAGACGTTCTCCCCTGGATGGGCATGGGGAACCCCACCGCGACCCTAATAGAGGATAAAGCGAGAGATAATGAATGAATGAATGAATATAAAACCTTATGCTTTTTTATATAAAAAAAACACTGCATTTAAGCCTGTGAAACATGGTGGTAGTAGTATCATGGTTTGAGCTCAATTTTCTGCATCTGAACCAGGATGGCTTGCAGGTTGATATGACTTTATTACAGTTATCTGTAAAGGCACATGTCAAGACATTGGGATTTAGATTAAATTAAAAAAAATGGGTCAGGTTACAAAACGAAGAACCTAGTAATAAATAATTTTATTAATAATAGATGTTGATTAATAAATAAAATACTCTTAAATTAGCTGTGTACAGGACCTGATGATGTTGAAAGGCCTGAACAAACAAATATTTTATTCTAATTATTTACTGAATGCAACTTATTAGTACATTACCTATTCATGTCAATGATTTTTTATTAAATTTGTTAAGCAGAGGTATATGTAAGGTATCCAACTTAAGGTTAATTCCAAGTCTCATATTTAAACCGGGCAGAGCTGCATGCACCACATAGCTCCAAATATGTACCTTCACTTTTAAAAAGTGCAATTAAAAATAGATTAAATGCCTTTTAACATTTTCTACTCCACTTTTTATATTACCTTGCTGCTTACTAATTATTCTCTACCACCCTCAGTAGCTAATTCACCTAAAGCTAGCCCTAAACTAACTGCTAAGAGGAGAAAGGTGCCTGGGATTGATTGGAGAAGGAGACAGGAGTAAGACAATTATGAATGTATATAAATAGCATGAGGAACATTAATGTAAGCCAACAGCAGTTCTTAAAAGATAAATTTAGAAATACTCAATAAACCCACAGTGGAACACACCTGAGTAAACGAGCCCAGAGGTAAAACACACACACACAAGGACTAAAAAAGGAGGACGCACAGAATAGTTTAGCTTCAGCAAATGGCTAACTTTACTATGATTGAAGAAACATGGTAACCTGTGAAGTGAAATTAAACTAAAATATAGTGATAGGCTAGTGGAAATTTTGTGAGAGGTAAGCAAGAAGTTAGAGAAAGGATAGCAGGAGTGAAGAGCAGGATAGTGTTATTAGTGATAAAAAGGTGGAATGGCCGACGACTACAAACAATTGACTAGTAAAACAATCGGGTAGCAGGAGGACCAGAGCCTACGCATCTCAAAAAATAAATAAATAAATAAATAAATAAATAAATAATAATAATAATAAACAGCGCTAAGACTTCAGAGAGAAGAAATAAGTGAATCAGTTCTAAAAAGGGAAAATACATGAACAATGCATTAGCAAAGGCTAATGTTACAAAAAGAGATCTGACAAAACAGAATAAATTCCTATAAACACAAGGGTAAGATTTTGTTACTACCCTTAATATTAAATTTGTTCTAAGCCTTATCTACAGATATTTATATGCTTTCCAATTAGCATTGACTGTCTTCAAAATGGAGATGGAGAGGACATTTCACGGACCAGTGCTTTATGTTTTCCAGTGTCGCCAATGGACTCATCATGAGGAAAGTGGTGACATTTCTTGGATGATTGGAATTGATGAGGGCAGTCTCTCAAAACACTCCTCCATTGACTTTTAACACTTTGGGACTATGGGTCAACTATAAGTTGGGATGGAAAGCATGTTGGCTACTTTAATAGATTCAGAATGAGACTAGCCCCACTGGGTTTCATCCAGTAGAAAAAGCACGTGTGTCAGGCAATGATGTATGACCGATAACAAGACGCTTAGGTTGGCTTGTAAGCTCCCCAGTGCGCACAGTGTTGTAGTTATTGAAACGAATGCCTTAAGGATTCCATCAAACCACTATGACTTCTTATCTTAAATACAACAGATTGGTCCCAAATCAAAAATGAACTGGGCATTAGGTACCTTAGTTTTAAAATGATCCTCTAATCATTGTATAATATTTAACAGTATTGCAATTTAACTGAATGTCAAGAAATATATACATTATAATTTCCAAAGAAGAACAAAGAACATTTTAACAGATCTAACATAGCTTTAAATTTCAGTATCACCACAGGCTTTACTATTTCTTTCCTGTAATAATTCCAGTTGTAAGGTCTGAAACAATTTCATAATTTTACCATGACCTATTTTTTAGGAGAATCTCCTAAAGAAATTAAACACAAATTTCCTTTTTGATGTTGTTTTAAGATTAACAAGCGCAATGGCATCAGCTAGGATGATGTAATACACATTAGATGTCAATTCTCTGGATGTTTCCAAGAGATTTTTTTTTTTTGATAAAGGAGCATGGCTTGTCATAGAAACTCCAAATGAAATGTGTTATATATGGCTTGATAAAGTTCTAAAGTGAGTGATACAAACCTACTGCAAAACATTATCTTAACTCATTCCAAGTATCAATTGTACTGTTTTCTGTCATTCAGGGATTTGTGTAACAGTCATAAAGAAAACACAAAATACCTTCATTTGTATTGTTTTATGCGTATAAATCTATCAACCAATCACAGATCTATTGTGAAGTGAATTTGAGCTCACCTTATTGAGTGTTTAGCACCGGGTCATTACACATGCATTGAGATGTGCCCACAAAGCTACGGAGGTGAGCAGGGTATCTGACCATAGCTGGCTGCTCCGCAGGACAGTGTGTTGGTCACTTTCTGCAGATGCTTGTTTTCAGTTATGCATGTTTTGATGTACAGTAACACCTGGGCATGGTGGTAAGAGAGCAAAACCTGGCTGACTGAATTTTCTGTAAAAATGCTTAGTTTTTTGTGCCTTTGTAGTAGTGGCACTTAATCTAAAGCATTTATGCTTTCCTTATACTTGTTTTTAACAACCTTTATTCTTCTATTTCCTCCTGTGGGGTGTCATCATGCAGCTGGATTTAGTAACCCCCCCCCCCTTTATAGGACTTATGGACAGAAAAGTTATTCCTCTTCATCTATTACTTAAACACTTATTTCTTGCTACATCTATTTATAAAAAATTTATAAATATGTATTTTTCTGTCTTCTATTTGTATTATGGCTTTAAACTGAACAATACTTTATGCTTTATACCTTATTAATAAATAAATTCCCTTTTTAGGTATGTTTTAATAACATTTTCTGAAAATTTATTGTAAATGTAAATTAAACATCTGCATTTATGAATTCAATATTGTTAGAAAACAACGCTTTGCAATAAACATGTATGTGTCCTGCAATTCACTAAAAGGAAATCAATAAAAACAAGGTGTAGAATTTCACAAAATGGTGCAAAATAATACATTATGTTTACATTAACCATACAACTATACTGTAGTTGTAGCGAAAACTTCACATCTGATATATTTCTCCTTCAGTTTTCCATGCATAAGATACCTGTTTTTATTACCTACAAGTCAGCATTAACTGAGTGACCCCAATGGACCCAAAATCTTTTTAATCCATCCTAAGTTATTCATGAGTTCAAATACTTTTTGTGCTGTGGCTTTCACTGCGAATGGCTATTGGGACAAAGCCACTTGGTCTAATGCAACGATCCACTAAGGAATTGTTGGTCTGTTTTTAAATAGCAAAGGAAAATAGAAGGTGAATGAAGAATCATATGTGAAAATGGCAATAATTCCATAGATTATGTAAAGGAATGTAAAAGCTCTACAGTGAGAGGGGGTATCCTCTGTGTGCCCCTGTTTTCCACGTCATCAAAGCTCTTCATGCTGGTTATTCCCCTCCCTGCTCAATATAACTCTGTCTTTTTCTCAGACTCCCTTTGTGTATGTGTCTCCTAGGATCTCACATTTTTTCCAGAGTATTTCTGATCACTCTTTCCATCTTCCCTTTTTTTTTATCACTGCATCCTTTTTTTCTTTCTTTTGTTTATTTGACTATTTTGCTCATGGACACCTGTCCTTAATTCTACCACAATGCCTCAAAATTAATTATTTAAAGGTTCTCTTTTTTTAACATTTTTCCCTTCATATTTTAAGAGACAGGCGGCTGAAGGATCATTGCAAAATGAGTATCAATACCAGACCTTGCTAAATCTCACTTTGTTAACACATGTTGGGCATATCTAAGGTTCATCATCTAGCACAAAGAGAGAAATAAAGTGAGAGAGAAATGTCACCACGCATTTGGTAGGATGGGTGGATATTAGAACATTGACTAGGTACCACTTTCTCAGACCCTTTGCCTTTTGTCCCAGGTTTATTTGTCATCACATTCTCGTTTTCGTTTCTAATTCTTAAATACTTTGAAAGGCAGTGCTCTATGAATTTCAAAATAGCTCTTGCTCTATTGTTCTACCTCTCTTTCTCCCTCTCTCATTCTCTCCCCCTTTTCCTCGGGAGTACCAAATACAAGCTGCAAGCAGTCACGCAGCTGTTTCCATGGCAATATCTATCTGTGAGAAGGATTTGTTAACCCTTTCTCAGATGGATTTCTTGCCCACATAGTCTTGCATACAGGCAAATCAAAACTGCCCTCCTGCTATTATGAGCCAACCTTAAACAGTGTACACTTGAGGAGGTTCCTATGTGCTTTTTTACACACCTTAATGTGTCTTAAGCATACACTGACACACTGTATACTCTAACTAATCTCATTTAAGAAGAATGTTACAAGGTATATTGCTACTGTGTATATTAACTCTGCTGTGGAAAAAAAAAAACTCAAAACAGATTTAGCTTTATAATATTCACAGGCTGGTTCAATTAAATTAACTGTATTCCAATTTTTTTGAGAAAGGGAGTTGGATTGTGGAAAAGAAATGGAATATTATGGCTGTTTTCCTCTTTCAGTTGTGCATGTGGAGAAATCAATTAGCATTCCATTTAATTCAATGCAGACAACCCATTTATGAGGAAACCCATCTGGAATGAGGATGTTTTAGCTCCCAAGAATAAAAGAATTATAGAAATACATCTGAAATGAAAAGACAACAGAGATGTGTTTGGTGATTATATTCACGGGTGATATGTCAGACTACTTAGCCTCCACTTACTATAGATGGACTTTGTAGTTTTACAATGACAGAATCTAGTATATATATATATGTTTTCTTGTTTTTGTTAGTCCCCTGCTCTCTATTGGTCAGTACCATCACAGAACAGGTATCATTTGGGTGGTGGATTGTTTATTGTCAGTTCTGCAGTGACACTGATGCAGCGAGGGGATTTTAGTGCAGCAGTGCTGCTGTAGTTTCATTTAAACACCTCAGTGACACTGCTGGGATAGGAATAATGCACCAACCAAATAATCCCTGCTCTGTGGTGCTACTATTGGGGTCCTGAACATTAGAGAACAGAGTAAAGGGGACGTACACATTATGCACTGTAGTCCACAAACAGATGACATGACAGCAAAGTAAAACCAACATCCATCTTCAAAATGTTCTAAACTCAAATATGTCAAAGTTTGGTCTAAAAACTGAATTTGAAATGGGAAGATATTCCTCTAGTTGCTTCTATTCAAAACAAGCTGGAATCCGGTTTACTGGACTATGGTGATATAGAGGGTGATATATAAGTATTTATTTTCAATTGTTCATGTTCTATTTGCATGACAGACACTATACAAAGACAATGTATAAATAAATCAAAACGAACAAGCCATGTACCAGATATCAATATTCAGTGTACATAATTTATTATATAGATAAGGAGCAGGTGTGAGTGTCTGTGTGTATAAGACCTGAATAGTTGCTAGATTGCAGGTGTACTACTGATAAGCTTCTCATAGTGGGGATTGCATGAGAAAAAGGTATATGTTTTGCAGGGTTTTGTATACAGAGTTCTGTAATGCTGGCCAGAAGAAAAGCATTGAACGAGGTTTTATTGAGGGTAAGTTGAATCTGTAATGATTTTCATGGTGGACGGCACTAAAGCACCAGTGATTTTTTTCTATTCTTACTGCTTACTGCAGTCTGTTGTGTCCTGTTTCATGGCTGTTCCAAACCAAAATGTGATGGATGAGCATAGTACGGATTGGATGACACCAGTATGAAACTGCCTCAAGCTGACTATACTTATTCATCTACCACATAAAGTACATACACTGCTGGGCCTTACTAAGGATAGGGGTGAGGGTTGCTTTCCCACTAAAAGGTCACAAAATTGTGGTTCCCAGTAACCTGAAGGTCTCCACAGTTGACAGAGCTGCTAGTTGTCAGCCTTAACAGATCTCTTAATGTCAACTACCATCTCTACAGTGTAGAGTGGATTCAGCTTCAAGCTCTTCTAGAAGCTCTATAGAACCAGCTGTTCTTTTGACAACATGCAGCCAATTTATTGTATTGGACAAGACCAGTCCAATAATGGTTGTGTGCTAGTGAACCAACATGCCAAGAATATAGCAGCAAATGTCTATTTTAAAATAATTTCAGCCATCCCATAAGTTTAACAAACAGCACGGCTATATATGGTAAGGTTTTGAAGCAAGCAATTAAAAGGGAAACACAACACACACGTAACTCAGAGCAAACTAGGCACTTACTAAGCAAAACTCTTGTGTGTGTGTGTGTGTGTGTGTGTGTGTGTGTGTGTGTGTGTGTGTGTGTGTGTGTGTGAAGATAGGTAGAGAAAATGAAAGAGAGAATGTAAAAAAGAGAGACAGAGAGAGGGGCATAGAAAGAAGTATGTGTGCAAAGAGTGGGAGTAGGTGTTTACTGGCTGTTTACATATGCATTGTGCAAAAACTCGGCATACCTACACCTCTAGGGTTTCTTGTGTTCTCAGCTTGAAGCCAATCAGCAGAGAGAGGCTTGATCAGCTGACCATAAGGCAGTGAGTCATAATGCGCCTGAATGGACATCAGGAAGGAACTGTACTGCTTCACTGAGGTATGCTGGAACTGGGCTCTGGGGATCCGTCTGGTTGTGTGATAGCACAGGCTGTCCTATTGGAGCATCACAGGAACAGACCTATTGATCTATTGTGATTTACCAATCCATACAAATAATCCTTATATAGTCTCTGAAAAAGGTGACCTGGGACATCAACTGTGGTGCTTGAAAGTTTGTGAAGGCCCTTAGAATTATCATTTTATTATGATTTTAAATCCCAAAAATAGATTCAAAAATACAATTCAACTTTTGTTTTTAGTAATGAAAATGATCTAATAATACAAATCATGGACACAGTCAGACCATTATACTTGCAATGAATGCCTGACTAGCAATGATCATACCAAAAGTAAGTTTAATGTTTATAAATCCATCCTTTAGAGAACACTGAACAACTAATGGTTTGGACACAAAAATCATATTGGTTTTAATTAAGCAATATATTTGGACAAATAAAAACACAGCATAACAGCATGATAAATCTTATTTAATCTGTGAAACACACGATGTAGTATCATGGTTTGGGCTTGTTTTGTACACTTCAACAAACACGTTTTGTGAAGATCTGAGGTTAAGGGTTCCATGTTCTTTAAATTAAATTAAGTAGAAGATGAATGAATGAAGTTCAGTATAGATGGAATAATGCAAAATTGTAAATGTGATTTTAGGTCAAATATAAATAGCATTTTGCAACCAGTTTCTAAAGATGAGTGTTTTTAAAGATTGAACATACATCATTTTTAATTACATCTGCTGGTCATACATTCTTATTTTGTTATATACGATCAGTATACAGTTTAACAAAAAAATAACCAAGTTAGTGAAGGATCTATTTAACACAATACACCACATAATGCCTAATGCCTGTGCACCTAGTAAAAAATGCATTACCACAAATGTAAATGTGCTCCGCTCGGCATTTCTACAGTAAATTTCTTGCACATAACAGCTGAAGTATGGTTTCATATTGGGAAGAAAATGAGCCAGTTCAGGTCGCCAATACTACACATACAGCAATACATCAAGTAGGAAAACCCAAAGGGAGAGTGGCTAAAGGGGGGAAGAGAAAAAAAAAAAAAAAAAAAAAAAAAAAAAAAAAAAAAAAAAAAAAAACTTAATTAGCCTTCTCCAGCAGGAATGAGTGACATTTCTAATAAGAGAATTTGTCGGGGGGTAAAAAAAAACACAACAAGAAAACATAGCATAGCACTTCTAAAGCACATGGTTGGCGTTTTCTTACAAGTCAGCATGGGAAAATCGCTGTGTTTAGTGTGAAACCCAAGAAACTTCTTGAATGGTTTTTTTTTTTTCATTAGGACATTTAAATTGAAAAGGTCTTTTTTCCTGCTTAGTAAGATCAGTAAGGTATTGCACCAGAAAGACAAAAAAAATGTATTTTAGAGTCTACAACAGAAGAAATCAAGAGAGAACTATATATTCAGGTACCATAGTTGAAGTGACTGATCACTTAAATATAAATATAAACAAAGTAAATAACTCTGTTTGCTTCTAATACCTCTAAAAATTGTTCAGTTACATGAAAACAGTAATCTGTATTTCATCTAGTATGCATCACTATCATAGCTGCCATTCTAATTCATTAAAGTAGATAATTAAGGCTGGACAGCCTAGAGCTTGCAGTAAAGCACATTAATGTAATGAGACGACCATAAAGATGCCTCTCATTGACAGTAGGAGGTCATACAGAGTGTGAGGGATAAGTTGGATACTGATTAATAACTTACAGACCTTCACACTATGCTGAAAGTTGTGCTACCCATACTTCAACAGAAGTTAGAGCTTAATCCTCTACTAGGGTCATGGGGAGGGAGGGGGTTCCCCATGCCCAGGAAGAACATTTTGGGTGGTGGGCAGATACACCCAGGACACAGACACACAGAAAAACACACATTACATGGGGCAACATTTAGAGGAAAACCATCCAGACACGGGGAGAACATGGAACGTGGCGAACGTGCTAACAACAAAGCCATGGTTCTGCCTTTTCATTATATTGCTAGAGCAAAATACTTAGCCATGCACTTAGGATTTAAAGATTTATTTCAGTTGTATTTTAATTATTATTATTTTACTTTTTTTTTTTCATTTCGTTGACAGAGTTTATAGACATGTAAACAAAGCACTTGTGGCCTGCGCCATTTAAAGTGTAGTGGAATCAGGGTGTCCAATTTATTAAGACCTTAACAATTTATTGGCTTGACTGACAGCACACTGACATTTTTTATGGATCAGTTGTTTTTATAGCTTTTCACTGTATGAGCTGCACTCTATCAGTTCCACTTGGCTCAGAATGCAGATAAGGTCCAGAGCATTTACCCCTTCCATACCACTATGGGTCATGTTAAACGAACGTGAAGGTTTAATTAAGTGTGGCAGCTCCTCAATAACACCTGAATGAGCTCTTATGCAAGTTAATATGAACACGAGGACAGTTTTCCAGGTTAGCTTGAACTGATTAGTTTTGCTGTCACATCTATCGCAAGGTGTACGCTGTGGATTGCTTCTGTCCATGGTGCTAACAGAGCCTCTCAGCTGTATTGCTCTCCATGGTCCTGAAAAGACGGCACAGCAACTTTCCATAGGACTGAGCAAGAAAGCGCATTTATCTCTAAATCAATAGCATGCACTTTCAGCCAATTCCTGTAAATCCCTCTGAGACTTCTTTTGAGTCACTAATAATGACTGTCCAGTCAAACTCATTCAAATTGCATGTGCCTTGAAATAGACATGCATTGCAACCAGTTTAAGGCCATGCAACAATGCATTTACTGCGCAGGAAATTAACCACATCAGACCCTTAAAGAAACAGGATTCTCCGAATCTTCGACAATATTGCAGTTTGATAGTGCTATACATATCCATTATTAGATATCAATGCTGATTTAAAACCCATTTCCGTTGCACAGAAAGAAACCCAGGATAAAAAGTCTTGCTCTGTATCACAGCAGACAGATGGCATGTGCTATAATAATGCAAACATGCATGTGTGGACTCTTATAAACTTATAAAGCCTGACAGCATTCTCATAGATACCCTCATCTAATGTGGTATTAAGGTGTCGGAATAGTCCAGAGGACAGAGGCTGCTGGAGAGAGCCCAGAGGAAAAAAAAGGCCACTTCTAGAATAAAGAAATGTTGCATTGCAAACATGCACATATTTGCCGTTTGGCCCCGCTGTCCTGCTTTAGCTGCTGTAAAAATGTGCCGAGGCCTTCTGCATCAGCGCTCGCAGCGTTGCCTAGCAACTGGACGGCACAGAGATCTCTGCAGAAACCCTCATCTTCTGTTGAAAGGGGGAAAAACACATTCTTGTCTTGTTTGCCGCGTCTACTCCTTTTATGGGAAATGAATGCGAATCGGCTTTTTAGCAACACATGTTGCACATGCTTCCCCAAAGTGTGCTCATGTGCGCCGAGAAGCAGCCACTAGAATGCTGAATACATAGTTGTTCCTATTTTCTCGTAGCCAGGGTGCGTGTGTGTGTGTGTGTGTGTGTGTGTGTGTGTGTGCTTGTTTTGAAATATGTGGCCGGTGTGAAGCGCACAGGGATACACCCGGCGCATTTCAATGGGTTGCAGAGTGAACCGAGCAGCGCACTCGCATCACTCCCCAGCCATACTGCGCGCACCTGAAATGACTTTCTTTTCCTTAAAGTCTGTTTTTTTTTTTAGGTTTGGTTCTTTAATTAGTTCCAACAAATGTTCTTCTTACCGATCGCGCTGACTAAAAGACAATGTCGGTTTTCTCCAACCCGAACATATAAAGCTGGGTTTTATTTTCCGGTCCTGATATCTCTCTCTCGCCCTCTCTCTCTCTCTCTCTTCCTCTCTCTCCCACCCTCCTTCGCCCCCCCAGCTCTCTCGTTCTATGTCGGTTCGTGGAGGCGTTCTTGAAGCTGAAGTGTGTCATCGTTCGGCCGCCGTTTTCCACCGAACATGCTGGGCTCCTCGGCACACACATAAAGGACTGAAGATTGGCAACTCCTCTGCGTTTCCAGGGGATCGCAAATCTGGACATTTTCGCCCGTTACGCACTGTGATCCAACGCATTGCATGATTTTTACAGGAATACCAAGTGCGTGGCTTCTCCTTCCCAACTTCTAAAAAGGGGGTGACCATAGACTACTACAAGCTCTGACGTCTGCATCTGAGATTTCAACGCGCATCTCCGTTTTCCTTTTCAGCAGTGGCTTTCTTGTGCCGAGAAGCGAACATCGAGCATCAAAAAGCAATTACGGGGGTTTAGTTTTCTGTTTTTCATCCACCCCCAAACCTCCCCAACCACCAACGTTTAGAGCTGAGGGAGGGGAAAAAAAGATTGTTAAAACAAGGTAGTGTGGAGTGACCCCCCTCCCTCCCCATCACCGGAACCATGGTTCCTCTGCAGCTTCGGACCGGGAATTACCTGCGAGTGTAACAAGAACACGCCGCGTTGCTTTTTTTCTTTCTCTTTTCATCTTTTGTTTTTTTTTTTCCTTTCCTTTTCCATTTTCGGCACACGACGACTTTTTGCTACTTTGGCATCAATGTGAGCAAGATGTGTAAGGGGCTGTTGATAGAGCGGCTTTCTGACCTGCACGGATTTCCTTAGCCGAGGAAAACAGCTTGGGACCAATTACGAGCTTTCAAACCGCTTTTCTCTGCTGGTTTTGTTGCAGGGCCACCACACACATGTGTGGGGATTTGATTTGAGCTGTTTTCCCCCCCACCACCCCCATTTTTACTCCCATTCCCGTTCCCTCTGTTGGATTCTTTTTTTTTTATTGCCATCGTTTTGGATCACAGGCGGTTGGATTACTGAAGGTGTACAAAACCCGGATTTGTGGAAATGTTGGGTCCTCATCAAGATAAAATATGTGGAATTGTCTCTGCTCTGACGGTGTTGTCGTCTGTCTGCTTTGTACAATGGTAAGAAAAATGATGGAGGTGGTACGTTTGAATGTGCAGGCTGTAGTCGCGCCAGGCCACTTATTGGCATTGGACATCACTGATGATCCACTGATGGGGGCCACACTGTAACGAATGTTTGTCCATCCAATGGCATAAACACTTGAGGTGTGCGTGTCCGTGTGCGTGAGCGCGTGTATGGCTGCCAGCGCGGATGCGCGCGTCTGCCTGTTGGCGCGTGAGATGCAAGAGAAACCAGAGCTCCTTACGCATCCATTAAGAGATCGCACCAGCGCACAGCATTGTTCGTTTTATCTCCAACACACGGATCTGTACGCACAGTTCTACAGAGACCTGTGTGCGCGCTCGGCCTGGAGCCTCACTCCACTAACACCAAACTCCCCAGGTTCCGACGTATGGCTAGGTCTTGAGGATAAATGCGCAAAGCATTAAAGAGGTTTCTGTCCAATGACCTCCGAAAAAGAAGGGTTCAGTTGAAATTTCATCTCCCCCCCCCCCCGCCATCACCATCAAGTGACGCGTTTATTACGACTCTCTTGGCGAAAAGTGCAAAAGCACATCCATTATATTGTTCTTAGCACAACAGGGGTCTTATTTCTGCATGAAACGCTTTGCTTCACATATTATTGTTTGGTCTATCTGGGCCACATGCGAGCGCACAGGACAAGCTATCCAAAGGCGACAAGTCTGTATAATTAGACGTTTATTATGTGAGAAGAAATGGAAATGCTAACAAGTGGGCCAAAGTAGCGAGACTAAAATCATCAGCACAACAAAGGAAAAGATGATTATGATAGAGTCGTATTTTGACAGAACCTCGAAACAGCTTTCTTTTATCCTGACGTTTGATCTCATTCCTCTACTCGATCAGGGTTGCCAGATTTGATCGACTGTGCAACTGATTACAGCTCCAACACAAAGCCACATTTCGATCCTGCAATACCCCCAAAACTGGGCTGCACTTAAACAGGGTTATGTACATGCTCCCGTCTATCTTTCATTTCTATTTTAGCACTGGGTTGAGTGATTTAGTTCGCATCGCAATGAAGTGAGCAGGTTTTAAACCGGATTGGGCTGGAAACAGGCACGCCAATCCGGCAACCCAAAGACCATGTCACAGCCATGGCACTTTAAAGTCCACACGTCGACCTGTAAATTAGTTATATTCAAATTAAATACAATACAGCAATAAACAGCACAGGCTGCCTGTTTAAACAATGAAACTAGACTAAGATGAAAGGTTGCACATTATGATATGATGTTTATCTGCAGCTCGATATGATACAAGGAATCAACTTAAATAAGTAAAAAAGGCTCATGCAAATAGCTGGGTCTTTAAAGACCCATGATGAAGTAAATAGGAGACGAAATGTGCTGTATTTAAATGACAACTGAAACGCACTGAAAAGAGAAGAAGGAAGACAATCCTTTGTAGTGCTGTGATTGCAGCTGCACTGCATACTGCATTGATTAGAGCTGATTACAGATTGTTATCTCATAGGTTAAGAATTAATCTAAAATTGCAGTTGTTTCCAGCTGTGATTTAATTAGATCAAGCAACTCTGGCCATTTCTTTCATATTTTATTAGTTTATTGCTAAGGTTAGGTGTTTGTATGAGTAACAGTGGCTATCGAGCTGTCCCTGTGATCCCACGTCTCACTGAATCTATACATTTGGAGATTTACAGATCGTGTAAAGTCTTAAATAAGTACTCTCAACTTTCTGCCCATAGCACCTTCCCGGGAGCTGGAATATCTGTGGCCAAGACAACCGTGGACAAACTACTGAGAGGGTATGACATCCGTCTCAGGCCAGATTTTGGAGGTATGTTAAAAACCTACTTTAATTAACTTGTTCATTTGCCTTTGCTGCGGCAAACAGAGAGTCATTAGAATAATATTTTGAAGCTTTAATTCATGTTGAGTTTAAACTATTTCAACTGCAATGTGCTCATTTTTTCATTCTAAATGCTTCTGGCTGATAGGTTGCTTGGTTGCTGCATTATACAAATTATACAATATTATGCAATAAATGCTATCATCTCAATGTAATCAAACTAATTGAAGGAACAAACACGATTCAAGAGACACTGGGTGAAATGAACTCTTGTTCAGATGTGTACAGCTATTTTAGGCAATGAAAGATTAGCTGGAATATTTGTTTTAATGCGCATCATACCTCTCCATTCAGTCCTTGCCTTAAAAAAAAAAAAAAGACTACACCACCAGCAGGACTTCTAAAGGCTGAGCACACTGTTTTAGCTGCCCATGATTCATATTTTTGCACACGTTCACAATTTTAAAGGACCCCAGGGATGCGTCTTCATCCACAAAACACAGAATAACTTTGCCTCACACACAAAAATGCATTGTTTGAAGGACGGTGTGTCCAACCATTCATCACTGGTTCCTGTTTTGTCCCCTGACATTGCAAAGATGCTGTAAATTTGCTACTGGAGGTACTTTTTCATTTCCACAATTCATCCCACCCTCAGCAAATTAGCTGGTATTTCAGCCATGAAGCAAATCTTTGGTGTAAAGTGTAGAGTACACAGCAATTTTAAAGTCCCCCGAGTTGGTAGCAATCAATTCATCTTTCTATCTGTCTTTCTTTCGATGTGCCTACCCTACAGTGAAGTCCAGAAATATTGGCAGCCTTGATTCTGATGGTTAATTAATTAGCTCAAGCTCATGCCCAGAATATAAAAAGGCTTTAAGGATGTAAATGTCTGGCTGTTAAAAGAACTGAATTACAAAACTTGATAGTTTATCACAAACTATTATTGGCACACACACACTTTTTGTACTTTTTTGCTGTAGCAGAAGAACTAAATATGTTTCATATATATGCTTCATTTATTATATGCATCAATGCAAATAAAATATCAATAAGACTGACATAATGTGTCTTAGAGCAGTCATTGATCCAGTTTTTTTAAAAAAGAAAATTAGATGGTCATAATTAGATTTTATGTAATAATTATTTTTAATCATTAAAGACTTAGTTTGGTTGGTATAATGCATTTGAGGTTTGGGACGTAACCCCCTTTGTACAACCTACCTTTATGATCTTTGGAGAAATCACACAACTTATGATCATTCATTCCATTTGCATGTACCATTTTAAATGGCAATCATTATAGGAGTTACACAAAGCAGTTATTGTGCTTTTAACACAAGTTTGCAGTTTGATGTAGCAAAAGTTATCATTTCTTAAATCTGGAATTTGTCTAAGGAGTCTTACTGACCGGGTGGTAACATATAATCTCAGTAACTTATAATAATAATTATAATATAAATGACTATTTTGGAAATTCAATTGATAAGAGTGCTGATTGAAACAAGGGGTTTGAATCAGTAAAGAAAAGGTTATTAGCATAAGTTTACTAATAATCAATGATATAAAGTCATTATGAGTTTGAATAAACTAAAACAATAACAAACTTGTTAGATCTAAGCAAAGCTTGAGCTGCTGCATTTTGAATGAGTTTTACTTTATGTACCGATGTATAAGAACATGTCAGAAGTGGCTTACAATAGTGTAACCTTGATTTTATAAAAGCATTAATTAATTATTTTCCCTTGAAGGAAGATATGTTTATTTACTTGGCTTTGTTCAGTAATAGGTTACATTTCTTGAACCTATTGAATATCATGTATGTCTATGTTTACTTAATACATATCCATTTATGTTTGTGAGTGTGCACACACACGTGTAGGGCTTTTGTTAATTGTAACTAATTGCATAATTAAGAAGAAAATTTAAGTTCTATATTAAGTATAAGGGGTTTTAAATTTTAATATGGTCCTGAAAAACCTTCTTGAATTTCTTACTAATGTTTTGGAATAACTTTCGTTTTTTATATATATATATATATATATATATATATATATATATATATATATATATATATATATATATATATATATATATATATATATATATGGCGGCACGGTGGCTTAGTGGTTAGCATGTTCGCCTCTCAGCTCTAGGGATTCCCGGTTCGAATCCCCATCTGGGTGGAGTTTCCATGTTTCTCCCCGTGTCTGTGTGGGTTTCCTCTGGGTTCTCTGGTTTCCTCCCACAGTCCAAAAACATTGATCAAGTTAATTGAATTCTCAAAATTGCCCGATATAGAGTGTCTGTGTGAGTGAGTGTGTGCACAGAGATGGATTGGCGCCCTGTCCTGGGTCTATCTGCCCAGCGCCCGAAACGTTCTCCCCTGGAAGGGCATGGGGAACCCCACCGCGACCCTAATAGAGGATAAAGCGGGAGATAATGAATGAATGAATATATATATATCTCATTATATATTTAGTGGCACTGGAATATTGGATGATTTTTTATATAGGTTTACCAGTAAACATGATTCTGTACCAGCTCATCATTCTGCTTTCAGACTTTGTAAAAAATGTAGGATAACTGATATCAACGTTTCATACATAAAAACAAAAACCTTCTGTTTGTTAAACTCTCAATCTGACAAAGCTGAATATGTCAATATATGATAACATACAGGCAGTTTGTTTGTTTAGTGAAACAAATGTGCTCATACTGTCCTGCTTCTGTGGTATTTAACAACCTAATTAGTGTCGTCAGCCTTATAGGTAATTGCCAATCAATAAGGGCATCAGGGAAACAAAATACATTTTGTTCTACTAGACACAAGATGTGTACAGACTGGACAGGATGGTATTCTGATTTCCACAACGCTTTTTTTAAACCATTATGCAGCAACTTTTCAAATAATTAAGTTGGGGGCTGCACAGATTTGGAGACTCTGGTTCAATAGCAGGATGAGTATCATTAATTACCTTAAGTTCACTTAATAGCACATAAAATATCTAAATATTCATAAGGCCCAGTTTTCAAACATATCAAATAAAGAGTGGTTATTTGAATGTCCACTTAAGCATACATTTTAAAGTGGTCATTCAGTCTGGCCATGTAAAGATAGGTATATTCAAATGAGAAATTAGACAGTGTTATAGTAATAACTTAAACAGATACTGTTTAAATTAGGTACTATACTAGCAAGTACCTGGTAATTAAGTAAAAAAAAAATAAAATAATCATATTGAAATAATTGTGCAGGAGAGAAACAGGAGTGCAGCTGCACGTGCTTAACAGGGATTTAACACTAAAATTATGCAGATGAACATCCACTTGTCAGGCATTTGCACAATGAAAGTGTATGTTGGCCAGAGACTTCTCCAATATTGGCCTCAACCGTTAATAGCAGTAATTTAATTAAAATTTTCTAATTTCAGCAAGGTGAACATGAAGGCAAACATTGGATATTAAGAATTATACAATGAACCATAAGATGGTTCAAGATGGTATTCTATAAAATATGCATTCTATATTAAATCAATATGCTCAATAAATTTGCAAAGGCCTTAGATTTCCCTGACAAGTGGTATTGGTGCACTCGAAGTGCCACTCTTAAACCCAGGTAATTAGGAGAGTTGCACCAGAAAAGGCTTCCAGTGAAAAACTATTCCAAGTCCAATATGCAGATCTATCCACTGTGTTAACGAAAATAGCCAAAAAAGATAAAAGATTGGAGCTCTCTGAGAAATTAAGTTTTTCAAACAAAATATCTGGCACTCAGTTGCAGTATGTCGAAATGCTGTTAGTGCTATATACAATATAATAATAATAACAATAATAATCTAATAAAATGATCTGTTGTTTAATAGGGGCTGCACGGTGGCTTAGTGGTTAGCACGTTCGCCTCTCAGCACTAGGGATTCCCAGTTCGAATCCCCATCTGGGTGGAGTTTCCATGTTCTCCCCGTGTCTGCGTGGGTTTCCTCCGGGTTCTCCGGTTTCCTCCCACAGTCCAAAAACATGGATCAAGTCAATTGAATTCTCAAAATTGCCCCATATAGAGTGTGTCTGTGTGAGTGAGTGTGTGCCCAGCGATAGATTGGCGCCCTGTCCTGGGTCTATCTGCCCAGCGCCCGAGATGTTCTCCCCTGGATGGGCATGGGGAACCCCACCGCGACCCTAATAGAGGATAAAGCAGGAGATAATGAATGAATGAATGAATGAATGTTGTTTAATAGAACATGCGCATGCTCTTGATTTCTCATGAATAAGTTAAGGTGGAAATCCACTCCTAATATGGTGAAAACCTCTAATAGTGCTCAGTCCTGTAAAAATACCACAGCAATAGTTTTAAATTGAGAACTGCAGCAATTTGATGTCAGCATTTAATATCAAAGAGTGTCTCTGTTGTGTCATTTAAAACTTTTGAAATTATTTAATCATGTTTAATTGCAGATGGATTGTTATATAAGCCAAGAAACTCATTTTTAATTGTCTCCCACTTATACATAGGAACATTAGCTGTAATTAGTGGATTCAATGCAGTAAAATGTAATTTAATTACGTCGCCTGGTGCATCAACCTTCATGCCAATTCTCACTCCTTTTCGTTCACCACTGCTGAATGGTGAAATGATCTTCTCAATGCTGTCTGTGCTGCTGAGACAGTCGGGCGTCTTTAAGAAAGAACTTAAAATATATCGCTAAATAAATCAAGTCATTGAAACCAGACTGGCAAATGATTTAATGTTTTTAATTTTTGGTTTTAATAATACTGCGGTTCCTTAACTTCTGACTTGTGTTGTTCTCTCATTTGTAAAATGCTTTGGATAGTGTCCACTAACAATAACTACTTAGCTCTAATAATTGAAATAGCCTTATAAATATATTTACAATAATATTTGTACTTCTTTATACTCAGAATAAGAGCCTGTGTACACATTACATTTGTCATGCCTGGATTTGCTGCTGTGCTATTAAACTATAATCAGATTTAACAAAAAGCAACTTCTAATGTCAGAATATGGATTATCTTATCCTTAATATCAATAAACAAATCTACACATTCATCCATTTAGCCCTAAGGTTCCTTTAGAGAATACGATACAATGCTCTGTGGGCTTTTCTAAAGTACCCAGCAACATGATGTCCAAATTGTCATTTCAAATACCAGTTTTGCTTGATTTCTTGGTGTTGCCAGCAGCCTTATCCATGTTGAGGTATCTTGTTTATATTAAATTTCTGCTTACTTTCTTGTTTGTACTGTCACCTATTGGATTTGGCCTCAACTTCCCGAAAACTAGTCAAAGGATGATGACCATTATTAAGGCAGAAAAGGGCACCCGGCTTCGGAGAATCTCAGTCAGCTGGTTTCCTCAGTGTAATCATGGTGCAATAAAAAGGACATGCATATGAAGCACTTATGGGACTCCTGATGGAAACCATAATTATGATGATAGCCCATATAAATATCGTTATCATCATTTTCACCATCATCATCACCATCTTCATAATCATCATGGTATGTGGCATTATAACGACAACATCACAAAAAACTGGAGCTCAAACGCTAACTTGCTGGTATAGGAAGAGTCCTATCACTAATAAACATGGGTTTCCATGAAGCTTCTTTCTTTTTAGAAGCTAATATTTATAAGGTATTTTTGTCAGATCTGTTAATATAAATATAAAGAAGGGATTGTCAGATGCATTTTCAAAGATCATAGTTTTTGTAATTGTGACCATTATGTATTAGATTACAGGCGTTTGGAATTGGAGTAGAGCATCCCAGATTCAAGAACATATATATATTTTTTCAAATCAGTAAACATTTATTTAGTTCTTTTCAACCTGCGCATACGGATACACCCAGCCATTTTAATCCATGTAATGAAACTGAAGACCCTGCACAAAGATGACACTGGATTAATTACAGCCTGGAGGATCTTATTTATGACCTCAATAATCAGGTCAGCCTCCAAGGACCATGATTTTATGAGACTGATGTTTCTCATTTCGAATCATCTTTCTAGTGGGATATGTCGCCTAATGTCTGGGTTCTGCTTTAGCTGCACCATGTGCTGCTTGTGACTGTTGTCCAGCTACTCAAAACACGTTGCAGTTTTAATTAACAGAATGGAACGGGAAAGAAGTTGCCTGGATACGCAATATGTCACACCCGATGCTATGAATCACCAGGACTCAGTGTGGAGAGATTGGATTTTTTTTTATGGTGTTTCGTTGTTGATGGATGTGAGGTGGTGAGAAAGATACAGTGTGATCAGCCCACCGTAACTGCAAGGACTTTACAGTAATGTGAATACGTTTCCTGAGTGATGCCATATCTCTGTGCATCAGGTCTTTGTCAAGCTGAGTTGACTGTTGGAAGCTGAAAAGGTGCTTCTTTTAGACAGTAGTCCATTAACACATTTGGCTCTACTTACTGTAAGTGAGCTTTTACATACAAATGGCTAGCAAATCAATTAAGAGCAGTGATAGATCATCACGATTGTTACAGTGACCCTTTTGTTTAACAGGATGTTCGCAGGATTAGGTCAGATCTTTTCCTGTGTAATTAACATCTTGAACAAATGGTAGTTGTAGATGCTTTTACGGATGTTGAGTAGTTTTCTAGTTAATACTAATTTTTTTTACTGCTAGTTCTCTATTTCAGTGCATTTAAAAAAAATAATTTGTGTTTTATTTTGTTTACAAAAGCATTTAGATGCACGTAGTATGAAGAATAATGATGAATTAATAAATTTAACTAATGCCGCATTGTATGAACTATGACAATGCAACTAATTCTTGTTAATGATAATAATAATAATAATAATAGTTGTGAAAAGTAATTTAGGCATGATGGATGAGAGTAATGCTCACCACCTGGAACCACCAGGCCGGAGGAAAAGAGGAAATTCAAAGAAAAGCTTGGAGTGACCAAGGAAAACAGTCAGAATAAGAAGAGATGAATACAAATAATCTGCTGTGATGACCACTAATGGGAACAGCCAAAACAAGAGAAGATAATAATGGTTGGGGTAATATAGACATTATTTCAAAGCATGGTACCTTTTAACGTTACCATTTCCTCTCCATAATACCCACCTTTGCCAGTGGCAGCTGAATAGTTTTCTAAAAACTGATTTCTTTTTCATTTCATGGAAAGAAAATGTGATTTCAGTTGAAAGGCTGGTGTATATACAGTTTTATGAAAAGGTTAAACCCCTCACTGTCAGCTAAATCCAGCTTCACTGATTTTTAAGTCCTCTTACGCTTCAAACCTTGTGCTAACATTGAGCAACCATGTGTTTCTATGGTCCTCTTCTATTAAATTAAAAATGATAGTGGTCAATGCTTTAAAGGCAAAGTAAGGCTATAGGAAAACCACCAATGATGTTAAACATGTGTAGACTTATTAGGAAATAGTAGTGTAGGGATAGATGGAAAAAGATTAAGTAATTAACCATATATAATTAAAATTAAATGTGTTACAAATATGTAAAATATTTAAAAGTTCATTAATTTTTTTCATTGTTTATGGTGCCTATGGTGGAACAATTAATTCATATTTTCAACCAGTTCTATCAGATCATCAGAGCGTAAGACTCAGGCATAGACAGGACTTTGACCTAGCAGTTGTAGTCAATACCTGGTGAAGCATCAGCCACTAAGGTCAGTTGTCTGAAGGAGGAAATTCCCTCATAGATTCTAGTGAAATTAAACCATGAAATGAAGGACAATCATTACATTATCTTCATGGCGCCCAACATTTTACTTGGGCTGCAAGTGCCCTCAGTGGACTGCAGAGAAATCTAATAAAACCATGGCCTCTAAATTGTATCAGTAAGTGTTCTTTTGCCCTGCATTCAGTTTTCCACTTTGTTTTCCACCATGTTTTGTCTTAATACAAAAATATTTTTAAATGTTTTTTTTTTTTTAATTAAGTTTAGATCTAAGCTGTGTATTAAAAGAAACTGATTCCTCACTAATCAATATTTTTTTTAAAGAAGCCATTGTATATATTTGGAATTTATCAATTTGATTTCTTTTCTAATATCAGAGACAAATAATTTGTGAAAGTCATCCAATTAAACCAACTGTTTAAGGTCAGAATTCTCTAAATGCTGTTAAAACATTTCTAGCCCATAAGGCATATTTAACATTTAAGTGTCCCTTTGCATCTAATGTACACTGCTCCTAAAGGTTTTTGAAGGAGAACAGAAATGAACTTAGACAAGCCATTGCAAAACTTCAAAATATGTAACCATTTATACTGGGAATGAAGAAAATAAGAAAGTGACAAAAAACGTGAAGAGTAGTCAATCAAAGGGATGATTTGTAAGCAAAGTGATTAGAAAGCAAGATGTGTGTATGTGTATGAGAGAGAAATTATATTTGGAATATCTATCACAACTTGGCTGTACTTCACAGTAAAAGCTTCTAGACCAAGCAAATAAAAGTTTATGCATTAGCTTTTATCTTTTAAAGACTAAACACAAATTATCATCAATGAGAAAGGAAATCATGTACTTAAAGTAACACTTTTTCTATTAGTTTAACATTCTAATCATTAAAAACATTTAAACCTTTTATGCAACTGATGTGGTCAACAGATACTTTCCAAAATGCAATAAAAACTGTACAAAGACCAACGATTTACAGTTTGCAATGACAAACTTAAGTTAATTTTACATCACCATCGCCTCGATTTTAGATGCATATGCTAATGGGACTTACAAAAACTTTGAAGTTAAGTAATACGAGTTGTCACTCAATAATTCTATACATATAGTATATATATGCAGAAGACTTGTGCCATTACAGTTGCTGAATTTGGCAGGTTTTGCTGGTAAAAGTCCAAATGGTATTTTTAATCTTTTGTTGGTCAAAGTTAAATATAGAGACCGCATGTCTGCAGGAATGTAAACACAAACTCTATACTCTTGACTCACACCTGCCAGCTCTCTGCAGGACCTGCCTGATTCCAGTGTGGATGGATGACACTTGTATTCTGAATTTGAGTGAACATGAGTTAATTATTGAATGGATATTTTTATTGCAGTTCAATAACACATGCACCCTGCGGTGATGTCTTGGTTTCACTTTGCTTTTTGAAACTTGGCAATATATGAAGATTTTAAATAACCTACAAATCAACAAATTGTCTTTTTCTAGGATAATGAACTGAGTTATCAAACATTTAAATTAAAAAGATTGTAAAAACCCCAATGCCATTTTGTTTTTCATTTTTTTGGCTGTGCCACCACATTTCTGTTTCAGTTTTGGCATGTACATATACCTGCACTCTGAAGTTATGCTGTATGTTGTGTTTTCATGGCTGGGAAATGTTCAGTGAGTGTGACAACTGGAGACTGACCTTTAAAATGATTAGTAAGTACAAACCTTAACACTGAAAAGAGAAAACAAAAAAAAGAATGTAGAATAGGTAAAAGAGACGGTATCAACATCTTTGATGTGTAACACATTACATCATGTTGCTGCAGTCAGTTCACTCCCACCTGAGCTTTAGGTTGTCATGGACACCAGTGCTTTCTCCAAATACCTTCGGCACAGGCAGTAGTGCCTAACATGCGCCATCTTACAGACATGTATGATGATGAGTCTGGCAAATCAGACCAAAGGCTGCTTCAGTCAGAGTCCAATAAAACAAGGTTGTGATGGGAGGGATGAGCAACAGATCACTCTCTGCTCATCATTGTATGATTTGGTTCCTCTGTTAATTTATATGAATGACCACTATATATATAAACATTTATATAGTGCTATTTACAATAAAACCCTGTGTGATGACAGTCCTCTTAAACAAGCGCCAGTCTGTGAATAGAAGGCCTGAGCTGAGGAAATGAGGGACGCAAATGACTCACCTGCCAGGTGTTCTGTTAATTATGTCTGTGCAGGATAAAAAAGGAAACTGAGAAGCTTTTAAGAAGAAAAAGAGATTTGAAAAATGACAAACAACAATGCATGAAAGCTGTGTCCATGCACATGTATATGTTTGTATGAATGCACCTGAAAATCCACTGTAAAGTAAAGTTTGTTGTAATACCACTGAAAAGTGGTCTAATTTAAAGTGTGGTCCTGTGCACACAATTTAAAGACTCTTTTTAGAACGGAGAAATTGATAGTGCCTCCTTTGCACCTTAATGTTCATGACTACATTTTTTTGGCCCAAGAAAATTGAACTTTTTGGTATGCCAAACGTTTTTAAGGCTTGTATTAGCTTTACCTTCAAGTAAGTTAGTCTGGAGCATGGAACCAAGGACATAAAAGAGCAGCGGTGTTGATTAGTCACAAGTTTGTGAATGGGAGGTGAAGCTGAAGAAACAGAGAAATAACTGATTCACCCACCAGGTGTTCTGTTAATTGTGTTTTTGTGTCTGTCATAAATAAGGACATAACCAAGATGAGAAAAGCTCTAAGGAAGTGTGAGAGGAAGCTGGCGAGCAAGAGACAGCAATGCAAGAAAGCTGTGTGCTTGTACTTGTGTGTGAATATGTGTCTGAAAAGACATTAAGTTCAAGGAAGTAAAGTGGAGATTGTGGAGGTGCCACTGAAAAGAGGTCTGTGTTAATGTGTAGCAATAAAGGCCTGTTTTGATATAGTGTCCCAAAGCAGCTTTACAGAACCCTAAGACCAGAAGTCAAGCGTGTAAGCTGAAAGGTCAAATCCAAAACTCTCACATGGAGGCCATTCACTTTGGGGTACCTACTATTTACAGGTCACCACAAAACCAAACACTTGAGTAAATACATATTTTTAATCTGGATCAAACAACTGTAGGTCTGTCTGAATTATAAATAGAGACAGAGATAGAACCTTATATGAGACTCTAAAAATGCATTTAACTATGCACACAGAACAGACAAGTCAGGTTATAATACTTAGGAAAATCATACAACTATATAGACAACTTACAAATCAGTTTTATAGGAGTAGATATCAAGTCTGTGTATGCAAATGAGTCACAGAGAGATATATAAAAATATATATCCTAATAATTCCCCTTATGGGACCATATACAGTATATGTAATCAGGTTACACTTTGCATATATCAAACTCAAAGAATTAAGCAAATATAGAAATGTGAAGGGCATGTGTTATGTACCTTATATTGCAATCTATGATCAATGAAACACTAAAGTCTGGTAAAGCATATTTAAAATTTCTGGCAACATAAACTAACCGATGCAATTTTAAGGTCTCAGCTCTATTAACACCACGTTTGCTTTTATGACTTAATTTAATATGAGACTCAACTTCAGATAGTTATTTTGGGCTAATGTGTGGAAATAATATATAGTTGTAATATATTGTTAACTGGTTCCACTATGGGAGCTGCAGAGTGCTTATGTTTGTACTCCGCATACTATTGTTTCACGTTATAAGATTCATTCATTCATTTTCGATGGCCTGTGTCCTAATTTAAAGCATGAAAATTGCTGAAGCCTAGTCCAGATATCTTTGCGCAAAATGTACGGACATTAACTTGATTGAGTTTGTAGACTAACTACATCTCTGAGTAAACCCAGACAGACAATGGAAGAACATACAAAATCCAACAGAGAAAAGTCAAGAAATTAAACCCAGAGTCAAAGTGCTACCCAAAAAACTACTTATTTCTTTTCATATTGTCTCCACCACAGTCTATTTCTATTTTAAATTAATTGTTAAGATTTGTTCTATATAGCATCCCAGTGCTTACCTCAAAAAAGAGGGTGAAAACCCTAAGCTGGTCACCAGACTACAGCAAAGCAGACACAAACATTCATAGCAACAATTTACTCCATTTCATCTGGTAGCATGTTTTTGGACTTTGGAGGAAAGCTTGTCTGCCTTGCCTAGGAATCAAACACTGGGCTTGGTTTTGTCGTAATACTGTGTCACCACCACATCTGCAGTAACAAAGAAGCTACTAGAATTTAAGAAGCGCTTTATTTTTTTTTTTAGAAGAGCTTTATTATTCAAAATATTCCTAAATATTTAGGGATTAGTGGAAATCCACTTCATCCTTTAAAGTATACGTTTTGTAATTCTGCCATAATGCAAGTTTTTCTTTCAAAAATATCTGCTTATTTTAGCTGGTGCAGTGTTGTATAGGACTGTGCAGAACATTACTTTGAACTGTAATGACCTTGTTGTTGAATATATCTATATGGTTCAAGCAGAGACAAGCATATACTATTGGGACAGCAAAAACATGATTTACGGGTAGAGTGGTAGATAAGGCTTTGCAATAAAGTTAATATATGTTGATAATAAAATTATATTGTTAAAAATAATCTAAGCTTTGGTTTAAATAACATTACAGAGACACCTAGCACATGTCGAATGCACTGGTACAAGTGATATATATATATACACACGGCGGCATGGTGGCTTAGTGGTTAGCACGTTCGCCTCTCAGCGCTAGGGATTCCCGGTTCGAATCCCCATCTGGGTGAAGTTTCCATGTTCTCCTGCGTGGGTGTCTGCGTGGGTTTCCTCCGGGTTCTCTGGTTTCCTCCCACAGTCCAAAAACATGGATCAAGTCAATTGAATTCTCAAAAATTGCCCCATAGAGTGTGTCTGTGTGAGTGAGTGAGTGTGTGCCCAGCGATGGATTGGCGCCCTGTCCTAGGTGTATCTGCCCAGCACCCGAGATGTTCTCCCCTGGATGGGCATGGGGAACCCCACCGCGACCCTAATAGACGATAAAGCGGGAGATAATGAATGAATGAATGAATATATATACACACACACACACACACACACACACATATATATATATATATATATATATATATATATATATATATATATATATATATATATATATATATATATACACACACACACATACACGTGGGGAGCTCATGTAATTGTGGGAACCACATGCTGATAAATCAGCTCTAAAATTAATTCAAGTTGTATAGTTATTGTTATGGTTAGTGCAAGGGTTGTAGTATTTATAGTGGGTGGAGGGTGGAGGGTGTGACCATTAAGCATCAGTGTAAAGGAATAACAAAGAATGTAGAGGAACAAACAGTCAATATGAACAGTGTGTGAGAGTTGTTTTATAATGATTCATTAAAATAAAAATATTAAAACTGCTTAAATTACAGCTTTAAGAAAACTGGCTTACAGTCAGTTTTTACGGTCACCTCTAAGTCTCGGTCATAAAACGCAGCTATTTCTCATTCTTTGAGCATAGCTGTTAGCAGAAGGAAAGGATTAAGTCAATGGCAAATACTCAATTTTAATTCAGGATTTGCTGAGAAAGAAGAGATTTAATGAGCTAGTCGTTTATTTACTATGGCTCATTTTTGTATGAAAATAATCTTACATTTATTAGTTTTAATTTTATTTTCAGAATGGTTAATCATTATATAAATATTATTTGACATTATTTCTAGACAGTCTCAATAAAGTGGGACCTAACTGATGTCTCTGGTGACATCTGGATCAGTCGATAGTTTATCATCAGCTGCCAGATCTCAGCTCTAGTTAGTCAATTACCACTTCCTACACCAAAAGCCTACCAGCTAAACTAAAAAAGAGCAGCTTCTTCCCACAAGAATTCAGAAGAGAGAAGAGTTTTCAATAAATTGTGGGCGTCACCTACAAAATCCCATCATCTATTTATCCTGCAGTCAGGTGATTAGTACATGCTCCAGGTTTTGCCACCATCACTGATTGGAAGAAGTGACATGCATACAGTATCAATCAAAAGTTTGGACACGCCTCACACTGCTCATATTCGCTCTTATTTAATGCCTGTACTACAGTATCATCCTTTATGAAACCACCCTTACTGCACTAATGAGTGATTGATGTGTTGGTGCATCCTTGAAATGTAGGAGGCAATTGCCAAGGGTTGATGTCTCTGTGCAATATTTCACAGTTAAATAAAAATAGGGGGAATGCCATTTATGGAAAGGTTGAGAGGGATACAGCCTACTGGCACTTCCAAAAAGCATGTTTAATAGCCTGTCTCATTACTGAAATGCTGAAAGTAGTCCATGCTTCAAACATTTGTTTCAAGGTTCTATGCTGTATCGTCTTACTTGTGAGACTTGTAATGGTCTCTACCCAGGTCTAAATTATTAACTGATGACTTGTTTGTCCCAGAAATGCAAATTAGTTTGTTCTTTAAAGCCTGAGAGTTGATAGATTATTTAGGAATTTCTTTGAGCATTCTTTCCATTGACTGCCAAAAGGTTGGTCTGTGGGTCATGCCCCAAGTTGCTGAGCTTACCATGTAATAGTATGTGGACAGTTAACAATACTAAACGGTTGTGGTGCTTAAAAATTATTTTAGATAGATCCTTAGCAAATGTATTTGTGTCAATGAGTTAACATTTAAAATTATGAGTTTCAAATATTTTCGTGATAAATGAATTACTATATAAAAGCAGAACAGGTCTACCACAGAACACATCCTATAACATTTCACATGTTATAGAGGAAGCCCTTATTTGGGGATAATTAAGTCTTCCCCCTTTGGGAACTACCATGCTTATTCTCATACCATGGTTTAGATGCCCACATTTTTTTTTTATTTATTTATTTATTTTTTTGGTGGGGGGGGGGTATAATATGTCACTTGATTATCTGTCGGCTTCATTAGAATATGCTGTTCAGTTGTTACTGTGGGTGATTCCACTGACCATTAAAACATAATGAATAGACTGTTAGTTCTGACTCACCACCTTTAGCACATTTATAAATGTCAACATTGTGTTAATAGCCACAAATGTCAGATAAAGGATCATCCAAATATACAAATATGCTCAGTTAGTCCAGAGCACGTAAAACTGTTATAGGCTAAAATAGTATAAGTGCATATATGTCTGTGTCATTGTCTCTGTGTGACATTATACACACACACACACATACATGCGCACACACACACACACACACTTTGCTACTTCATTTAGTGCACCTCCTTGTTTAAAGTAGTGTGCTGATACGAGCTGGTCAGACACAGCAGTGCTGTGGGATTTTTAACACTGTGTTCACTGTATGAATGCATCCCGCTGTAAAAAAAAAAATGTATGTGAATTGCAGGACAGCTTGATCATCAACAGCTCAAATACATTTCAAAGCCCCTGGTCTATGTTTGTATGGTATGCAGTAACCACACTCAAGACATTGTGTATTCATATGGCAAATGGCAAAATAGACAATCAATTTTATATATATATATATATATATATATATATATATATATATATATATATATATATATATATATATATATATATAATTTTTTTTATTCAACATATAAAAAGCACCGTGTCTTCCTTTGGCAATGTTAAAATGACAATGCTGCCCTGTTGCTATGTAACCTCTCTGTTGCTAAGCAATGAGTTGATGATTAGAATTCTGAATCCAAAGGAAGAGTGGTATTTTCTTTCGTCATTCTACCATCAGTTGCTTGTGCTGCTCTCGCTGTATGTGGCTGCGTTAGTGGTATGCATGTGACTCTGGCCTAACCCTGATCCATCCGATGCAATTAGCCTAGTAAAGCACTGAATGATATCATCCTTCCTTTAAATCTTATTATCATGCCAGTCATATCATACAGGATGTCCAAATATAGATTCAGTCACAATTTCTGTAATTTAAGACAAACTGAAATAAATTATTAGGCAAAGAGGAGAAAAAAACTGTTATGACTAATCTGTTACCTTTGGGGTTTTAAGGCAAGTAGCTATCTTACATTCCAAATGAAATGTAGTAATGCTTTCGAAATGGCAGAAGAGGGCACTGTGTGTCTCACCTTTAAATATTCAGCTGAGAACGGGGACCCTGTAGTCCAAGTGTGTAATTGCTTACAGCAGATACTTATATAGCTCATCAAACCCTGTACCTAATTGGGGTAATAAATCCTTGGCAATCCACTGTAAAGCCCCAGGGTCTGAGGCTATACATCAGACAGATGTGTATTACACACATTTCATGCTGCACACCAGTAAGCATGTAAAGTTCCATCCCAAGGCAAAAAAGGTACACCACCAACAGGCATTATTAGGATCATCCCTACCTACTGAGGAGACACATTGCCCCATCAGTGAAATTCAAGTTTGGGAATAAGCAGCTCAGCCCTTGGAAAGGAACTTCATCGTGAGTGTGTCGTTTTTGTATTCATGTTTTCCATTACGGTGCTCTGCTCTTTTTCCCACTTCCATTGGGAAGGGCTCCTGGAGAGTCACACGCTGTTTAAGAAAAACATTGGCATCGGGGAAAGAATCTAGCAGTCTGAAAAGAGGCAGCACCTCCAGAGATACCACCTGCCTTAAATTTGTCATTTAAATATGTACACAGATGATAGTGCCATCTGTCTGCAGAGGCAGAAGAGGAAATTTTGTGGGAATACACAGGATTTAGTGATAAAAATCCCAAAAATGCAAAGCAAATGTAAGTATGTATAATTAATAAGTCCACAATATTGAAATATATCTAAAAGAAATATGTGAAAGTATTATGAAATTACTACAACATATCTGGATTGGCCACCAAACTGCAAAATTTAGTCATACAACTACAATACATATTTTAGATTGTAATGTATTTTATACACTGCTGCTGTGCATCACTAATGTGTTTTGTCTGTGCCCAACTATTGTTACAGCTTCAACTGTTTGCTTTAAATAAGTCATAGCATTACAAAACAGAAAGAGGGAGATCACCTATGACGTAGCTCTGCAGTGAAGTCAGAGGACTGTCGAGCCACTAAACACATCACTGTATATAGAGCCCACCAGTATTTTTAGAAGGCCCTTTTAAAAAGGTAAAGCAGCTTGCTGGAACCAAAGCCTAACATTTTTACCATGACCAAAGTTACATATTTTATACAGATTTCTGACAATTATAATGGTCTAGTTTATTAATCACATTTAAAATACTAAATCTAATCTTTTTTAAACAATGTATGTTCTCACCAATAAAGGGCCATGGATACCATATTTATTATTCAGCAGAAGCATTTTTTGCTTTATCTTTGTTGGCAGTGATTATCTGCTTATTCACCAGATCTAGTTTAATTAAATATTGCTGAGAGAGACAATACACATCTTTTAAGTCCATCCATTGAAAAAGTTTACTGTACTATACATAAGCTAGTGCATTGCTTTTTGCAGTGCATTTAGAATAACTTTCATTCTGGAGACTAACACCCATCTTGAATATCAGAAAAAAATACACAGCTTGAAAATAGGCTGCAAATCAGTTACAGAAGATTTAAATGAAGTTTGGAAAATACGGGGATCAGAAGTGCTTGTTAAAACCCTATGCAGTAATAAAGGCAGGACAAAGGAGCAGACAACACCCTGGAAGGAAAGAACAGAAGGCAGAAAAAAATAAAGAACACCACAAAATAAATGGAAAGCCTGTGTGACAAGTTTTATAGTGTCACAGGGTGCAGAGAAAGTTAGAGGCAACTACTGGAGCAGCAGTTTTTGGTGTACACCAAGCTGACTTTACAAGCATTTTCAAACATGTAAACATTCTGTATGTATTTTCTGCATATTACTATAAAACAAAGCTAAATTAGACCAATGAATGTATGCTATACGCTATACAGGGGCAATTTAGAGCAGCCAATTCACCTTGAATTCATGGTTTTTGAGCCGTGGGAGGAGGAAACAAAGAGAAAACCTACGCAGACATGGTGAGAGCATGAAACAGTTCCCAGATCAATCAAACCTGGATCCCCAGAACTGAGAGGAGGACCACAGTGCCACCATGCCACCCTAAATTCGTTTTGGGTGCATTCAAATCAGCATAGGTTTTTCACTGTATTTAAACAGTTTGTGTACGTTTTCTTTAAAATTCATCCATTTAAAAAAAATGACCAGTGGGCCCAAACTTTTGCTGTATAAAAAATTATAACAAACTTTAACTTTTTTACTTATAAATTTTGTGTGTTTCTTCAAGTTGGCGTTAATCAAGAGCTGCCTTTTTTGCAACACAACAAAATTCACCAAGGGGGTTAAAATGTGTGAGACTGTTTGTGTATTCCACCAAATCAATGAACCAGCCCGTAAGAGAGTGCAAGTTCTACTAGTGCAGTCAATTCTGCATTGGCACACAGCCAGGTACATTACCCAAGGACTTTCAGCCATGAAGACAAAATGAAACCGTTAGAATTCAAACTAATGTGAGGTCATTTTGTGGCTATTTTCTCATCAGAGTTGACACTGTACCATTCCAGTGCTGATAGACAGAGCTGTGCTTGTACACAAATGACAAACAGGACCCTTAGTTCTCCACTGCTGTATCAAAAGTTGTTTCCCTCAGGAAGCCATCAGGGACTGGCCAGAGCTCTAGTAAAGAATAAAGTATCTTGTAATAAAGTGGTGTGCACAGCACTGAATGCCATATGGAGCTAAAGAAAAGCAAAGCAGAACGTGCTTTCAAAACACTCTTGTTCCCAGCTTCACATCTGTGTGACAGTCTCACACAACCAAGTGCACTTTGCATATATTCAGAGGTTATGAAACAACAATAAATAAAAGTATTATATCTCGTAATATAAACACATGTGAATCAGCAAAGGAGGAACGCATTAGCTGATCAATCATCCAAACTGGTTGCAGGGTTATTGTAAAATTTTCTTACATTCTATGAAAAAATATGTAAGGACACCAACACAAAACATCTACAGGGATTTATATGACATCCCATTCTAATTGGGTCCTGTTTGCAGCTATAATGGTTTAGTTGTTTGATAGTAGGTCTCAAGATCTATGTGTCTGTAATAAACCTAATACTGAGAACTAAACCTAAATCGGTATGAATGCACAATAGGCAGCTTTCGAGTTCATCCACACCAAACTTTGCTAAACTGTTCTTACAAAATCAGATGCAGACAATTATCCAAAATCCATGACTGTTTGATGTTATACACCTGAGGCAATGGGACTGAGTAAAACACCCAAACTACATAATTAAGAGGTGCTTTCCA
This sequence comes from Corydoras sp. C115, assembly GCA_019802505.1. Lineage (NCBI taxonomy): Eukaryota > Metazoa > Chordata > Actinopteri > Siluriformes > Callichthyidae > Corydoras > Corydoras sp. C115. The sequence goes on from JAFMOC010000045.1 coordinate 3,739,213, forward strand.
ATACGTTTCTCCATGTAGTGTATGTGACCGCCTGCTGCTTCTATTTCTTGACTGACCTAAAGATCTTGTCGTTACATCTGTTCGGTTGCTCTAAAATTTTAAACTGCACTTTGCCTGTGTACTTAGAATTAACATTTGATTTATTTCTTTTTCTAGGTCCCCCTGTCATCGTGGGAATGAGCATAAATATTGCCAGTATTGACTCTATCTCTGAAGTCAACATGGTAAGTTGTACTGCAGTGCAGCTTGCCCTTGTGAGTGAAAACCTCATTTCATTTCTGTTCTAGGAGTGCTGTGCTACCATTTTTATTTATTAATAGTAGAAAGCAAGATATGGAATTGTGTATTGCATTATCCATTAAGCAACTTTAGACATAAAAAACATTACTCCTTTTAAAGGCCATAAAAGAAAAAGTCAAGGCAGAGTAAATAATATTTCAGTGATACCCAAATAAATCATGTTTATAGTAATAGAATATGTACAGGCATCAAATATCTGTAGGAAAATTAAATACAGACAACTACTACTTCCATGGTAGTACCAAAAACACCCAAGTATTTCACATCATGTTACTTCCACTGCTATTCTCTGATACGTGTACGTCCGTAAAGCCTTTTTTATTTAATCACCTGGTATGTTAATATGAATTATAAGTAAGCAAGAGTGAAAGGTTTACAGAAAACTAGGTCACACATTTTAAAACATCCCACACTGTTAACAACAGATGAAAAAAATCAAAATTGAGTATAAACTATATTTATAAAGGTTTAGTCCTTGAAGGCAAAGATGAGGTCATAGCTCACTACTTTCTGCATTTTTTTTTCTTAAGTTTTTTTTTTAAAAAAAAAGTTTTAAAAGAACATTTCTTAATGCATGATTTTTTTTTTTTCTGTTTAGTATTGTAAACAGATTTAAATATGGCTTAACAAGTACTTTACAAAATTACTATCACTTAAAACAATAAATCTTTAGCCTTTAACTCGATTCTGTAAAGACAAACAATATAATAATGCTGACTGCAGAGTGTTTTGATCCTGCCCTGATCTCAGATGTGACAAAAGATAATATGTTTTGTGGTCAAAGTCTGTGACAAAGATAAATATAGCCATCACTGAAGGCCAACATCTGCCAAGTTGGAGGTTTATCAGTTGCCACTGCATGGGCATGGGAGACAGTAAGGTGTATTTTTGGTTTTTAGGGAGACATATGCAGGATCAAAGTGATGTCATTCACTTTTCTCAGCAGAACATTGTCAGGCCACATTTTGTAGACATGGTGCATGTGCTCGAAATGGTGTGGATAATAGTAATCAGTGGATAAAAAACAGTATCCACTAAACAGTGGATAAAAGGCAAATTAAAAAAAATATATCATCTCACATTCTTATTTTAAAATGCTAAAATTGTACAAATATTTGTGTATGTCACTTGGAAAAAAGAGAGAAAAAGTTTATTTTCTATTGCATCTTTCCACACTTTACGTAGTTTAACGAGCATTTGGTCTTTTGCAGATCAGCGGTCGTGACCAATATGTAGGGCACAAAGACCTTTTGTTAAGCACCTTATGTTAAACATTACCCAAGAGCCTTTAAAAAGGAATTTAAGACCGGCACTATGCATTTTTGCTGACATCCCTCCCTTCATTCCCACGATTGAGACCCCATGCCGAGTTATTGCATTTATCATTTTACTGTGCCAAGTCAGGGATCTTTAGATTTTATGAGAGCCTCAGCATCAGTGGCCATGAGCTGTGTGCATAAGGAACCTCCAAGGAGGACCTCAGCCTCTGGATCAGCTTTTCTTCTAAGTCTGTTGATACTAAGACTAGCCTGGACAAGGGAAATTGCTTTCAGGTCAGCGGTTCTCTGAACACTTATGAATGCATGCTCAGCCTTTTCTGGATAGGAGCACTTTATGTGGCCTGTCATCAGGCCCTGCACAACAATCATAGCTGGAGTTACTATGCCACTGGGAACACAGTTTCTACCAGCCCCGGAGGCAAGCTGTGGCATCAGAGAAAGTTCTGGCATGGCTCTTGTGTCAGTCATCTGATCCTACCTGAGACAGCAGTCTTCACATAACAAAAATAAACCCAATTTACAAAGTGTGTAAGGAAAAGGTTGAACTTAGAATTTAAAACCTAATTTTATTAATTCTTTGTCTCATTAATTAATTATTTTAAATAGGTATAAATCATCATTTCTATTGAAACCTATCCAGTAAGAAAACATTCATTCATTCATTCATTATCTTCCGCTTTATCCTCTATTAGGGTCGCGGTGGGGTTCCCTATGCCCATCCAGGGGAGAACGCCTTGAGCGCTGGGCAGACACACTCAGGACAGGGCGCCAACCCATCTCCAGGAACACATTCACCCACACACACAAACTCTACACACACAGGGCACACACTCACTCACACAGACACACTATATATGGGGCAATTTTGAGAATTCAATTGACATGATCCATGTTTTTGGACTGTGGGAGGAAATCGGAGAACCCGGAGGAAACCCACGCAGACACGGGGCGAACATGGAAACTCCACCCAGATGGGGATTCGAACCGGGAATCCCTAGTGCTGAGAGGCGAACGTGCTAACCACTAAGCCACCGTGCCGCCATAAGAAAACATGCTTAATAATATTTATAATGAATTCCCTCTACATTGTAACATTACAAAAGTTCTGATGCAATAAAACACTATACATACATATAAATATAGTATGTCACACATGTTTGGGGTTCATCATTATATTACAAAAAGCAAAAATATTTTTGCTGGTTCAAATCTTTAGTTAGACATTAACATTAAGTTCCTTGCTATAATGTACTTGTCCATGTAATACATATTTAGATACATTATGTATCTGCTAAAATTGAGCTAATAATTTTAATAGCTAATAATTTTTTACAGTTTTGCAATTAATTAGTAGAGTTGTGCAATATATATTAATATGTAAGCTAACAAAACATTTGTAACCTGCATGCTTAAAAAGTTCATTTATGTAAGTACCATTCCTAATTTGTTTATATAATACAGTATCCTAAAATGCTGAGACACATTGAACTAAAGCAGTTGCTTTTTTCGAGCTGAGTAAGAGAAAGGTCACACTGTCACATATCAAACTTCATTATTGCATATGATCAATGAAATGTTATTCAGTTGTTTCTTAGTTACTCTCAAATGTATTTTCCTCGGAGATAAATCTATTTAAAATATTACAAAGAAAATGCACATCTGCAGGATGAATTTAATATATCTTTTGTTACTACTCAGCACCTTCACCAGCAGTGGTGCTTACTCTCAAATCAAATTGTGGCAAATGTGGAACAAAATGTGGAACAATGATAGGTTCGTCCTACCTCTTTGAATGTTTGTTTGTTAAAATTACATACATAAAGCCACAGAAGCCCAGAGTCACCAAAAATAGTAGTAGGCAAAAATAAATGAGGTGTTATGATACACCTCTGTGCAAAACAGGACAAGAAAACATGGCAATTCAAAATTGGTAAGTAAATAGGTAAAGGAGAGTAAAAGGTATGATTTTAGGCAATTTTAGGATTATTCTGAAATAGGAAAATTATTATTGGAATAACGTTTACAGTGGATTATAAAATAAAACTAGTGTATAGGTACATGTTTCATTATTTTTAATAATCTAAGTGGATTATTCTTATCAGGAGAATGCTGAAGTCATTTCTAGTACCAAAAGTGACAAAGATGAGCATGCACTATATACAGGTATCCAGTTATTTGTGGGATTAAAGCACAGACAACCTAATGAAATAACTTTTACAGATTCACATGCAGTATATGAAAAAATATTAGGACTTTCCAGGAACATCTATTTACATTAGCAGAGGCTTATGAAAAGTGGTATAAAGTGTTATGAACACTTTATAGAGCTTTATTAATGTGTTTACAATGCATTCTGAATAACAGATTCATAGAAAGTGTTATCCAAAGTTCTTTATTTACAAGTGTGCAGATTTTCATGTCATCAAATTAAAGAGTGCGGCTCTTAAAGTCTGTGACAAATCAACTGATCAATATTTTCTTAAATGGTGCAAAGAAAGAGAGGGCAAAAAGCAGGAAAAAGGCCAAAGCAGAGCTAGAGACAAAGCAAGACAGGAAAATTGGATACACGAAAGAGAACAAGAAAGAGATCTATTAAACAAGTAAAAGGATGCTGAGGATGGGAGTTTAAAAAATAAGCTAAAAGACAGGAATGAGTGAGATTCAGGGAGCAGAAGAGATAACCTGATTTGTTTTCTCCTACAGCCCTTCCATTAAGGGCCACTGGAGGTTTTTCATTCTGCCTCAAGCAGCAGATTTTATTTTAATTTGTTGGAGGTAGTCACTCAAGTATGAAGTTGTTTTCTGCGTCCCATTCTTTCCCTTCTCCAAGAACAAGTGTGTCTTTTGATTTATTTATCATTAAATGATTGCAGACTTTTTGCACTAGTATGTTGTTTGGAAGACCCTGCATGTCCTATCTGATGATGCATGTTATTTTGGATACTGGACATGTAAAACCAAAATACTGCAGCAAATCTGAGTGAGAAAGTTTCAAAAACTGACTTCAGGCTGCAAAGGAATGGGGAAAAAAATGCAGACTTTATATTTTTCATAATCTCTTCAGTTGTCTTTGGTAATGATGGTTTTGATGGAATGTAAAAAAATGCTTTGATATGAAGTGTTCTTGGAGGTATTTCTTCTAACGATATTAACCACCTTCCAAAACCCAGTTGCATAAAGGGCGAGGCATGTAAAACAAAGCTACTTGAGTGTTAATATTTCATTTTACATTCCATTTTTTATGATTCCACAAATAGATGTTTTTACAGAAAGCTGGAATCCCCTCTCGCCATCTCATAGAGTGCATGACTCCTGGAATGTAGGCCATTTATGATTTTTTTTTTTTTTTTTTGGCCGATTATTTAAATCTGCTGTTCTGTCTACTTGTAAAGAATAGGTTTTAAAATGATAACATTTTCTGAACTCTAGGAAGCATATCTGCTGTACAAAAAACAAGCCTTTAAATAAGATCCTCTACAGAGCCACATATCAGGTAGTTGATAAATCTCAGCACCGCAGTAACGGTCATGGCATGATGTGTTGGTTTGTTGCACTGGGATAAGTGACCAGACAACTCCAACAGCACTGCTGTGTCTAATCTACTCATACCAGTGCAATCCACACTAACACCCCACTCTGTGACGACCGTTTAAGAATCCTGATCATTAGAGAACTAACAATGTATGTACTCCTCTTACCATAAAACGAATGATTTTTGTAGTTCTACTAGTTTTGTAGTTCAATTCTATTCTGTAATCCACCATTTTCTCAACATATTTTGTATTCCTCTTTACTCTGTGAGGGTCCTGATCATCAGATATTATTAGGGTGGTGGATGATGAGTGTATCAGACACCTGTGTTTTGATTGGTGTACTGTTCTCTGCCAGCAGCACTGCTGTGTCTGATCCACTCGTACCAGCACAACACACACCTACACACATGATCAGGGGGTCCTGATAATCAGAGAACATACTAAAGCAGACTCACCAAGTATGCAGAAAAACAGATGGACTACAGTTATTGTAATTGTAGAACTACAAAGTCTATCTATATGATGTGGAATGGCCAATAAAATGGCCAGTGAGTTTAGTCTATAATCATGTATCAGTATGTATTTCATAGTACCACTATTCAATCTGAATTTTTGACAGTTTGGTAATTTTGTGTCTGTATTTAAATTAAAATAAAAGGGAAAGACATCAGTCATGATGACTCCAGATGAGCCTCAGTTTTTTCTAATCAATCACAGAAGGATTTATCTTTAAATTATTAAAATACACCAGTGAAATCCCAGGATTCTTAACAGAGAGGCTTTAAGGCAGTTCTGTATTGTGGGTGCTGACATGATATATAATGCAAAGAACATCAGACAAGGTTTTTGCATTAGCTGTTATTTATCAATAGCCTCATTATTGAACAAGTCTTATCTTGTCATCACTGTTGTGACCATGCACTGAATATTCATCCAGGATTATACTACACCAATCAACAGCTGTAATGTCCGTAAGCTGAATACTAATTTGAAATGCAAGATCACCTTCTCTCTATAGTGTAGTGTAAGTGCATTAGCAATATTAAGCATTTCCACATTATTTTAGTGTGTACTCTTTCAAACAAGAGCCTAATATTTTAGTATAGCATCATTACAATGAGTAACAAGTTAGACATTAAAATGCCCTGCATAGGACCATAGATAAAATGCAGGAAATTAGAACATCGGTGACAGACCTGGAGCGTCTGATAGCAACACAAAGAGGGGGAAATGATAGATAAGATCTTGAAAACCAGCATCAATTTCCTGTGTTACAATTTCACTTTAACAATAAATTGCTGTTCTTTTAAGAGCATTTTGAATATTTACCAAAAAGTCTATAATAAAGCTAAACAAGAAAAAGCGGATTCATATGAAATAAAAAAGGAAAGTTGCAGCACAGTATGCTCCTATTTAAATGTTAATAATTATTCTTCATAATTTAGCTTCAACATCTCTGTGGGACATTGGTGAGATTGAAAATGTAATCATGTGAACTTTGGTAAATAGAGTAAAATTATATTTGCATGCAAATGGAACAAATACACATGCCCATCTTGATGCAAAAATTCTAAATTAATTATTTGTATTCTGTACAGTTCAAGCCATAGTTGCTTGTTCAGGCAAATGTTTGATTAATGCTTGAATAACATACAACAATCAATCACCATTGTTACCATAGAAGTAGAACAATAACATAGAAGCTCGGACATTTCTGAACCCAATAGAGTTGTTCTACAACAAGATGAAGGAAATCCAATTAAACAAAAGACTAAATATTACTTTCAGTGAATTACTGAGCCAATATTACCACTGTGAGTGGCATGCATATGTTAATCTTTTCTTTTAGAATCTGGCATGGCCCTCTTGTGCAGTAATAACTGCAACTGAAAATTTTTTGTGAATTTTAATCTCACAAATGAAAGAATTTAACTAATTTTCTATGTAAAGAACAGCTTTCTCTCTCTGATGCTGCTGGGTTTCCCCATATTAACTGCTCATAGTTGTGTAAGGGGGAGGAGTTAGCTTTGGTTATTAGTTTTGAGGGGTTGTTCCCCATGCTTTGAATGCTGGGGAGATATTCCCAGGACTGTGCGCCAATCCATCGCTGGCCTCACACAGACACATACATACACACTATATAGGGGCAATTTAGATCAGCCAAGTCACCTTGTATCCATGTTTTTTGACTGTGAAAACTGGAAACTGGAGTACCCACAAGAAAACTGGAGTACTCACAGAGAACGCATGCAGAGACTAGTGTTCAGAGAGAACATACAAACTCCACAATATCGGGATTCAAACCTGGACCCCCCTGCGTTAAAAGGCGAATGCGCTAATCACTACACCAACATATGATTCTATGATTAACATTTTAGATGCTTCCATACTCATTTTATTCATACTTTTAAAATTGGATTTTTTCTCAATAAGGAAATAAATATAAACAATATTTTTTATGAATGATATATTAGTTTCATTTGGTGGGAAGTTTTCAGAAATGTTTAAGCATCACTGTAACCCATTACTCTGAGAGCAGTAAATATGTGGGTTTTTTTGCATCGTTATGAGTAATGAGAAATCGAGTGATATTGACCATGATCAACAACCTCTATTTAACATTTTTGCTGCGCAGTATTGACTAACCCAAGCTAAAATCCAAGTCGTATATCTCCGAAGTGATATGTAGTTGATTAATAATAAGCATTGGCTGAGAAAAGGAGTCATGTTTTATTTATTGTTCTGATCATCTCCATTTTCTTTCCTCCACCACCAGGACTACACCATCACTATGTATTTCCAGCAAAGTTGGAGGGACAAACGGCTGGCGTATGCAGAGATGGCTCTTAATCTGACACTAGACAACCGTGTGGCTGATCAGCTGTGGCTGCCTGACACCTATTTCTTGAACGACAAGAAATCATTCCTTCATGGTGTGACAGTAAAGAACCGCATGATCCGGCTACATCCTGATGGCACAGTATTGTATGGACTAAGGTAAATAATGTGACGTTTGCAGTTTCAGAGCTTTATTGGCGGAGCCTTCAGGCTCACTTCTTTTTAATAACATAATACAGCATTGAGAAATGTAGTACTGGCAAATACAAAGGTGTATCTGCCCCAACAGATACACAGGGACACTATGTTTTTCACAACTTGCATACAACCTATTTATTGGAACCTCACATACCAACATCAATCCTATTAATCCTATAGTGTGAATCTTATAGCTTGTTTAGCTGCAGCTCTCCTTTTTTAAAACGAGATGTTTAATTGTGACAAATGATTGTGGGTAGAACTTTTCAATGCAATTTAAAGTTTTATTTCTCGAGAAGCCAGTGAATTTACCTCGGTGCACGCATTTATTATATTGTGGTATAATTATGATGGGTAAAGGGGCCCTTTTTGAGTCCTAATTGCACTAATAACTAATACTATGTCATTATGACCTTAAAATTACTGATCTGTAACATGTGCTTATGTTGCTTTATTAACTTAATATCAAACACTCAGCACATCAATATCTGAGTTTTTCTGCATTCATGAGATGCTGATGCTCTTAGCTGATTTTACCATTTTTTCCACATTTGAGCTGGACAGCACAAAAGGAGCTATGACACATAGGAAAAGAGGCAATCCATGTCAGTGCCTTTTGCCAAGAGCTCTTTTACTGTAGATGGAATGTACACACATTGACTATGCACCAAATGTCTGGAGATGGCACTCCAGCAGCCTGCAGCAACACCCTAGCATTAGATTGTGCTGCATTTAGCATTGTTTCCTCATAGCCAGAAAAATATCGGAATGGGATGCTTAGAGTGCACTTGGCCAGGCATTAACCTGGGACCGCTTCAATTCACATACCAGAGGAGGACACTCTTAGCATCCCACTCAATCAGCCCATCAATAATAAAAGATGACAAACTATTTCCTCTTCAGTGAGACTCTAGCACAGGTGGTACGGTAGAGAAAAAGAACGAGGCTGCTTGGGAGCCTATTCTCCCTGAGGTCTGTGCAAATGGATGAATATAAGTATGAAGAGAGGTGGGTGTGTGTGTGTGTGTGTGTGTTTGTGGTGTGTGTAAGAAGGTTGAGCATAGAGCTTGCCCTGGTGGCAGAACCAGTTTTCCAGAGGCATTATAGTGGTAGTGTATTATTTATAAAATGCAAATAGAAATAGCTATTAATATGTAATGGCTTGCTGGTTTTGTAAGAAGTGTGCATTTTCAATTATTACTTACTTAAAGGAATTACCAGTGATGATGCCGCTGCTCTCTAACTGCTTTGACGACTACATCACATTTGTATTTCTAGATTTGCTTATAGAAAGTGTATTCTTTCGTTTCTGTGATTTAAACGTTATGAAGAGATTCATGCATCACATGTGCTCTACACCAGTGTGCTGCAACACACTATACAAGTCTTATGCACCATTTTCTAATTTAACTCCAGTTGCATGTAATGCATTTGCTCTTGTAATGGTCATGCCAAGAATCAGATTTTGCAATAGCTAATAGAGTTAAAGCTAATTTGATTTAATAAATCTAAGCAACAACAACATTTTATGATATGTTACACGAGGCATGATAAAAAGTACTGAAAAATAGCAACGTACTTTTGTCTTTCACACTAATGTCCGCAATGTCAGCAGGTAAAAACGGTGCCATAAATTCTTGCCATGTCTTGGCTGGAAGACTGGTAACACCAAGTGTGACCCTGACCACTCAGTCTATGCTGCTGTTTATGACATTGCTTACTGTATGAACCTAAACATGTTACTCTATGTAGCAAAACCGCTGTTTTGCTTTTTCAAATAACATATGTCTCACACACACACATTATATATGTGTGTGTGTGTGTGTGTGTGTAAAGATGTGCAAGCTAGAAAATCATGTCACTTTGTTAAGAGCATTAAACCTTAGTCTAATTTGGAGGTCATGACAAACATAGCCAGACAAATGCTTTTTTGAGGGTAAACAACAAAAGTTCTCAAAAAGGTTTTGCAGAAACATCAGGAGTCTTACTAATCCAGCATGATGATCTGAAACAAAGCCAGAGACTGCCGAGACTGAGGTCTCCAGCTGCCATATTAATGGACAAACAGGATGATATCTAGGAGCAAGTTGAGGAATTAATGGAGTGTTAAATGCTGACTTAATATGTCTCCCGACAGAAAAGACAGAGGAAGGGTTTATCAATCGACAGCTGCCAAGCTTCCAGACAAACCACAGTGATGATTGTACAGAGAATCGAACATGCATGTTGCACTGGGTATGCTGTACAGAACTTTTCAATTGAGTTATCTTTTCTTTAAGAGTCAGTAACTGTGCATTCGGAGACGTGTGGGAGGAAACCAGAGACTCCGGAGAAAACCCACACAGGCACAAGGAGGACATGCAGACTCCCAGAAATAATCTGGGTTTGTCTCATCGGGAATCAAACCTGAGAACTTTGAGGCGACAATTTTTTCTATTTTATCTTACACAACGAGTGCACGGATACACACACCCCTAATGGTCAGCATGTCTTGGTAGGAAACCAGAGGACTAAACTGAAGAAAACCCACACAGAAATTAGGAGAACATAAAAACTTCACGTAAAAAGGACTCTATGGCCTCCATCCTGTGCATAAGCACTACTCACTGGGTCAATGCCATTCCTTATTACCCATTTATGTATCTACACATTTATAATTATGCTGTGTAACCATATAAAAGTAAAGTACAATAAAATGTTTATGGTCTTTCTCAAACTAAATATTTTATGTAAATTTGCCCTATTCAGACACAGATGCCCATCTTCTCTCTCCCCATCATGTCCCAGATTTACTCAAAGCTGATATAACACCATCTTTTTAGAGTGAAGTGCCACTCAGGGACTGACCCAAAATGGCTTGAGGGCAATTTCACTATCTTCGACAATGCAGCCAAACATGAGCCCTGGAGCCACAAACACTCCTCATCTCTGTGATTTCCCTCCGAGGAGCTGGAGGCCTAGTTCCTCTCTGTTCTTAGTTTCTTAGTTAGGAGCCAGCTTCTTAATTTAAAATGGTGTGGTTTCCATCTTTGGATGAAATTACTGTAAGTAACCGATGACAGAAACTAAAAAAAGATTTCATTACAAACATGAGATCATACAACAGTATAATGCATTTTATCAAAGATGAAAACCACAAGGACATAGAATGTTTCACACAAATTACATTAAACTAGAAGTGTTCAGTCGTTCAGACCAAGTTAAGACTTTGATGCCAGTATCAGTAAACCTTTAAACCATTATTCTGGTTTGTCTCCACAGAGTTAGGTAACTATTTTTATTTACTGGAATTAGAGACTGTTTCATGATTTGGTACCTACTGTGTACGAACATATACTCTACATGAATTCCAATATTAACGGTATACAACACACATGTTCTCTAACACGCGCACCCACACAAGCTCACTGATCCCATTCTGAAAGCTCCATGAGAATATATTTACGTGTCTGACATAGCAGAGCGATGAGCCGAAACTGAATTACTTTTTTTCTCCCCTTCGAAAACAGCGGGAGCTGCCATGATTTAACATTGCCAATGTAATTACGAAAATGCGCTGCGGCGGTAAATATCTCTGTGAAGCGTCACCAACTCCCACACAGCTCATTTGAAACGAGTGTTGCCGCTGGTTGGACCAGCAAACTTTTAGAACCACAGTCGCTTAAGGTGTATACATGTGTGTGTGTGTGTATATATATACATATATATATTTATTATATGGGTGGCACGGTGGCCTAGTGGTTAGCACGTTCGCCTCTCAGCGCTAGGGATTCCCAGTTCGAATCCCCATCTGGGTGGAGTTTCCATGTTCTCCCCGTGTCTGCGTGGGTTTCCTCCGGGTTCTCCGGTTTCCTCCCACAGTCCAAAAACATGGATCAAGTCAATTGAATTCTCAAAATTGCCCCATATATAGTGTGTCTGTGTGAGTGAGTGTGTGCCCAGCGATGGATTGGCGCCCTGTCCTGGGTCTATCTGCCCAGCGCCCGAGACGTTCTCCCCTGGATGGGCAGGGGAACCCCACCGCGACCCTAATAGAGGATAAAGCGGGAGATAATGAATGAATATATATATATATATACACACACACACACACACATGCATACACAGACACATATACGTACACATATAATGTACAGTTACATTCCATTTTAGACTTTCAGCCTACTTCACCCGACTTCTTGAAAAACCACCAACCAGAAAGTAGGGCAGTGGTGGGGTTCATTTCTTATATCTAGTAACCAAGCACATATAGAGTAAAAAGATGCAGTTGTATATTCTTGGAATAATGCACTGTTTGAAAAGTTGAGGGTTTGATTCTCAGGTCTTTCGAGTTCCGATTGGCCCCAAACCACATCATCATCATAAGAAATGCCTTTTAAAGGCTAACTCTAGGTTCATTAGAAGGAATCATAATAACCTCATCAAATGTAACATACATTACCAACATGCTTTGTATAGTCATATTGTTATGAAAATTGAGCCATTTGATGAATCACACAGATATTAATACTGTGTGAAACAACCTGTAGAAAACAATTCTATTGTAACAACTGTTTTCTGACCCATTGTCCTTTACAACAGATCTCACCACAGTATTCTCAGTGGGGTTAATATTTAAACGTTGACATGGCCATTCCAACCCTCAGAATATGAGATGTTAGAACATTCTGGTATCAATTTCCCAGTGTGTTTTGGGATTACAGTTTATGATTGGATTTATATCAAAGCTACAAAGTTACTGAGGAATACTTTGGTATGGTTTGTGTAAAGAATCTTATGCTATGAAGGCATTTATCAATGTCTCAGTGACGGCATGTTTCAGTGACAGTTGCCACAGGGTGTTTGTAGTGATACAGCCTGTTTGAGTTTAAGTCAAATGTGGCTTTGTAAATAATGACAGTAAAGTTTTTTTTTTGTACGTTGAAATAGAACATTGCAAATCCCAGTCATACGATCATATACTTTTTGGAATAAAGGAATGCTTTCATCCACCTTTCTATGAAAAGCATACTTACTTAGTCTTTCCTTAATTTTGCTTTAATGAGGATTTTGTTTTTTAACATACAGAGGCCATTATAATGTGTCTACAAAAAAAATATGTTGTGGTTTATGATCACAATCATAATTTGTCAATTTATAGAAGTTGATGAAGACAAAATGTAGGCCCTTGACACCTAAAAGCAGAACTAAAAGAGGATGTTTCAATTTTCCTCTCTTTGTCTACCTAAAGTATGTACGTTAATGGTGCAGGCAGATATGGAGCTACATATCGAACCCTGTGGGTTTGTACTGTTTACAATTTTAGCAGTGATGATGCACATCATTTTTCTTTCTATTACTGTACCAGTCATCATGCTACAAAACAACCCGCCACATAAGTAATATCTGGTTTGCGGTGTTTCTATAATGGTCCCTTTGCTGATGCTGTTTTGTAAGTAAACATTAGTAATTATGTTTATGGACACAGTGTGGCATCAAGATCATATACACATCTATCCTGCTCAATACTGTTTGAAAGAAAACATTAAAAAAAAAAAAACATTCATAAAGAAGGCTTGAAAATGCATTCGATTTAGGTACAGAGGCAATATTTGGCAAAATAAGCTGGTTTAGCTATGAACAGCCCCCACCTTTCTCATCTCTCTTTCTCTCTCTCTCTCTCTCCATGCCGCCCTCTCTCTCACTCCCTCTCCATGTACTCACTCTCTTTACTCAAGCTCATACAGCACCCATTTACCAACAACTGCACTCCCTTTTCTTTTCCTTAGTTGCCAAACATCACTTCGAGATTCAAATGGTGCAGTCAAGGCTAAGCTCTGATTTCCTAAAGGTTACTAAGGTAACCGTGAATATTTTCTTTCTTCCCTCCCTCCCTCACATCAACTGCTTTTTGCTTCTTTGCTATTTTTTTAGAATAACCACTACAGCTGCATGCATGATGGATTTGAGGAGATACCCACTGGATGAACAAAACTGCACCCTGGAGATTGAGAGCTGTAAGTGAATTCAATAACACCTGCACAATACACATACCCATCCATTTACGTACAGAGGCACATTTGACGGCTCCATTACATTCTCCATATCTTTAACATGAAGCTGCATCCTATTTACATATCTTAAATCATACAAATCCTTCTTTAAAAGTGATGTGCTTGCAAAGTATCACACGTTATGTCAAAAATGCATAATAATTACAGATTTCTCTACTCTTGCACCTGTTTTTCTGTGAGTTTTATGTTAAAGAAGCTTTATGGTGATAAATAATCTCAGCAGTTAGAAGAAATCACTGGTGAAAATATAAATGGGAGAGCAGATAACACACAGCACTGTCGAATGACACATTTAAACAGCCTATAGTAAATAATTTAGTTTGTTGGGAAAAGTGCTCATTATAGAGGCATTATAATGATCTTTATGGGGGAATTTGTAAAAGAACAATGGAGTTACAAATCAATAACCTCTATAATAGTTGTTATATCAACAGGATGTCCCTTTTGTGTCCAAATCCATTAGTGGCCATTAAAGTGCCATTTCTTACACACTGCAAAAATATTCTAATGTAAATACTATATATAACTATGAAAAGAAAAGAAACATTTTAAAATCTCTGCCAGGTTCATCAAGCAACAGGTCCAAATATTTTTTTTCACTGTGCGTCTAGTCTGCAGTGGACCAAGGGGTAGATGGTACAAAGAGCAGTGGTGCCACTCTAGCACAATTGATACTATTTTAAAATAAATAGCCCTTAACCGTTAATTGCTTTGGCTGTAATATTTAATAAGTCAATAAACCACCCTGGATGAGCATGCTGTAAATGCAAAATGCAAGGATCGTCTAAAACAAATAAAAAGGACCTTCAGATATACATTAAGAAAGTTAAGACAGTTTCCCAACCTATATGAGATTTTTGTTTCATCTGTGAAAGGCAGATTGCATGTTTCAACTCATCCACCTTAATCTGTTTGATGGCACACCACAGTCTGGAGAGACACAGTGTCAGCAAGCATGATCATTATGACGGGTTATCGGGTGTTTCTTCTACCCAGCCACTGGGAGTGCATGGCGCTTGATAAATGCTTAGAGGGTTTTTTTTTAATTCAGGGGGCATTGGACAGTATTGGCAGACCAGAGGTAAGATTAAACATGGTCCCTGTGTTTATCAATGAAGTGTGCTGCACTATCGATCAGCAAAACCCACCAGGCAAGTGAACGTTGTCCATCACAACAGGTGGTAATAGGGCAAAGACAAATGGCAAGTGCTGGGTTTCAAACAAAGGCTTTGAGAGATATGCTCACATTGAGTAATAAATTATGCAATTAAATGCTATGGGACAAATAATGATAATCAATACTCCATTAGAAGTTTCAGTTTATTATCAGTTTTAATTTAAAGGAAAAGTCTTTTACAGTAGTACCATAATAACTTGTATAACACACATCACCCGTCTGCCAAGTTCTTTTCTCAGCTTTATATAAATAAATAAATAGATTTATTAGGAGTCATATCCTCCAAAAGGCATTCTAATTTCATTAAATTAATTCATTTCATATTAAGATGCTTAGGAGGGCCCTCTGGTCAAGAAAACAAGTTGGTCTATAGGCATTCAGCCTTGGCATTAAAGCAAAATGATTAAAAAGGATGAATTCTAATCCAAGCGGGGAAATGATATGACCCTTGACAGAGTGCCGTATTTCTCACAGGGTGATTATAATTAAAATATGAAATAAAGCCTTACCAAACACAGGGCCAAGACATTTCTGTTCCTGGTCGTTTCTCAAGCACATCATAAGCAATCCAATGAGGCAGAAAAATCATGTAGATCTTTTGTGAATGGGAAAGTAAATATCTGTTTGCTTCAAGGGTTACACTTACACCATCTTACTGTAGTATAGCTGTATAGTTACCATATCTTAATTGATAGTTCAGTAATAGATTAAGCGTGAAACAATTAAAATTATTTCACTTTTTAAAAATTGGGTGACCTTAAACAAGGCTGAACCGGTTTTTCAGTGACTTTAAATCATCATTCAAGCCACTACTTAAGTTTATGAAATGTTCTAGAGCCTATCCCACAAATATAATTACTGACCCCAGTGTTTTACATTATTTTCAAGGATTTTTTTTTTGATTTCCCTAACTCAACAGCAAAATATATGTTCAAATTTATGTGCATACAGATGTTTTCTAGTACAGGTTTGTTGGTTGAGGAGGTGGCCATTGGTAAAGGCTGTAGCTGATGGGTTCAAGTCTCTGAAACACCATGTTGCCAATGTTAATCCTTTAGTAATTAGTCACATTAACAGTATCATGCCAGAACTTTTATAAACTGATTTTTGACGCTGCCAGCAGGTTTTTCCTTTGAGGCTATTTTTTTTTCTTTAATCCAAATTATGTAGATTAAGAGGCATCACCTTCAGTCTGCAAAGGTCACCAATCTATCACAGGACAGGCATTCAAAAACATTCACACGTAGGAGTGCGTCTCCAATTCACCTGACTGTCTTTAAAGTGCAGGAGGATTCCATTGCTGCTGGAGAAATTTCATGCACATATGGGAACAACATGCAAACGTAACCCAGACAAGACCCCAGGAATCAAACCCAGGACCTTCAAGCTGTTTTTTTTATTTTTTATTAATTAATTGCATTAAAGTTTCACGTGTATGTCAGTGCCAATTTTTTTAGTTACAAAAAAATACAAATCTCTAAGATTAAATACAGTTTTAATTGCAATGTACAATAGCTTTTAGCAAATTTGCTCACCTGCTTATCAAACAGAACAGTTCAAGCCAAAATGTTCAGTTTCTCACCTGATGACACAATAAATCATTTTGACACAATCTATAAAGTCAATATGTAGACAGAATCTTTAAAAATACATATATATGGATTATTTTAATGAGTCTATTTTTTTTCCCTAACAGATGGATACACCACAGATGACATAGTGTTCTTCTGGCAAGGAGGCGATAATGCTGTAACAGGAGTGGATAAACTGGAGCTGCCACAGTTCTCAATTGTCGAGTTGCGCCTTGTGTCCAGAGAAGTAAGATTCACAACAGGTACGCAACCCAGTGCATTTTAATTATTTTTAAGGAATTTTTTCCCATAATATTTCCCGTAATATTCTAATTACAACGCATGTTCTGTTAAAGGTGCATTGGTGGAAGATATGTTCAATGGGTGCCCATGTTAATCCTTTAGCATTTATCAGTTGCATGTCTATATAACCCCACCACTTCAATAAGCAGCTCTGATGCTGCGTTTGCCTTTGAAGCTATTTTTTACCTTAATGCAAGTAATGCAGATTTTAGGGTCATCACCTCACCTTCAGTTAATTTAGGAAATAAGGCTATTTTAAGTACTCTTGTCCTTGTGTGCTCTTGTTTATTTATGCTCACTGGGGACTTTACTAAACAGGACATAACATATGCATGATGTTTATTTCGAAGTCTTTCAAGACACCAGTTTTAATACAACCACAATTTGTGACCATGGTGTCTCTAATATCAGAACACGATATAGTAGCAAATAACCTGCACTCCATCATGATAATGCCTATTGATGGCATTCAGCCAGACACACTAAGGGTCACTGCTGTAAAATGGTTTAAACTATACATTCAATTTGGTCATTTATCAGAAACTTTTATCCAAAGCAACTTACAAGTATCCCAACTTAATGTTTTTTTTGGGTCAGAACAATGGAAAACATCATGAATTCCTGGAGCAATGCTCAAGGACTCACACTGGGAACATTAATGGATCTGAACCCACAACCCTTGGATTGCTAGCCCAACGCTAACACACCCTCATACCTAAAGCAGTAATGCTTTCGATTATCAACATCATGTACAAAATATGCAAAGCTATTCTGTAAGCAAATATTCTTCCAGCTCATTTAAAAGTATAATAAATGTCTGTGTAGCTGTCATGGGTTAAACTGGATGATGGATAATAAAAAGGTCTTAACAGCTCAACCCAGTAATTTATAAATGAATGGCGTTTTTAATACATTTGCCTCATATGTGAGACAACCACATTTACTAAGTCGCTGCACTCGATGAACCTGGTTGTGAGCTCATGCTCTTGGTTATGGCCCAACACCTTGTGACTGTCTGACAATCTCATAAAGTCTGATCGGGTACACATTCTCCTGTTTGCCGAGAACCACTTGTAAGAAGTGAAGTGTATGTCAGCCTGAAGAAAAAGATACAAGAGCAGATCGCCACGGTGTTCGTTCAGTGATTAAATATGTAGATGTAATTAATTTTGTGGATGAAGAATGACCCAATGAAAACCCAGAGACAAAAAAGCCAGTTTCTCAGAAATGATGGGGACCTGGCAACCATTCAATGTAAACTGTTGCTGTTGATTAATATATTATATAAGGAAAATTGGCTACCATTCAATATAGACATTTTTCAGATAATTTATTGCAATATTCAATAAATAAGACTTGTATTAAATAATGTTTTCATTTAGAGCACTGCTGTGTACATTGTGTAGAAAGCAAGATGTACACTCATTTTGTGACTAAAAAAATGAGTTTAGTTGGTAACTACAAATTTCTCTTGATGACTTTATGGATTCTTTTAAATTTTTAAATGTGCAAATAATTTGTTTAGTTTTAGATTTAAGGGTGATGCAGTGGGTAGAATAGCCCCCCCTCCCCCATCTTCAATAATATGCTAAAAGGCTAACTGGACTTGATGTAGTGACCAGATATGAAGAATATTTTGAATACCGAATTGTGAAATTTGGCTTTGAATAGTAAGAATCAAATATTTAAATAAGTGGGTTTTTCAGTTGAAACCTGCTGTTGCAAAATATTTTGACTGTATCACGACTTCAAAATTTTATATAAATGGCCTAGTGAAGTATACTGTTTCAGCTACAAAGACATTTTTGGCATGTGACCCATGCTATGTAGCAATATTTTGGGAAAAAAAGGACTTTTCATATTCCAGCATGACTCTATTGCACAAAGTGAGGCTTTAAAAGGCATAGTTTGATGAATCTGGTGCGGCGGAACTCCAGTGGCCTGCAGAAAGCCCTAAAGAATACCTTTGGGAGGAATTGGAACATCAATTGCAAGCCTTCTAGCCATCCAGCAGAAGTGCTTGTTCTCACAAATGCACTTTTGAGCGAATGGGCACGAATTCCCACAGTCACTCCAGAAGTCTTTCTATAAGTCAGACACAGTTAAAGTCACAACGTGGGGGAAGGTGTAAAGCAACTTCACATTGGTCTAAATTTTCAATCAAGGTGTTACAAATAGATGTTATGCTTGTGTGTCGACTCAGATAATCAGATGAATCTCATACATCATAGACTTCAACCATAGATTTTCAGACTGTTTAATGCATCCTACTCTCTAAGACAGTTATTCAAAGTTTGAGAGTTTGCACCAACACCCCAACTAATGTTTGGATATGCAAAATACTGCACTGCATAAAACTAATTTGTCAAAAAAAAAGATTTTACTGTATATTAACTATCAACTGCAAAACAGCCCCAACAGTAAGAGAATATGTTTAATGTCTTGTTTTCCTTTTTAGATGTTCTCATTGGTAGTGCTTAATGGACAAAAAAAGGGGTCAAAAAGAAAAATAATGTGCTTGGCAATTCTCTATGGGCAACAGGAACCACCTGCTGAAAAGCGGAAAGTCTGCCATGTTGGCAACTTTAAGCCACCTTTAACTGGAATCAAACCAATCCTCAAGAAAAAAAGTGTATTGCTCAGGGATATGCCTCTATTTTCCTTTTTTTTTTTTTAATGCTACCTATCTCTGCTCACCTAGGCTCGTATCCACGGCTCTCGCTGAGTTTCCGCATCAAGAGAAACATTGGCTACTTCATCTTGCAAACATATATGCCCTCTATTCTCATCACCATACTTTCTTGGGTGTCCTTCTGGATCAACTACGATGCCTCTGCTGCTCGGGTGGCTCTCGGTAAGATAAAATAGACAGTTAATAGATGCTGATCCTCAGTTATATTGTCCTTACACAGAAAAGCTTTTGAAGAATTACTAAGATATTCGAGCATCACATTATGATTTGATTACAGTATATTTCTGTAATAATGTGCAGGAACAGTGCCATAAAAATAAATAAAATGTAAAAGCAGTTGACTGAAATTAAAAGTCCATGGTGGGGTATTTTTATATACCCTCCAAAAGCATGCTGTTGAGTAGATTAACCTAATGGTGATGCACAGTTAAGGATGAATTTCTGCCTTATTTAAATTTTTTAACCTGTAATAGGCTTTGGCTTCTCCTCAATTTGTTACTGATGATGACACATTGAATCAATGACTGATGTACAGCCTTGCATCCTTGCAGGGGTTACCACGGTGCTCACTATGACAACCATTAACACCCACTTGCGAGAGACCCTCCCAAAGATTCCCTATGTGAAAGCCATCGATGTCTACCTCATGGGCTGTTTTGTTTTCGTGTTCCTGGCCCTGCTCGAATATGCCTTCGTCAACTATGTGTTTTTTGGACGAGGACCACAACAGCAGAAGAAAATCAATGAGCGGCTCAACAAAGCCAACAACGAACGCCCCCGTTATGAAGACAAACGTCTGCGAGAACAGGTTGGCTAATTTCCTACGCGTTGCAACAGTCATGATTTTTCAATGATTTACAATTAAATGGCATTTAAACATATTAGTTTTCTTTTTTTAAACTTAAACTAAACTTATATGATTCAATGTAAATAATAAGAGTAAATATATTTCTCTAAACAAATCTGTTCAATATTATTTTTAGTCTCGATTATCTAACAATATGGCTATAATGCTCTTTTTAAAAATAATAATAAGATTGCAAAACAGTCATACAAATTTCACTGTCATTTATATTTTAATTTGATATATACTTTGATATGTAATATATTATAATATATTTAATATGTACTTTACCAAAAAGTGTAAGTCTCTCTAGATACACCACTCACACATGGACATTCATTACAACCAAATCCATCAGCATATACAGTTAAACTCACTTTACATGTAAATATCAGTAAAAAGAACATTGCAATGTAACTGAAAAGGCTAGCTTATTGGCAATATACCTGCAGTGGAAAATAATTTAAAAAAAAACAATGATGCTGTTTGTGACTTAATAGAGAGCTCACTTTGCTGACTGTTTGTTGTGGGAATAATAAATCTGTGATGTTATATTTTTTCAACCCGTGACAGAAATTACATGATGTAAATTACAAAACTTAGATGGCATCTGAAATTATGCAAAGGTAATGTTTAACATTACAATTTTTAAAAAGGAGATTAACTACCTAACAAAATATCATCTGTCGTTCAGTATATGACAGGAATGTTATGATGTGACTTACCAAGATCTCAGTGTTTTTCTTAGTGCAAGTTTCACCCCGAAAGTGCCATCTGAAACAGATTATGTGTGTAAGGTTAGATAGGAAGAGCATTAAATCAGTTAGTAGAATCCTAAAACAGGCTGTAATAACTTTTACTACAGGGTTTCATTTGTAACTTTGTAAGATTAGGTAGCTATTGTAAATTTTACACAAAGAGAGAGAAAGAAATGCCAAAACAAAGAGAGAGAGAGAGCGAGAGATTTCCTCCTTGACCTTATTTTGATACTTCTATTTAATGTTTTTACAATGTTTGACTTGTAACATTTGAATGATGGTTTTAATATTCTTGTTCTTTTTTTTTCCCCCCAATCAAAAGGACTCCATTTCAGCGCCATTTCAATCCAACACCCTCAGGTCATATACACAACGAAGAAATCTTTATCTTGAAGAACAACGAAAAGTTGGGGTACATGCATGTTGTGATATCTATGCAGATCCATGTCAAGCAAAAGCATTCTCATAAACTGCCTTGGTACAGTATGTGTTCACATTTTTCCTTTGCCAAATTTAAACCATAAATTACACAGCAACCAGTCTCATTATAAATATATTAGTAGCACATTTATTGGTAATAAATTTAATAGTTGTTAGTGGAACATTATTAGTTAAAAGCAAAATAGGAAAGGCTAACAAAACAGAAAATAATATATAATGGACAGAAGCATTGGGACATCTACACATTATACCTATAGCAGCTTTGTATTGTATTATATGTTGGTCAAATCTTTGCATCTACAACAAACTTCCACCCTTCTGGGAATTCTTTTTACAAGATTTAAGCAAAGAATGTGTGTCCATTTATCCAGCAGAAGTGGAGTCAGGAGATAAAATAAACCAAATTTCTTTAATTGACATTTAGGCCCAAATTGAGCAAATGGGTATAGAAAATCAAAAACAGGAATAAGACCTAAACAGGGCACCTAACAATATTGGCTTCAATGAAGTCAACAGGAAAACAGAGTTAAACAAAAATAGATGTAAAAGCAGTGCTTACAGAAGGCTGGTCCAGAAACGGTAATAAAACACAAACCTTAACACATAGGAGCAAACAGAGGGCTTAAAGCGAGGCAAGGAAGCAATCAGAACAAAGAGGAGATAATTAACCAAAACAAACCAGCTGAAGGTGATTAATTAACAGAATAAACAAGAGAACACTTACAACATGGAAAGTGTCAAAATAAAAGTACAGGGCAGAGCAAGAAGTGCCTTGAACTCTCTTCCTTTTTTCGTAATAACCCAAGTCTTAAGAACATCACAACAATAACTAATATCAAAAAGCAGAGTTGGGTAGTAAAGGAAAAATGTACACATACTAGTCTTCTTAAACTAGCTGTGTTAAACTTTGGTCCATTAACATCACCTAATACCTCTGTCTTTCATTGATCTGAAGGTGGACGCTTATGGAAACATTCTGCTTACTACCCTGGAAATGAACAACGAGGTGATGCCATCAGATGTGGGAAGCAGTGTGAGTGACTCTCGCAACTCTGTCATGTCCTTCGACAGTTCGGGTGTGCAGTTCCGCAAGCCTGTTGGTGCCTCGCGAGACGGCTTTGGCCATCACTCACTGGAGCGCGGTGCCATGCGCAGTCGTGCCAACTGCCGTCTGCGGAGGCGCTCGTCCAAGCTAAAGCTTAAAATTCCCAATCTGACGGATGTAAGCACCATTGACAAGTGGTCCCGCGTGATTTTCCCCATCACGTTCGGATTTTTCAACCTCATCTACTGGTTGTACTATGTGAATTGACACGCACCCTCCTGGGAAACATGGGCCATATTTTGAGAGCACACACTGAATTGGCTTTGATACAATTGGAGAATATGTATACGCATATAGGAAAAGTTCATACATATGTATATGCATATTTCTATATCTTATATTTCTATAAACACAACACAGAAAAAGACTTTTCTGATGTAAAAAATGCATTATATAAATTGACTTGAATGTTTAAGAATCATGAGAGACCTTCGAAGCATCGAATTGCTTTGCTTCTGACACTATACTGCATACAAAAACCAAGAAAACCCCATGAGAGGGCTTGAAACTAAGGACTGCATGATATTTTTGCTAAAAGAATGATTGCAAGATATACAAAAAAGGAGACATCAGAGCATCTAACCAGCTTTTTATTGATACACACTGCAAACAACCTATCCTAACTGCAGCTCATAAAATCAGTGGCGGCTTGTGTGCTTTTGGACGCAGACCAAGAAGAAGAAGACACTCCCTCAACCCGAATCACTGCGCCTCCTTTTTCCCAACCCCATTAGAGGGACTGTTTTGTTTTGTTGTACAGCAACTGCTTTTGGATTATGCGTTGTTCCTGTTTTTAGTAAGAAACAATGGTTCCTTTTGCTAGACCTAAAGAGCTCTGGTCATTGGTTTACAATGGACGGCCACGCCGCATTTGAAAACCACATTTCACCCAGAGTTTCCTTTTTTTTTTTAATTACCTTCATAACATACTTTAAATTCCTTGGATTTATGTTCATGTTGGAGTTAAGGGTTCTGACTTGATGATGGAAAACAATTTGGTGGGACAGAGTGGTTTAACATAGTACACTAGAGTTAGCACTGGTAGATAAGCCTCAGATATGCATTGTTATTTTATTCCATTTTTTGTTGGGGGGAAAAGGGAAAAAATGATTATTGTACATTAACTCAGTATCCTCATTGAATATGGTTAGGTAGAAAATTGTACTCTTTATTTAATCTTGTTCCTAGTGCAACTCATGTTATGTAGATAAAGTACTCATGAACATCAAATGCAGCTTTGCGTTGTGTGGAAGATATAAAGGGACCGTGGTGAGCTACAGTTGTTTGTCAGAGATCAGTCTTAAAGTTAGTTTATCAAAAATATGACTTTGGTTAAAAAGAAAAGAATAATGTGTATCCAAACTGGAAAGGTGGTCATTGTTTTATATCTGTTAAATATTTTGGTCAAACCATCAGCCCACAATGTGGCCTAATACTGTATGTCGTATCTCTCATCATGGTGGCCCATTCTTATATACTGTTGTTTTTGGTTCCTCTTAAACGTGCCTGTCTGCAACCTGAAGGAGGTGTTCTCAGTCGACCACTGACATGAAAGTGGGCTGAACAGTGCTCAGTCTTTGACATTTTCACTTTACTGCAGACCCACCCACAGTCCTGATGTTACACATCTTAGGATTCAATCCCAAAGACTGATGACATCAGCATGATCAGGAAAAAAAGCGCTTCTGAGTCTTTAAGGGGCAAAATAAGTTGTACGATAAAAGCCATGAACTGACGTGACAACCAAAAAGGCCTATAACCCATTCTTTCATCATTTTTTTCAATAACCTCAATAGGCATCTCTTTAGGATTCCATCCATCATGTCAAGCTGCATGACATTTAGATGAATTTCAGACAACCTCTGCTCAGTTGTGCACAAACCAATTCTTCTGTATGTCATCCATACTGTATCCAGCCACAGACCCACCTACAGTCGCTCCACTTAGACAGATTTCACAGCTGCCCAGCCTCTCAAAGTGCTCCAAATGCTCAAGCTACAATAGCTATGCAGTGCAATTCTCAGCAGGGGTGGGTCAGTCCTTGCAGAGATACAAGGGACTATGTCTGTGAGTGGACTGTCAGCAATGAGGTCCAGTGGAGCTTCTGGTGACATGGTGGATTGAGAGCCCTGAACTCTGCTGCAATCGAGTAAGATGACGTTCTGAGCAGGTCTCAGTCCTCAGCAGAATCCTTTGGCTTTCAACTTTCTCATATCATACCACGCCATTCCATACAAGAACGCAGCTCCGCTAGGACTAACATGGAGAACTTACTTGAAGAAACAAATGGAGGAAAGGAAAAAAGGAGCAAGGTAATAAGGCATGCTGCTACTAGATCAAAGGGTTAGGGCTCTGAATAAACTGGTTGTGGCTACAGAATTTGGTCCAGATTTGGTAGGAAATTGAAAATTTCCAGGTTAGCGACATTTACCATGTTAACGACCAATCAAGGAATTATTCGGAAAAAAAAAAGGAGCAAATCATTTTGCAGTAAATCATTTTGTTTAGCACTGTACTAAACTACTAAATGAAGGCCCAGCATAATAAGAAATTGTAACAAACTTATATGTAGAATTCATGAGGTGATAACCTATGATAATCATCTTGAGTGAGAATGGTGTTTCTCATTCAAAAAACTTAAAGGAAATGTACTTAAAATTTGCTGAGTCATCAATTATGGTAAGCAAAATGCAGGAACGGGAACGGGGTTCATCTTGTGTATGAAGTAACAGACACCACTCAGACACTAGGTAGTATGGACGCATGCAAACAATTTCCTGCCCCTGCCTTGTACTAATAAGACTGTGCATCAAAAAAATAAGAAAAATATATTTTTACATCTGAAATATTAAAAAGTGCACTGTAGATATATCAGCCAGCTAGTGAACAGTCTATGGTACTGTACTTCTCTTTCAGAATGACCCAGGAGGGATTCCTCATATTGTTTACTCCATAGTAGATTCTCATAATCTGGCCAATTTGTATTTATTCGATACAATTTGATAGTACACAAATTTAAACATTTCAAATTAATTGATGTAGATAATACAGATTCTATATCTTCTTTATCACTTAAACTATTACTTTCATATTTGTCTCTCAGTTTATATTTAGTTTCTATGCACTGTGCTATACAAAAAAAATCTAAATTGTTATAAGTCAGACATCAACCCATAAAATGCTTTGAGGAGCTAGGCGGTGTAGAGAGTGGCTTGCTGCCCTTCCTGTGGAGAACTCGTTCAAAGAAGCAAATATAAATGTTTAGCTGTGCATTTTCTTAAGACATGTCATCACCAGGTATTATGTTGATGAACAGCATGTTATTGTACTGTAGCACCAGCACACAGCTAATTCATGGTTATCTTGAACTATGAACTCGGTCACATTTTGGGTAGAATGCTGATTTGTGGGCACCACTGACTGTCCTGTAAGATATTGCCTTAAATAGATCATAAAAGCATTTGTACACAGTGAATATATCACAGCAATACAATGCAAATACCAGACAGCAAGTCAGTTCAAGCCTTAATGGTCATTCAAATCATATTTGTTATGGTTAGGCCCTTGTAGCCAACTACTAATCACTTAAAGCCTGGGACAAAGCAAAGTTTGTTTGGTGAAATAAGTTACATAAAAAAAACTTGCTAGATTAATTTGAATCTACTGTAATCAACCAATTCATCTATACGCCATTCAAAACGATAGGCAGTAATATGGCCGTTTAAAGCAGTCACTGTCCCCTTATATCATTTAGCAGATAAAAATAGCATTATCATTTTATTTTAAACTTTCATGCTAGTACTGGAATGGAAATCTTATCTCTAAGACCGATATGCTAGTTACAGTGGTCGACTGGCCAAAATACTCAAATATATGTAGCAAAAGCGGGAGGCTAAGGTGGTGTTTGGTACTTTGTGCCATTTAGCTAGCTAGCCTCTGTAGTGTCATCCTCTTCCAGTATTTTTTTTTTTCATGTTTTTTGTTCTGTAGCTTTACCTAAAGAAACTACACATTCATTTATCTGTGAAAGCTGATAAATAAAAATAGTTACATTTTTATCTGTTCAATGTGATCTGCCTTAGTATCCTAGCTTCATGTCCTCGTCATGTGTTTAGTAATCATTTAAAAAGTCTTAAAAGGATCATATAAAATTCCCTTCCCCCCAAAAAATCTAGTGCAATGGAGATTTAGAAGTTAAAGGTCAGCAGTGCCTCCAACGGTCTGAATTCTGAATAAGGAGAATAGTGGTGCTGTTTAGATAGAAAGGCTACATGCTTTCATGGCTAATAATTTGCAAGCTTTTACAGGAGGTGATTCGTTCTGGATACACGACTTCTGAGAATTATTTCAAGAAACAGGGTTAGTGGTTGTAGATTTTGTACAACATCGTTTATATGAGGTTCAAGTGAATTGCTCTTGTTCATTAGTTTGAACAGGGAAATAGTGACCCTGTTAACATCTCTGATAATGAATATCTCCTAGCATCTGGGAGTCTTGTCATGTTCTGTACCTTAAAAACTGTGAATTTAAAAGGAGAGCCCAGTTTCCTTAATAACACTTACCCATTCACTATCTACTAGAACATACAGACATATTAAATTTAAGGGGAAAAAAAAACATCGAGTTTTATTGATACAGTTGAGACCAATAGTTAAATGTCAAAGGTGCATTGTGTAGGAATAAGAGTCCTTTGTTGGCAGTACTAGAATATAGTTTACGCACTTGTGTTTAATTAGTGCATAATGATCTATAGTGCTATAGATAGCTGCTTTCTTGTGCTTTAAAATAATAAAGATCACCTTTCATAGCTACATAGGAGGCTGTTGTGGTTGCTGCCCTTCAGAGAAGCAATGCTTCATTTTGATGCCATGTTGGTCAGGGGAAATCTGCAACCTTACCACTAGATGCCACTAAATCCTACACAATGCATTTTTAAAACATCTTTTTTTTGTCAGTTTCTTTTCCCTTTGAATTTGACTCATGTCTGAACACGAGAACTTTGTCACATTCAACGATGGAACTTTAAATGTCTTTTGATGTGACAGTTATAGATAACATTGCACTTGCAATTCATCTGCAATGATGACCATGCCAAGCTGAACCAATATGTGAAGAACATATGATTAAGAGACTTACAAATGACATCACGTAAAAGTAGCACTCTGGTCTTCGAGGTAATTGTTGGCCTTTTTTGAGAATGTGTTAAAGCGTCTTGGCTTCTTCAATTGTTGTGTCTTAATGGTTTAGGAGTAAGTAAGGTTTATTTAACTTCTCTTATATCTTTGTTCAAATTAACTTCTATATTCAGAATGATATCTATATGTTTGCAAGCGAGAATGAGCAAGAAAGTAAGAGATTTCTATAATACCAGGAGAGAGAGAAAAAGAGTGCGCGAGTGTGAGGTTTATATAATCTTAGGGATGGGGCGGGACATCAAATCTGTGGCAATGGACAGCGTATGTCATCTCATCATGCAATCCATCAGCTTCATTAATCACATCAGTATATCGACTCAGTTAACATGAAAACTAGAGCTCATCCAAGAGGTTTTAATTTCACGTTTTAGTTTTTAACCTAAACTTATGAGAAAAGGAAGTACAAAAAATGTTGAACTGATTTTAATGTGAATTTTTCTTGCCTCTTGTGTATATGTGTAATTACATGTGAATTGTATTGTAAATATGATACCTTTCATCTATATTTCTTAATGCATGAAATAACAGGGCAGTTGGTAGTAACAGCTAGCCTCACTGCGACTGGCATGGACAGCTTTTGCAGCACCTGCATAACTTCTGCAAACGAAACCTCTGAAAAAAGTCAAAGGAAAAAATGTCAGGAAAAAAGATACTGGTTTTGTTTTGCATGACTTGAGTTACTTGAAAGGTTTATTTTCGTAATCCTTTTGTATTTTAAACTGGTCTTATCTTCACTCCAACAAACAAGGTGGGAAACTAGTAAGTGAAGGTGAAGGTTAAGGTGCTATTACTTGCACTCGTTATTGGCAGGAATTAATATCAATCGATTTTTTTAAGAAATAAAAAAAGAAAAACAGTAAATTAGGATATATTAGGACATGATTGCAATGGAAAAATGTAAACAAAGATTAAAAGATTCAAATCAAATGTCCATACCTTCATTTCTTTTGCTTTTTATGTATCATACTATTTTTTTTCTTTGCTAAAATTTACTCAAACCATCAGTGGCAACAGAACATGGGCCATACGATTGCATAACTAAAACAAACATTCTGCCTTTACTTAGATGACGCCTCTAGATCAGAGGCCATTGTAACGCACTTCACATGGTATATTATTCATGTCAAAAGGAAAAAAAACAATAAAAAATGACTTAATGAGCAGTGGCTCTCTGGTTCAGTAGATTCAGTTTTAATTACCTTTAGCCCAAAATTACAAGACGCAAAACACTACCAACTTGAATCTTCTACTAATAACTTGCAGGTTCATCATCTCTATAGGAAACTAACGCTCCTTTAATTTTAAATCAAAGCATTTCTCCATCTTGTTTTCTTTCCTTTCTAATTGCCTGTATTCGTTGTATTTTTTAAATTTATTGTTAACTCTTGTTGTTGTTTTCTCATAGAAAGGAAATATATTTATACTTCACATTCTGCTCTGAGAGTAAAACGCGTTTTGTTTCGTGTTGTACAAGTTCTATTCACATTCAGCTCTTTGGTTTTGATTCTGTTTCTATATTGATGTTATGGTTCACTTTGCAGTATTATTTGTCTTCATGAACTCAACATTTGTAAAATATAAAGTTGTATTTCCATTTTTTTTTTG
This sequence comes from Corydoras sp. C115, assembly GCA_019802505.1. Lineage (NCBI taxonomy): Eukaryota > Metazoa > Chordata > Actinopteri > Siluriformes > Callichthyidae > Corydoras > Corydoras sp. C115. Next base: position 3,769,106 of record JAFMOC010000045.1, read on the forward strand.
TCAGTGCCAATTAATGTAATTGTGTCCGTCAGCTTTTCTAGGTGTTTGAGCAAAATGTGTTTTTTACTAATTCAAAATGTAACAGTATGTGGTACAAAAAAGGGTTATACATAACCAACTTTTTACAAATAAAGGCTTATACAGTAAAGAATAATACTGCAGAAGTCTTTTCATTTACCATTTGTGGACTAAAAGGTTCTATTTTACTTTTTCCTTCTTAATAGAACTAACCAGTTAGTCCCCAAATGGTAAATCTAAGGAGTGATTCCTTTTGCTGTTCTTGGTTATTACAAATTGCTGCATTTTCTTTTACGTTCTTTTCTCTTTTTCATTTCTTCATGTACGGGCTGCTGCAAGTAGCAAGGAAAAATAGGCTAACAGGTTAAAACCGAGGGAACCAAGAGCAGAAGTAACATGAGGCCATTGCAATTTCTTGTGTAATCAATCTGAATTTGATTAAAGTCATGAGAAATTACCAAGGATATACCTCCTTCGCAACACTTGGTCCTGAATAAAGAACCAACAGAATTCCTGCTGAAGTGTTATCTTTGCAACTGAACCCAAACATAGGCATAGCTATTCATCTCACATCATGATGCGGTCATATTAGTATATCTTTATCAGGAAAAAGAATGAATGGTTAAATATAGTCAGCCACATTGTTTGTGTTTGTGTACATGTTTTGTATATTGGGACATCTTAATATACAATTCCAATACTTCATATGCTATTCTACTATGTTTGATGTTAAATATATTGTTGAGATGGAGAATAATAATATTGGGTCATTAAAAACAGAACTATTGAAATATACACTATGCAAACTAATATTTGCAGAGTTGCATTATTTTTTTCCAGGATCTTGTATTGATTGAAGTCGTTTCCAGCACATCCCAAAGAATTTCTATGGGGTTCAGGTCTGGACTCTGTAGTGGCTGGTGTGAAAATGATGTCTTATACTTCCTCCCCCCCAACTCTTTCACAATTTGAGCCTGAAAAATCCTGGTATTGTTTATTCATTCATTAATTATCTCCCGCTTTATCCTCTATTAGGGTTGCGGTGGGATTCCCCATGCCCATCCAGGGGAGAACGTCTCGGGCACTGGGCAAATAGACCCAGGACAGGGCGCCAATCCATCGCTGGGCACACACTCACTCACACAAACACACTCTATATGAAGCAATTTTGAGAATTCAATTGACTTGATCCATGTTTTTGGACTGTGAGAACCCGGAGGAAACCCGCGCAGACACGGGGAGAACATGGAAACTCCAACCAGATGGGGATTCGAACCGGGAATCCCTAGTGCTGAGAGGCAAACGTGCTAACCACTAAGCCACCGTGCCGCCTCCTGGTATTGTAATCTTTAAATATGTATGTGGCATTAGGGAGGAACAATTCTTTTGATTGTAATAACCTGGTGGTTCAGTATATACTTTTAGTAGATCATACTTTGGACACATGAACCCAGACCTGACCAACTGCAGCAACCCCAGATCACAGTTAAATCCCGGTGGGGACCTTTTTTTGGCCATGCAGTGTATTATTGAGGTAAATTGTGTTTCTTTTTTTTTGTAATTTTCAGTTACGTCATCGAATTGGCAGGTTCAAGTCCATCAACAGACTCACAGGACAACAACAGGCAGGTGAACAACCTGGACAGGCCTCTATTCCACCACAGGACAAGTAAGCAGATAAACACTGTGGGTAATTTAGTAACCTCAATTCACCTGACTTCACAGAAACCTGGAGCTACATGAGGAAACCCACACAGACATGAAGAACATGAATAATCCACAGGATCCTGGCCACTTGCTGAAAGAAAATAGTGTAACTATATCAGAAAAGAAGTTTGGGGAAAAGAAATTCAAGCACTATTGTTAAGGGATGATGACAATGAAAGTGTTAGGCATCCTTCTTGCACTTTCTCCACTCTTTTTATCTTGGTAAAGTTTAAAACTGCTTTCAGTGAAGGATAGGCACTTACAGGGCTCTGTTAGGAAGATGGATGCAGAAGCCATTGAACTAGATCAGCAAAATGTGCCTACCATTTTCTTGTTCTATTGTCAGCACTCCATAAAAAAACATCAAATATTGAAAGGGTGCATTAACATGGGGTAGAAATTGATGGCCTTTCTACTGTGTGTGTGAGTAAGTGAATGAGTGAGTGAGTGAGTGTGTTGGTGTGTGAGTGAGTGAGTGAGAGTTGTTCATGCCCTCCCCAGCATGACCTCTTGAAATGAAGTTTGTGGGGCCATAGTATTTGTTTAATGTTTCAGACTGCCAAATGAAAATAATATTTTGCAAATGAAAGGTGGGTGAAAACAGTACAATAAAATATTCTTCATATATCTTTAAACTGCCCTGTTTCTCAAGGACGACAAGCCTCACACTAAGCATTGGTCCTCACAGGGTACTTCTTAAACTGTCACTGTCACTTCGGTTTGTTCTTTACCTTGAATCCATGTTTTTAGACTGTGGAAGGAAACCGGAGAACCCGGAGGAAACACACGCGGACACAGGAGAACATGGAAACTCCATCCAGTTTGGGATTTGAACCCCAGCGCCAAGAAGCAAACATGCTAACCACTAAGCCACTGCACCCAGAAACCATATAAATGAACAGTTTTAACTTGAACGCATGTGCAGAAATTCCACATCACAGCTTTGATTTCCAGGACTGTGATGGTCCTCCTCATGCCTGTGTGTGAACTTCCTTCCACATTCCAAAAATGAGCCATAAGATTAACTGTAGGTACTAAATGACTGCATCCCTTGTAACCCATTCTGTCAGGAAATAACTTCTAAAAGCTGTCCACATTCAAATCTTAAAGATCTTACTAAAATACACAAAACAGAGTGTGGAGAGGACATTTTCCTGTTTAGATTCATACAGGACATAGATGTGATGACAAATGACTTAGATGACACTGTAAGACAGCATTTTCTCAACAGCCAATATCAGTGATGCATTCTGCCATCTTTGGGAGAAAGACAAGACAGACTTGGAAATGTAGCTGCAACATGCTGCAGTTTTCTCCATTTAATCTGACCAGTATAACAAAACATGAAAAATGTATTTTTATTCCGAATAACAGAGTAGATATTTGATTATATGACTACAGGACCATTTCTCTTACTGAAGACTTAATGTATTCAGGCATAAACAATGATTGACTCGCATTTGAGTAAAGAAAAAAATGACACCTATGTAAATAATTTGTCTGAAAAGGCAACTGAATTAAGGCACCTATCCCTAATTGCTTCCTGGGCCCCGTGTACAAGGCTGACCACCACTCCGGACACGGTAGCTGTGTGTAAACACAGTGGGCAAAACAGATTACATTCTTTAATTTTAATAATCAGATTACAGCCCAAAATTTGTGGGAATCAATTACCAATTAGATTAATAATCATAATCTAATCAAATAATCTAATCATAATATTAAAGTTAGTAATAGAACTAAATATCTCATTTTAGGCCAACCACAATATATATTTATATATATCAAAATAACAAAAATTTACAGTTTATTCCATGCACGAACACCACCAACCAAACGAAACATTCCATTTCCTCACTGGCATCCTAAAGCACAAAAACAATAATAATATGAAAATTTTAAATATCTTTCTCAGCCTAAATTAATATTTTAGATACTGATTAGCATTTTCTAGATATATAAAGAGCATCTATAATGTAACTTTACTGCAACTACAAGAGTAACTCTACCCCTTGTGGTTAGCATTTCCAAAGCTCCAATGGTCTTTTAAGCCAGAATGGCAAATGAGGAGGTGGCTAATGAGATGGCCATGATAACATCCCAATGAGAGATGGCTACCAGCTGAGCCAATGATGTAAAAGGTGCTTAATGATGACAAAGGAAATCTCTTGCATGGCATAAAAAGTAAATTAGTAATCCACACTGTGGTCTGCACTGGGGAATTACACTGATCACCAGGGAATTCATCCTCTGATCTGACCCAACACTGCTCGACTCTAAGAGCCAAAATCCATCATAAGTGAGGGTTAATCACTTTGTGTAAGCTACTAGAGCAAGTGTATAATCAGAATACACAATTACTGTACACGGAACGCCTCCCTGTTTTATCAATTCCATTTACCATACACATGCACTTTGTGGTTTCAGCTGTACTGTTTACAACCACTACTTGAGTTTTAAAATCACTGTGTACTCTAATAAACACAACTAGCTACATACATACATACCTTCACACATACACGCAAACACACACACACACACACATATACACACACATATATATACACACATATAAATATATATATATACACATACATACACATACCCCAGATGGTGGTTGATCAAACAGTAAAGAGAGAGGAAGTAGAAAGACAGGGATAAACTGAAAAGTTTCACTAAAAAAATGTCAAGGTGTGCTTCAGTGTGAACGTGTAAATGCTGAAGGCCAGCAATCCAATCACTTAAGAGATCAAATTTATACCTTGTTCTTATAGTGACTTATTACAATTAATCATTTAAATGTTTTTTTTTTATAATAATAAAAACTGCAATCCCATTTTTGCACCCCTTTTATAAACCACGTTTCTGCAGCTCTCAGAACTGATGAGAATTTTAATTGTTCATTCTTTTATTCAGATCATACAACCATTGATTCCACTCGTGAATCAATCTTGGTCACCTTTCTTTCTCTGCAAAAGACACGCACTTCTTCCTTTTTAAATTTATGATATACAATGGAACGACCTTCCAAAAACGTTTGCCAAATGCAATGCCCAATATATCTTTGTTCCCAAATGACTAATGCTCGTCTTCCATTTAAACTCATGTCCAGTGAATGGGCTTTTTCTTTTTTTTTTTTTTTTTTTTTGAAGCTGTATTACACATTTTCTGGAAATGAACCTGGCACTTACTCCAAATTCCAACGGTAAGGTCTCAGGTTGTAAGGTTTTTGGTTCAACTTTGAAATGCTTGTACCATTGTAAGGATACTTAGTAATTTACGATAGTTGGACAACTGTTGAATGGCTCCAGGAAAAAGGAGGAATGACCAGGTGTGAGATGAGCATGTATAATTATAGGAATGACCATTTGTCGAAAGGGCAGGAGAAGGAGTCAGAAAGTCTGGCCGCAGGGTGACCTGTGAAAATATAGATTTAGGGGCAAGTAAGATTTGTTAAAAAGTATTATTGGGACTGGGGACTCAGAAAATCCCACCATATTGGAAGGCCCAGTCACACTCACCCAAAGAAGAAGGACAGCCCATCTAAGGTTTATATACCAAAGCTGGATCTTTGAGACCTTAGAGCTCTCTGATCAATTGTAATCGCTTGCCATCCATGATTCTTTGCTGTACCCTTGCTGTTTATTCAGTAAATTGCATTAAACTTTGTTTGGACCAACCTGCATCTCTGAGACCGATTATTGAACATCTAACAAGGTTCAGCCCACATTGCAGTTTTTTAGGTCAGGGTTGGCGGATTGCCATGGACGAAGGCAACAATGTTTATCACGATGCATTTCAGGCCTGTCATCCCAATAAAACACGAGTCTGAGCCACACGCTCTTTGGCCTGTCGCTTCCTGCACAAAGGAATCAGCGTCGCTGGGTGACTCTGCTTTTGTTTGTTTAATACAACAGCGCCCTCTGTTGGAATACAATGTTCCTTTCAATTCATTTAAATAACCTCAACGTTAAACCAGATTTATTTAATTCTACTGCCATTTGTCATGAACTGAGAAAAGTGTTCTCATCTCATTAGGTAATCTATTGCCTTCATCTGTAATATGATATACGTCTTTATTAACACACTGAGGGAAGAGAAAAAGTACATCATGTCAATGCTGACAGAGGCTCAATATACTCATTTGTAGAGACCATTAAAAATCAATATGGGGCGGGAAGCACAGAACTTCTCCAGAGTTGTACCCAGTATTTTGAGCCTGTATTTGCTAAATTCAATTCTGTCATATTTGTTTATCCTTTAATTAGAATAGGTACTGTATATACACTCACTGTGAGATTCTATTCATTCATTCATTCATTATCTCCCGCTTTATCCTCTATTAGGGTCGCGGTGGGGTTCCCCATGCCCAACCAGGGGAGAATGTCTCGGGCGCTGGGCAGATAGACCCAGGACAGGGCGCCAATCCATCGCTGGGCACACACTCACTCACACAGTCACACTCTATATGGGGTAATTTTTGAGAATTCAATTGACTTGATCCATGTTTTTGGACTGTGGGAGGAAACCGGAGAACCCGGAGGAAACCCACGCAGACACGAGGAGAACATGGAAACTCCACCCAGATAGGGATTCGAACCGGGAACCCCTAGCGCTGAGAGGCGAATGTGCTAACCACTAAGCCACCGTGCCGCGTGAGATTCTATGTTGCAGTGAAATAAAGTTAGGACATCTATTTGGAGAAAAAAAACACATTTTAAATTAATATAATTATCTCATATCTTCTTATTATCTTTGCTTAATCCTCTACTAGGGTCACAGAGAGGTTCCACATGCCTATCCAGGGGAGTTACGCTCAGGACAGGGCACCAATCCATCACAGGGCACTCACTCCCTTACACAGACACGCACAGTTTATAGAGGGAATTTAAATAAAAGCAATTTACAGCAGCCAGTTTACCCTGAATCCATGTTTTTGGACTCAAGTTTCAGCACACGATTCTGTACCTAACCTCCCTGGAGGTAAACAAAAGGAAAAAATGATAGAGGATTGCTAATGGATTGTTCGAAAGGCGGCCAAAGGATCACAATCAACTTCCAAATATATTCAAGCTGATCTGCCGACAAAAGATGAAACTCTGACAGCTCACACTATTCATCTCAAACTGAATGAAATGGGACATCATGGGAGGAGCCCCAGGAGGACCCTAGCGTTGACAAATAGACATTATAAAAAGCCTTCTGGGAAAATCCTCCTGGAAAAGGATCCTGTGAACAAATGAGACCAAAATGGCGATTTAGTGTAAACCACATTATGATAACATACAGAGGACAAATCAAGGCTTTACAGAAGCAAAAAATATAATAAAAAATAACAAGGTATGTTTATATGTTATCGGGAACATGTTGAAGTGCAGTGTAGGGCACTGTAGCGCAGACAATGATGCACAGCACACTTTAAAAAGCAACTAGAAAGGGTTCCAGTTGGGAGAATAACCCTTTAAAAGACCTGAAACAGTTAGCAAACAAAGAACGGTCCAGAGGTGTAAGAAGCTCATTCATGTCAACAGAAAGTGATTGATTTGATTAATTATAGTCTCATCTCATCTCATCATCTTTCACTTAATCTTGTACTAGGGTCACAGGGTTTCCCATGCCCATCCAGGGGAGAACATTTTGAGTGCCAATCCATCACTTGGCACACACACACTCACCCAGACATTATATAAGACCAATTTAGATATGGGCAATTTAGAGCAGCCAATCCACCTTGAATCCATGTTTTTGAATGCAAGTAGGAAACCAGAAAACCCAGAACAAAACCATGTGGACATGAGGAGATCATGAAAACTTCACCCAGATCAGGGGGTTAAACCTGGATTCACAGCGCTAAGCACTACATCACCATGCCACCCTGATTGATTACATTCTTTCCTTTCAAAAATTATTCCATCAATATTAGGGTGACTGCAACAATGGATTTGTTCAGTCCTTGATTGAAGTTCTGTATGGAATGATATAAGGTTATGTTGTTTTTACCTTCTATTTCATATTTGTTTAATGCAAACACAAGAAGAGAACATTAATATTAAAGAATTTGTAATTGTTCTGGGATAAAATATGCATTTTCCAAAAACAAAGTGCATTTGTTTTGGCCAGAACTGTGTGAGAATCACTGGTTTAATGCAAACACAAAAAGTGTAATTGTTCTGGGATAAAATATGCATTTTCTAAAACAAAGTGCATTTGTTTTGGCCAGGATTGTGTGTCTGCTAGCTATAAAAGTACTCTAACAGTTTCAAAGCTTTAGACATGTAAATCTGTTTGATTTAGGGTTCACTAACTTTGTGTTGGCTTAGTGCCAGTGCTGGGCATTTTGTGTCTTGTCAGCAAAGTGTGTGAAACCAAGACTAAAGCTGTTACAGGTACAGAGATTTATTTGCACCTTTAGACTCATTAAACATCCAACACAGTGGATGCAGAACACACTTAGCAGGCTAAACCATCCCAAACTTATGGAACTGTGCAACTCTGACTGTAATACCTTTTAAAAAATATCTATTTAGTCATGTTTCTGCCTTTAAATATTTAGTCTTAAGCAAATGTATGTAATCACCTGTTTCATTTTATATAGATTAATTAAAACATAATTATTAAAAAAACAGAGGGGTTCTCCATCCAGGGGAAAATGCCTCAGGCACTGTGTAGATACACCCAGGACAGAATGCCAGTTCATTGCTGGGTACATGGTCACTCACACAGACACACATACATACACTATATAGTGGAAATTTGGAGCAGCAAATTTGCCTTGAATCCATGTCCTTTTTACCTTGAATCCATGACTGTGGAAGAAACAGCAAAACCTGAGGGAAACACAAGGACACAAGGAGAACATGCATCCTTACTTCAAGTCCATCCAGATCGGGATTTGAACCTTGATTCCCAGCGGGGAGCACTGCCGTCCGTATAAGACTGATATCAAGAATAATTTGCAAATATTACGGTTGTTGAGATTTGAATCATTGTGCATTTTACATATAAAAGCATTGAGTTTCAGTGCTGATGAGTAAGTGGGTTCAATCATGCTAGACTTTCTGAGCTTTATTTGCACCTTCTGTAGCATTAGACACACCCTGATAGTGACACAAAGGCTCGGTGTAGCATTGCCACAGTTTGGTTAATGCAGCAGGGAAAAATCATAAGTCAAAAGTAAACATCTTTGCAAGGTAGAGTAGACCTAATGTATGAATCTATTGTTTCAACCTAGTGCTGTAAAACCATAGTACAATATAGTTTGACATTTGAGGTTTTTGAACATGTGAATTTTTAATACACTCTACGACTAGAAGCATGTCTACATCTCACCTTACATAAAGTTCCCGAGAACATTACTCATCTGTGTACCTAATACATTAAAAAACTAATTGTGATCTTTTGCTGCTGTTGTAGCTCTGTTTTTTTTAGTGCTTCAGGTTGTGGGCATTTGCATTAGTGTAGACTCAGTTCTCAGCAATTTTGAATTTGAGCAGTTTGTTTTTTTATCGCATAATACTGAGAGAACTGATATATTGCAAACAAAAAACAAAAATCTTAGAATTTTACTAGTGATTTCATTATTTAAAGCAGCCAGCCTGGCATTAGCAGTTATTTACTCCCATTAATCTTCATTTTGATTACTCACAACTTAATAAAAACATAATATAGATGTGTTGTTGATTTATTAATATATAATATTTTATCTGATTGTTGTATTTTTTCTTTTGTCAAAAACAGCAACTGCAAAAACAAGTCAATGAAGGAATAAAAAAGAAATAAACTCTTTAAACCAGCAATTAACTCAAATTCATGTTATTTGTCATAATAGTTTGTTAAATGCACCTAAATTGCAATACAATGAAAAATCTTTTTTCAGCAATAGCCATCATCATTTATTTAAAATAATGTATACGCAGTAGTCTCGGTTTTAGAGGCTTACACATTTCACAGCTTTGGCTCTAAATGAAGCCAAATTACTTTCATGCTATTATGAAATACCTACCTATTATGAAAAAAAATACTTTTTTTTAACATCATGTATATCATTAACATTATCATAAAACACATTTTTGTACTTATGAAATATTACCCAGCAAATTACAAATCATGATAAGACTTTAACACCATTGTGAAAGATCCTATATTTGTTAATTTAAAATATAATTCAGCTTATATACAACTTAGATAATCCTGCATTAAAAATAAAATGATACATTACATACAAAGGTCATATTACTAAAGAGAAAGGTTTTATATTTGCAGCAGCTATTTTAGTTATCCATTAACCAAGAGTGAGTGATTTCAATCTGCTCTCCCATGACTAGAATCAGTGTATTTGAATTAGAGACATTAATCACACAGTCAGATAACATGTTTTTAACCAACTGAGCTGGAGACACACAATAATTTTGCCTGATATGATATTTAATATGATTCCCATTTTTTTATTATAAGAATGCAATAATACACATAGCTACTATTATTAAGACACAGGTAAAATATATTTTTACCATATAGCATTAAGTTATTAAATTGCGTCTACATGAATAATTCATGTAGGAACACTCAATAAAAGCCTGGACCACAACCATTGTTCAGATATTTCTTGCATCAAGGTTTAAGGGGGAAAATAGTGTTGTGGTTGTGGCCTTAAATACAGAAAATAATAATTTTAAGTTTATATAAAAATCTAATGTATTAAAACAGCATTATATTGCATTGTAATGTATTGCATTAAGGTTTCTTTCTGAAAACAAAAATCTACAAGGGCAATTGTGACTGGAAATTCAGTGGCACTGGAAAAGTCAATTCAAACAGTAACTTCATCATAATGTCTTGATTCGTTCGTTTGAGTTTCTGTGGGCGTTGACCGTTAGAGCCTGAAAAGATAAGTTTAATGCTGAAAAAGATCTGCATTACATTGTGAATACAATCAATAAACTAGCACTTGTGTCTCTCTTTTACATTTTACTGGCTTTATAATTTGTAACTCTAATTTGTAATAAGTCATGTCAGCATTTGGGAGCATTATTGTGTTCTTGGGTGTTCTAGGTAAGTGCATTTATGTTTGATTAAATAAATCAAATATTCTTTGTTTGTAATCAAAACTCTATTACCATAAGCTAACATCTTCATACTTTCATTTCTGTATATTCAAATGCACAGTTATGATTTACATACTGATTCTGACATTTAAAAAAGAATACAAATCTGAATTTGGAGAAAAAGTGAAGGCAGATTGAATATTTAAATGGATTTTCATTTTCCAAAAAAAAAAAAAAAAAGCAAAAAAGCGGTTGAGCTCAATCAATAAAAATGTTACAGGATTTCAAAAATCAGTTTAACTTCATCTGTGTTACAGTTTTCAATGGGATACATACTGTAAATAAATAAATAAATAAACTAGGCTTTTCCTCAATTTGTGATCATTTTTTGTAGGATGTACTCAGTCAATTACGGTGAAAGTTTCTCAAAAGATGGTCAATGTGACCATCGATCAGACTGCAAAGCTTGACTGCACATTTACCACCACTGCACCTTTGAACAACCTCATGGTTCAGTGGACTCTCTCTCCGTTTGTGTCAAAAGATCCAGAAGTGGTAAGTTCTATTGACCTCTTTTACTCGTACGGTGCTTTACTTGGTCAAATTATAACAGTATTTCTAGTTGATTGTTGTATTAATTTGTTGTATTAATGTAACTCCTCTTCTAAAAGGTTAGATTTATTCAAATGAAAGCTGAAACTGCTGAGAAAAATACATTTTATTTATAATTGACAAGCACTACTTTAAAAAAACTTTTAAAATAAAAGGAAATAGAAGTCATTTAATACACCATATTGCATTGAAATCACATTATATATATTGGGATATATATATATATATATATATATATATATATATATATATATATATATATATATATATATATATATATATATATATATATATATACAGAACATGTATGTGTTCTATTTTTTAAAGTGTGGTAAAGTACGAAACAGGTTTAAGAAGTGTTTGTACTTCTGCCATGAAAATGAAGCATATCTACTCTTTCTTGGTTTATTTGCCATTACTATTAGCAAAAGACACACCCTGATAGTGAAACAAAAGCTCTGTTGAGAACAGTTTCATGTGCAGAGTAAAAATCTTACTTCAGCTGTAAATATGTTCAGTATGTTTGATACTGTATTTATATTTATATTTGCAAATTAAATTCAAAATATATATATACATTTTTGAACATATAAATCAATTATAAGCGCAACAAATGTATAACATTGTAAAACTAAACATAAAATAATTTTAAAAAAGGCCAAAAACTTTTCTACATAATCTTTAAATAACCTATATTTTCACTCAGGTGTTTTACTACCAGTCAGGATTTCCAAACATTGGTAGCCGCTTCAAGAATAGACTGAGCCTTCTTTCTTCTTTAAACAACTCCACAAATGCCTCTATAACCATCAGCAACATGCAGACTGAAGATGCTGGAATCTATACATGTGAAGTTCAAAATGCCCCAGACTTTGAGGGCAATACTGAAGCTAATGTCGTTGTGAATGTTTTGGGTAAGATATTATAATAATTAAGCATATTGTGTCATTCCCCGGCAGTAAAATAAGCACAATCTTATCTCATCTCTTAATCCTCTACTGGGGTTGTGGGAGGGCGGGGTTCCCCCAATGACATCTAAGGGAGAATGTTCCAGGTGCTGAGAAGATACACCCAGGGCAGGGCGTCAATCCATCGCTGGGCACACATTCACTCAATCACACAGACACGCACACTATGGGGCAATTTAGAGCAGCTAATTCACCTTTGTCTGTGAGGGGGAACCCGAAAACCCGGAGACATGGACATGGAAAGAACACCAAATCGGGATTCGAACCTGGATCCACACAATATAAATGATTATTAACAACATGCGCATGGGGTAAAACCAGCCTAAATATGCAGCCCATACAAAGGCCTGAGTTGGAATGTCAGGTGGGTGATCATTGCATTTAGTGTTATCTGTAGCTCCCTCTTACTCAACCATGTCACCAGGACAACCACACCAGGTCCAATGGCCATGCTGGTTACCATGGAAACAATTTCCAATGAGAATTCATGTCATTAGTTTGTATGAAGAATTGAAACAAAGAAGCAACATATGGGTGTTTTTTAATAGAGGGAATCTGTGTATATGATCTCACCTCTTGTAATATATTATCATCACTGATCACATTGATCACTAACATTGACTTAATGCTGGTTTATATTTACTTAAATGTACCTTTGTTCTGTTTTTAGAAAGGCCATCAAATCCATTCTGTGCTGTGCATGGAGATGTAGAAACAGGTCACCTGGTCACGCTGACATGCCATTCGGAAAAGGGAAATCCAACTCCAACATACACCTGGACAAGAATACAGGAAGGAACTGGCCAGGCTATTTTGGGTCAAACATGTATTTACAAATTCTTTGAATGTTATCAATTATTTTGTTAATTCAACATGAAGTGCTTGACTTTTGTATATTGTACTCACTTCCTCTTTGTTTGTAGCTGTACAGGCCAGTTCCTTATACTTCAGAAACATCTCTCAGTTTGAGTTTGGGAAATATCAGTGCAATGCGTCCAATATTGTGGGTTTCTCGACCTGCTCAGTAACTCTAAACTCAGGTACAGTGCATACATATATAGGTGGATAAATAATTTAAGTAGCATATATAAATGCTTAGATTAATACTCAAAAATAGTCATTATTTCTCAGCTGTCATACATCACCCCATTCTGAAAAGTTAACTAGGCAATAATTATACTGTATGTTGAATACTTATTAAATCATTTTATTCCAGTGATTCCAGTGTTAAATGTGTTAATTTATAATAATTTGTGTTTGTGCAGATGCGAACGATGCAATGATAGCAGGTGCTGTGATCGGTGCACTTCTGGCTGTTTTCTCCATTGTGTTGTTGGCATGGTTCATCTCTCATCAGCTGAAGAAGCGGAAGTACAAGACAGCTAAAGCTAATGAGTGAGTTTACCCTTCTGGCAAAAAGCATTGTGCAAAACCTGATTTCTTTTGTTTCAAGACTGAGCTATTCATAGACTTTTATAGTCATAAAAAGCATTATGCTCAGCTTAAATAAAACTTACACATTCAGCCTGGCCATTTCTTAATGTGGATTAACCACAAATTCATAAATAGTTGAGGCTTTCTTTAGCATGCTGACCCATTTTAATATTTTGGTTGCCTGATTACACAATTTGTGAGTTGCAGGTCTGCAATGACACTAAGGGATTTAGAAATTCCAGCAGCAGAATGCTCCTAACACTACATTTAACATCCCGGCCACAGGATCTGCTATTCTTCATTTCCCGTCTTTTGGTTATTATCCCCAAAAATGAGTTGGGTGACTTACAAGAATCTGACTCCCACAAATAACTTTAGGAGGACCTCAAACCCATCAAACACCTTACTTTGCTAAAAATCGAAGAAAAAATAAACAGGGTAATATTTTGGACAGGTGGCCAGTCCTTTTTGGACTCTTGAAGAAAATCAGGGTTTCAACAAAGGATAGTCGGAGGACAGCAATCAGCGAAGTAATAAACAAATGAACAATTAAAACAGCTTTACTCATAAAACATTGTCATTTAATCACAGAATTCAGTTACTGAATCATTAAACTTAATTTCTATCTTGTAATTTGTATTCTTCTGTAAAATATATTTAGATACACAAGCAAACTAAACATGTTTTGTCTGTGTTACAGAGTGCAGGCTTCTGTAAATTACAAAGCTGTCGCTCCACAAGACACTGCCCAAGACTGAGAACCCTACATTTGAGGAATCACAACGAAACACAATGAAACCTGCCACTATTTGCTTACTGCATTATTTTTATCAAGTGTTTTATTGGTATAAATTTGTGAGACTTACACATGTAAAAAAAAAAATTATAATAATAATAATGTTTGAAAGATATTTGTTTATATATGATATATGTGTTTTTACCATTGACTTACTGATTAAATGTGTTTTAAGCTTACTGCTGCATTTCAGTGCAAGCACCTAAAAATGGATGTTTATTCTTGACATTTTACAAATTATTTATGTAACTCCCCCTGCTTAAACTACTGAAGATTACTGAAAAATATTATTTAAATATAATTATTTTAATAGATGTATCAATTAGTTATGTTAGGGTTGTGATACTGCAATCTATACCTATAACACAAAAGATATGCTTATACTTACAAACCACTAAACAGTCATATAAGGATGTATTATACCGCTATATGGTTTGACTGATGACACACACACAAAGTAAGTGATTCTTCACTTTTGCTCTAGAGAGTAAATACCTCAAAGTAACTGTAGTAAGATATTTCATACTGTTATTTCATCAGTCATACCTGACAAGCGTTTACATAATTTTAATGGAATGTGAGCTAATAATAATAATAATAATAATAATAATAATAATAATAATCATAATAATAATAATAATAATTATTATTTTTTATTTTGCTATGTTTAAGGACTAAGTCCTTAATTCACCAGCTAAAATTAAGGAGCTTTGTCAGGTTACAAATGTACTACAGTAGTTTTAATACATACAGTTAACTTCCGTATATCCTCTAATATGGTGGTTTAAAATTATGTGTTTGAATATGCTTTGTATTACTTTTCTTTTAGAATTTTTTTAACAGAAAAACAATTTCTGTTAAAAAAAAAAAAAAAAAAAAAAAGAAACATTTTTGGACCTCAGGAGATTAAAGGTAGTGTGTTATGTCTTTGTTCTTTCTTTGTCTGATGATGCCCAGTCCAGTTATTAAATAAAAACATTTTAGCTTTATTTCATGTGTCTTCATCATTTAAAAAGCACTTTAGTATAAGTTAGTATGAAAATGAATTAACAAGAAAATCCTGAAAAGTCATGTCAGCTAACACTGTTGCTTAGTAACACAATCCACATCTAAAACTAGAAATTAAATCGTACACAGTTCATATGCTACAAACTCCTCAATAATAAAATAACTGATGTCAGATGAAACAGAATCAAAGGTTAACCTCAAAATGAACTTCAATTTTTTTATTGTAAATTATAAATAAGATAACAGTACACAATATTGCACTTTAATGCATGTTAACTGCAGATGAGCGTCAAAGTAAATGAAAGCAGTTGAGCAGCAGAGTATTGAGCACAGTCAGTTGTGGTCAGCTCCTTTTATAAAGTCAACTCTCAGTTCTAACCACATTATTTGCAGCCTCCAAGTTTGATCTTCGTTTTAAAGGTGCAGGTTAAATAATAAGCATAAAAAAATGTATACAGCTCCCCTTTCACAGCTGTAGCACATCAGCCTGAATGCAAGTGCAAAACATGTGACACAAGAAAAAGAAAAGATAAATAAGTAAGAAAGACAAGCAAAAACTTTCAAGAGGTAAAAAAGTAGGTAAAACATTATTTTAATTTTAGAATTATATGTATTTTATGTATATTATGTAATTATTATAATTATTATTATTTGTGAAAAGTGTAAAAACAAATGATAATACTTTTGATACAAATGTTTTTGTACTTGCTTATGAGAAATGCAGGTGTATAGATTTTTATCAAATTCTTAAATTCTAAAAAAGAAAAAAAAAAGTTATTTAATATAGCAATTAAATTCCCGAACTATTAATTCAGCAATTTTTGAAACACAGCCAGAGGCAATCAATTGGTAATCTGGATTATTTATATCATTTAACTATGATATTTATTATGTAATTATTATTTATTTTTTAATAAATTTTTTCCTAACTGGTAAACCATGTACTTAACTTCACTCTTCATGTATTGTTTACAGTCTTTTTTGTAGTTCTAATTACTTATCCAAAGTATACCAAAATATCTTCAAATAAAAAAAACATACTTTTTTAATCAAAAGTATTTGACTAAAGTTTGTCATTATATTAAGAATTAAAGGTACACAGAGATATATAAAGTGGTTATACATATACACATACACATACGCAACATTTTAGAAAACTGCTAATGTATTTTTAATATAAATAATATATAAACTTATAACGCTTTTGATTTCTATATACAGTATTACAAGCAGTGTACAAAATTTGCAATTATATCAGCTTTTTTTTAAATGAAAAATGAAAATATACATAATAATTATAAATTCCAAAGAATAAAAAGCATATGCATTTTAAATATGCATTAAATCATTTTTAACAATCTTTATCACTTATAAGATTAGAAAAGGTTTCTTTTATATGGGGAAATTCCCGATGTTGTCTAAGCATAGAGTTTACATCAAAAGACCTGAGCTGCTGACACACTGAACTGCCGGGTGATTCGTGAGCTGCATTTTACCACAAAGATTGTCAAAGCAGTCATACAGATATTGTCATGGTGAAACATACATTGTACCAAAAAGTTGGAAAACATTTACAAAGGTCAATTTCTTATTTGACATCAGTAGCAAAGGTTACGAGCTCTGAAAATGAGTAATATACTCTACAAGCTAAAAACTGACTTTTTACAAATGCTTTCAAAAGATCATTAAATTCCATAACAGTGGAACTAAAGCTCTCATGTTCACCTCTGCTATTTTATATACAACTTTTAGATATCCGGTTTAGATCTCTGTAATCGAACGGTTGATGCTGATACGCCGCTTGTTAAGATCATACACGTTTTTAAACTTGCCATTAATAGCACTCATGATGGTTTTTCTGTACATGCTGGACAAGGAGTAATACATAATGGGATCAAGGCAGCTGTTTAAAGTTGACAGCAGAAGTGTGGATTCATTCCAGAAGTGCAACAGCTGTTTGCTCTCCACTTCCTGGATCAGGTTCATCTGTGCAAGGATGTATGGCACTCGCACCAAATGGTATGGCAGAAAACACAAGGTGAAGATGGAAGGTACTAAGAAAGTCTTCAAAACGAGATTCTGCTTCCGACTTTGTGCCTTTGGGTCACCTTTGCCCATCTCCATTGTTTTAAGTTTCAGTGCAATCTTCATGTAGAAAATGACAAAGACTATAAATAACACACCAAAGAGAGTGACCACGGTCAAGTTTATACTGCCTGCTATCCGGCCTTTGTTATGGAAATGAAAGCATCTTTTGTCACAAGGATTCTCCTGCTTGTTTTTCAGAAAAAAAAGAGCGGTTCCGGATAAGAGCACAATCCATACAGTGTAGCTGGCCATTTGACTCCACAGGACCTTTTGGATGCGGAAAACCCAGACTGGTTTTATGATCTTCAGGTAGCGGTCCAGGCTGATCAGGCTGAGAAATAAGATGCTGGCATACATGTTGATGTAAAAGAAAACCCCCACCACTTTGCACAAGAAGAATGGCCCCTCTTTGTTGTGGTAGTAGATCCGTAGAGGCAAGGACAGGACCAAGAGCGCATCAGCCAGAGCCAAATGCCGCATGTAGACGGCCATGGAGGTATCAGTGTGACGTTGTAGAAAAAGTACGAAGATGCTGATGGTGTTACCGAGGAGCCCAAAACAGCAAATGATTGAATAGCTGATGGGCAAGAAAAGTGACATCGCTCCATCCTGGATAATACAGGTACCGTTGGCGTTGGTATTATCCTGAGACATTGTGAAGCACAGTCCAGCTCACTGATGCTCTCCTATGTTCAGCAGTCAGTCGTGTACTGCGTTCAGAATCTTAAAAAAAACATTTTATTACTTTATTATATACTTTTATTATTCCCCAAACGTATGGCAAAACTTTTAATCATTTATGTTATATGGATTAACATTTCATAAAATTTTGCTAATTAAGTAAGATAAGATTCGTTTTACGATCTTTGTTCGTCCCACAATGGGGAAATTGACATTCTGAGTAGCAAAGTGACAAAAACTGAGAAAGTTTATACTCAGTATATACAAAATATAATTCAGTTATGTACATTGTCATATATTTAGATCTAAGATCTGCTTATTAGATCTAATTATTCAAAGTTTTAAAACTAAATTGCATAAAAATATTTGACCAACAGATTTAGTCCAGTGAAATATATCATAATTATTGTTGAAACAATTAAGCTGAATTAGCTGTGAAAAGGCAGTACTACCTGTGTGATGCTCTTCCTTTACAGACTGCAATGAATAGAGGCTGCAGAAATCAAACCTAATCCTTTGCAGGAAATATACCTCTTGTTTGTGCACAATGTTGGTTTGTGGCAGGTAGTGCCAGCCCCCAATTCAAAGAAACACCACTCTTTATATATGGGAAAATGACAGTAGTGAGATGCATTACAAGAGAACAACAATTTGTTAAAGAAATCTTTTTAAAACAGTTGCCCATAATGTAAACTGCTGCATAATAACTGCTGTAATATTTTTGTCAAACTATTGCATTGACTGTTTAAAAAAAGTCAGCTGACGTGTAATCTTATAATAAAAATTAAACTCTAAATAACTGTTTCAACACTTTTTGTTGTAGATCATTATCTCTTCACATGTTCATTCCATTTTAACCCGACTTAAAACTGCTGGGCAGATATTATTCATTAATTGAATTAAACCAAAATTGATGCCACTGAGATCAACAAAAATTTTATCGTCTATTGATGTTTATGAAGTTCAGGTTTCTCAGGTCCTGTGGTTGCATAAAGCCCAAATCATCACACTTCAACTACAATGTTTAGTTAGTTAGTATAAGTTGTTTGAGGTGACACTGCATGTGATCATTAACATGTCCATCATGGGGTAATGGGTTTAAAATAATCCATTTCACAGATGTTGGTTTCTTTCTATGCAAGTTCCTAAATGTATGTGTTCTTGACATATTTATTTTGGTTAAATTGAGATTTTCCTTTAGTTGTTCTTATTCATGTAACAGCTTCCATTAAGCTGATGCTGGAACAGATTTATGGTTCAATTTAGAGCACATTTCAGAACTTAGAACAGCAAAAAACATCAGACAAAAAGGTAACAACCTTAATCATTGTCCTTATACTAAATATAAAGTTGGACCTAATCTTAAACCCCATTTTGAGAGAGAAATTCCAGACGTAATATGAAAAAATCTGAGTATTCTATGAATGCTTAACTTAATTAGTCTTCTGGTTATGATATTATGAACATTAATAGTTATTATTTGCTTAGTGCAATCAGTCTGCACATAATGTGCTCTGGATTTTTCTTTATATTCTTTGTATTTTTCTTTGAACAATACAGTTTAAGTTAGGACTGAATTTTCCTAAATGCCCACTTCTTGGTAAACTGCAAAAACTGTTAACAATCTTAAAGGCTCTCTAGTTGTACATAATAAGTTTTATTGTAAAACAGTAAATTTCAAATTGCTATGTTGATATTAAAACCCTTTCCAAATTTATAATCAACTATGTTTACATCTCTCAAAGCCATGACTGAATGTTCTTTTTTGTGAAGTTATATATATTTACATGTTGGAAAAGACCAGACTATAAAGCAAACAAGTAGTTCCTGCAAAAAGCTAGTATTTTACCAAGCTCATTGGATTATCAACAGTTATAAACAACAGGCTGAAATAGTTAGTTAATGAAAATGTAAAGAATAATCAGGTGTTCTGAAAGTACCATTAACCAAGTCGCTGTCTGCAACTTAACTGTATAAAAGCTAGCTTAAAACTGGGAAACACTAGATCGTTTTAGATTTGTCAAATGTACTTTTATATGACTGTTTTTTAATCTTTAAATGAATGGCGACAGCTCACAGCAATTATTCCACACAGCGAACAGTATGCACGTCAGAAAACCACCAGTCTGAATGAATCAGACCCTTTCATGTTTCTCTTAAAATACCACAGCTCCTAAAAGCAGCTATTACTTGAAAATTGCTCTTTACTTGGAACACTTACTTTGGCCCCAACTTGCAAAGGTTCTTTTTTAAAGATATGGTTATAACCATTACAACAGAAGGTTTTTGCTTGAAACACAAAACAGCATCTTTAAGCACACCATGCAAAATTAAATGCATCCTTTATGCCTTCTTTAAACCTTATCAGAAAGAGCTTCCCCTTTTAAAAGTGACCTCCTAAAGTCTTTTAAAAACCTTCTAGAAACCTTCTATTCTTTCACCTGTTCCATTTAAAATCAACTAGCAATTTTTGATTCATTCATTCAAGCACAGGGAGGACATGCAGACACCACATAGAAAGGGCAAGAGTTCGCCACAACAAAAATTAAACCGAGGAATTTCTGTGCAGTGGGAGTGCTGGCCCCCTGCATTACAATACTCCCCCAGCATAAAAAAAACATCTATAGCCATGTAACAACTGAACAAAGTGCATGGATTGGTTTAGAAATTTTGATTCCAAACTATATGCATTGTCCAGATGCTTGGTATTATTGATTTGGAATCCCACAACTACACAATCAATGCATGTGTCCACTTGTCCACTTGTCAATGTACTCTCTTTAAAAAAACAGTTTAAAACATTTTTAAAATATTCACCCTCAATAATACAAGCATTTGGTTTTTATGCCAGGAAGTGGATACAAAACTCATATCAGTTATCAATGCTGTAGCTTAGTATAAAAAGTAGGTCATGTGTCCCTTAGAGATGCACAGATAACAGAAACCAGGAGGGTCCTTCTGTGTAGTTCAAAAACATTCTAGTTTCAGTGGGGAACAGTAAAAAAAATTATCTTAAAAAAGATTTCCTGTGTAGCAACCAACAACGCTTGTGCATGATATACAACAGTGTATTATGTGTGTTGCACAAAACAGGTCTTTTAAATGACTCCGAACCACTTAAAATCATATTTTAAACACATTTGGAATTTAAAGTCATAAAGTTTGGCTGTTCCTGACATTAGACATTTTTAAAATATCAAAAAGTCTCATTCATTACAATTTATTCATTACAATTTCCTAAATCTGTGGATTGAAAATAAAGTTTAGAAAACAAATAAAATAAATTCTTCTGTCTGTATATGAAATTATTGCATAACATTTATCTCATATATTGCATGTTTATTTAATTTTAAAAATATTAAAACCAGCAATAAAAAAAGAAAAAGTACCAAAGTACCAAACACAAACGCAAAAAAAAAATACAAAGAGCTGTCATTGTTATTTGTAATATTACAAGTCAACACAGTGTGGAAAAATAGCACTAAAAAACAAAAAGAAAATTAAATCAGTGATAGAAAATCTTATTATTTAAGAATGTAAAAGTATATTATGAATGAAAGACTTTTTAAAGTAATTGAAAATGAAAATTCAAAAGAATTTGACATTAAACACCAAGTTGACAGAAGTATTGACTTCATTCTATATATTTCAACATTCCATAGTATCTAACAGATAAAATCACAAATAGGGGAAATTATACAGAAAATATTACATTCTTGATCAGGACAAAAGAATAAGAAAAAAAGATTCTTTCCTGTGTTTAAAATGATTTGCATCATTTCAATAAAACTATTAACATTACATGTGCCAAAAGTCAATAACAGAACAAATACAATATAATAGTAATAAAGTTCCATAAACATAATGAAACACACAAATAAGAAAAACATAACATTAAGAAAATGAACAAGGTCACAACACCGAATTGACAAAACAGACTAATTAGCAGGAAAAAGGTTTCAATCTTCATTTGTGTGCAATGATGTAATGACTTCACTTTGAAGACTTGATGGTTTTATCCAAAGACATTAGCGGACTTTTCGCCAGTACATTATTGCCATCACTGCAGCACCAGCAGCAACAGAGACTAGAAACCATCCTATCTTCTTCAGGATACAGTGAATTGCGTCTTCTGTCTTCGGAGTGAGTTGCATCGTGTCAATTTCAAGGAAACTCTTATTGCTCATAAAATGCGTTGAACACAAAATGAGATTCTTGGCTACATCAAAACGCTGTTGATTCAGTTCCTTAATAATCAGTTTATAAGCCATCATATAAAAAGCAACAACAAGTTCCATTTTGACATTTCGATTTTCAAAGAGCCTCTGTCCAACTGCTAAAATGGTTTCCTTCGAATCACAATGATCCAGATCTTTCATAACTTCCATTTGAATATCTTGATTAAGATTGGATTTAACATTTATTTTAATAAAGCCATCCACAAGTTTTTTTATATTGTCATTGTTTTCATTTGGTCGTCCTCCCAGATCTTCCACACTGACCTGTAAGTTCGGGTATTCCAGCTTTATTTTAGCCAAAACATATGTTCTCAACAGTACTGCCCAATTGTTCTGTAGTTCCTCATTTTCAGCACTTTTTTCAGTAAAGCAGTCCATTTTCTCCAATGTAAGTTTGCGCTGGAGTCTTTTATGTCCAATAATGACAACCGTACTGGAAAGTTTACTTTCTTCTGACTTTATGTAATCCCAACAATTAAAAAAATCCAAGTAATTATACAACATTAAATATTTTCACTTTCTAGTTACAGTAAATCTCAGAAACAAACCAAACTGGTTTAAGTCTGTTTGTGCTATTACACTCTTCACATGTCCTGTGCTCAGTTTTCTAATGACATTGAAATTTTGTGAACTATGAACAAAATTGAGAACAAACCAAACATTTATTTCTTGTGTCATATATCACTAGGACTTGCAGTTGTTTAATAACATGGGCTTTGCACTCAAAAATACAATTTTGTAGTGTAACTCTAGGTTCTTAATTTACTGGTTCTCAAAATCAATCCAGTTCTTTATAGATCTTTATTATCTGCATATTAACTCTGACTTTAACCTGTTTTAGTTAACGAAGGCCACTAAATCCTGCAGGAATCTTTGAAAATGTTTGAAAGTATACAAATAATCAATGATATTTTACAACCTAAAAAAATTATACTATTAAAAGTATGCCAGGAGACAACATCTCTATTTAGAATTTCACATACAGAATACAACATGTAATATACCCGCTCTCAAACTTTAAACAGAGCATGTTCGTACATATCGGTTTAATTTCACCTTAGTTCTAGTTACCCTTCAAAAGATATTTACCACACCTTTCACTTTGGAATATTTCCTGTAGCAATATTAAATAAAATATTCCTGCTATTAGGGTTTTCCTGCTTCAGTTACCACAATAAAAGACTTAATAGAAACTGTATTAACTTACATTAAATATTAATTTGTTAAATTAATATTATTTTAATATTGTAAAAATGCAGATCTACCCGTTTCATTTCCATGTTGTGTTTTTGCAATTTTGCAATCTTTTCTGCTATTTCCCCCTGGGGATTACTAAAGTATTTTGATGATTCTGTTTTTCATTTTGCATTACAAAATGACTGTGTAGAAGAAAAAGTTTTTTTTTTTTTCAAACCAAGTTACACTGGATTATGGCAAACTGCTGTTTCAAGACAATAACACTCAAAAAAATAGTTTTTATAGAAGACAATACTTTTTACATATAGCCTGCCTCAATCACCCAAGCTCAGAGTGTGGATGCAGAGCAAACAGCTGTACCTTGCATTGTTTGCAGGATGAGCCTGCAGTGTAGGTTTTGATGTCATACTGATCTAAGACATCATCACCCCCCCCCCCCCCACACACACCCCACTTTGCTTTGCACATTTGCTTTGACTTTACTAAAGCAGTTATCAAAACTGGCATCAGATCAGCAGCTTGAAAAAACTCAGCATGTCCCAAAAGACGACAAGAGTCTCAGGAAGTGAAAAGCAAATATCAAAGTAGCAACATCTGTGTCAGCAAAACACGCATGCTGCACCAGCTGGACTCGTAATATGCTGCGGCAGTGGTTCACCTCTTAATCTAACAGCATTTGTGAGGAAATGTCAGCATAGTCAGCGAAACTTTTGCAACCCACACAAGAAAACTCCCTTGTGTGTTATGCACAAAGATCCAAAATGGTTTTCACACTTTGGGAGAAAAAAACGGCAAAACACAGAGTAGAAAGTTTTCTAAGAACTCAGCTCAATAACCAAAAACACAGGACTCAAAAAAAACACTCCAGTCAAGTAGCAAGCAGGCTGGTTAGAAAAAATCAAGCGTGCATTTGCCCAGTGTGTAGTTTGGTTAAACACAATTTTGCTATTTGTAAACTTTTGTTTCAGTACTCACAGACCTTGTACGATTAATAGCCTTGCAAAATACAAGCCTAATAGCAGCGATAGATGCTCTTTGAAAGTTAATGTGAAAAAACTCCTTTCCCCTTTATGTCTGGAAAACATTTTTTTTATTTACCTACCCACATATCTTTATACAATTAAGTGGTCACTTCATAAAGTACATCTTCTAGTTTCTACACTCATTGTACATTTTATCCACTTATGATATAGATGCAATTTGTAGTTGAACAATTACAGGCTGAGCCATATGTTGCCCATTTTCCAGAATAGTCAGGACCCTATCAGGACCACAACAAAGCAGGTATTATTTGGGTGATAAACAATTATTTCTCTACAAATAGATAGCTAGATAGACATAATATGGACAAAAGCATTAGGACACCATTATACCTGCTGGGTTTTTATGACATCGTAATCTACCCCACCTTTAAACAAGGGTTGTTGGTGTACATCTCAGCACTCACATAAGAATAGGTGGGAAAGCACCCCAGGCAGGTCACCAGTTCATTAAAGGGCAGACACAAAGGCACATTGACATCAAGGTGTTTTAGTTTCTCAGATTCTCTTGACATACATAGATCTGCAAAAGGAAACCTAACCAGACACAACACAACCTTCACGGAAGAACCTGCAAACACAGAAACAACACAAGCTTCCAGTTGTTGGAATCAGTCACAGGACTTTCTCGATGTGAGTCATCAATGCTACCAACCAAGTCACAGCTATTGCGTCTAGTAAAAAAGTAACTTTTGACTTATATTTGTGATGTACCATTTTATTACCTTTTAGAGGTACCTTTATTACCTTTATATTACCTTTTAGAGTAGTACACTCTTTTTTATATATTTATGTATTGAGTTTTCTCTCTCTCTCTTTTATATATATATATATATATATATATATATATATATATATATATATATATATATATATATATATATATATATATATATAAAAAAAAAAACTTTTTATTATACATCTTATATCCCCAAGACTTTATTCTGCACTAAAAATATTCAACTTAATGAATTGGCTTGTATAGTTAATAACTACATGTAAAATGTATTACTATTGCTATTATTGTAATTAATGTGTAGATTGTAAAGTCTCCTTTAATGTGGAACCATCTTTAAATAAATATTTGCTGCATTTTATTTCACAACAGATGGATTATTATACGACATTTATCTAAAAAACGAAAAGCTCTGCATGTAAAATGTTAAGCTATAGTTCAAGTTTGTGTGTAATGCGAGATCAACACCAGCAAACGGCGACAAATCTTAATAATAAGACTGTAGAACGAAATGTCTTTATCTGGACGCCAGAGGTCACTGTGGACCAGTTTTCAGGTTACTATATGGGTTTCTACATTTGGTAAATGGTTTTCTAATATCTAAAATCTATAAGAGGCAATTTGTCTAAAACATGTTTTTTCAGCACCTAACATCTAAAGTAATATTTTAGAGTAATAGCACCAGCAAAAACAGAAAATAGCACCAGTAATTGTATGAGCACACTAAAATATTTCTGCTCTTTGATAATATTAACATTATACAATATTTAACAGTACTTTGGAAATAAATTTTAAATTTTATGCTGCAGTGTTTGTGGCTGTGTGAGTATGTGCCCAGCGATAGGTTGGCACCCTGTCCTATGTGTATCTGCAGAGCGCCCACACCTGGATGGTCATGTGGACTGAATATATATATATATATATATATATATATATATATATATATATATATATATATATATATATAGCTATGAACTGGATGGAAAACGAAATAAATCTAAGTACTGATGTAAATATTTTATAACATGCTGCTGTTTGATAATCATTCAGTCATTCATTATCTCCCACTTTATCCTCTATTAGGGTCGCGGTGGGGTTCCCCATGCCCATCCAGGGGAGAACGTCTCAGGCGCTGGGCAGATCGACCCAGGACAGGGCGCCAATCCATCGCTGGGCACACACTCACTCACACAGACACACTCTATATGGGGCAATTTGGAGAATTCAATTGACTTGATCCGTGTTTTTGGACTGTGGGAGAAAACCGGAGAACCCGGAGGAAACCCACGCAGACACGGGTAGAACATGGAAACTCCACCCAGATGGGGATTCGAACCGGAAATCCCTAGTGCTGAGAGGAGAACGTGCTAACCACTAAGCCACCGTGTTTGATAATGATATAAAATAAAAACATATATAATTAAAATAAAAAATACAAGGAACCTATTTTTATGCAAATGCTGTAGTTGTTTGTTTGTTTGTTTTCTCGTTTGTTTAGTTATATAGTTATTGGGGTGGTAAAGTTCTTAAAATACCTGCCTCGGGTCTCGGGGTTGAATCCCCCTGCTCTAAAACCTCTTGAAAACCTTCTTGCGCCAATCCATCGCTGGGCACACACTCACTCACACAGACACACTCTATATGGGGCAATTTGGAGAATTCAATTGACTTGATCCGTGTTTTTGGACTGTGGGAGGAAACCGGAGAACCCGGAGGAAACCCACGCAGACACGGGGAGAACATGGAAACTCCACCCAGATGAGGATTTGAACCGGGAATCCCTAGTGCTGAGAGGCGAACGTGCTAACCACTAAGCCACCGTGTTTGATAATGATATAAAATAAAAACATATATAATTAAAATAAAAAATACAAGGAACCTATTTTTATGCAAATGCTGTAGTTGTTTGTTTGTTTTCTCGTTTGTTTAGTTATATAGTCATTGGGGTGGTAAAGTTCTTAAAATACCTGCCTCAGGTCTCAATCCCCCTGCTCTAAAACCTCTTGAAAACCTTCTTGCGCCAATCCATCGCTGGGCACACACTCACTCACACAGACACACTCTATATGGGGCAATTTGGAGAATTCAATTGACTTGCTCCGTGTTTTTGGACTGTGGGAGGAAACCGGAGAACCCGGAGGAAACCCACGCAGACACGGGGAGAACATGGAAACTCCACCCAGATGGGGATTCGAACCGGGAATCCCTAGCGCTGAGAGGCGAACGTGCTAACCACTAAGCCACCGTGTTTGATAATGATATAAAATAAAAACATATATAATTAAAATAAAAAAAATACAAGGAACCTATTTTTATGCAAATGCTGTAGTTGTTTGTTTGTTTAGTTATATAGTTATTGGGGTGGTAAAGTTCTTAAAATACCTGCCTCAGGTCTCAATCCCCCTGCTCTAAAACCTCTTGAAAACCTTCTTGCGCCAATCCATCGCTGGGCACACACTCACTCACACAGACACACTCTATATGGGGCAATTTGGAGAATTCAATTGACTTGATCCGTGTTTTTGGACTGTGGGAGTAAACCGGAGAACCCGGAGGAAACCCACGCAGACACGGGGAGAACATGGAAACTCCACCCAGATGGGGATTCGAACCGGGAATCCCTAGTGCTGAGAGGAGAACATGCTAACCACTAAGCCACTGTGCCGCCGTGTTTGATAATGATATAAAATAAAAACATATATAATAAAAAAATAAAATATAACCTATTTTTATGCAAATGCTGTAGTTGTTTGTTTGTTTTCTCGTTTGTTTAGTTATATACTTATTGGGGTGGTAAAGTTCTTAAAATACCTGCCTCGGGTCTCGGGGTTGAATCCCCCTGCTCTAAAACCTCTTGAAAACCTTCTTGCTTTTGGAAATGTCTGCTTTAAAATAGTGGGGAGTGAAAATGAAGATCCGCCGTTATCTTTACCGCTGGTTTCGCCCCCTGGGTTTTGTCAGCAATACGTAATGAAAGGAAAGGCCCAGGCCAAACCCCCTACCCACACACACACACACACACACACACACTTATCTACACACACGTATATTCGCCTCGTCAGCTGAGTCTGAGGTTCGAAAGCTCATTCCGAACTTCGGACTTCGTGCAGCAACTTCAACTTTATCTTTCAGCTGCATCTCCCCCGTCGCTCCTTTCTGGCGCTGCAGAGCCTCGTCCACACCCGCGTTCCACCCCGTCAGCCAGCGGACCCGCTCCGAACAATGACGCTGAAGTCGACTAAAAACGAGCCGGCGGTGGTGCTGGATCAGGTGCACAGCGCGCGCTCAGCCCTCTCCGACCTCTATCTGGAGCAGCTGCTGCAAAACAAACCCAAGGCGGAGAAGGTAAGAGACTTCCGGGGAATAACAGCCTCAGCGGTGTGTAGAACTGTAAACAACCCGCTCTCCCCAATCTTCACCAAGGAAAAAAAAAAGTCTTCGATAATTTACCATCATTCCCTGAATAATCTGATTAAATATCGCTATGGCGGTTTATTGTCATCGAGAGTAAACACTGTACCGAGCGCACTTAGGAAACAAACCGTGTAAAACAATTTGCTCGGACTGACGCTTCACCTAACGAGACTTCTTTTCGGTGAATTTGAACATTTTCGTGTCTCAGAGCGTCTGTTTCGGTCTTTTTTTATTTCATTCCGTTATAACGCAGCTTTGAACAGCAGCATCACTGCGTCTTAAGTTGCACCGGGAGGAGGATGCGCCGGTCCATACTGGCGCGGTCCGGTTTGCGTCGGTTGTCTCAGTGTCAGTATTCTGTGTTGTTGTTCCACGCCTTTATACTAAAATAAATAAATCAAGACAAAAGCGTTGATGACTTTAGTATACCTTACTGATCACAATTTATATATCTACATATACATATACCGTGCAATGTTATTTGGAGTTGATGAAGTCATTGATTGAAGTCATTTTAACTCATTTAATGTAGACACTCAAAAAGCAGAAGTAATTATACCTTACATGAACATAACCATAACATAACCATATCCACAACATCAGATAAACATAGCTTACTCTTTTCCTAAGGAAGAACCATCTTTGTATGTGGAATCAGGTTTCATATGGATGCTGTGTTCATTTTTAGCCTGTGTTATTAATATATATATATACACCGTGCAATGTATATATATAATATATATATATTATATATATATACACCGTGCAATGTTATTTGGAGTTGATGAAGTCATTGATTGAAGTCATTTTAACTCATTTAATCTAGACACTCAAAAAGCAGAAGTAATTATACCATACATGAACATAACCATAACATATAACCATAACATAACCATATCCACAACCTCAGATAAACATAGCTTACTTTTTTCCTAGAGAAGAACCACCTTTGTATGTGGAATCAGGTTTCATATGGATGCTGTGTTCATTTTTAGCCTGTGTTATTAAAAATTTCCTTAGAAGTGACCATGCAAATCATTCTCATCTCATTATCTTGCCCCTCAATTCTCAATCCCATACAAAAACTACTCTGACCAATCAGACATTCATTCATTCATTCATTATCTCCCGCTTTATCCTCTATTAGGGTCGCGGTGGGGTTCCCCATGCCCATCCAGGGGAGAACATCTCGGGCCATACTGGCGCGGTCCGGTTTGCGTCAGTTATCTCAGTGTCAGTATTCTGTGTTGTTGTTCCACGCCTTTATACTAAAATAAATAAAGACAAAAATGTTAATGTCTTTAGTATACCTTACTGATCACAATTTATATATTTACATATATATATATATATATATATATATATATATATATATATATATATATATATATATATATATATATATATACCGTGCAATGTTATTTGGAGTTGATGAAGTCATTGATTGAATTCATTTTAACTCATTTAATCTAGACACTCAAAAAGCAGAAGTAATTATACCATACATGAACATAACCATAATATATATTCATAACATAACCATATCCACAACCTCAGATAAACATAGCTTACTTTTTTCCTAGAGAAGATCCACCTTTGTATGTGGAATCAGGTTTCATATAGATGCTGTGTTCATTTTTAGCCTGTGTTATTAAAATTTCCTTAGAAGTGACCATGCAAATAATTCCCATCTCATTATCTTGCCCCTCAATTCTCAATCCCATACAAAAACTACTCTGACCAATCAGACATATCTGTTTAATCCTATTTCCACATGGTGCACAGAACAATCATTCTGCACACCACACTGTGATGCAATCGTTTATGGTTATCTACTAAGAGAACATCAGATCATCTACATTCTATCTTCTTATCTTTCTGTTAAATGATCTACCTTATAAGAACATTGCAATTATATTTTACTGGGTAAGGGCCATTGACATGATGGTTTATGAATGTGATGAATGGCCCTTGATCACCACATTACAAGTGTTCTTACTGTGAAGCTATGGCTGAAAGATAGATTAGTGAAATGAGTCTATTGTCTTTCGTTGTAGCCACTGATAAAGGGACAATAGCTAACCTACCCTTTCTAAATAGGATTTGGGAACAGGGGGTGTAGTTGGCCTAACTCAAAGTTGATTTTGCTGGTTAACTGTTTCATGCTGTGATATCAGATTAAGGGTGTAGCTTTTTCCAGATTTCTTTATCATGGGATATTATCATATATATGTTTTCATAACCTCAGTCCAGGGTTGTTTGCCTATAATTCTGGTTAGTCAGCACACAGTGTAGTTTGATTAGAAAAGTCATTACGAAGCTGAAATGTGCTTGGACAATATGTTCCAGTTCATTAGTGTAGGAAGTGTCATGTTCTCTCTAACTTACGCAAGCTTTAGGACTTAATGGCTGATCAGTAAAAAAGAGAATTCTGCAGTTTTAAAATAGCTAACTCACTTAGTTTGTGTATGTCTGTGTGTGAGAGAGGTAAAGTTATGCTGTGGCATATGATAATTTAGGACCGAATAATACTCTGTTCTCATCAAGTTGGATTTTTAAAAACAGGGTTATAGGATCACAGTCTATGAAGTGAATTACATTGATTTTGTTACAGTCAAGTTAAATTTGAAATCTCACTGAGTTCAACCTTTTTACAATTACAGTACAACAGACATTTATATGAGTATGCATGTAAACTATAATGAACCATTCATATTGCTATAACCTTATTATGCATTAGACGCAGTCTGTGTAGATAACAGCACAAGTGCTGGCAGATTCACATGGTAATTTGCTTCATATGAACCGTTGGTATTAAAAAAGCCTGGCATGCTATAAATAGACGCTGGTTTGCTTGTCTGCTTCTCTGTGTCTCATCACTGCAGTGGAAGCCTGGAAATCAGAAAAAACAGTTGCGTAACACATGCTGCCTTACTCAGTCCTGTTGTTAATTCCAAAACATTAAAGCCTTAAGAGCAATATTTATAAATATATTTTAAATATTTTTTCCTAAAATTTTTTTAGGATGACATGTTAAGATAATGCTGCTATATAAAGCATTATGGCTAAATAAGAAATTATTTCTCTAAATATAAGTCAAAATGTATGTGATTCCTTTAATATATAAAGTTATTGTCTAAATTCCAAAAAAATAATGTGTAAATGACCTAATATGAAGTACGACATTTAGAAGTGTTCATGCACCAACAACTAATAAACAGTTTTGAATAACAGTAAAGTATAAATTATAACAATTTTGTTCTTGATTGGTTGTGCAGCAAGAAGGTCCCAGGTTGTGCAACAAAGGGCCCCTTACAGTTTACATGTTCTCTTTGTGTCCCTTTGAGTTTTCTTTCACACATGTAAATCAGGTAAAATACTAAATAGCTCCTGGGTGTGTATGTGACTTTTATCACCTTTTGTCTTCATCATTGCCTGTGACCCTAATAGAAATAAGTGGCTTAAAAAGAAAGACCCTAAAGAGGGTTCTAAATTCTATAATCATCTGTAGATTTAGCTTTGCGATAAAACAGGTTTGTTTTGCAAAAAGAAATTCTGGAAATGTATCTAAAGAGGCTATACACTGGGTCTGAACAAAAACGAACAAATTTAATGCAACATAATATAATTTTCTCTGTATTATGTCTATTAAATGTTGCTTTTCAGTTTCTTAACTGACTGTGTTGTATTCCATATGACCTGACTTGACAGAAGTTTTTAACCAGTTATTATTTGTATCTGGAGACAAAAAATTATTAAGACTTTATATAGGTTGATGGGATGTAGTTAGCCATGTAGTTAGGGTTTTAGCCACAACAGGCTGTTCTGATCTAGGTCTTTGTAGAAGTTGAT
Source organism: Corydoras sp. C115 (assembly GCA_019802505.1). Classification (NCBI taxonomy): domain Eukaryota; kingdom Metazoa; phylum Chordata; class Actinopteri; order Siluriformes; family Callichthyidae; genus Corydoras; species Corydoras sp. C115. The sequence goes on from JAFMOC010000045.1 coordinate 3,801,939, forward strand.
TCGGACAAGCTGTTTTGGCATTTCCTTTGGAGCATGTGACTTCCTCTATGCAGAAGACATTGTATATTCAGCATTTTTACAACTGGCTGTTATGAGAGACTGGTCATGCCTCTATCAGCTGGAAGGTTGTGCAAGGGCTGTTCAGACATTTCTGCTTCAGACCAGTTTCAGCTCACGCTGATCAAAGTCCAAAATATGGAAGTTTGAGGTCTGAATTTAATGTTAGTGTGATATGAGGATATTTACCTTGAATTCCGTTTCTTAAGACATGAATTTGCTAATACAGCAACATGACATTGAATACTTACAACCTGACTATGATATTTGTGATTTGAGCATAATGCATATTTGAACTTAATGAGACTAATATATAGCTGAAAGTCAGAGGATGCCCCCTCCCCCAGACATAAAGCAAAGTTTCTTAAAGCAAACCCATTTAACGTTTGTTTTAGGTGTTGCTGATAGGATTTTTATATTTAGAGATATTGGGTTTTTAACAACATTTTTCCTGACCGTCATATTTTTTAACTTAAAACACATCATATTTAGTAATACTGAATGTGATGAAAATATTTTATGTAATTTGGATGAACTAGTGAAAGAGGAAAATTTTTGATAACTGCAACATGATGATGCTAAAATGATGTAGTGTAATTAATTAATATTCTATATGTTTTAAATTAAAGTAAACATGGTATACCAAAATTAGAGTGGTGGAAATAACTAAATCAACTTACACAACTGATGCATTAGGCTTTTCAGGTAATTTAAAATGCATTTGAATTTCAGCAATATTCTAAGGGAATGTACTAATGGAAATGTTGCATGTCACGTCCCAACTTGCTTAATCTCCTTATCAATGTCTTAGCACAGTGGATCAAAGTCCCATTCCTGGAATTTTAGTAAAATATGACCTACAACCTTTACTATGGTAAAGTTGATCAGATTTCCATCCATGTCCAACATGTCATCTTAAATGAATTAATTTACACGTATTGTGTAGTTACGATGCAAGATTAGATTGCATCAGAATATAGAATACCCAGGCATTGATTGATTTTTATCAATTAGCTTTGTTGAAGTGAAACCCATTACAGCTCATGTGTAATTTATTGAGACCATAAGAATAGTATGATATAATGCTGAGAGATAAGACCTGGTCTTGTAATCTTTAATAGACTTGGCTTTTCTCTGATCTTTGTGTGATTTCTTAAAAATTTTGCCGAGTAGTCATTGATGTTGGGAAATCTGTCAGCAAATGTCCCTAAAGAAAAATAAGTTCTTTGTAAATGGTGATTTGTTGAACCTTCTAACTGTCATTGAACTAAATCACACTTTTAAATTTGTAAAATGTAGATGATAAAAGGATATGGTAGTTTTGGTTTAAAATTTATAGTATCTGGTCCCTTCTAATCATGCTGGGATACCAAGTCAGTTCAGACCACGAAGCTGGCCTCAGAACCATGACGACTATGCCATGTCTGTTAGGGATTTAATGAGGCATTAAAATTTCCAGTGATTAATGTTTAACTGAGTGCAAATGGCACATGTGTCCACTATTAATAACAGGTAAAAGCTTTTAATTTGATGTTAGTGCATTTCTGGGTGGTGTTGCTAACTGGGAGCACTATATATGTCACAACCACACTTAGATATTTCCTTTATTAACAACTAACGAATGCTTAAATTAGTTATGCATCAATTTAATTGAACAGGTGCAAATGCATTATAGTTCCACAAGAGTAAATTTAGGTTCACTTGCTGTGTTGCTGCACTTAGTAGGTGCTTAGTAGCAGTAGTCAATTATTTACTATGCACAGAATGTCAGCTCTGCACCCCATCTATCTAAGAACTGGTATTAAGGACTGATGGCTACAAAATACATTCAATTTTAATAATAAAAGGTAAAGCCTTTTTCATAATTTTGTTCAGATGTTCTATGTATCCTTGAAGTATTAATACTACTGTGGTATTTACTGTTACTAGATTGGTGAATTATCACTAATTCACTAATAAACATGTATTTTCAGGCAGTCATGCTTTCGGAAGGAAATGAGCAAGATGTTTACAGCAATGGTACAGCTGGCCATATTAACGGACAGGGGCTGATCAAGATGCGTGAAGTGGCCTTTGAAAAGCATCCTTCAGAACCTTTGGTACGTTATAATATCTTTTATTACAATGTGCTGTTACAATGTTCTACCCACCTCGAGTTTGCAGTTAATAAAATATGCTTCTATCTTGTTTTGCTTCTCAGGGTGTGACTCTAAAACTAAACGAGAAGCAAAAGTGCATGGTTGCAAGAATATTACATGGAGGAATGATACACAGACAAGGTATACACACATACACACACACACACACACACACACATATACAAAATCTTGTCTATGTCTTACTATTTAGATACACAATTATAGAGTATTGGACTACGGTCTGTAATAGTAAAAATACTAAGTGTATCTATATGATAAGTGGAACTGATAAAATGGTCAATGAGTGTAGGAACAAGGACACGTACATAATAAAGTGACAAAAACGAGGAAAAACAGAGTGACAACTAAACCCACAAGTTAGTGCAGCAAAAATATAAACTTCACAAATTAAATTCATTTTGCAACAATAACCAGATCACTTTCTCTATTAAGTTCCAGTAAATTACCACTTTTACTATTAAGTATGGGTTGCTGCTATTGGATTCAGATGCTTTTTTCTTGTGGTTTGGAATGAATGACACATGGTGTGTTTACACCCAAGGTTCTCTACATGAAGGGATGAAATCACTGAGATTAATGGCAAAAGTGTCACAAATCAGAGTGTAGACCAACTGCAAAAAGTTCTGGTAAGTATTTAGTTTTGAAGCCAGAATTAATTAAAAAGATCCATAAACATCTGCTTTTTTTTGAGATTCTGAATTATTTCACGCTTGTTTCGGCTGCAGAAAGACACAGATGGTGTTGTTACATTGAAAGTCATCCCAAATCAGCAAAGCCGCTCAGTGGTTTGTGAGGTAAGCACAATGGAGTAGAAGCATAATTAATTATTCACATGTTGCATGTTGATTTATAATGTTTGCAAACTTAACATTATAAAATTAAAATAAAACAATAAAACCTGTTTTTATAATAAAAATAATTTTCAGGGTTTTTATATGAATTACAGTCTAATTGTCACATCTTAGCCTTACAATTTTTTTTCATTAAAGTTTGTATACATTTCTCAATATAACTCCTTCTTAATCTACAAATCAAAGTAATTCCTGCGTTACACGTGATTTGTTCTTTATTAGGGGAATCCTGTAATCTTCTGACACAGGTGATTATTCAGTCAGTAGTGGCTAACCATAGAAACTCTCATTTCCTTATTAAAAACATACTACAGTTTTTCAGCCATTGGTAACTTGCTTTTCTTCATTTCCTTCTTTATTCCAAAGATTCTTCCACTTCCTACTGACACTAAACCCTTTTACTGTTACTTTTTTAAATGTTCATGCATATACTAAAACAGGTTGAATTGTATATTACAGCATGTAACCACAGCCTTTACGTCTGTTAAATCTGATTATTTCTTTCATGACTACAATGTCTCCTTAGCTACCATGATATAAAACATCTGAACCACCTAGATCTTTTGCCTGGTACTTTATTATTTATAGTAAAACATACCTCATATATATATTATTTTAAGATACCACAATTTAACTGGTCATGTGCTGGTTCTGTTAAAGATAACATACAAACATTTGAAATTTTAAGGTGTATACATATCAGTACATCATATATGGGCAAAGGCCAGTGATAATAAATATAATAAAATTAATAAAGGGCAGCATACTCCAATGCTATGGATATTGGTTGAGCTCAGGCTCCCAGAGAATGGTCATTGTAGAGTGGTTGGGGCAGGCAGTGGCTCTCCCTAGTGTCTCACTATGGTCAGTGCAGCTGCTCAATGAACAGGTTGTTAGGTTCCATATATTTATTTTGGAAGTAGGTCAAAAAAGGTGCCATGTCTCGCATCATTACACTTCACAGTCCTGTAAATGTTTGTCTTCTATGATTTCTGTAGCTGTGTTTTTTCTTTCTACAGATATACATGAGGGCTCAGTTTGATTATGACCCAGTCAAAGATGACCTTATTCCATGTAAAGAGGCTGGTCTAAAATTCCAAACAGGAAGCATAATTAAGATCATCAATAAAAAGGATCCAAATTGGTGGCAGGGTCGGGTGGAAAATTCTGACAAAGACTATGCAGGACTCATTCCATCTCCAGAACTTCAGGAATGGTATGTGCTTTTTTAAAAATACCCAAGTGTACATCTGTATAAGTACATTTGCAAGTGTACATGCATAAGTACATAATAATGATTATGATTTGGTTATGGTAATGGTGCAACTGAAAATAATGATTGCCATGTTAATAATAAATATCAGTTACTTGACAAACAATGACAAAACAATCTGCCTTTTTATGAATTTTATTTTGGTCTTAAAATTGTTTTTGTTTTTGGTTATCTGAACAGATATTGTTCATGATAACTGTTTGGGCATCTGTGGAAACCCAGTGTTTTAAAGTTTGTCCCCCTTTTGTTATTTCTGTCCTTTACATTTTCAGGCGTGTGGCTAGCAAAAGTAAAAGCACAGGTGAAGTCAGTCAGTCCTGCAGTCCATTTGGCAAAAAAAAAAAATGCAAAGACAAGTACCTAGCCAAACATAGCTCAAGTAAGTAACACCCATATCACTAGTTTAAAAATGTAGTAAGTTTTTATAATCTTTATACTAAATAAACAAGACCTTTTTTTCCTCAGTCTTCGATCAGCTTGATGTCATTTCTTACGAAGAGGTTGTACAGCTTCCTGCATTTAATCGGAAAACTCTAGTCCTAATTGGTAAGAAACGCATCAGTGTCATGTAACCTTGTGTTGTTTTGGATATTAAAAATACTAAGCCCTATGTGTAACAGTAATTAATGTCAACTGATTAAATATTTACAAAGTTATTAAGGTGACAGGTTTCTTCATTTTAGATTGATTTGTTCAAAGAATTTAAGAAATATATTTTACAGACTCCTTTACTTCACTACAAACATCATTTTATTTATTTAGCACTTCTTTTCTTTTTTCTTTCTTTATTTTGGTCCATTAAAATGTCTAGCGTATTAGGATAAAATCTCTGGTACATTGTTAGAATGCAAAACTGCATATCAATCAAAAATTAATTACATTTTTTTTTTGAAATTCATTTAGGTGCACCAGGTGTGGGAAGAAGCCATATAAAGAGTTTGTTGCTGACAAATTATGCAGAAAAGTTTGAGTATCCTGCACCTCGTAAGGAAACTGTATTAAAATATGTCAAATTTGAAAATGGGATTTTTTTTTATAATATATTTATAATGATCCGTAGGTTTGTCTGATGAGGCAGCCTATGTACAGAGAATAGTGTTTAGTAAATTGAATTTTACTTGTAAGATGTTTGTATTACTTTATACTGTGAAGAAATGGAGCAGAACAGATTTTTAAGTAAAATAATTTTAAAGATAAAATTACGTTGCTTTTTAAGAAGTAAATGCTTTGTGATGAAATGTTTAAAAACATATTTTAATACTATTATTATGTAATAATGACATAAAAACTATTTTTAAAATCTCTATATGGCTATATTATTGGAAAGGAATAATAAATTAATATGTATCGCTCCAGATACGACCAGACCTCCAAGAAAAGATGAAACGAACGGTCAGGAGTATTACTTTATCTCCAATGAAGAAATGACAAAATGTATTGTGAGTAACGAACTCCTGGAGTATGGCAGTTTTCAAGGCAACATGTTTGGCACCAAGATTGATACCATCCTCAAGATCCATGAGCAAAGCAAGATTGCACTTCTGGATGTAGAACCTCAGGTAAAAGTGCAAAATTATTTATATTTTTTGTAAAACTGAATAGCTATTCTTCAGGAAAAATAGACCAAACACTGCTGCAGTTGTTGTACCACATACAGTATGCACAGGAAACCAAACACACAGTTAGAAAAGTTAGTCACCCACTACAGATTTGAAATACTCCCTTATAATGTATAAACATTTTTTGGAAGCTCACCATTGTGCCAATTTGTTTTTAGACTCTGAAACTCCTCCGAACAGCAGAATTTGCACCTCTTGTTGTGTTCATAGCTCCAACCAATACCGGTAACCAGGTCAGTCACTTCATATCGATAGTAAAAATAATTACAAATGTTATCGTAAATATTTAAAATCATACATTAAATGTAATTTAATTATTAATTAATATATTAATCTTTTTTTTTCTATCAACAGTCGGAGATGCTGCAAAACATCCAAAAAGATTCAGATCTCATCTTTAGCACATATCGCCACTTTTTTGACGTAGTTCTGGTAAACAATGATGTAGCTGAAAGTGTAAAGGCTATTGAGGATGCCTTGGATAGCGCCTCCTCAAGTCCACAATGGGTTCCTGTATCCTGGATCTACTGATGTCAAGTTAACCACACTCTAGTATCTTAAGAATCTTTAAATCAAAGAACTTCTGCTGTTATAAATCAAGTGCAATACCAGATGAGACTAAGCTGATTGTCTCAGCAAGTCAAAGATGCATTTATTTCTGTTAAGCAATAACTCATTATTTAAAAAAAGAAATTACGATTTAGGTTTAAGAAAGAGAAGCACTGCGATGTGCCAGTAAACAGCAAGTAGTTGAAGGAAAACCAATGCAAAAAAAGGACCACTACTGTGAGAAACACCACCGTGTTCAGGGTTCAACCTCATCTGTGGTATTCGTTCTGTTCTATTAGTAATAAAGTGCCAGGAACCATCAAGTTTACATTAGCTGGAAACTGACAGTGTTTTCTCAGTGGCCCGAATTAAGTATTTTCAGCGATGAAGTCGCTTATGTATTATTGCACTTTAAAACTGAATAAATATCCAACACTGGTAATCATGACTGCTAAATAGATCTCTTCCATTATTACTTTCAAAATATTTTATATAACTGGTACTCTGTGGCAAAGCAGTTGGTCTAGCTGTGACAATATTTACGATGAGAAATATGGCTTCACATTTATATCAATGCATAATATTTGAATGGAAAACCAGATTAATTAATAGCAAGCTGATTCCCGATGAGCACCAACTATTTTGCAGCTGTTTATAAAACTGTTCTGTGATTGGAACTTTTTTAGGATTGTTCAAGAACCCAGGATCATGTTACTCAGCAAACATTCACTTTAAAACACAAATCAGGGGGGAACTATAATTACTGTTTGGTAGTTAAATGGCAGATAACAGTTCACATCATCTGTGAGCCCAAGCTTTTGTACTTAAGACAACATTGAATTAATATGATAAATGACTGAACCTTTCATACAACCTTAAATGAGAATTACTTAAGACGAGTAATTCTAATAAAACAAAATGTTTATAGAGATGATCTGAGTCTGTACACAATAATAAAAAAAAACTAAACCACTCATTCAACACATAAAACTTCACAAAAATGGTTGCACAAAGGAAATTAAAAATGCACAAGTTTCTTAAACAAAAGGGGCAAAAAGCCATCAATTAGACATTTCTAAGACTTGGAAGGAAAAAAAAAAATACAAAAGCTTAGTCTTTAATGTATGGCAAACAAATTCAGCATCATTATGTACAAGTATAAAGCAGCAGTTTTGTGTAGATGTTTACAATCATTAAATGAAAACTGCTCATTGTACATTTTACAGTCAAGCAATTGCTATTCCTAAACAGGCCCATAATGTACAGTTCATTGAGGAATAACGAGGTTGAACACTGAGTTTTATGATGCTAGTCACATTGTTGTGGTCCACATCCGACAGCAACGCCAACACCAAAAAGATATTTGGGTGATGAATTCATAAAGAGAAGTGGGGCCTCTTAGGTGGTCAATATACTTCTTACAAATGTCTTAAGCGTGAGTCTAAAAAAAAAAGGCTTTGATGTTCAGTCTGATTCAGCCTCTGCCTCTTTTGACTTCTTTTTCTTTTTCTTCTTTTTTGCACTCTCTGTGACCTGAAAGCAAGTCAGCAATGAACGAATAATTAGTACACTGTTAAAAGTTATTTTCAAAAAGACTTTTGAACAAGTGCGCAATTCACGCTGCTTACGGGGCTTACCTCAGCGTCTACTTCTGCTGGCTCTTCAACCGCCTCTGTGGCTTCCACCTTAAGTTTCTTATCTTTTTTCTTTTTCTTCTTCTCTTTTTTAACTCTTCTGTGGGTGCAGCTTCACCTTCGCTTCCACTCTCATCCCGTTTTCTCTGCAAGAAAAAAGTTAAGATGAACATACTCGATTTCAAACAATTGAGCTTGATTTATAATGTTAGTCCTTTTTACCTTTGTGGCTACTGCTTCCATAACCTCACTGCCTTCAGTAGCTGCTGCAGCTTCAGGTTTACTGTTGTGAAGCAACAAAGTCTGGTTATGAACAGCAGTTGACAAATGAAAAAATTTGAAATTAAAGACATGGATGTCCGAAGAACTCAATGGTCTGTGGTGCATACTGCAAACAGAAGTGACTTGAGCTCTGTGAAGTAATGTAGCAGACAGACTCCCTCTAGAGTCACAACAGGCTAAAAAGGGATAACAAGTCTGCAAACAGCATTAAACAAATGTCACGGGGTTGTGGTGGGGAGAGTACCTGAAGTCTACATAGCCCTCCTTCCACTCAGATGGAGTGCTTCCATTTGGCTTCCCGTGTTTGTCTAATAAACCTTTTTGAATCATCATCTTCTTTTGACTGGCCTGAAAGTTCATAATACGTCATTTTTACTATACTCTTTAAGTCCATTTCTTTTTACACAAAATTTCAGACAACATGCATTACATCAGAGCAGAAGTTTAATGCACCCTGGACATATGCACAAATGTGGCCCCGAATATCTGGAAAATGTTTAAGTTAGTATTAAATAAATGTCACAATGTACAATCCTATTACTACCTCATCAGATATACAGTATAACCAAAGTTCAGACTTTTAACTATACTGATTAATAATATCTATAATATTCATCAAGTTCCCAAAACCATGACTCTAAAAAACTAAATATATTGTAAAAATCATCATAAAAGACATGGAGTAACTTGAGCTAATTCATAACCACCACAAAGTTAGTGTTCATTAAAATGAACCACAATTTTTGCATTTAGCCTGTTTTGGCGGCTTACCTTTGGCCCAAGACCCCATTTGCGAGGGTATGTGTCCCTTTCCATGATAACCCTCTTGATCTTGGCCACAACTCCATGGTCACATGTAGAGATAACGGCTGTCGTCATCAGTGCTACAGCTGTCGGGCAAATATTTTATTTTAAGTATTTTATACCAGCCATGTGCATGTGTTTAAAAAGAGCAATGAGCACAGCCATCAGTCATGGGTGATAGATAGGAAGTCATCTTTGCACAAAGTGCTAATGCAGTCTATAAAACATCATGTGGCTTAATCAGGAGTTATGAAATTAATTAAAAATATCATACCTGTGCAAATCGCCTCGCCTTTAGTTGTGATGACAACGATGTCTTGATTCAGCTCAATGCCGTCTTCATACCGCAAAACACCCGGTAACATTATTTTAGCACCATAGCAGATGGCATTGACCTGAGAAATGTTACGGCATGTTTAAAAATCAAGCACACCCGGGGGGGGGTGCACAGAGCAGACTTTACATCAAAACCTACCGCACTGTCCTTCATTACAATCCTCTTGTGAGAGACCAACAGCTTCTCCAGTGGATAAATCACTCTCCTCAGGTAAGTCTCATCCTTGTTGTGGTCAAACTGCCATTGTGCATCCAGAACATCATGCATGGTCACTACATAATCCTGGAAAACATGGGGGGGGGAAGAAATGTACATGACATTGTGCTTTAGAAGGAGGAAAAAGTGCAGGCATTAAAATAAAACTGTTGGCTGAAACAAAAACAAAAAAAGCAACAAAATGTGTGCTGCTTTTGATGAGTTCATTCTCAGCCAGTTTGTGTACCAAAGATCAATTACCAGGACTGAGGAGCAAGCCCAGACCTGAACTCAACACTTTGGTCAAAAATATTAGTCATATCACATTCACACATTACTATATGCTATTACAGGTCAGTGTAATAGCAGTGCTATTACAGGCCAGTAGATATTAATACGTCTGACATTTCCAAAAGGTCCTGCTCACATGCAGGAAAGTCTGCAGATTACTGTGGCATTAAGCATAGATTTCTTTAAACCACTACAGTTGCTACTAATAAATTATATAAGTAACTTCTTTTTCATGCACCAACAATAAAGCACTATTTTTTCCCCCCCAATTATATGGGTGGACTGGATAAACATTGAGCGCCCTCTAGCCGTTCAGCCGCAGCATAACCACTTGTTCAGATAAAATTGTCAAAATATCAAACTTCTACACAAACTGGATATTAAGTATGCAATCTAGTGGTCAAGTTCATTTTGATAAGTGTGCCAACATCATTATTACAAGATGGTAATTTAATTATGTGAAAAAGCATATGACAAATTTGAATCGATAAAGAAGAGTCAAATTAAGTACATACTATAACCTACCTTCTCACTTAGAACTCCAGAGCGAACCCTTCTGAGCTCCACCATCTGACCACCCACTCCCAATAACAAGCCAAGGTGCACACACAGCGTTCTGATGTAAGTTCCTGCCTCACAGCTCACCCAGAAAATACCTATTAAGGATCACAACATGCAAACAGCTTGTTAGGGGTAGCCGTTAACAGACAGAACAGAGTTTAACAGCCTAAAGCCATCAGTCCAGGGTGATAGATCAATGGTCATCTTTGCATAAATGCTAATGCCAACTATACATAGCATCATTTGGCTCTGAATATAATAAATTAAAATTATGCACAAAAAAAAAAGACCTACCCAATCTGCGCTCAGGGTCATATTCAACAAGCTTGCTCTCATAGATGGTCCTCACTCTGAGCTGACGCTTGACAGCAGCTATTAAGGGAGGCCTCTGAAAGAGGGCTCCGGTGAGGCACTCCAGAGCCTATGGCACAACACACTTGAATCAATAAGACCGCCCACCCTAGGAACACAAACTGATCATTTAATTTTAATTAGGTGATCAGCCTCATCAATTCTTCCTTCGTGAAATCTAGCCCTTCTAACCTACATAGGCCTTCAGCATCAGCAACACCAGTAAAACACTGATGCAGAGATGAGAAAGCTGGCAGAGAGAGCAGGGCCTGAAGTCACTCAGAGAATGGATAAACAGGTTCATCATGTCACAACCTTTATAAGTCCTGTCCCAAACCAGCATTTGCTTCTGCATTAAAAACTTTAGGTATTTGTTAACAAATACCTGAAGTCAGTGTCTAAAACAAACACCCACAAACTTACCCTTGCAAGCTGATGCTCATTCTCTATTGCATTGTGCAGCCGTACTATGCCCACGTACTCTTTGCCTGAAAGACATGGCAGAGAGTACTAAGGAAAGGCCACTTGTTTTTCTGAGTTTTCATGCTTTCACAATAAAGAAAGCTTCCAAATCACACAAAAAATAAATAAAATAAAAAAAACCCTCAACCAGATGCAGTCTGACATGCTGAAGTCCCCTTTATTAACCTGCATTTTGTTAAATTAACTTAGCAAATTATTCCTACATGAAGGCAAAGCCACCAAATGTAATAAACTTACCAGCACTTTGCTGAGATTTTACCAGCCGTGTTGCTCGGTCAATGCACACAATTAAACAACCCGTGACTTTTGGGTCCAGAGTACCGCTGTGTCCCGTCTTCTCCACTCGTAGGATCCGTTTAATCCATGCCACCACTTCATGGGAGGAGGGGTTTGCCGGCTTGTCCAAGTTGATGAAGCCCGATCTGTAACAAATAAGTAAATACAATTCAGCAAATTAAGCCAAAACTGCATCCAACATATTGCCTTAACAATCAGAAGCCATCAGCCTTGGGTGATAGATAAAAAGTCATCTTTGCATAAGTGCTAATGCAGTCTACAGATCATCATGTGGCTTGTATGAACACATTCACCAGTACTGATGGTCAATATTACCTTACGTAATCATTGATATTTCTCTTTAGAGGATTCGAGCCATGGGGCAGAGGTGTGTAGTGCGCTGTCCTAATGTTGAGCTTGTCAAAGTTCTACAAAATAAATTACAGAACATTAGCGACTAGTGAATTTAATTAAAAAAAAGGCACAATCACCAGACTATTTTAGCTGTGTACACAAAAAAGCATGTTTTCAGTTATAACCACTCGTCTTTGTTGGTACCAGTCTGAACTTTCAGCACCATCTGATCTGACTCTTCAACCGACTGAATCAGTATAAATCTGAAGCAGAAGTTGAGGAACCGATAGACAGAACCCACACAGGCCAGAACGGACTGTACGGGACGCAGAGAGACAGGACTGCCCACAATCAGAGAATGGATAAAGTCATCATTATGCCCAAATAATCCACAAGCATCCGATCAAGTTCAAGCAATACCTTTAACAGCAAAGGCCATTGGGACGTGTCAAGCTTAGCAACCTTGGATTCAGGTTTGATGAGAAAATCACCAGTTTCTTGAATGTCCTGTCAGGGACAGATCAGGGATCAGAAAACAGAATAAATATATTTTATTTAAATACACAGTATTTAATCTCTACAGTGACATACACAACATAAAACCTTTTACTGTGGCAAGAGCATTTTTTTGATACTAATTACACAGCATGACTTCTTAGCAGCTTTTTAATACAGTATGCATTTATTTCATTTATTATATCTCACTTTCCAACTGAACAAAAAATTACCAATGCTTAAACAGTAAATCATGTGCAACAACGATCTCGATCTTACATTTACATTCAGAAATTAAAGAATTTAAAACCCAATCTGTAATACAGCCAACAAATTTTAAAGGACTCTTACCCCAACTTCTTCATCAGCTATCTTTCCTTTCTTCTTTTTCTCTTTTTTAGCTGATGAAACTGTGAAGTAATAAACAAATAATTAATGATTGTACACAGACAATAATGATGCTCATCCCAGCACATGTTTTGCAGAGAACAAACTCTTAGTTAAATAATGGTCCCAATTAGCATACTATACAAGGGCCAATGCAAATATCACAGATGATACATAATGCATAAGACTTCCAAACAGACAGATATATGGTACATGATATGCACTTAGTAAAAGCAAAACATTTGCAATTTAAATCTGGTAGTACACATGCCATGCATGCTGGAAACATTAAGCTCAAACCGTTTCTTTACCCCTTCAATGGAGGCGAACACGAGGCCCACGCAAGCAACACGTGGTGATTAGTAAAGCATTTATACATATATATAAACTTAAATTTGCAGCAGACACAAAAAAAATCATAAAAGAAAACATTTAAATATGTGCAAAAATTATAATTCCAATATTTTAAAAGTACAATTGAGTAAAGTCGTTCCAAAAGCGAAATATTTTTGGGCTAAAATATTAACTAATATACAGAATAATAAATAAAACACAACCATAACAACAATTATTTTTAGAGATATTTTTTCTAACTAAAACACGATCATTTAACCATAGCTTTACGACAAACAGTGAATACACAATCCTTACATAAAACATTACAACAAGCATCCATTTGTAAAGTTGATGCATTTGTAAATTTCGCGATTAAACACAACAAACACTGTATGCTTCTGCACAGACTCTTAAAACATTTTTAATCGATATGGTGAACATGTGCACGGCGCCATTCCTCTGCTCTTTTCTGGCTTCTAACATTTAAACATTAAAAAATTAACTGGTATGTTTAAAACTCGTGAGCAATAATTCACATGGCATATAGAATGGTGTAAATGAGCACTTTTAAACACTGGTATAGCAAACATTTTAAAACTCACCTCCTCCGTCCGCCATCTTCAGTCTGAACGCCGCCAAAGAACACGTGTTAAAGACTGCGCATGTGTTTTACCAAAGAAGACCCCCTTGACTTCTCGCAGTTTTCGTGATCTCGCGATAACAAAAGCCAGCCGCCGACAGATGGCTCTTAACTGCAGAACAACTGTAGACATCCAAAAAGTATTCCATCCATCCATTCATTCATTCATTCATTCATTATTCATTCATTCATTCATTCATTCATTCATTATCTCTCGCTTTATCCTCTATTAGGGTCGCGGGGGGTTCTCCATGCCCATGCAGGGGAGAACGTTTCGGGCACTGGGCAGATAGACCCAGGAAAGGACGCCAATCCATCGCTGGGCACACACTCACTCACACAGACACTCTATATGGGGCAATTTGGAGAACTCAAATGACTTGATCCATGTTTTTGGACTGTGGGAGGAAACTAGAGAACCCAGAGGAAATCCACACGGACATGGGGAGAACATGGAAGCTCCACCCAGATGGGGATTCGAACCAGGAATCCCTAGCGCTGAGAGGAGAACATACTGTATATACATATATTTATATATTATATTTATAGTTAAAATATTCTATATTATATTTATACCTGTAGTCATATTATATATATATATATATAGGCAGCACGGTGGCTTAGTGGTTAGCACGTTCTCCTCTCAGCACTAGGGATTTCCGGTTCGAATCCCCATCTGGGTGGAGTTTCCATGTTCTCCCCGTGTCTGCGTGGGTTTCCTCCGGGTTCTCCGGTTTCCTCCCACAGTCCAAAAACATGGATCAAGGTCAACTGAATTCTCCAAATTGCCCCATATAGAGTGTGTCTGTGTGAGTGAGTGTGTGCCCAGCGATGGATTGGTGCCCTGTCCTGGGTCTATCTGCCCAGCGCCCGAGACGTTCTCCCCTGGATGGGCATGGGGAACCCCACCGCGAACCTAATAGAGGATAAAGCAGAAGATAATGAATGAATGAATTAAAACTCATTGTGTTTCATTGGGTTCTTTAACATCACACACACAAAGTTGCTTCATTTCTTTGGCTTGTCTTTCTGTAAAACTGAGGTACAAGATGAGAGAAGTAAGAGAGTAGAAGAGAGAGTAGTAGAAGAGAGTAGAACTCAATTTGCAATTCTGTATTTAGAATTCCAACCTTAAACAACCTTCAGGTCTAACACTTATTAAAGTGTTGTTTTCTTTAAAGAGCTTTAAAGATGAATAAACTATGATTTCTTACATTTACATTTAATCATTTAGCAAAAGATTTCATCCAAAACGACATACAAATGAGAGAACAATGAGAGAACACAAGTCAGTAGTTACAGAAAAAACAGCTACACTAAAATGATCAAGCCTGATTATCAGATCCCACCTTTTATTTTGATTATGTATCTCAGGTGTTTGTGGAAGAGATGTGCTGAGCTGTTTCTTAAAAGATGCTAAGTGACTCAGCCTTACGAACAAAGTTGGGAAGATCGTTCCATCATTTAGCAGTGGTGAATGATACAGAGAATCATCACCACTGTGAGTGACTTGAGTTCACTTGGGCTGATTGAACACGTCAGGCTGCATTTCACTTCACAAAGACATTAAAACCATTTTAACATTATATATCCATACCTGATATTCACATTATCAGAAGATGACACAAGTGCATTTAATAATCACCTTTTATTTCAGGGTAATGTCAAATGGTTGGCACAACTAACAAGAGATGTGACAATATAATGCACCTTGAAATGAAAAATAAAAACTTATTTTTAACTAAAAATAAAAATGTCTAATATGTGCTTGTGATTTGGGTGCTTTATGTCTTGTATTTCCTTCTTATACCCTGTGATTATCAGTGCTACATTATTTATCAAGACATGACAAATCTATATAGAGAAATTTTCAGAAGACTGTAGAAAACCAGAATAGTGTTAATGTTTGGTATCAGCTTGAGGATGAAGTCATTTTCTTTTTTGGTCTTGTGATATTAACTAATCCAGTAAACATGATCTATAACACAGTATTTACTAGCAAATAAACTTTGTAATCAAACTACTACTCCATGAACATGGCAATTCAAACACAGAAAGAACTAATCTGTCAGCCGGCATGTGACTGATTTATCTAACTACATAATTTGGATATAATTAGTTAAAACACAAAACATTCAGATTTCTAAATAAGGAAATAAAAATTGGCACATTTTTGAAACTTCAAATGAAATGTTATGGTTAGAAGGTACATTTAAAAACAAAACCTGATTTCAGAACCACCAAAATACCGGTACATCACGTTACTGATGTCTTTGCAAATACATCTGCCTTTTTATTGGTTTATAATTAAAAAAAAATAAAAACTGTTAGAGGCTAAAAAAATGTTTTCAATTATAGTGACCAAAAAGGTTTCTCTTTCAATTCACTGAGTAATACTAGTTTTATACTTTCAAAGTGCCTTAATTGCATTTATTGTGAGTTAATGCTTACTTCAAATCAACCATAACTACCACAGATATTCTAATACATGATCCTCAGAACTTTCAATCATTTGAATGATGCAAAGTCTGGTGATTTCTGATTAAAATGGCTCAAACAATAAACAGGATAATATTCAGTTGATTTTGGTAACACTGCTACCTTACAATAGTAAAACAACTCTGCAGCAAAGCAAAGCCTTTTTTAACTCACATGTATAATACCATACAGAAAAACTAAGCAGCAAAGTTGAGATTATATTCACCTTGTACAAATAAAATATAGATTTAGGATACTGAAACCACTCAAGAGGTGACCACTGTGGTTGGAGTTTAAAATCCATATTATTTGAAAAGACAGCAAATCATGAAACCTGTATACAGTACCAGCCAAAAGTATTAACATCCACTAACACACTGTATGGGACAATTTAGATTTAGAGCAACAAATTCACCTCAAATTATTTCAGTCAGAGGAAACTGACACAGGAAAAACATGGAGACTCCACCCATATCGGGATTCAAACCTGGATCCTCAGCGCTGTGAGGGCGTGCTAACCACGATGCCGCTCTCAAATGCAATTTTGTCAAACTAAATTATTTAATTTTTGTTGTTTATTTGCTCTATGATCTCATTTCAAAGTATGTTTAAGATATTGAACTGTGTAAAATGTTAATTAAAATTAATAAATTTGGGTGTCCTAAATCTTTTGGCCAGTATTACAGCTAATCAATCTTAAATTGCAACATCAGTCAAAGCTAAAGTCAGTATTTTGCTCTGCTACAGGGTCAATCGACCACCCAAGCTGGTTCATTCTTAGTGCTGGTGGAGTGCTTTTAAGCTTGAAGACCAAGGACACGGGCTTTGCTGATCACATCGTCTCTGGTCAGATAACAGCCACAGAGTTGTCGAAATCCTGTGAAGGACTCTCTGCCATGCATCACCCGCCAGTTATCAAGAAAGACAACCTTAAACAAAACATTACAGTATTAATCTACTCATTGTAGTAATTTTCTTTAAAATAATCACTTGCTTACTTACTTGGCCTGGTTTAAGTTTAATCCACAGTTCATTTTCAGGCTTCCTTAACTCCTCAGTGAGCTGTCTATGGGCAATGTACCAACGCCGCACCACATCATGAGGAACTGTGTTTAGTACAGCACGGTCATAGTTGTTGTACCTATAACATAACAATAACACTATGGTAGTACTCCAAAATCATCACACTTGAACTGGTTCCAAGTGTGGATGTGATGGAGAAAATATGAAGCAATGGTTTAACATACAAATATCTAAACAGAAATAGAATAGAAAGCTTTATTGTACACTGGCTTGTACAGTAAAAAGACTAAAAACATAAATTATAAAGATTCCCATTTTATTACATTTCACAAAAAATGTAAAGTTAGAAAATATAATTGTCACATGGAAGCACATAAATAACAAATCTTTTAAACTCAAATGAATGAATATTCTTATACCTGATCATGTAGACTTCTTTGTTCCAGGGGTAGATGCCGATCACAGGGCCGACACCGATCATGTGGTTTCGGTTGCTGCCTTGATTTTCGATGAACTCGTGTTTGACATGGACCCGTGTGAGAAGGTCAAAGTTTTCTGGAGACTGTTGGAGCACCTGATTAGCTGCATAGAAGCCATCAACCAACACAGTCCGGCCACCAGTGCCTTCATGCCTCAGACAATGCAATACCTGAACCCTATCATGGGGATAGGAAACCAGAACAGGTTTGGTGGTATGTTAGCCTTCAAAATTCACAACGCAAAAAGAGTATAAGGCTTTTCGTGACTTAAATGAGACATAGATTTTGGTGTTGCAGGCATTGTTAAAACAGCTTTGGCCTCTTTGCCAAACTATATACAACACACAGTTATAGTGAATGCTATAGGGTTATTGCAATTGTGGCTATACACACCCACAAGGTTCATGGAGAAATGTGCTGTCTGTGTGACGATCCAGAGCCATCTTTGTATATGCTGTATCACCACGAGAAAAATCTGAAGTTAAACTCCACATGCGGCCATAAGTGGTTTCTCTGGAACCATAAGCAGATATCTGGTAAAGTAAACTCCTTTTTAATTGCAATGGATTTTAAATGAATTAATGTCTGACTGTATTTCAACATATATAATTTCTTTTTTAAATAAATGATGGTTATCTGATTACCAAGCATTACAGTGCAATATATAAAATGTAATTACTATGGTAAAATTTTAATTAATATGGTTATATGCATACTATAAAATACCATATTAAGTCACGTTTAGTGGGTCACGGCATAAAACAAACTGAATATAAGGGAAAAAACCCACCGAATAAGGCTGAGTCTTTCCGATGTTGCCTCAGTGGCTTCAACAGTATCTGGAACACCGTCTACGGATGCAATACCGTACCGCAAGAAATTGTTTAGAAACATTTTGAGCTCCTCATCAGAACTCATAAACTTTTCCCAGTTGGCTGAAGGCACTTTGGCTTTGCTGTACATGTCAGAGTTCCATAGGATACGTGGTTGCACAATATTTTGTTTCTGGAACTCATAGCTGTTCTTCACCAACCAGGGAAGGTTATATCGTGTGACGTGACCATCAGGCCCTGTAGGTGGAACAAAAAGATTTTATTTTATTTAACAAATAAAATAAGGTCTAAACTAAGGCATCAACCCTTATTGGTTCAGGGTGTTGTATTATGGCTAACCCTGTACATGATAAAGGTTTATGTCAACTATCCGCAATCTAGTTGCCCTTTTATCTACCTTCTCAACAAGCAATCATTCCCTGTATTCAGTTTTCCACACATTAAGTTCATCTGTCTTTTTGGCTAGTTTGCAGCTGTTGTTCATTAATCACTCTTGCAAGCATTACTGTATGTTCTCACGTCCATCTCTTCTGGCGAATACTGTGTGACATGCAGACTCGGCAAAACTCTAATGACCCGTGTAACTCGTTGCGTTTCACAATACTTCAAAGTTCAATTTTTAATGTTAATTAATGTTTAGATTTTTTCTGTTTGTTGAGTGTCCCATTAACATTGAAGAGTTTGGGTTGGGTTACAGTAAAGCAGTGCTTCTCAAATAGTGGGGCGCGCCCCCCTGGGGGGGCGCAGTGCGGTGCCTGGGGGGGCGCATAACAAGAAATCACAGAGCAAGTGATATTAAGTGTAACGAACAAACCCTCAAGAGACGACATGGAGAAATATTTAACAGAGATGAGGAGAGAAAAGCGGAGATAATAAGACCAACAAAAGTGAACCGAAAGTTAAAACGAGGAAATTTGTCGAAGTGTATGTAGCGCCTGGCTTCACGGTAACTGAGGTGGGAGATGAAGAAAGACCGGTGTGTCTTCTGTGTCTTTAAATGTTGGCAGCGGACAGCGTGAAGCCAAATAAATGAAGACGTCACTTAAAGACATTACACCCCAATCACGCTGATAACCGCTTGAGTTTTTTTAATCGAAAACGTGACGCGTAGAGCAGCAAATATTAATGCTTTATGAAAGCTGCTTCAGAAAAGCTGTGCTGCAAAACGGGCGCGTTAGAGACATTAGTTCCGATTTCCTCATTTTGATTAAAAAAAAAAAAAAAAAAAAAAAAAAAACAGCACAAATTGTCGTATTCATTTTAGTTTTGTAGGTTAAAGTGTTAATAAATTGTGCTCCTGAATTAATATTGCTGATGAATTTGAATTTATTATTATTTATTAATTTTATTTATTTTCATTTTTCAGTATCAAATGCCAGTCAGTTCAAAAATGTTTCTAGTTTAAATAAGGATTTCATTCGTTTCTGTTACAAACTAAAAAACAAAGTTAATCAAATGTTTCTTTGTTCTAAGTTGATCTATATTTCTTTCTTTTTTATTTTCTTGATTGTTAATAAGGAGACATTGTTATAAAAGAGTTGTACTTAGAACAAATTTATAGACAAATGATACTACAGTGTATCCCAACTAGTCATCCCATTTTGTTATGGGGGGGGGGGGCACAAAAAGTTTACTTCTTCCTAGGGGGGGCTTAACAGAAAATAATTGAGAATCACTGCAGTAAAGGAAAGTACGTGACAGTCATCGCTCGTTGATCTGTGTTCAGGTAATTGTTGCAAAACTTTACAGTATGTTCTGGTGATGTGTATGTAATGTGTAATTAACTAAAATATTGTCTTAGATGTGTCTACTGGAGAATACTGTGAAAAAACTGATTAATTAAGAATCATTTTTCATTAAGCATGTTACTACATCTATTTATAGAGGCAAATTTTAAAATGCAGCTGCTATTATTAGACAGGTAAAGAAGTTATAGATTCTCAAATTTTTCCATTTCTACATAAAGTCAAATGTTCCACCAGTACAGTATGGAACAGTTCAAGATGAGAATGAGGGTGTGGTAAATTAGAGGTTAGGGTGTTTGACGATCAACCTAAAGGTTGTGGGTTATAGTCCAAGGACTTATAAAGTTACCAATGTGGGTCCCTTAGCTCCAGGGGTCAGGATACTTGTAAGTCACTATGGATAAAAGTGTTTACTAAATAACCTAATTTAGAAATGGATGATTATTAAAGACACTGTGCTTTTTTTGTTTCTGCAATAACCTTTAACTATATCTTCTTTAAACATTTCCTTGGTCAAAATAGATAAACAGATAACAGATAAACTATTATAAAAGAATATGGTAGATAAATATCCATTGTCATTTTTTAACTAAACTTAATGCAGACCCATAGGACATACTTAGCTACGATATATTTTGTGAAAAAACATATTGACAAAGATTCAGTTATAATCATTAAGGAAAAGATAACATTTAATTAAGACAATTTAGTAAACAAAAAGCTATGTTATGATTTTATTATTTAGTAAGTTAACAAATATAGTTTAAAACTAGAATATTTCTCTGACATTACCTGCAGCAGTAAAAATGCAAGTGAATTATTGTTATACATCCTGACCTGACAATCAAAAAGTTCACCTATTAAATGTTTTTTTTTTAATCATAAAAAATCTTACATGTGAGATACAGATTTCCGTCCTCCACCCGGGTCTTTCTGGGCCTGATGTTTAGGTCAATGCTTCCAGTGTCCAAACTGCGCTGGTTGGTTTTAGAATTTAAGCATGATGCCGAGCGACAATGGTCCCTTAGCCACACGTAGTCAAAGTGCATCACATGACCATCGTAATCAAGTTCTGGAGAATAACAAAGAATGTTCAGTGAGGTTTCATGCTGCCTTATTTGAAGAATTGCTCTGTACTGTAATATGTCTGAGGTTACTTGAGTTACTTGATTTGCTTAAGTGTTCTGTGTGCTGAGAACAACTTACCAAGACAACTGTCCAGCAGTTGCCAGTTACAGGTAGTTTGAGGTGCTGTATGTTGCAGGTTGCTTCTCTGGGTGTTCCTGGACCTAGCTACCACAGAGGTCCAATTTTTCCCTTGGGCTGCCTGCAGGTTCCCTTGTATTCTGATAAGCATCCGAGCTAAAGCCATAATCTACACATTCAAGTTATATGTCATTAAAGTAATTTAATAAATCATATTTCATTTTCAAACAGATGGATAGCAGTGTGTAATATATAAAGCATTTAAGCATTGCATTCTTTCTGCATTATCTAGTTTCGTTTAATAATTCTCTCAAGGAAATAAAGTTTAGACACACACACACACACACATATATATATATATATATATATATATATATATATATATATATATATATATATATATATATATATATATGATTTGATTTTTACATTTTGTCTAGCTGTTACAGTATATTCATACAAACAACGGACCTTAAAATAAACAAAACAGCCCTTAAACATCTATAAGCAATGTCTATTTGTATTAGGTGAATGTAAAAAACTTTTTCCACTAGGAACATAATGATATTTTACATGACATTACAAGACATTAATTGTGTGTATGTATATATATATATATATATATATATATATATATATATATATATATATATATATATATATAGTGTGTGTGTGTATCTGTATATATATATATATACATACATACACACACATATATATATATATATATATAAAGGCTACATTTTCTTTTATAATTAGGAATTGTTGCTGTGATTAAATAACAACTATTACAATCGTAGTACACAAAAACAAACCTGAATATTAAATAATACTATAATTCATTCTGAAATTTTGATCAGAACATAATACAAAAGTATTAGTTATTATTTGTTTTGATCAAACTTCCAGGATGAGGTGAAAATGTAAAATACAGAGTTTTATGTGCAAACGTGAATAACCAACACATGCCTGACTCATTACACATTAAACAATATTTACTTTTCTTATGAATTAAAATGAAAATAAAAAGTCGATTTGCTGAAGGAAAAGCAGACTTCACGTGTTGATGCTCCGCTGCATGTGTTGGCTTTGGAACCAGTGATTAATTGTTCACGAAATATGAAATGAAGGGTAAGGCACAAAAATGCGCGACACTCACTGTGTACGACTCAGCTCCCGCCTTAAACTCACACGCCGCTCTGCAAAGCAACACCGTCAACACAGCGTTACTCCGCCATTTCTCTGGCTCTCTATCTCACTCGATCTTTCTATTCGTTCAGTATAAAGTCATACGCCACGTGTATGATGCGAGTTCAGAAAAGCCTTATTCTCATTGGTCAATTCACGATCACGGGTTTGCCCTACAGTGTACGTCACATGGATCCCTGTCCACGAGGGATCAATGAGTTATACTGGAAGGTAACATGTTTAAGTTTAACTAAACATGAGAACATGAGAACGGCGGCACGGTGGCTTAGTGGTTAGCACGTTCTCCTCTCAGCACTAGGGATTCCCGGTTCGAATCCCCATCTGGGTGGAGTTTCCATGTTCTCCCCGTGTCCGCGTGGGTTTCCTCCGGGTTCTCCGGTTTCCTCCCACAGTCCAAAAACATGGATCAAGTTAATTGAGTTCTCAAAATTGCCCCATATAGAGTGTCAAAATTGCCCCATATAGAGTGTGTTTGAGTGTGTGCCCAGCGATGGATTGGCGCCCTGTCCTGGGTGTATCTGCCCAGCGCCCGAGACGTTCTCCCCTGGATGGGCATGGGGAACCCCACCGCGACCCTAATAGAGGATAAAGCGGGTGATAATGAATGAATAAAAATGAGAAAGGCAGCACGGTGGCTTAGTGGTTAGCACGTTCGCCTCTCAGCGCTAGGGATTCCCTAGGGATTCCCGGTTCGAATCCCCATCTGGGTGGAGTTTCCATGTTCTCCCCGTGTCCGCGTGGGTTTCATCCGGGTTCTCCGGTTTCCTCCCACAGTCCAAAAACATGGATCAAGTTAATTGAGTTCTCAAAATTGCCCCATATAGAGTGTGTTTGAGTGAGTGAGTGTGTGCCCAGCGATGGATTGGCGCCCTGTCCTGGGTGTATCTGCCCAGCGCCCGAGACGTTCTCCCCTGGATGGGCATGGGGAACCCCACCGCGACCCTACTAGAGGATAAAGCGGGAGATAATGAATGAATAAACATGAGAACTATCTCGCTTTCCAAATTATATATTAAAGGGTGAAACATCCCAGGTTCACTTAAGTTACCAATGTGGATCCTCAAACAAGACCCTTAACCATCAATGCTCCAGGGCTATATATATTACTAGGGTTGGAACTTAAACAGTGGCAACTATTTATTCACAACCGATACAAAAGAGGGTGGCACAGTGGTTTAATGCATGCACAGTGGTTTAGCATGTTCTCCTCTCAGCACTAGGGATTCCCGGTTCAAATCCCCATCTGGGTGGAGTTTCTCCCCGTGTCCGTGTGGGTTTCCTCCGGGTTCTCCGGTTTCCTCCCACAGTCCAAAAACATGGATCAAGTCAATTTAATTCTCCAAATTGCCCCATATAGAGTGTGTGTGTGAGTGAGTGTTTGCCCAGTGATGGATTGGCGCCCTGTCCTGGGTGTATCTGCCCAGCGCCCGAAATGTTCTCCCCTGGATGGGCATGGGGAACCCCACCGCGACCCTAATAGAGGATAAAAGCGGGAGACAATGAATGAATGAATGAATGTTAAAGTAGCTACCACGATTAGAGCTATTCCCCCCCCCCCCCCCCCGCGACCCTAATATATAGGATAAAGCGGAAGATAATGAATGAATGAATGTTAAAGGGTGAAACATCCCAGGTTCACTTAAGTTACCAATGTGGGTCCTCAAACAAGACCCTTAATCATCAATGCTCCAGGGCTATATATATACGAGGGTTGGAACTTAAATAGTAGCAACTATTTATTCACAACCGATACAAAATAGTTACATGTTTGCACCTGTTACTGTCCTTCAAAGTAGACAGCAGCGTTGTGCAGAACCCGTTGCCAGCGTTGTGGAAGGCCTGGTATACCGTTAGCAGAGCTGTTCTGTTGATGGTGCGAATGGAGCGCTCTGTTGCCTGTTCTGAAGCGAATGCCACGAAGTTCTGTACCATCCACCATCCTCCCCGGACTGAAGTCCTTGTGACTTTGATTTGATTCCGAAGATGAAGGAACCACTTCGTGGCATTCGCTTCAGAACAGGCAGCAGAGCGCTCCATTCGCACCATCAACAGAACAGCTCTGCTAACGGTATACCACGCCTTCCACAACGCTGACAACGGGTTCTGCACAACGCTGCTGTCTACTTTGAAGGACAGTAACAGGTGCAAACATGTAACACTTTTGTATCGGTTGTGAATAAATAGTTGCCACTTTAAGTTTCAAGTTTATGTGTCATTAGTGCTACGTGTTGGGACATGTGCACATAGAAATTCTTAAGGTGAGGCATCAGGATATAAACTCTACATAGAAGATAAAATGAAATACACAATATTTACATATGTATGCGCCAAAAAAAAATATAAAAAAAATATTAAAAAAAAAAAAAGTATATATATATATATATATATATATATATATATATATATATATATATATATATATATATATATTTAAAATGGTGTAAAGTGACATAGTAAAAAGCAAGAGTGTGGGAATTTTTAACTGTTCATTTTGTTTAATAGCCTGATGGCTTGCGGGTAAAAGCTATATATATATATATATATATATATATATATATATATATATATATATATATATATATATATATATATATTGTGTGTGTGTTTATCTGTTCAGTGCCAAAACATTCTCCCCTAAATTGGCATGGGGGGAGGATTAAGCTGACCAAAGTAATGGACTTTACGCTTAGACCCTGTAAGGTTTTTCGTCCATATTTTTCATTGTTTGATATTTTACACTGTCTATTCAGTAAAACACATTAAATTATTTTGGAACGAAACCGCCGACTTCTGACCGTTTTTTATGAAACTTAACCCCGAGTGCCAAACACTAACATAGATAGGACTACAGAATGACGAAAAGCATTTAGCCATATATAAATATAAAAAATAGACAATTTGATTAAAGGTCAATTTCCTTGCTGCAGTTATCACTTGATACAAAGAGTGAATGTTACTGTTTTGTGATTTATGAAACCGTATGTGTTAGTTTTAAGAATTTTAAAATACATACAAATGTTGTTTGTTCTCCAAGAATTGTTTCGCGTGTTGATTGTTAATCAAATATAATACTATGTGGTGTATATTAAATAGAAAACTAGTGAGCCATGCCGTTTAGAATTTCTGTCATCACTCTGAATTCGGAGTGTAGTATGTCGCCCTCTGTCGGTGGAATCAGAAATTGCAGTAAACATAGTGCAGGCTGCAGTTTTGTATCGCGGCAGCAGGAACCGAGCTGCTGCTCGACATTCAGGGAAGAAAGATGGCGACTAGAGTCCTTCAGAGCCTGGGAAACGGCCTGTACCAGGCAAGGACAGGGCTTCGGTCAAAGCAGCATGTGGCGTTCATAATCAGGTTTGATGTTTTTAAACGACTAACCCAAAATAACGCACTGAAATCCAGTGTGTGTGAGCTTTCTGGTGCTTTTAATCCCCTGTTTACTCCGCGTTCCAGTTAGCCGTCCGCTAGCTGGCTATGGCACTTAGCTGCGGAATGGTGTTTGAATGGTATTCATACGTTTAACACTTTACAGTTGAAATGTTTCACTGTTCATTACTTGGTTTGAACCGGGTTAAAAGTATTAAACGTATTGTAATTGAAGTGGACAGCGGGTGTTATTTTGTTACCTGGTTACAAAACGTGCTTAACTGCAGAGTTGATGCACAACATTGGTCACTGTTGCTATTCAAGGTCATTTTCGAGTTATTGTTCTGCAGATTAAACTCTAGGTTTGTTACATGTTCGTTTTATGCTCAGTAGATGCACTGTGAGCGGCATTAAATGGTTTATAATAAAAGGTGAATATGTCAGCTCTGTGTGTTTACTTGACAGGTTCAGCAATAGCATGACAGCTGTTAAGGGAGCAAAGGACTGGTAGGGTTGAATAAAAAAGAGCTATAGGTCTTTTCTATTTATTTATAATTTTTTTATACATACTACTTTTGTTTTTAACACAATTTATACATCGTTTTCCTTTTTTAACAGGTACACTAAATTAAGTGCTGGTTTCTGTGAGGTATAATGTAAAACTGCAGCTTGTGATCCCACATCCAATTTATAGTTTTCAGCTGTGTGGTGTATTACTTGTCGTTATACTAAATCGGCATTTTATTAGCGATGACTTTATTATGACTAAGGACCAGAGGTATAATTCATGACACATCAGTGGACTCAATTAATTTATTGTTGAGTCTGTGATGTATTTTGTCTACCTGTTAACGTGGCCCAAGGGGGATGGTCCCTCACTGAGACTTGGTCCTCTCAAAGTTTCTTCCTTAAAATGTATCCATTCTATCTGCAGTATTTATAAATCACTGTTTCGGACCCTATACTCTTCAGTGCATCTGTAATTTTTAACCTTTTATTTAAACCTTTTATTTAGTTGTTTTTTGTACATTATTAGTCATCATGCACATTCTAGACATGCATCTGCATTCTGTTATTGAACTGTGAATAAAAAAAAAAAAAAGTGCTATTCTGTGAATAAAATCTTATTTACCAATTGTTGTTTTTCCTTCCTCAGGAGTTTTTCAGCATCATCGAACCGAAGTGACAATAGCTGGTTTAAATCACTTTTTGTGCGAAAAGTTGACCCCAGGAAGGATGCGCACTCTCACCTGCTGGCCAAGAAAGAAGACCTCAATCTCTACAAAATCCAATGTATGTCCCCAAATTCAATAAGCACACTATGTGACTATGTGCGCTGATCTTTAAGATTAAAAACTGAAGTTGTATAGTTTGCTAGGCCAGTTTACAGCAGATAATGTGGAAATTTATTCCTTGAGTCAGTCGAGGCACGTTCTGTCGCATTACATAACATGCCTTTCTTTTACAGTTCACAATGTCAAGCCAGAGTGCCTTGATGATTATAACAAACTTTGGTAAGATCATACATATTGAGATGTGGTGTGTAGTAGTTTACATTTGAATGAATTCCTTTTCTTTAGTTGTTGCTATGTCTGGCTTATACACAGTTTAACATCTATATAGATTTATAACAATGCTTTTTAAGAAAAAAAATGATGAAAAGCATGTATATGTATTTTTGTATGACATAATGAACAAACAGGCATTTCATGTTTTTCACTACATGCTTATTAATACTTATATACTTATTATTCTCAAGTAGAAGCTTCATATGCTATAACAGATTGAGTGCTTTTACTAAATGAATTAATTTATGCAAATGTATTTTATAATATGACAATGTTGTATACTACAGCAATAGTCTCACCCACAAGGGTCTTTTCATTTTCAATATTTACTTCTGCCTGCAGTGAACAAGTCCTGCCATCTATCAATGCTGACTCTGACTACCCATGTGAGCTGGTCGGCACCTGGAATACGTGGTATGGGGAACAGGATCAAGCAGGTAATATAAAACATAGGGTTTGAGAATGAATTATAATTGTGACCCATTTTAATGTTCATATTTAGGTTTTGTGGGTAATATTGGTGGGTAATAAGATTAATTTCTAAAGTTCTGAATAAATTTTTGCTGAAAGACAATAATTATGTGCAATTTAGTTATATTTTCTGGGACCAAAATAGAGGATAAAGCAGATGGATGGATGGATATTTATATTTTGAAAACAGCTTAACTGTTTAAGCTGTTCATTGTCCTCCTAGTTCATCTGTGGAGATACAGAGGAGGCTACCCTGCATTGACCGAGGTTATGAACAAACTCAGGAAAAACAAGGTGTGTGCAGAAGCGTTACAGCAGAAAGAGGACAGGAATTCATATTAATGTCCGTATTGTTGATTAACTCATGTGAACATGCAGTTCATATATCCATATCTGGCTATATAAAGTATTGTTTAAACACAAAGCTATATATATATATACAAAGTAATCAGATAACAGAAACACACACATTTTTTTTAAACAGGAATTTATGGAGTACAGAGAACAGCGAGGAAAGATGCTGCTGTCCCGTAGGAACCAGCTGTTGCTGGAGTTCAGCTTTTGGAATGAGCCTGTACCCAGAGCTGGACCTAACATATATGAGCTCAGATCCTATCAGCTGAGGGTGTGTAAACAGTGACTATTCAAATATGAAGTTGTGTAATTTATTCAAACTAAAGCAAATGTAAATTATTATTTTGACATTTAAACTAAATACAGATCTGTATATTTCTCCTTTAGCCTGGAACCATGATTGAGTGGGGAAATTACTGGTAAGAATGAATTGTACTTTTACTCTTTTGTTCAAATGTCAATTCATGTGTTTAGTAATGTCAGGAATAATGTAAGGGATTGATAATCATCTCAACTGGATTTATTGTTGCTTCTACAGCTGCTGAGTTTTGAAAACGGAGGGTAACATGCCTTGTGTATAAAACAGTTCAACATTTAATTTGGTTCACAGGAGAATGCATATAAACACTTATTATAAATACATACAATTAAAAATTGTGCCTGCTCTAATTCATTAAAATAATTTGAACAATTCAAAGTTTAAACTTGACTTCGTCAATTATGCATGTTGTCATTTTCAACTGATTCACTGTTGAATTATTAATTATTATTCAAGTTGATTTGTTTAAATTATAGAAGTTTATTTTCAAAGTTTAAAATTATTGGCTCTCTGGTTCTGATGTTATTAATTTGTATTAATTAACAGGGCAAGGGCAATTGAGCTCCGCCAGCAGAACAATGAGGCTGTGGGGGGCTTTTTTTCACAAATCGGAAACTTGTACATGGTTCATCACCTTTGGGGTGAGTAATTGTACTGGGTGTATGCTAATGTTAAAAGTAAACATTTAGTTCAATCATTCAATCCCAGTATTAACCTAACACCATAATCTTAAATACAAATATATGAATGTTAAACATGTTAACTCCTTTTAGCTTACAAAGACTTGCAGTCAAGGGAGCAGACTAGAAATGCAGCTTGGCAGCATGATGGCTGGGATGAAGTCGTCTACTACACAGGTGATATTGGCTTTTTTTATGTATAAATTAAATACCACAACTGGCGGTATTAAACCACTTGTAATATTTGTAAACCATAAAGTAATGTTAATGTAATATAATGTCTTTTTTTTAGTTCCACTGATTCAGCACATGGAGTCAAGAATAATGATTCCCATGAAGACGTCACCTCTAAAGTAGTTTGTGCTCGATGTCCCACAGATGCCTGCAAAACGAACTGATTTCATAAGTTTCCAGACAGATATCAGTACGATTTTGCAACTGCCATGGATCTCCACTCTAAATGAAAAAACAAAAGATTATTCTGGAGCAGCGTTATGGTTCTTAGGTTTTTTTTTTAAAGCTTTGTCTATGTTTAGTTTGATGAAGCTTGTTTCATTCTGCAAAGATAAAGCTTTTTTAAAGTCACTGTACTGATTACAGTGCGTCACTTGTACAAGTCGTGATGCCATGGCAATGTTTTCATTTAAACCCAATCAGGTTGTGATTGAATGTTTAAGTTGCTGTAGATATATTTTCTGAGGTGGGTTTGGAGACCCTCCAGCATGGTCATCATTTTCTTAATAATATGATTTGCAGAATATGTGTGTACCCTCCTTAGAAAACATTAAGTATCTTGTATGCAGCCTAGCTCAACAGCCATCCCCATGTGGGACTTCATACTGTATGTTCATCGTGGTAACTGAGATTTATAGCTGAAACCTTACAGCTCATTCAATTGTTGAAGCCTTGATTGTGTGCCATTTGCTTTTTTCCCTGCATTTTGATCAATCATGCTCAAATCTTAAAATTCTGGATGATGATGATGATGATGCTAAATAATAACTGAAAAGTGCTTACTGTAGTTAAAGGACAGATGGCTGTGTGATGGATGAGTGAAACATTTAGATGCACTGGATCTCCTAATAAACGTTCTTTCAACATCATGTTGTGATTACCTCCAAACAGGGGTTATTGCATGGATTATGAAGGGGATACTTTTCTAATCAGAAATGTTTAAACATCAGAAATCAATAAACCCACTAGACAAATGGAACATCGGCTCAGACACCAAACCTTTCTTGTAAATGAGTTCTGATTGGACTTTCCGTTTTTAATGTTGTTTTATTTAACGCTTACTGATTTATGGAACTTAGATGTACATACTGAATTAAATTTATGATTAATAACAGTTTATTCTCTGTGCTGTTTTTTTATGGTTCAAAGCATGTTATGTCTATTTAGTATTTAGAGCTATTGAAGTAAAAATTATTCAAATGGAAGGAAAGAAAATGTCTCCAACTGTTGAGCAAAATGGTAGATCATTCATTATCTTCCGCTTTATCCTCTATTAGGGTCACGGTGGGGTTCCCCATGCCCATCCAGGGGAGAACGTTTTGTGCGCTGGGCAGATATACCCAGGACAGGGCGCCAATCGCTGAAGTGGTAGATCAATCAAAGTAAAACAGCGGCACAATGGTGGTGGTTACGTCTGCCTCTCTGTGCTGCCAGTTTTGAATCCCGATCTGGATGGAGTTTCAATGTTCTCCCAGAGCCTGTGTGGGCCTCATCTGGGTTCTCCTGTCTCCTCCCATGGCCCAAAAAACACGAATTTGTGATAAATTGGCTGCTATAAATTTCCCATGTTAAAATTGCCCCAATATAGTGTGTGAATTGGTGCACCTGAAACGTTCTTCCTTGGATGGAAACTAGTTCTCTGCAGAACCTTCTGAGCACACAGTGCTGCTCCTCTATACAAACAGAACTTACTTCTTACATTCATTATCTCCCGCTTTATGCTCTATTAGGGTCGTGGTGGGGTTCCCCATGCCCATCCAGGGGAGAACGTCTAGCGCTGGGCAGATAGACCCAGGACAGGGCGCCAATCCATCGCTGGGCACACACTCACTCACACAGACACACTCTATATGGAGCACTTTTGAGAATTCAATTGACTTGATCCATGTTTTTGGACTGTGGGAGGAAACCGGAGAACCCGGAGGAAACCCACGCGGACATGGGGAGAACATGGAAACTCCACCCAGATGGGGATTCGAACCGGGAATCCCTAGCGCTAAGAGGTGAACGTGCTAAACACTAAGCCACCGTGCCGCCTTGCTTCTTACAGCTTAACATTAATCAACTTATGACTGGCGGCACGGTGGGTTAGTGGTTAGCACGTTCTCTCTCAGCGATAGGGATTCCCGGTTCGAATCCCCATCTGGGTGGAGTTTCCATGTTCTCCCCGTGTCTGCGTGGGTTTCCTCCCACAGTCCAAAAACATGGATCAAGTCAATTGAATTCTCAAAATTGCCCCATATAGAGTGTGTCTGTGTGAGTGTGTGCCCAGCGATGGATTGGCGCCCTGTCCTGGGTCTATCTGCCTAGCGCCTGAGATGTTCTCCCCTGGATGGGCATGGGGAACCCCACCACGACCTAATAGAGGATAAAGCGGGAGATAATGAATGAATCAACTTATGACTGTGACGGTGCAGAACACACAACTATGCACGCCATAGTCGGGTTGTCAAATAAAATAACAGGCGTGATCGGCAGCCAGTCAACTCTGTGCATTTATCCCCCGGTGACGGTTTTGCCCAATCAAGACGCGTAGTAGGCGGGACAAAGTCGAACGCGTATGGAGTTTTCTGGAAGCTCGGTAGCCTGACGCTCTCTCTCCGCTAGCCCGTGTGAGCAGCCTGACTGTGCAGTGTGGCCGCGACAGAATGGCTGCGGTAAAGGCCCTTAACCCGAAAGCCGAAGTGGCTCGAGCCCACGCGGCACTGGCTGTGAACATCAGCGCCGCTCGGGGACTTCAAGACGTTCTGAAGAGTAACCTCGGACCAAAAGGAACAATGAAGATGTGAGTGTCCGTTAGCTTTAGCTAAAACGTTGGGCTGAGTATCATATAGCTACTAATCCGGATCAAGGTGCCCTACATAAGGGCGTTTCATAAAGTCGTGTAGTGCCCTACGCAAGTGTCTATGACTAAGTTGGGATTTAACCCACATCTCGCTTATACTTCATACTTTAATACAAAGAACAACCGATTGCTTAGCTGCAGCGAGTTGTAGTACTTTATATTAGTGAACTGGAATTATGTAGTATTATTCGTAGTAAACTAAGGTAGTTTGTTTGTACTTAATATAATTACCAAGACGCTAAATTAGCTTAGCAAGTGCACAAGCTTTGATTCCATCCACATGGTTCCTGTTCAGCGTCTGCCGACAAAAACGAGCCAGTGGAGTTCATTTTTCATATTAAACATTACATTTAAAACATGGCTTTTTTATGTTCTGTACAAATGTTTAAGAAGTGTTTTGTTAAAATAGGTCCCGTATAAGAACGTTATTTTTAAATATTTTATATATCCCTTTATCCCCGCTGTCTGCTGTCCCGCCCTTCCACAACATAGCGGCAGGTTTCTTTAGACAATTACACACAATGGTTCGAATTAATACATTTATCTAAATGTCTTTTAAAAGTAACTATGGTATATTCTTTAACTTTTACTTTGGTTTTCACAGGCTTGTGTCCGGCGCTGGAGACATTAAGCTTACTAAAGATGGCAATGTGTTGCTGCATGAGATGGTAAGAGACGTTCCCTGCTTTATGAACTGCCCCCCCCCACCCCCATTGCCTTTACATAAATTCACAATGCAATTATGTTTATCTGTGTCATTCAGTCAGATGCCACATTCCTGATATTACACCAATTTATGAGAGGAAAATAGCTCTAATCGTGGTAGCTACTTTAACATTCATTCATCCATTATCTCCCGCTTTTATCCTCTATTAGGGTTGCGGTGGGGTTCCCCATGCCCATCCAGGGGAGAACGTCTCGGGCGCTGGGCAGATAGACCCAGGACAGGGCGCCAATCCATCGCTGGGCACACACTCACTCACACAGACACACTCTATATGGGGCAATTTTGAGAATTCAATTGACTTGATCCATGTTTTTGCACTGTGGGAGGAAACCGGAGAACCCGGAGGAAACCCACGCAGACACGGGGAGAACATGGAAACTCCACCCAGATGGGGATTCGAAGAGGCGAACGTGCTAACCACTAAGCCACCGTGCCGCCGCTACTTTAACAATGATCCATTAAAATGACACAATTCTGGAAAATCTAAATAGTTAACTGGACTTTTGTGTACTATCTAAGAAGGATTAATAGAAAACCACTGATTTTAACTGTGCTCTGTGTAAGAAAATGTAATATTGTCTGACATAGGAATCTGCCAATCTTTTACTGGCATGATCTATTTTTATTCAATACATATGAAAATGTCTAGTGAAATAATTGGATGTTTCATTTCTTTACAGCAAATTCAGCATCCGACTGCCTCACTGATTGCTAAGGTGGCTACAGCCCAAGATGACATCACTGGAGATGGCACCACGTCCAATGTTCTCATAATTGGAGAATTACTTAAACAGGCTGACCTCTACATTTCTGAGGTTGGTATTAATAATCCTTATTTTAAAGACCTGCTAAAGTAATGTTTTCATTTTCTTTGTTTAAATTGGAAACTCTGTTTGTAATAAATGCTTAAATATATATTTCCTTGGCTTTTAACTCAGAACACATCTGACATATCTCCTTAACTGGTGGCAATGATGCTTGGACTGTTTGTACTGTTTTTTTTTTTTAGCTTTATGCTGTAATTTGTATACAATTTATGTTATAATGATTTAAAGAATTCAGTAGAGGGTTTTAAACCTAATCCCATCCACTACTGCAGGGTCTCCATCCTAGAATCATTGCTGAAGGTTTTGAAGCCGCTAAGGACAAGGCTCTACAGGTCCTGGAGGAGGTGAAGGTTGCCAGGACGATGGATCGTGAGACTCTGGTCAATGTGGCCAGGACATCTCTGAGGACCAAAGTTCATACAGAACTGGCTGATCTACTGACAGAGGTGAGTCTGTGGTCATTATTTAAACCGTGTCATTTTATAGAGTAGATTTAATTATTCTTAAATGTGTGCAGTTTATTTGATGAGATCATCATGTTGTGCTAATGATTTAGTATGTTTGTTAAGAACTTTTAACGCAATCCTGGATTAACTTAACTCCAACTGTGGATTTTGTTGAGTCACATAATTATAAAAGAGTCCTGTGTGCCTTTTAAAGGGATATATTAAATGTACATAATCTGTTCTAACGCGAGTTGACTTTTCACCAGGCTGTAGTGGATGCTGTGCTGGCCATCAAGAAACCTAATGAGCCCATTGATCTGTATATGGTGGAGATCATGGAAATGAAGCATAAAACGGACAGTGATACACAGTAAGTAACGACATAATTGTGACCCATCACTTCACTGTGTGACTGCTTTAATGGTTGATTTTATTGTTTGTTATTTGTTTTCAGAATTCTGATAAAGGTGACTGTTATAAACTGTCATAGTGGTGAGTTACTTAATTGTGTTCTTTGTGATTAGATTAATCCGAGGTTTGGTGTTGGACCATGGAGCCAGACATCCTGATATGAAGAAGAGGGTGGAGGATGCTTTTGTTTTGACCTGCAATGTCTCTTTGGAATATGAGAAAACGTAGGTGCACTGTTTCACTGCAGGGTACTTTTGACTGTTTTACCCTGGACTAGGTTTCACCATAGAGTATTACAGGGCATTATGGCCAAAAATCTTTTTCCATCACAAGTTCCATCACAGTCAATTTCTTTGCTTTGATACACAATATGTCTTCTCTGTAGAGAGGTCAACTCTGGCTTTTTCTACAAGAGTGCTGATGAGAGAGAAAAGCTGGTTAAGGCTGAACGCAAGTTCATTGAGGACCGTGTGCGCAAAATCATCGAACTGAAAAACAAAGTGTGTGCTGACAACGACAAGGGATTTGTGGTCATCAACCAGAAGGTATGAGGTTAACACAAGTTATGGTAACTGGTTTGGACATAAGTTTGTATACAATTTATTTAATATTTTCATTTTACACAGGGGATTGATCCGTTCTCTCTGGATGCATTAGCGAAAGAAGGGATTGTGGCTTTGCGTCGGGCGAAGAGAAGAAACATGGAGAGGTAATTCAGAATTATTAAGCTGAACATGTTAAAGTTTGAGTGTAAAGAATATACCAGGCATGGCTGAATTCTGTTTTACTTTTTTGTAGTAAATACAGTCAGACACCATGCAAAATTACATCTCTCTCATTGGTTAATTACAGTGGTAACTGTCTGTGTTCTCACTGATATGAAGAGAGTGCACAAGCCTCTAATTTAGTCATGTTTAATTCCCCACCCTCAGCTGTCTATTATATGAAAGCTCCCAACCAGGTAAAGCAGCTGCTCATGTGAATAAAGTGGAGCAGGATAAGAGCTTTTTGATTGTATGCACATTCTACATGTAGGATGCAGCGTGTTTAATCAGAATGTAAACTATATGCAGTTTTTATTTCTTTATTGATGTTAATGGATTTTCCTGTTCTTTAGACTGACCCTGGCCTGTGGTGGCATCGCCATGAATTCTGTGGATGATCTAACTCCGGAGTGTCTGGGTCATGCTGGTCTAGTTTATGAACACACACTGGTCAGTGCTGTTTTTGGATTATTTGCATCTTTTGGTAAAAAATTAAACTTTAAAACACATTATTGTAATTTTAATAGGTCAGAAGTGTTAAGATTTTTACTTTTCCACCAATATAAATATAAACATTTATTTATGGTAATCCTTGGAACTCAAAAAGAACATGCTGTTAAAACTATTGATTGTTTTCTCACTAATGGAAATTTGTTTTTAATGAATTTAAAACGCAAAGAACTTTTGGGGAGCTTATATTTGACTTTTTGTATTATTTATTAATCACTTGACATTTGTAACAGGGAGAAGAGAAGTTTACATTCATTGAGAAGTGTGGCAATCCCCGCTCAGTAACGCTGCTGGTTAAAGGTCCCAACAAACACACGCTGGTGCAGATCAAGGACGCAGTGAGAGACGGGCTGCGTGCTGTCAAAAATGCCATTGAGGATGGTATGTGCCTGTAGAAACCAAACTATTTTTAATTTGTAGTGTTTTGTCAAATCTATTTTAATAGTTTGTATTTAATTTGAATTATAACATGTGAAACATTTTCATTGCAAGCTACAGGTTTTAAAGGTTTCTGAGATTAATGTCTTTATTATTAGATTGACAGCCACACTTTTTCACCATACAGGGAGCATTGTGGCAGGAGCTGGTGCTTTTGAGGTGGCTGTAGCTGATGCTCTAGTAAAACATAAACCCAAAGTGAAGGGCAGAGCTCAACTGGGAGTGCAGGCTTTTGCTGATGCCCTGCTCATCATCCCTAAGGTGTTGTGATATTTTACAATGTACTCCAATGTTATTGGGTTTAGATTCATGTCTGAAGGTGGTTAATATATACAGTATTTTTAACTGTATTATATTTATCTAACGCAATTTCCACCCATTAATAATTCCATGCAAAATTGAAAAATGTTATGTTTTAATGTAGGTCCTGGCACAGAACTCTGGGTATGACCCACAGGAAACTCTTGTGAAGCTCCAAACTGAATTCAAAGAATCTGGCCAGTTGATTGGTGTGGACCTAAACACAGGTGCTGTACATGTCCCACGCTTGTCTTCTATTATTCTCATATAAAACATGTTCACACAATGGTTTATGATGCTTAATCTGTTTTTGGCTTCTCCAGGTGAACCCATGCTTGTTGGCGAGGCAGGTGTTTGGGACAACTACAGTGTTAAAAAGCAACTGCTACACTCCTGGTGAGTAAAACCAATTTTTTTTACAAGCTCTTGGTTATTTCAGAGTGAAGGAGTAATACCAGATTAAACAGAGCTTGCTTGAAATTAGACCAAAATTTAGACCAAGTTGTTTTTCTTTCCCAGCACGGTCATCGCGAGTAACATCCTACTGGTGGATGAGATCATGAGAGCTGGTATGTCATCCCTTAAAGGTTAAAACCACTGAGCATCAAAAAAGCCACAGGTGAAAGAAGAACCAGAAGTGGCCTGTATCTGCCCCCGGATTCAGGCTAAGTGCATTCTATCAGGATTCAAACAGCGACAGCAAATTGTCCTCATTGTATGTGTGGTCATTCAGTATCTGGTAAGATTCTTCTGCTGGATTTGTCCCTCTGACGATCAGTTGGGTTATTTATGAGATTTTGTTAAGCACTGAACTGCAATTAACACTTTTTCTTTGTACCCATTAAACATTTTGGTTTGTGAAAATATCCAGTGTGGTGACTTCTGTAGCTCAACAAAACAACCAAATGTCCATATTAAGCACAACAAATCATCTGCTCTGAATTATTTTACCATAGTAATTAAAAAAAACAAACAGTAACTGGTTTTAACTCTGTGTGCGTTTCCTACGGTTGTTTAATATATTATAGCATTTCAGTGTAGGCATGTTGTATTTACCTTAACCTTAAATAGTTAAAATATTATATTAATACAATGGTGTGTCAACCTACCTTATGTCCAAAATCAACTCAGAAAGGCCCTCACATGACCCACGTTTGTGTCAGATTCATTTCAACCAGTTTTTCTGCATAAAAGTTTATTACAGAACAAAGTGACCCTTAAAGTCCTTTAAAGAGATG
Organism: Corydoras sp. C115; assembly: GCA_019802505.1. Classification (NCBI taxonomy): domain Eukaryota; kingdom Metazoa; phylum Chordata; class Actinopteri; order Siluriformes; family Callichthyidae; genus Corydoras; species Corydoras sp. C115. The sequence continues at coordinate 3,840,344 of JAFMOC010000045.1, forward strand.
AGATTTTCAACTTTGTAATATGTACAATAATACAATTTATTATACGTGCTCTTCCACTACAACAAATATTTTCCGAATTTTTGTAGCCCTGATCCTGACCATGTGATGAATGAGAGGTATGCCTGTGGCTTTGCATAATCTTAATGTAAATGTTTGAGTGATGGGACATGCCTTATCATCCCCCCAAAGCCCTTGTTAGGATGAACAGTTTACAAAATGGATTACTGATTATGTTCTTAAATGGTTCATTCTAAGGTTGTGTTCACACTTAAACCATGTTTGTGTTTTAGCTTTACTATGAACGCTGGGAGATTCATGTCCCATGTTCCTTTATGTATACTGGAAAAGATTTAAAGATGCAGAAAAACAAACAAGGAATAGGTTTTTCTGGGTTTTCCAATGAAAAGGTTTTTAGTAGTTAAGTGATTTATTTTTAGGTTATTTGTATTGAGGTGAATGTAGCCTAAGCTTTAAAGATTCAGATTTAAATAACCCAATTATATTTATACTGACTATAAGTCACATACACACTGCAGTCTAAAAAGATTGGATGAAAAAGTTGGGTGTTTTTCAAGTTCATAAATTTCAATCTTGTGTCAAAGTTTCATATGGCCAAACGTTTAATCTACATCGTTTTATTCCATAAAACTCCATTTTTGTGTGTTCCATTTAGATTACATATGGCACAGTTCAATACTCTAGAGAAGACTTTCTCTTTGGTTTTGTGAAGTCCAGAATGTGACGAAAGAGTTAATTACAGCCAGCAGGTCTGCTTTTACAAAGATGACATGGACTTGTGATAGTCCTGTTAGACTTGCTGGTGTGAACCTCACTTCATCTTAAGGCAAAGTTCAGTCCAAATCTCCTTCATGATGCAACCGAAAGTTACAAGTTCTGAGGGCCTGAAATTAAAAGGCAGCACATTGAGTTTTTAGCACAGTTGTAAATCAATGTGTAGAAGTCCTCTGTACGTTCTCCAGTATTGAGGTCCACTGTATCTGGAACTTTCCTGTGTTTTAATGTAAGCCAGTTTCCATCACTGTGATGCAACACAATGTTTTTTCCTTGTGGCTGTGACTTTGTGCGTTATAGGACTTTTCTAGAACAGCCTCGCCTGTTTCTTCAGCTCATTCTGTTTCCACATTGCCAGGTGCTCGAAATCAGCCATGGCCATCCCAAATACTTGAAAAAACTCTTCAGGGGACAAATGTCTCTGCAGAAAAAATATAAACAGCTAGAACATTAACTATTTCATTATATACTGTATATTTAATGAACTCCATTTATATAGATGCACTTTCTAGGTCTTCAATTCCAGACTCTAGTCCATCTGTTTGTGGACAATTATATACAGTGTTAGTCCCCTTAAAACGGGTGTACTACAGTCTGTAATTGTAAAACTACAATGTCCATCTATATTGTAAATGGAGAAAATGGGCAAGAAAGAAGCGTTTCAAAACTTTTCCATAAGGTTATGTATTATGCTGTAAACTGGTATAACAGATACATGAACAGATTGTCCCACTGATAAAGGTCAGACTGTAATGAGACAAGGTTTAAGGGTGTAAAATGATCAGCATGTTCTGTACTCATGTTTACCTCTAATCTTGTTCTGTCCACATCACCAGGGAGCTGCCCTCGAACGCTGACTATCAGATCCCGATACGGATAAATCTACAATGGATGAGCTAGGTTACTGTTACTGTGCATGAATGTGTTGGGGCTCATGTACAGGCTACAAATTCATTAGATTTTTTTTTTTTTTAAATAAACTTTTTACACATTACTGACCAACCACAAGCATTTTAGTTCTTGTATTTAATAGAAACAGGAAAATATAGGTTATAAGTTTATATAAATGTAGAAGTTAAGCCACAATTATTTACTGCAGTATTGTGGCAGAGTGGTTAACACGCCCGGTTTGTAGAGCTGGGGATATATGTTTAAATGTGGAGTTTCCATGTTCTTGTATCTGTAGGTTTCCTCCAGGTTCTCTGGTTTCCTCCCACAGCCAAAAAAACATGGATTAAATATGAATGGGCTGCTCTAAAGTTGCCCCTATAAAGTGTGTCTGTATAGCGATTGTGTGCCCAGTGACGAATTGGCGTCCTGTCCAGGATGTATCTTCCCTGCGGCTGATGCATACTTCCCTGGATGGGCATCCTCACCACCACGACCCCAGTAGAGGATTAAGTGAGAGATACTGATGTGCAAAATCTTTTCTAATGCTTTTGTGTTTGTTACGCGGATGACACCCAGCTCTACCTCTCGAGTAAGCCCTCCTCCAATTTTCCCTCACCCTCTCTTACTGTTTATCTGACATCAAATCCTGCCTCTCTCTTAACTTTCTCAAATTAAATGGAGATAAGACAGAGGTACTCCTTGTTGGCACCAAGTCTAACCTCTCTAAAGCAAATAATTTTTCCCTTTCTATCAACAGCTGTTTAGTCTCCCTGTCTGCTCAGGTGAAGAGCTTGGGTGTCCTCCTGGATAACACCTTGTCATTCAAATCACACATTAACAATATCACTCGCTCATCTTATTTCCACCTCCGAAACATAAATCGTCTACGCCCTTCTCTCTCTTCTCACACTACTGCTATTCTGGTTCATAGTCTCGTCACCTCTCGCCTGGACTACTGTAATTCTCTTCTTTATGGTCTTCCTCTGAAATCATTACACAAACTCCAAATGGTTCAGAACTCAGCAGCACATATTATCACAAGAACTCCTTCTCATCATCATATCTCTCCTGTTCTACATCAGTTGCACTGGCTCCCGGTTACTCAACGTATTCATTATAAAATATTACTCCTCACTTTCAAAGCCATCCATAACCTTGCTCCTCCGTATATCGCAGATCTTATCACGGTTACCTCTCACCCACGATCACTGAGATCTTCTGCGCCTCTACACACCTGTCTGTTCCCACTATGCGCCTTAGCACCATGGGAGGTAGAGCCTTCAGTAGCTCTGCCCCTAGACTATGGAATGCTCTGCCTCCCGACTTAAGGAAATTGGACTCCATATCACAGTTTAAGTCGAGTCTCAAAACGCACCTTTTTAGAATTGCTTATAATCTCTGATTTTATTTCCTCTATCTTTTAATTTATTTTTTACTTAAATCTATTTTACTATGATTGGCTGATTGCCTTATTTATTATTGATGTTTTATTGTTTTTTCTTTGTAAGGTGACCTTGAGTGTCCAGAAAGGCGCCATCAAATCAAATGTATTATTATTAGTAACTTAAAGCACTTTGTGATGCTTGAAACACTTCATACAAACTGTTTCTGTGTGATGCTTTTCTTTCACCTTGTATTCTGAAAAAAAGGAGAAACAATCAGAACCAACGGGTTACAGAAAACCAGGTAACGAATGAAAAGCTCTTTACCTCTGTAGCCCCAGTTCACAGCATTGGTGCTGTCATAATGAAAGAAGTCAGCACTGTGTGGCTACAAACAGAGCACATTATGATCAGTGTACAGTTTTCCCACAGGTCAATCAGCCAGAACAGGACATCCAGCTTATTTTAGATCAAGGTATGTGTACAGTCTCTGCTTTAATGATGAAACATTGCATGTGTAAATCACAATATGGCAGAGGGTACGAGGTGTAACCAGTGAAGTGTGGATGGGATTTGGAAAGTCATTTCAAACGTTTTGTTGTGATGAACCGAAGTTTGAATGAAAATGTGATTCCTTAATGAGCAAAACCCTTAAATGTGTTTTAAGAAAACAATCTAAACTCTAAATCATTCATTCATTATCCCCCGCTTTATCCTCTTAGGGTCGCGGTGGGGTTCTCCATGCCCATCCAGTGGAGAACATCTCGGGCGCTGGGCAGATAGACCCAGGACAGGGTGCCAAACCATCGCTGGGCACACACTCACTCACACAGACACTCTATATGGAGCAATTTTGAGAACTCAATTGACTTGATCCATGTTTTTGGACTGTGGGAGGAAACCGTAGAACCCAGAGGAAACCCACACAGACACGGGGAGAACATGGAAACTCCACCCAGATGAGGATTTGAACCAGGAATCCCTAGCGCTGAGAGGTGAACATGCTAACCACTAAGCCACCGTGCCGCCACTCTAAATAATTAACTGAAATATTTGGGAGTTCTTACTCTATTCAGGCTGTTTCTGCCATAACCTGGCAACGAGGCAGATTTGGAAATGAAAGAATCTAAGAGAAAACACAGAAATGCACATGGTTTGGAACAAGATGTGTCAACATTTGCTGTTAGGCATTGAGTCAGATTTCTTTCCCCATTTATGACTAAATATTAAGTTTTGCATAGAGCAAACAAATGTACCATCTACTGACACTAGGTGGGGCTGTCTGCTAATTTATGGCTGTATAGTGTTTGTAACTGAAATGTAACATTACAAAACAAATCCATTAAAAAATACAAAGGTGGGTAAAAATAAATGACATCCTCTAAATAAATCAAGGTAAATCAGGTTTATGACTTTATGTGGAATTCTAAATACAGAATTGCAAATTGAGTTCTACTCTCTTAAACTTCTCTCATCTTGTACCTCAGTTTTACAGAAAGACAAGCCAAAGAAATGAAGCAACTTTGTGTGTGTGATGTTAAAACACCCAATGAAACACAATGAGTTTTAATTCATTCATTCATTATCTTCTGCTTTATCCTCTATTAGGGTCGCGGTGGGGTTCCCCACGCCCATCCAGGGGAGAACGTCTCGGGCGCTGGGCAGATAGACCCAGGACAGGGTGCCAATCCATCGCTGGGCACACACTCACTCACACATACACACTCTATATGGGGCAATTTGGAGAATTCAATTGACTTAATCCATGTTTTTGGACTGTGGGAGAAAACCGGAGAACCCGGAGGAAACCCACGCAGACACGGGGAGAACATGGAAACTCCACCCAGTTGGGGATTCGAACTGGGAATCCCTAGCGCTGAGAGGTGAACGTGCTAACCACTAAGCCACCGTGCCGCCATGAGTTTTAATGTAGTAATTAATTCATCATACACTGTAATCCAAGTTTTCTATTGTTATACATTTACAGTACATTCAATCATTTTGCAGACTTACAAGTAACTTGAGGGCTGGGGTCAGAACACAGCACCCCTGAAACAATGAGGGTTCAGGAGGAGGTCATGTGTACATGAACTTATCAACTAACAACGATATTTACAGCCATGTGCTGCTAATAATATATATTGAAACATGATTATCAGGAGATGTGTGTAAAAGTTGATTTATGGACTGTTTTAAAACGAAATGTCACCTAATAACATTTATGGAAAAATTACAATAATTTAGGAAAGTGAATATTAAAGTTTTGTTTTTGAGACCTACAGAAGCTTAAAGTTTAATTTATTAACCTACAGATCTATATTTCAGACCTTTAATCACAAGGCCATCACTAATCCTGTACTAGATACTTTTAAAATGTGAAGCTATTGTGTGAAGATCTTTTCCACATACACATTCCACATTTTAATAATTTTATTTGATAAATGATTCAAGAATCCTTTTGACACATGAATGATTTGTCCAGCTTCAGAATTTTTTGATTTGTTTAGGATTCATCCACACACATTATTTACTAACTTCTTTATTTTTGTAGAAATTCCTACAGGACTGATGTTCTCATACCGCTGGGAGAGGGTGAAGTTACAATAGGTGAGTTACTTATAAATCACCAAACACTGTTCAGTTTAGTGGTGCTAATTTGATTTCTTTAAGATGTCTATGACAATAAGTAAATTTTGACTTATTTTATCGTCTGCATCTTTTTAAATGACTTTGCTTTCTGAAGCATGAGAATGTGGATAGTTTCTCAAACCCAGTAAGTTCAAAATGGCATCACAGTTGTTTAATAAATAGAGCATAGATTAGTTGGACTCACAGCATCCAGCACAGAGAAAAGAAAAGCAAGAAGACATCAACTCTGTAAATGACTCACCACTGTCTGCACTGTACTGGGATCTGGGAGCTAGATGGAGAGAGAGAGACAGAGGGATGAAAGATAGAGTTACATCAGCATGTTTGTAGTTTCTCTCTAATCTATCTTAAAAGACAGAATGCTTGTGTGATTGTAACTGTGTTCATTCTGCTATTCATGAATAATAGAAGATAAAGAAAAATCAATAGGAAACACAGGAAGAGCTATGGACGGAGACAACTACATAGAAATCTCATATGAAAGCACTTTTAATGTGTGTGTGTGTGTGTGTGTGTGTGTGTGTGTGTGTGTGTGTGTGTGTGTGTGTGTGTGTGTGTGTGTGTGTGTGTGTGTGTGTATGTGTGTGTGCGACAAACGACATCAGTAACGTTTCATGTCTGCTTACACATTAAGATTGGGTTTGGTTGTAAAGTGTTGTAAATGTTTTTGAAAAACTTAGATTTGGGGAAGCTTAGCTTACACTTAGCACTGGGAGAACATGTAAACTCCAGTTTTATTATCTATAAAAATATTTTATTCTCCACAAAGAAGAAATCTCGCCTTATTTTAAAATTGATGCTTTTGCATGGACTTACAGCCATTAACTGTGTTACTGTAGCCCAGATTGGACAGGGCTTCCTTGCTCCCACTCCGAGAATTGCGTACACTAGTCCAGGGGTCGTTGTCATAGGAACTAGACCTGGCCTTCATTTCTTCTCTCAGGATCATCCTCCCGATTCCTGCCTGAATCTGTAAACAAAAAAGTCCAAAAGAGAGTCCGGTTGCAAAATCCTTAGATGAATTTATACTGAATTAAATAGAATAATTAAGAATTTCAGGATAAAATGTGGTATATGTACTCGGTTAATATTCTGACTCCAGCCATCTTCCTCTCCTCCAGAGGAGAACCTGCGTGCCCGGTTAGCTGGGAATATACAAAGAATGTTCAGTGTAAGTCTGTATGTACAAATACAAAATCGGCATGTAAAGTAATACTATGGCATCCAGTGGCGGGTCGTCATGGCCTCTGAATTACAGAATAAGGTTAATTATATAATAATAAATAATAATAATAATACATTTCATTTCATAGGCGCCTTTCTGACACTCAAGGACACCTTACAGTTTATCAAATAATTCCAAATGGTCTGTCATAGTGTTTCCCCTGGTTGCACTGCCTCCAGACCTGTATTTCCTTTGTGTCGATAGGGGTTGATTACAGAGGAATTGAGGGAGAACTGAACCTGGAACTTAAAGTCAACTCTCTTCTTAATCCAAACTATTGCAGCTTTAATGAACACAGACTAAAGGACATCTATAATGATTTGTATTAAATACCAAAACCCTAGCAGACACATTTCATGGCCCAAACAGTTCGACCATGGTTGGTCAAAAATATACAGAAGTTCCTTTACCCTGTGTTTCTAAGCCTTCAATTTTTAGGGGAAACTCTCCAGTTGCAACATTGCTGTAGGGTTATGCTACTGGCTGTGGGAAAGTAATGAATGAGTTAATTCAGTATATATAATATATATATTCAGAATAATTCAGTGCAATCTGCAGGTCACTAAAGTTATTTCAGACTGTTTCTTTATGCAGACAGTATAGTGCTGCTAGAGCACTGGGTCATTATCCTTCCCATGCTGCATATATAAAATTACAAATACAACCCCAGATCATCATTTGAGTTCTGTCAATATTCACACAGCACTGTGAATTCAGACTAGTACTGTTCTATTGGTAACCGATTAGTCGTGCATATTTGCCAGTTGTTATACTGCTTCTTATTGATTGCCCTTAATTAATAATCCAATAGACTGATGTTTTAAGTTCACCAGTTCACTCCTGCCAGTGTAATACTATGCAAACGGTGGTATAATTGATTTCAAAACTTTATTACCCACCTTTTGGAGAGCCAGTGTATTGGTAGTAGTTGGAGTGCTGGTAATAGTCAGGAGAGGAAAATGGGGATGAGAGAATATCCTTGTTGGCTTTACTCTTTGATGCTTCATTGTCATCTGAGGGTGGAACAATTTTTTAAAATGCATTTATTTTCATAAATACAGCTTGTGAGAACCATGTTAAGTGTGGTGGATAAGTGGCAGATTCCAGTCACAATACTACAGATACATGTACCCTTTATTTTAATGGTTATCAGTTTAATACTGCGACAATAACTTTGTTGAGATGAAGAAAGGAGCTATTGAAACTAATTTTCAGTAATCCATGCTACAATATATATTGCTACTCTAGAACCATTTTCTGTTATATTTAACTCTTCTTCCCTGCCACTCTACATTTGCCACATCAGGGACTTTAGATAGTTTCAGGAAGCTGGTACTTACAGAATGGATGAATCACCAAAGAACAGAACAGCAAGACAGAGAAAAGGGAGAAAAACAGATCGAGAGAGAAGGTTGAATTATGGATAAATAATAAATCAATGATATGCAGAAGCTACAATGTCACATCGAACGACAGATCCAAGACTGGTACAAATGCATGTGGCATGCAAGCATTTTTTTTAACAGACAATATTATAGTAGTCAATAAGCAAAACAACAAATTAATAAGTTAATAATAAAATGATTATTATTAAATTAAAATTTAGAATTTTTAAAAGGTCTGTACATTTGTATATTTGTACATTCTTGAAGACACATGTATCCATATATAGTTTTAATATTAGTTTTATTTTCTGGAAGTATAATATGATGTGTATACACAATAAATGGCAGAACAACACATAAGCTGGTGAATTCCATGCAATAATAATGAGTTAAAGAGCAAATCCTGTTAAAGGACATGTGTATGAGTATAGACAACACTAAATATGAGTTAGCCCACAGGAGAGAAAACTACTTTCAAAAATGAAAGTATGTAAATAAAGGCAGGCACCCAGTATTAAAAAAAATAGGGCGTCTTGCTTATAAATTGCAATTTAATTTAATTTGCAATTGGACTAAATGAAACCAACACCATTTTTATGTCCAAAGAAAAAAAAATCCCTATAAGATGGCAGCAAAGTGAGAGGCACTTTTCATTAGGTGCCAGTAAAAATAGTTCTCAAGCACAATTATAACTAGAATGTTTTCACAAGCACAACCGGTGCTAATGCACATGGCACACACTGTAAAGCATGGCATTATTTCATGAATGAGAGAGCAGACTGGTGTCCTTGACTCAATCAGACAATGTTTTCACACGAATACCATATCTCTTATAGATGGGTGGCTTTCTGTAGATGTTGGCCTCCCCAGTGGCTAAAAACAGAGAAAAGGAGGTAAGGAAGAAACAGTAAGGAAACAAAGAAGATGGGGGCAAAGATGTGGAAGGAAAATGTCCAAAATAAAAACTAAATAGCCATCACTATACAGTATGTGTTTAAATATGCAAATATCACTCACATTTTGTATTTTGTTTTCAGAATGTGGGTGATATGGCATCCCACTTGTAACATCACTTAGTAATTGGTTTCTCTTTCTGTGGTACCTTATAAATTTATATATATTTGTACTGCTTATGCATTTGATGGCATTGCATATTTGTTTAAAACCTGTAATGCAAATGCCAGATTAATTGCAACAGCAGATATATGGGCTCTGACCGAAGACTCATTGTTGATGACAGCATATTTTGTCACTGAGCGAGGGAGTGTGTGATGAAAAAAAATGGAGCTGTAAGGAGTATTTACGAGAACAACATCATCAGTTTTGATTTGCAGGACCTTCGTACGCCGCATCATTAGCATGCCAAGGTTGTTATACAAATATGGATGGATGGGCAGAGTTTATGAAGAGGAAAGCAGCAGCCTACCTGGCACATGAAAATGCTTGGGTGCTTGGTACGAGGCGGGTATGTTGGATCTGGGATCAAGCTGACTGTAATAGGGAGAGCTCCTGCCACTATCAGTTCCTACAGTCACCCCAGGACCAATCAAAGCAAGAAAGCAGAGCATGAGTGCAGGCTGTCCGCCAAGGGCCAACATACATGTTAACCAGTAGTGGAGGTGAGAGTTTATTCAACCAAACACTATATATGTATGATGCATGCAAAAGAAAATTAATAAAAGTAAATGATTATAATTGTTTGCCTTTAGCATTGAAACATCACATCGGTTGGTTATTTACACATATTTGTTTTTAAAAGGGGCGGCACGGTGGCTTAGTGGTTAGCACGTTCGCCTCTCAGCGCTAGGGATTCCCGGTTCGAATCCCCATCTGGGTGGAGTTTCCATGTTCTCCCCGTGTCCGCGTGGGTTTCCTCCGGGTTCTCCGGTTTCCTCCCACAATCCAAAAACATGGATCAAGTTAATTGAGTTCTCTAAATTGCCCCATATAGAGTGTGTTTGAGTTTGAGAGTGTGTACCCAGCGATGGATTGGCGCCCTGTCCTGGGTCTATCTGCCCAGTGCCCGAGACGTTCTCCCCTGGATGGGCATGGGGAACCCCACCGCGACCCTAATAGAGGATAAAGCGGGAGATAATGAATGAATGAATGAATGTTTTTAAAAGTTTGAATATTAAAGGCAATTATAAAAATGATCAAATAATCTTAATTTGCTGCATTTCCTCATTTGATTTGGGGCAAACTTAACAAAGTTAAAATAATTTGCTTACATGCTTTTGGATGTAGTGCAGATGGTAAATTGGATTACAAAAAACTTACATTAGCTTGCATAATTATATGACAATATGTTCTCCATACACTGTCCTGTTCAGTAGAATAAGATTTGGGCTTTGTTGTGAACATTTCTTTCATTAATTATAAAGGATAATACACAATTTTAAATATAAAAAGATGTAAATGCATGGATTTGAGTATCGATTAAACAAAAGTTATAAAGTAATAGAGATATACAATACCAATTTAGCAAAGGTTGGACCCCATAAATATGGACTTTGTAGTTCTACAATTCAAGACTGTAGTCCATCTGTTTGTGGACTGCAGCACTGCTGCACTAAAACCCCCTCACTGCATCAGTGTCACTGCAGAACTGACAATAGATAATCCACCACCTAAATTATACCTGTTCTGTGATGGTCCTGACCAAAAGAGAAACAAGGAACCAACAAAGAAGGGAACAAAAACAAAGCACACAAATGAACTGCAGTCTGTAATTGTAAAACAACAAAGTTCATCTATATAATTATAGATCATTTTGGGGAGTACATTTTGTTGACCGATGAGCCTTAATTCTGCCTCAACCCCCATTTAATCTTCACAATTATATACGTCCAAAATATGCACATGTGAGTAAAATGGGTTTTGACAGCTCCAGCAAGAGTGACTCAGGTGGAGTGTCATTTCATAGAGCATTTCATGTGAACAGCTCAGGATTTAAGCAGAAAATCAGAAATGACCACTTAATCTGGCAGTGTGAACACAGCCATAAATATATTTTGCCAGAAGGCTGAAGTAACCCTAAGGATGATTAACTGCTCTTCATATGAGCTTTATGTAACTGGACTGGTGAAGCGTTTAAAAAAAGGTTTAATTTATCTTCGCCGTAGACTATTTCACACCTTAGTAAATAACAACTTTAGGAGGTCTGACTTTGTTAGGCGTGCTAGTGCGTATTTAAAATGAGAACTTAAGAGAGGCCAAGTTTTAAGCAGCATAGAGACTGACCATAGCGGTAATAAAGCTGAGGGGAGCGGGGCACGGCCGGTGACATTGCCTGACGGCTGTATGTTGGGGAGTCGATGTAGCCTGGGCTGGAGGAACGTCGATGTCTAAAATCCAAATTGTCATAGATTTCCTGTTAAATACAGTGCAGGAGGTTACACAAGTTGAGCTTCAGTTAATTAAAGAATATCAAACATGTCACAACAAATTTAAGATTAATAGCCTTAACCTTAAGAAGAGGAAATAATAACACTAAAAAGAACTGTAACGGAGCAGAATCACAAAAATGGCACCATAACATTGACCATAAAGAAAGCAAAACAGGACCTCAAAAGATGATAGGCCTTATTTTGAACACACTTTTTTCATGCATTATGTCTTCTGACTGTTGCTTTAATAGAAACTCGACTTTCTCAGTTTTAAAAGAACTTTTATTACCTGAGAAAATGGAGAAAGAGTTCCAAGAGACTGCAGTTAGTGCAGAAGAGGAAAAAAGTGCACAAAATGAATGAAGATCAAGAAAGCAATTAATTTAACACTTCATTACTCAGTCCTTTTGAGACACATGCTTATTAATGATGGAGGAACTGACAAAATGAAAAACGTGACCCAAAGAGGGAAGATTCAGCCAAAAGTCTCTCATGGTTTAATATAATGCATTACAGAAATCATTTAAGCAGAAAGTAGTGAAGTTTTTGGAAATACTTTTTGAATTTCATGTGATCTGCATCACTAAAATGACTCCGAACACAAAAGGTAAAATAACAATTTAAAAAAAAACTTTAAATACCAACTCAGAATGGTCTAAAATTATTTGTCAATAATGATACAGTGATGAGGCACCATAGTGGTTAACACATCTGCCTCTCAGGATGGAATCCCAAAGTGGGTGGAGTTTCCATGTTCTCCCTGTGGCTGCATGGGTGTTCACTGGGTTCTCCAGTTTCTTCCCACAGTCCAAAAACACGAGTTAAATCGGAGAAGTAAAGCACCCATAATTATATGAGACTCAATTTGTATCAGATCCAATAGACTCAACATCTGATGTTTGATTTAGTTTAGACTGGTGGGCAAAAACATAGCCTTTAACTTTTTTCCTTTAAATTAGAAAATGTGGTAGCTAATAAGATAAACAGAAAATGACATCTCTTGTGTACAATCTGTATGTGAGAAAGTCTACTCACACAAATGACTCGGCTGGGTGAACCTATACTGGAACCAGGAGGAGAGATGGAGGCTTCTGAGGTGCGTCTAAACTGTAAAAAAAACAAAAAAAAAAAAAAAACAAACAACATATAACCACTGTAAAAAAAATAATAATAAGTTGAAAAAACTTAATTTATTGCAACTGAATTATTCTGAAACACATGACATCTCTTAATGGCAGAGCTGACAATATCTAGTACCAAAACAAGGCTTTCTATAAAACCTGAGTTTGTGCCCCATCTAGTGAATTTGAACTGTGCAGTCTTACCCTGAGCTTTCTTTCAGTCTTTGCAGCTTGCTTACACATAGGATGCCATACTTCTGAACCTGTAACACAAAATAAACCTTAAGGATGAGCAAACAGATGCTTCTTTACCATTCAGTAGATGAATTCTCCCACCTGGTTCTTTCTGCTCTGCATTAACATGCTGTATCGTGTGCACTCCTCAAAGAGGCAAAGTATCCTCGCTTATCACAACATTCATGAAATATATTAGGGCGGATGCTTTAAATTTCTGAGGTTGTAATTCTCTTTGCTTACCTTCTCAGCTGCAAGCACAACTGTGTATCCAAGACATACACAGTTACACTGAAGCTCATACCAGCCCATATTGTCTTTTACAATGCAATCAATTAAGCCTCTTTGAATGTTTTTCTCTTTCAAAGCTAGAAATGTTCCAAGCTTCTTGGACGACATTTAAAGTCTGAGATTTTTATAACTTCAATTTAATCTATCTCATATTTTCTGCTTATACTAGGGACTAATGTTGTGGGGATGTTCCCTATGCCCATCCAGTGGAGAACAGTTTTAGCTATGGGCAGATACACCTAGGACTGGACACTGGTGCAAAAGTGTAAGTATGCAATATTTTGTGGTAATCAAAGTAATGGTTTGGATTTCTATATGGTACCACACACAGACTTTAATCATAAAGTCACACACATATTAATTACACTGACCCACTTCAGATTTACTTTCCTGAACACAAAAGCTTTAATTATGTCATACTTTATCTACATTCATGATTTACTTGCTAAATTTCAATTTCAATAGTTCAAATAGTTCAAAAATTCAGAATATCGGCATAATGCAGTGAAATTAGGTACAGACCTGTTAAGTACATCTCCTCTCCCTCAGTAAACATCATCTGACAGCGGGCACAGCGCGCACAGGTCGGGTGATAATGTTTTCCACTGGCCTGGGAGAAGAAGATAGAGACAAAGTCATGTTTTCAAGTAAAAACAGATGGAAAATGATCAGCCAGGAACAAAGACCACTGATTCAGAATTAATTGGCCTCTCACCCATTCCACTTTCTGAGACCAGTTGGAGATTTTATAAAAGATCTATTATAAAAAGTTTTAGTGAGCTGCAGCTGCATCTTTCAAAATGATACATGAATCCAGCCCTCTTTCAAGTCCTCTAGATGGCTTTGAGACAGCGCTACAGATAGAGGAAGGTTGGGTTTCAGCATTATGACCTAAAAGTGTATGATATTTTTGCCGCTGTTATATCTAAACAGATATCTAACAAACATTTCCATAGTTCTTAAAGATTTAGGTACTGGTTGAAAAATATGTTGGAAATAAAATGTACTACAATATCACTTTCTCTTAGGACAAGTCTGTGTCTCACTAACACACACACACACACAGCTGTTCGAAGCACATCACACTAAGTGAGTATGACACCAGCGTTAAGGTGGATCTTTTATTTCTACAGACCTGTGGGTCTGCATTTGCTATGCTATCCACTCTCAGTTCATCACATTGATTTTCAGGACCTTTGCGGTTAATGTGATGCATGGCAGATGTGCAGTAATGTTGATGTATCTGACACTGTAGTTATCACTCTTGTATGTGTAGGTAATGCTTGCACGGATAGTGGAATAGATCTTATAGGCAGCATGTAGCAAAAGCATGGAACATCAATTTTACAGGTTTTTTTCATCCTCCATAAAAAGATCAATGAGATGGATTTTTAGGAACATTTCCAATATTTTTAGATAAGTGCGATTGGAACATCTGATTTATTTCTAATGATTTATTTTGTTTCTATGTATCATCTCATTATGTTCTGTTTTATTTTCTTCTAGGGTAAAGGGTGGTTCCCAATGCCCATCCAGGGACGTTTCGAGCACTGGCAGATACACCCAGGACATGGCACCAATCTATCACTGGACAGACTCACTCACGCCGACACACACTTTATGGGAGTGATTTAGCTAGGGGCCACCCAGGTGAGAGACGAATGTGCTAACCACCATGCCACTGTGCCGCCCCTCTATATAAATTTTTAAACACCTCAGTGACACTGCTGGAATGAGAATAATGTAGAATGTTTACTTTACATTAACACATTTTTTTATTAAATTGTAAAGTCATGTGACATATTTACCTATTTAAAATCAAAATTAAAACAGAATCAAAGAATAAAAAATATGATTAAAAAAAATAAAATACATTAAAAAAAATGTGGAAGAGAGAAGGAGCATGGAGGAGGAAATCAGGAAAAGCGGGGGAAAGGATAAAGCTTTGTATGATAAGAGATCACACCGAATATCTAAAAATACAGATTGCATAAGCAGCCCACATCAACTCCAAAAACTAAAGCAGCTCGAGCCAAGGATAAAAGAATAAAGTTTGTGAAGATTTGAAACACATAGAGCTTTAAACAGGGTTTAAAAAAGTGATTTTTAAAACTTTTAAGGGGAGCCTTTTCAATTCATATTTAATGTGTGAATAAATTTGATTATTTAATTTATTACTAATTGTTGTTATTAATACTAATAGCATTTTCAGATGCTTAATTTTACAGATAATTTCACATTTTCAAGTCACCTCCAGCACTTTTCCACTGATGTATCTGTTGCACGTCTCACATCGGATACCATACTGCCTGTGGTAATCTGACTCACAATATGGAATTCCATCTCTGAAAGACAGAAACACAAATGACTTGAGTACAGAGGTAACAAAAATGAGTTTGACGATCTTTACAAAATCTGAAAAGTGGAAATGGAAGATAGATCATTTTATTTCTGCAGATTCCTGAATATTGTAGAATGTTTTTTTTAATTGTTTCATTTCTAAAATAATACATATTATAAGTTCAGCCCTTAGTGTTGGAAATCCAGGTTTGAATTCTGATCTGGGTGAAATTTTTATATTTCCTCGTGTACACGTGGGTTTGAAAATACTTTAAAGATCCAAATGTACAAGCTGAGGTGATAATGACAATAACAAAAACCTCGCTAGCACTTAGGAAGAAACAAAAGTTCAGCCAAAAGTTGAGTTAGAAACCCATATCTTCTTCGATTTTGTCTGGTAGTTCAAACAAGTCAATTAAGATATCAAAAACAGAATTTCAATTTAACAGAAATCAATTACATTCTCTCTCTCTCTCTCTCTCTCTCTCTCTCTCTCTCTCTCTCTGTGTGTGTGTGTGTGTGTGTGTGTGTGTGTGTGTGTGTGTGTGTGTGTGTGTGTGTGTGTGTGTGTGTGTGTGTGTGTGTGTGTGTGTATATCAGCAGAACCAGAGATTAATTACACTACTGAATGCATACTTGCTGATGTACTCTCCTGTCAGGACTATCCCACAGCTCTGGCACTTAAAGCAGCTGACATGCCACTGCTTCTCAAGAGCCAGCAGTGACTGCCCATGAGTTATCGCCTCCTTACAACCCGCACAATCTGCCAAAGAGGGTGAAAAAGAAAAATAAGTGAGGACGAACATGAAATGGGGAGCTGAAAAGAAGTGTCTCACTCTGTAGCGTTTTAGTTCTCAGTCATTTTAAATAAAAAGTGATTGAATGTGATCTGAATTTAAGTTAAAATCAGAGCACTGTGCAAGCCAGAGAGATTTCTGTTTATCACACCAAGCCAACCATTTTTGAGCATGTTAACATTCTTACCACAGATTTTTCGAAAATGCTTTTTTTGCACTAGTATGTGAGGACATTTATCTTCCATGAATTACAGCCAAAGACCATTATGCTACCAGAGGTTTACATTTGGCTCTTTATTCAGGCAGGTAACGTTTTCCTGGCTTTCATCAGGTCCAGATTGTCTGTCAGTCTGCCAGATGATGAAGCACAATGTACTATCACTACAGCAAATGCATTAGCACTAGGTGAGTCTAGCAGCGGTTTGCTTAACACTTTCCAGCAATCACTTGGCTCTGTATGGTGTGCCAGAAACCTAAACGTATCTACCAATGCCAAAATGAAAGGAACTTTGTTATTAGATTATACCGGCATTTGAAAATAAGAAATATTATTTGATATTATCAGTGTTTGTTGATGCTGATGGCATAGCTGCTTGTTTTTCTGTGCTCCCTGTTTGTGACTGAAATAACTGATTCCATTTGATCAATGATTTAACACAATATCTCAACAGTGTGTGCAACAGTAAGAGAGGAATAAGTAACTGATGGCTCGAGACTTTTTCCATGAGGGGTGTGTGTGTGTGTGTGCGTGTGTGTGTGTGTGTGTGTGTGTGTGTGTGTATAGTTATGCACTTTGAATAACAAAAACATTTAAGTATTAAGTATTAATTAACATTAAGTGTTTAAAAATACAAATACTCATTTTCTCCTTTTTTTTTTTACATTTTGTATGTGTCTCCGTGATTTTAGCCGGTTCCTAGCAATAATTTCCCCCTCTATCACAGAGCTGCTACCATCCAGGTGGGGCAACAGGTTCTACCATCCAGGTTCTTACAGCTCACAGATGCTTGCGATCAGTTGATGTCATTGTGATATGTGAGTGTGCATCCATGAGAGCACTGCCAATTAGCTCTCC
The DNA here is from genome assembly GCA_019802505.1 of Corydoras sp. C115. NCBI lineage: Eukaryota > Metazoa > Chordata > Actinopteri > Siluriformes > Callichthyidae > Corydoras > Corydoras sp. C115. Next base: position 3,857,912 of record JAFMOC010000045.1, read on the forward strand.
TTGGCATCCAGTCATGGATGGGTGTATCATTAATGGCATCCATACCATCAGTGTCTTGTGTCAGGGCAAAAACTGTTCAATGTCAACCAGATGTTGTGTTTAGTTGCTGTTCGTGTTGATGTTCATTCAGTTGTAAATAACTGTAGATATTTCAAATGTTTTCCACCAAAATTCACACTCACTAACAAGCTCACTTCTGTTGGCTTGATATAATCATAATGTTCTTTAAGTATTTTGCACAGACTTTAGATTTGATTAAGATTTTTGAGATAACCAGATCACTGCAATTCTTTACTCTGGAAACAGTGTGAATGAGATAACCTGGGAATAACACATTCCTGCCCTAAGCACTTTTGAAATAATTAGCATTAGCTTAAACTGTGAAGAACATCATGAAATGTAAGTGGTTGCTGTGACCGGACTTACAACTTGGCCCATGGATCTTGACAGGCTCAGTGGTGCTGACAAGCGTGTGAGAGCACTGCTGACATACACACTTCTTTCCACAGAAGGTCACCCTGTCTCCAATTGGGAACGGCTTCCTGTGAAACATTGAGATGCTACACATGAAGCTGCATATGTACCACCATACCATAATCTCTCATCCTTTCTCAAATAAGGTTAGTACATGATTCAGCACTTGATCTAGTACATACAGTCCTGAATTAAAGGCGTCAATGAAAGGTTAAGTAGCAAAAGTATCATCTTCTGTACTAATTAGAAATTTGTTACATCATTAATGTTAACTGAAAAAAATAAAACAGCAAGCATTAAAAGGTCCTTTAGGTTTTTATTTTTTGTTTTCATGCAGCTAAGCCTAGTCTCCTGCTGCCGGCTCCAGGCTTTCACAGAAATGTTTTTTTTTCTTAATCTAGAAAGACAGAAAAATCTACATCCCATATCATTTGTTGTAATTTTCCATTTGGTTATGTGCTTCTAGGCTTTGCTTTGCTTTACCACCACTGCTACTCCTTCTCCTGTCCAGCAGCATTGCTTTCAGAGTTATAGATGAGCTTATTTTCTTTTGACCACACAAAAGTGCTTTCATTCAGTTTTAATGAGAACAGCACTGCTTGGATTAACCTTTTTGAATCTGGTGAATTAAAAACATTCTAAGTAAAGTAAATTCTAAGCAGGAGACAAATGCCAGGCAGTTCCTTAACAGCACAGTATTTTTCCTAATAGCAGGTTATGATAAGTTACAATTACAGTAATAGATGTCTAAGTGTTTGATGGCCTATAAATGTCCTGTGTGGTTTAAGATTCAGCGTTATTTCTAGGTGCCAGAGGATTTCTCATGTTTTAACATGATAAATCATGCAAGAAATATTAATTTTGTGTTTATTTTAAATAATCATTAATGATTAATGACTTGAATGAAAAATATTAACGTCATTAACGTCATTGTGAACACACTTAGACTAAAAAATAAGTAAAGACATAAGCTTGAGATCAGTTTTTTTTTTCTTTGTCCATTTTAAACTGTAACTTTAATATACGTTGTATATTAATGGATCTTGAATGTTCATACTGGTGACATGCTGGTGCAGTAGTTAACACACTCCCACTTTTAAAACAAAAAACACAAACAATTTACAAGTTTACATTAACTCATATTTTTATACATTATTTGTATTTTGAGTGTGTATATGCGTGCATGTGTATGCGGGTGTGTATGCGTGTGTGTGTTTGTGTTATGGTGTAAGCAGCTCATGCTGAGTTACTGAATTACATCACATGGTGAATAGAGTGTTCCTGACATTGTGATCCAGCCCTGCAGAGTTTTGTCCTAGTTGATTTATGTACCATGTTAAAACATGAAATCATTCTCTTTATAGGTGCAGATGATTTCAACTTTTTACTTATGCACAATACCTACTAAATAGTTAAATACCTACTTTTATGGATGTAAACCACAAAGACAATAGTTGTTTGGTATTATGATAAATAAGTTGTTTTCCACATCTACTGTCAATGCTTTTCAATAATGTGGTTTGTTTAGTGTAGCTGCATCCACTTTATATAGAGCTGCAATTTACATAATGAAAATACACTTCAAGTTAAACTCATAAATCCACTAATATCACATGCTTTTTTTGTATCACTAAAGCAAAAGCTCAGCATTTGGAAAATCAAGACAAGACTTTTAGACTAAGTGTTTTCATTACAAGTGCATCCCCATAAAATTCACAATATGCTCATCACTGTAAGATATTTTTTGTTATAAATGAAGACAAAGGCAGTCATTTGTTGCTGTTGATGAGTTTGAGCCTACATATTGTAATCTAACTAAAAAAACAAACACATCCTGGATTAAAATTTGTTTTTGGTACTTAATATGTTGTGCAAGATTAATGTATTCCAAATGGCTTCTTATAAAGTAACAACACATAAATTGTATTTTATATAGTCAAAAGTGAAACAACATACATCATGCATCCACTTAATCAGTTTTTTTTTATTCTGTAACTAGTTAGGTGTCTGGCATCATTGTCTTTTTGAATGACCCAATTTTTGGCCAGCATAAGCTGTTAGACAGATGGCCTCCCATTTGTCTTAAGACTATTCTGGTATAAAGTGGAGTTTACTGTCCTAGTTTCTGTTGCTAGAACACTAGTTGGTTTGCTTGCACCAACCAAAAATGCCCAGCCATCATGATCCTGTGAGAACTAATGAAGGATTAGAGATGCCAGTATATGAACAGTTTCTGTAATAATGAGACTTCTTATCAAGCTGAACTCTTAATTGAGCCATCTAATTCTGATGTCAAATTACAGAACATTTGTCTTTGGGCTGCAGCTCAAGAGAACATGGTTCATGCAGCAACACTGCGTACAAATAATTCATAGAATGTATAGTACCAGTCATAAATATTTAAAGAAATTAGTAAATGCATGGATTTGATTATTGATTAAATTATGCAAAAATATAGAGCTATATTGCACCAGTCAAATGTTACAAAATCTCCCCTTTGCGCCATTTATTGTCCATGTTATCAGTTCCACTTACTGTAAAGACGGACTTTGTAGTTCTACAAACTGTTGATTGTTCGTGCACTATATTACATACCATGTAAGTCCCCTTTACTCTGTTCTCTAATGATCAGGACCCAAATAGTACCACCACAGAGCAGGTTCCTATCCCAGCAGTGTCTCTGTGGTGTTTAAATGAAACTACAACACCTGTTCTAAAATCCTCTCACTGCATCAGTGTCACTGTAGAACTGACAATAAACAATCCACCACCTGATTTATACCTGTTCTGTGATGTACTGACCAATAGAGAACAGAAAACACAGATGGACTACAGTCTGCAATTGTAAAACTACAAAGTCCAGCTATATGGTAAGTGGAGAAAATGGAGCAAGACAGGGATGTGCCCAAACTTTGACAAGTACAAGTAAAAAAGTGCTGTTTTAGCCATGTTTTGGAATGTCAAAGTCAAAGTCTTGACCTTTATCCAATAGACGTGTTGTGAAAGGACCTAAAGAAAATAGTTCATGAAAGGAAACTGAACAGCATAAAAGAGTTGAAGCTGTTTTCTCTGGAGGGATGGACTAAAATTCTGCACCATACAGGTTTGTTGTCTATAAATGGTCCACAAATGCATCACTCCAATCTGATGACATTGCGCGAAATGGAAAAGCTGTCAAGATAAATGATTGGATTAGTCATTCGCTTCGGTTGACACTGCCCTTGATAACCAGGATTGGTTATGTCACTCATTTCAAACATTGAAAATACTAAAAAGACAAGAATGTGTCAAAAAATAAGCCATGGACCAGCTGACCAGTGCCAGGAAAATAAATGATATACACTTTTTTGATTTCAAAAGTAAAATAAAAAATAAATCTTACTGCTGGTAATTAAATTCACACAACTCATATCTTCATGATTTTAAAATGTTTACGTCTAATGTTTGGTTATAAAACGCAGTAAAATAAGCATAATTTTTTTTCTATTTTCCATTGTGCTGTTTTACACTTTGACACCCTGTGATAACAGCTTTAGGAGTAATTGCAGACTTGTATAGTAATAAAAGTGGCATAATACATATTTATTTATTTATTTATTTATATATACACACACACACACTTGCATTACATTCAGCTAATCTAAACCATAACCAGCTAAAATTTATTATAAAAAAAGAATCCAATAACAGGTAATTAGTATAATAACGTAAATTTGTAACTTGGCGCTGGGAAATGTAGGTGTGATTGCAGCTTTAATACATGCAGTGTTGCAGTGTTGGTTTATACAAGTAATACTTTTTTATTTTATAGCTTTTTCAAGAGGCTTTAGGGAGCAATTATGCCACAATAAAGTTGTAAACAGAGCATGATAATTTACACAAATGTATATATTAACACCCTCTTCAAAGACACACACATGTAGGTATTACAGAATGCCAGATGTCATGTAATAACGCTTGTGAGGGTGAGTAGATTTGTGATGGTTTGGGGGGACGGGGTTATAGTGTTATACCTAGCTAATGAGAACTGCTAATATTAACATAAAATGCCAAAGTTGTATTAAAATCTAATTTAGAGAATCTATAAGGCTCACTAATATTTAATATTGTTATTATGCTGCATATATAGTGATACAACACAGGACACACACATGAACACAGGACAGTAATGGAACATGAGTCTTATGGCATTGTAGCAGCTCTGTTATTTTCATGTACTGGATGCAAAAGAAGTGCTGAGTCTGTAACAAACATCTGCCAAATGACTTTACTAGGTTTGGAGTTGTAGATTTAAAACATCACTGCAAACACTAATTGTCTTAACAGTTTTTAAACAGATTGTGTATGTACACAAGGGACAGATGGCTCTCAAGCAGTAGATACCTGCAGATGGTGCAAACGAAGCATTTAGGATGGTAGGCCCGATTCAGTGCTGACACCACCTCCCCAGCGATGAATTCCCCACAGCTGTCACATTTGGTGCCATAAAGGCGCTGGTAATCCTCGGTGCAGATGTACTCACCAGCCTGCTGGAAGAATCCGGAGCAGGCCAAGTCACAACCGCAGACTGCAAAAATGAGAGTTAACTCTTAAAACAGTCTTCACCAAATACATACACAATTACTTCTGTTATGTGAATAGTATTTTATGTTTATTCCATAATTTAGATTATTAGCACATTTACAGTTTTCATCCACAAAAACATTTTATGATCAAGCAGCTAAAATAAAGTAGAATCAGACACTAGTGTCAGATGTCACAAAAAGCCAACAGTGCAACCTTTATGGAGTGTTTCCTCACTTTTCAAATTAGTTTAAGCTCAATGTCCCACATCTGTAAGTCAGGATCTGAACCCCAAACGTTCAGATTAATTGCCCAGCACCCTTACCACTGACTGGTTGTTTAGACACTTTTGCTTGTTTGTTAAGATACTTTGTGTGTGTGTGTGTGTGTGTGTGTGTATGTGTGTGCATGCATATATAAATGTGTAATGTACAAAAAACATTTTAATGACAAAGAGAGAGAGTGAGAGAGACTAGAGAAAAAAGGCAATACAAATTGTAACTAAAAAAATAGCAAGTAAATAAATAATCCATTGTGTAATTCTGTTCATGAGGTCTGCTAATTTGGCGTAGAGAGGTCGAAGTCAATATATTTCTACAGACGCCATAAATCTTCCACAGCAGGCTGAGTAAATGCATTAAATAAATTGACTGTATGTAAAAGTAGAAGGGGATGGTTAGAGACCACAGCAACATTCGGATAAAGCAGGTAAAGGTACATTTCTACATTTTCTTTTTTTTCATGTTTTATCAATTAAAACATTTGTTAAAACTTATAATTAGACTAAAGAAGGTTTTAAACAACGTTAATCTCATAATAAAGGAATTTGAAAAAAATCATCACGGAAGTTATAGTTATATTTATAAGTTGTTTTTATTTTGCAGATGTCATGTACATATTAATTCTATTACAGACATTTTCACAGTTTATATTGTAATTGATTTTCAAGACATCATGGACACTTTGCAGCCCTTGTGATTTAGCTGTTCTCTTGTGATTCCCACTATCCCATCATCCACTGTCAACCACAACACAATGAGTGAAATCATTGTAAGGCATTGTAAGGAGAATGCATTTAAAATAATTACAGATTTTTTTTTCATTTAAACAAATCCCATAAGTCCACTGTAGTGATGTTGACTTAAAGGACAGGGCTCTCTGCTAATTTTCACCTTTTCCTTCTTTTAAACATCATTTTCGGAGACATCTCACTCATCAAAGTGGCATGTTGCAGCATGTTAACTTCCCAAAGGCCCTGTATTACATGCTTAAGAGTGTGTGAGTGAGTGTGTATGTGTGGCTGTGTGTGCATGTGTGTAGGTCAAGTTAGAGGACTAAGCAGTGCTTCCATTTTCAGCTTTTCCATGAACCCTGCAGCTACAGTATTACTGTGCTGTATTAGTCACAGCTGAATAAGTGACACCCTGTATATACTGTACATTGGCATTTACACAGAATTGCTGTATTCTCAACAAACATGTACCGTAAATTCTGAATTAATTCATTTATATAAATATTTTATATAATGGATTAATCAAAATTGGTATCCAATCCAAGGTAAGTCTCTGCTTTATCCCTGTATGTTCAGGGATCTGCAACACTATGACTGTGGGGTAAGAGTGCATAATAATCCATGATGCAGCACCTCTGAAACAAAGGGCCTTGCTTTGGGGCCCACATTGGTAACATTGGTGGCCCAATAGCTTGACCACTGAGCCACTATGTCCAAAATAACATATTTATTGTATGTCTTCCATAATTCATTTATTTTCTACTCTGTTTATTCTGAACAGGATCAGAGGGAGATTAGAACCTACCCCTGCACTTATAAAACAAATGCCCTGGACAGGTCATGAGTCACAGACACAAATCACATTTAAATATTTACATATTTAAACTTTAAACCTATTCATTTACTACATACTTTTAGACTTTGAGAGAAATCCATTGCTCATGAAGAAAAACCCACACAGTTCCCAGGAAAATAAACCTAAAAGGGAAAGGACAGTAAAAGCCCTACCCATGAATTAAACCCAGCACTTTCTCAGTAAGAATGCTTACCACTCTGCCACTCTGCCAATCTTGGTGAGTATAAATATGTTAATATAAATGATTCATTTTGTGTTAGATTTTTTTTTGTTAGATCAAAAGGGGTCCGTACATATCTGTACTACATTTGTTATGCAATATATACAACCTTAACCTAAACTACAAGAATTAGTAAATTATTTAGAGAATAATTGCAAATTATCTGTTATTTAAAAGAGATCCTAATCTGTCTTGCACCTCTGACTGACTTTTGTATGTTCTTCTCTGACATTTTTGCAGTTTGCCCATGTTAACTCTCAGCCTGGTATTTACTTCTTCACACAAACACACGCATACTCAGACACAAATGGTAGCCTGCACCAGCCCAGTCACCACAGAGAAGAGGCTTTCATCTCTCTCCGCAGACATCTGCACGCCCTACAGTTTAGCCTTTCTTTCCGGCGCCATGCATAATTCAGCAGCTCCATAAATAAAGTCGGTGTGCGTGGGTGTGCGTGTATGGGCCCAGAGCCCTTTATATTGGACTGATCTGCAACAGCATTGGGCCACATGTGAAGTGTGTTTATATGCAATGTGTGTGTATGGTAAGAGAGTAGAGGTCAATTACGTATTTATCATCAGCCAACAGACATGATTAAAATTCAGCGCAGCAGGATGGACTGGCCAACCCTCCTCTCCTCCCATGCCTTTCTTTGTTAATGACATGCAGTACAATTACTTTTATCAGTCCACTGTGTGCCGCGAGGGGGGGGGGGGGGGGGGGGGTGACAGGAGGCTTTAGCAGGACTGATGAAGGAAGACGAAGCATGTTGTTATCTCTCGCGCTCTCTCTTTTTGGATTTGCTGCTGTTCACAGCTGAGCCCACCTACCACACTATGCAAACTTAGAAAGAATTTTCTTGTTTGAGTTTATTTTTATGAACTAAGGATAAATGCAACAGTGGAAACAGAATCATAATCAACATTCAAACATATCAGAATGAATACAGAACAATACTTAACTAATTAATGTTAAAGTAGCTATGTGAATATTAATGTAATTAAGGCATAGGTTTATTTAAATCACAAGTTTCAAAGATGTGCTTTCTGGATATACAAACTAAAAAAAAGACTTGTGTGGAGCTGGAAAATGCAATTTCTGCCAAATGCTTTCATTTTTTTTCCATTTCATTAGGGTCTAAGAAAACATCCCAATTTCAAGTAACATCAGAGTAATTAAGTGATGATTGAGATGTTTGGACAAAAATCTTGCAAAAAAGCCATGATTAAATAGTTAATCAGCTTATATAGACCCTAAAATCTCATTTTCCATCTCTAATTAAACTGCAAAGTGCTGCTGTAAAAGCCTGATGAATAAAACAGCTAAACTGGGGCCAGATACATGACGCTGTTTCTCTGTGTTGCCCTATGATATGATGTGGTGTTGCATGTCATAAACTATTCACAATCCATCATACCATCTTGCTTAACCTCCCCCTGTAAGCAATTATGTCTTGTCTGTTAAATCTGAACTGGCCTCTACTGGAACGAGTGGAGAAGAACAAGTTCCTGTCTTCTTATGCCATGGAAAAAAGTCTTTGGAAAGACTCACAGTTCCAGCAATTGGAATTTTTTGATAAAAATAAGCATTGAAAAAACCAGTCTAGCAGTTCTGACAGGCAATTAATCCAGATTGCTATTTTACATAACGCATGTCTACAGAGTGCTGATGATCAGTTACATTAAGGAATCAATTGGACAGCAGTCCTTTAGACCTTTAATGAATATTGCTCCATATGTTTCAGCAGCTGTTTCTATAGAAAACTGTTTTACACCAATGCTACAATCAACAATGGAACATGTCTTAAACACATTGGGATCTATAATAATGTATTGTGTGTTTTAAAATATTTAACATGAATTAATTATTGCATAGTGCATGACTGATACACAATATAATGTTATAAATGACAGACATATTTGCACTTAACTGGGGTAAAGCCATGACAGGGTGAGATGGCTTGAGATATTAAACTTGTAGTACATTTTAAAAGGCAAGTTTGGTTTATGCTGAGTGAAATCATGTCTGGACTGATATGCATTACTATTAAAAGAGCCTATCTATCAGATGCTATAAAACTTTGTAAGCCTTGGAGGATTAAACTGGTACACAATACTAAATGCACTTTGTGGCTCTGTTCCAATTTGTCCAGTTTAGCTTGTTGTTTACCACTGCAATTCAAAACAGGCTTATACATGCTTTAAAACCCTGGATTCACATGCTTAATGCCAGAGTTGGATAGTAACATACAATGGCTGATGGCTTTATTAGATACACCTGCTCGTTTTAACACATATAAATGCATTTTGTAGTTTATCGTTGCAGATCTGTTTTTAATACATGCTCTGTAAATGCCCTAGTTTTTGCATGATAGAGCATTCTGTGCACAGTCTCACTGTTGTGAGACTGATTTGGTGGTGATGATGGTGTGCTAACATGTGCTCAGTGCTACTGAAAATTTGAAACACTGGGTTCATTTACTATACACTCTTTTAGACATATCTAATATCTGTTGCTGCAGTTCGGGTTGTAATCCTCTAATGTTTTATCTGTTTGCACAGGATGCTGCTGGCTAATTTTATTTGGAGGATGATTCTCAGTCCAGCAAGGTCACACCACTATTATGCAGTAAAGCAGACTAACAAAGAATGTATGGAAACAAATTGTAGAACTTTAAAGTGCATCTGTATGGTGAATGAAACTGAAAGAATGAATATTTAATGTAGAAAAAAAAACACTGAATAACGGACAATATTTAACCTTTATCTGCGTTATAAGTTATGTTAAAATTTTATATGTAATGTTCCATCATTCATTCATTCATTCATTATCTCCCGCTTTATCCTCTATTAGGGTCGCGGTGGGGTTCCCCATGCCCATCCAGGGAAGAACGTTTCTGGCGCTGGGCAGATACACCCAGGACAGGGCGCCAATCCATCCCTGGGCACACACTCACTCACACAGACACACTCTATATGGGGCAATTTTGAGAATTCAATTGACTTGATCCATGTTTTTGGAATGTGGGAGGAAACCGGAGAACCCGGAGGAAACCCACACAGACACGGGGAGAACATGGAAACTCCACCCAGATGGGGATTCGAACCGGGAATCCCTAGTGCTGAGAGGCGAACGTGCTAACCACTAAGCCACTGTGCCGCCATGTTCCATCATTTTCATGCTTATTGTAACTAAAGACACATAAGAAAATTACCCTGATAAAAAAAGCTTTTAAGTAAGTCTCATGTACAAATGAATTCAAAAAGTGACTGTGTTCCTAAAAAATAGTTAGTAAAGTAGTAAAGTGCAAAAAATAGTAAAGTGAAATGAATGAACGTCTCTGCTTTAATTTATTGAAAGTTTTCAAGTATTTTGCTCTTTAAAAAAAAGAAGATGAGATAAAGGGCGGCACGGTGGCTTAGTGGTTAGCATGTTCTCCTCTCAGTGCTAGGAATTCCCAGTTTGAATTCCCATCTGGGTGGAGTTTCCATGTTCTCCCCATGTCTGAGTGTGTTTCCTCCAGGTTCTCCGGTTTCCTCCCACAGTCCAAAAACATGGATCAAGTCAATTCATTCATTCATTATCTCCCGCTTTATCCTCTGTTAGGGTCGCGGTGGGGTTCCCCATGTCTATCCAGGGGAGAACGTCTCAGGCGCTGGGCAGATAGACCCAGGACAGGGCGCCAAACCATCGCTGGACACACACTCACTCACACACACACACTCTATATGGGGCAATTTTGAGAATTCAGTTGACTTGATCCATGTTTTTGGACTGTGGGAGGAATCTGGAGAACCTGGAGGAAACCCATGCAGATACGGGGAGAACATAGAAACTCCACCCAGATAGGGATTCGAACCGGGAATCCCTAGCGCTGAGAGGCGAACGTGCTAACCACTAAGCCACTGTGCCTCAAGTCAATTGAGTTCTCCAAATTGCCCCATGTAGAGTGTGTTTTTGTGTGAGTGAGTGTGTGCCCAGCGATAGATTGGTTGATAGGGTGCCAGTCCTGCCCTGTCCTGTCCTGCCCAGTCCTGTCCTGCCCCCCCCCTGTCCCTGTCCTGCCCCCCCCCCCCCGTCCCTGTCCTGCCCCGCCCCCCCCCGTCCCTGTCCCGCCCGCCCCCCCCCCCCTGTCCCTGTCCTTGTCCTGCCCCCCCCCCCCCGTCCCCCCCCCCCGTCCCTGTCCCTGTCCTGTCCCCCCCCCCCCCCCGTTCCTGTCCCTGCCCCGTCCCTGTCCTGTCCCTCCCCCCCCCCCCCCCTGTCCTGCCCCCCCCCCCCGTCCCTGTCCTGTCCTGCCCCCCCCCCCGTCCCTGTCCTGTCCTGCCCCCTTCCCCCCGCGACCCTAAATATGGGATAAAGCGGAAGATACTGAATGAATGAATGAAGATGAGATAAAATGATCTTTTATTATCACAGTTGTGTTATTACAGCAGCATCAGGTAACAATGCGGCAGGTGAGAAAGCCTGCAGCCACGCCTCGCGCGGTTCACCTGCACCTGAGCCCAATCATTGTTTCAATCAGGCCGAGCGTCTCGGGTCTAAAAGACGCCTTCTGATGTTTTGCAGACGTTTTGAGACGTTAACGTTAACATCAGCACTCCAAGTATGAAGGCGTGTTATCTCTTAGTTCTTATCTGGTTGTGTAGCCATGGCGTTCTTCGTTTATCTGACCGCGCCCTCGCTCTTCGTGGCGCGGGAGACCGGCCGGCGCGCCGCTGTGTCCGGGTGCAGCTCGGCCGTCCCGCCGGCAGTTACCCGCATTCCCCGCTGCCGCTCTCAATGTCCTGGGTTGTTGGACAAAAGCTCCCCACAGTGACGATACGATCGGTGCAGCAGTTAGAATCGGATCGGTAGGTAACGTTTATATAAGTGTATTATGATACGGTGGTTAGGGCGGCAGTGGCTTAGTGGTTGGCATGTTCTCCTCTCAGCACTAGGGATTCCCAGTTCGAATTCCAATCTGGGTGGAATCTCCATGCTCTCCCTGTGTCCGCGTGGGTTTCCTCCGGGTTCTCCGGTTTCCTCCCACAGTCCAAAAACATGGATCAAGTCAATTGAGTTCTCCAAATTGCCCCCTATAGAGTGTATTTGTGTGAGTGAGTGTGTGCCCAGCGATAGATTGGCGCCCTGTCCTGGGTGTATCTGCCCAGCGCCCGAGACGTTCTCCCCTGGATGGGCATGGGGAACCCCACCGTGACCCTAATAGAGGATAAAGCGGAAGATAATGAATGAATGTTCTCCTCTCAGCACTAGGGATTCCCAGTTCGAATCCTAATCTGGGTGGAGTCTCCATGCTCTCCCTGTGTCCGCGTGGGTTTCCTCCGGGTTCTCCGGTTTCCTCCCACAGTCCAAAAACATGGATCAAGTCAATTGAGTTCTCCAAATTGCCCCCTATAGAGTGTATTTGTGTGAGTGAGTGTGTGCCCAGCGATAGATTGGCGCCCTGTCCTGGGTGTATCTGCCCAGCGCCCGAGACGTTCTCCCCTGGATGGGCATGGGGAACCCCACCGTGACCCTAATAGAGGATAAAGCGGAAGATAATGAATGAATGTTCTCCTCTCAGCACTAGGGATTCCCAGTTCGAATCCTAATCTGGGTGGAGTCTCCATGCTCTCCCTGTGTCCGCGTGGGTTTCCTCCGGGTTCTCCGGTTTCCTCCCACAGTCTAAAAACATGGGTCAAGGTCAATTGAATTCTCCAAATTGCCCCATAAAGAGTGTGTTTGTGTGAGTGAGTGTGTGCCCAGTGATAGATTGGCGCCCTGTCCTGGGTGTATCTGCCCAGCGCCCGAGACGTTCTCCCCTGGATGGGGATGGGGAACCCCACCGTGACCCTAATAGAGGATAAAGCGGAAGATAATGAATGAATGAATGTTCTCCTCTCAGCACTAGGGATTCCTGGTTCGAATCCCAATCTGGGTGGAGTCTCCATGCTCTCCCTGTGTCCGCGTGGGTCTCCTCCGGGTTCTCCGATTTCCTCCCACAGTCTAAAAACATGGGTCAAGGTCAATTGAATTCTCCAAATTGCCCCATAAAGAGTGTGTTTGTGTGTGAGTGTGCCCAGTGATAGATTGGTGCCCTGTCCTGGGTGTATCTGCCCAAGCACCAGAAATGTTCTCCCCAGGATGGGTTTGGGGAACCCTAGTAGTGGACAAAAAGTGGAAGATGATGGATGGACATGGTGGTTAAATATTTAACATGTTCTCAGTGCTGGGGATCCAGGTTAAAATCCCAATCAGGGTGGAGTTTCCATTGTGTGGGCTGGGCTACCTCTGGGCGCTTAGTAAAAAAAAAAAAAATTGATTCAATTTAAAATAGCTGTCCTAATTGGCACCCTGTCTTTGGTGTATTTGCCCAGTGCTCTAAAGGCTCTCCTCTGGATTGGGATGGAAAAGCCAATCCCCATGGATGCAACATGCTGAAATAAACTTTTTGAACTTTTAATTTGTCTTTTGTGGTTCTGTCTTACTTGGTTGGGGTAATACAGTGGGAATACATTTCCTTTTATTATGTGTTGGCGGGTGGACCAGTTGTGATTGCTCAGGATAATATGTAAATCCCCCCCCCCCAAAAAAAAAAACCTTACTGCTAGAACCTTTATACCCCAAGATAAGATTGTTAAAGTTGTGATGCTGCCTTTTTATTTTAATTTTTTTGGTTGTACAAATTCTAGGCAATTAAGTACAATTTGTTCCGTCATGTAATTGTCACTTAAATCTGACATGCGTTTTCAGCAGCCATAAAATTATAAATGTGAAGGTACATTAATTGCACTCTGTCATTGAAAAGACGCAGCATTCCACATTGTGATGTAAATCAAAATTGCAGCTGAATAAAGGGGAAAAAAAATCAGGCTGTAGCCCAGCCTCACTTAAATAAATTTCTAAAGACTATAGTATCGATTGGAGAAATTCAGTGCACATTTTATACAGTAGCAAGTCTACCATGCCAGTGTTTTCATGCTGTCGTGTCAGGAAAATGGATGAGCGGCTGGAGAAGAATAGGAAAAAGCACAGTGAGTGAAGTTAGAAGTGATAAATGAGTTACCTTACACTGATGTGTGCAGGAATTTGCTCAGTTCATATAAAACCACACCAACCTGCTACTAGCTCATGTCTTTCCATGTGCAATCTCACACACACGCACACATACACATATTGCTTTTCTTGGCAGGAATCAGGGCCACAATACCTTTTACCATCAGCAGCTATTAGCCAGGGCTTACAGAGTTCCTGACCCATTAAGCAGTGTATGATACCTTTGCATGATGGGGGAATTAAAAAAAAACAACAACTTGAGTTTAGATGAATTGAATCAGCCCAAATCTATATCTATAGACTAAAGCTCTTTACTTTTAAAGCAGGATTTTTAACCATTCTGAAAATTGGTGCAGAATGACACTCCTCGCCAAAGTACAAAATGTACAAGTGCACAACTTAACTCGAGTATGATTACAGACAACTTTCCATACATTTGCAATGTTTTACATCATTCCAACTGTCATGTCTGACATTGTTTTGATGGTTTGGCAAGTTCTTGCAGGTTGAAGTTTGTGGGAAAGAACTCGGATGGTGAAATGTTTCCGAAATAAGCAGGTGCAAGTTGAATCCTGTTGTAGTTACAAAGTACAATTTGTTTCAGTTGTTTCAGCTAAAATGTCTAAACTTTATTTTATTAAAAATGCTTAATTATACCAATGTAACCAGTCTAATCACAGCCTGTCTATTACCACAGTCACAGTTCCCTGCAGCCAATGTAAACAGACCAAACATATGTTTGTAAACTTCATCTCATTATCTGCATACTAGGATCGCAGGTGGGATGGTTCTTATGCCCATCCAGGGGACAATGTTTCAGACTCTGAGCAGATACACCCTGAACAGGGTGCCAATCATTACTGGGCACACAGACACTCCTGCTATATAGGGGCAATTTAGAGCAGCCAATTCACCTTGAAATCCATGTTTTTAATTTGTGGGAGGAAACTCTATCCTGATCTGTATCTGAATCCTCAGGAATAAGAGGCAAAAGTTCTAAACACTGTGCTGCACATCTGTAAACTTCAATAAAATGCTGTATAGTGTACATGTACAAGTAGTATTTCTACATTAATAATGGGGTTTTATTTTTTTTACTTTTTTTTTTTTAAGGTTTACTGTTGGACTATGAACCACTTCATTTACCTTCAAGCAAAGGTAACACAATTTTGTGCTATAATTCTATGGCAGAATTAATCATGTTCGCACAAACTAAAAAAAGATATGATTCGAAAGTTAAGTACATTTATTCCTTTTTTTTTTTTATAAAATGCTGAGACACGATTTACATTTGTATTGATGGGTCTTCATTTTGAAGATGTTTTACTTAATTTTCTGTAAGTTTTAAGTGTTGTGTTGACATTACAAACCTATACTGTTTTCAAGTCAGCGGAAGTGTTCCACTGTCCAAACAATCGTTTAAATCATTTAAAACAGTCATTGTAACAGCACTTTTGTACTGTTGTTGGACTAGGGTTAGGCTACAGTTTGAAAACCTACAGATCTTCAAGCAACCACCTTGAAAATACTAGACACTGTAATATGCATTTTGTTAATTAATTCTCTTAGCTGTTATCCTGATTTGATTTTTTGCAGAGAGTGATGCAAACAATTCAAGAGCTCACTATTGCAGGGGAAAACCCTGGGCAGGTCATGAGTTCATTACACACAAACACATTTAACTAATATAGTAACACGTGGGGCAATTTAGTAGCAGCCATTCATCTGCTAGCATATTTTTGGACAGTAAAAGAAAACTGGAGGAAAGGGTGGACTTGCAAACTCTACACAAAAAGAACTTTATTCACAATTCCCAGAACATTTATTACTGAGAGGCAAAAACACCAAATCCCCTTGTGACCTTTTATAAATAATACTTTTAAATTTCCAGTATGCGTATCTAGAGGTTATATATTTGGAAAAAACTAAAGCAGAATGGAACTAATGGTAGTGTTGATGCTGTACAGCTCCACTATCCCACAGCTGATCCCTCCCCGTGGTTACTGCATATGTAGACTTTGGATCATTCTCCCTAACCGTTAGTGGCTGCTTCTCGTTCCATAACCATGAATGGCCTGTCTATTTTAAATGAGTAGAATCTATACGCTCTATTTATGAGTGAGAGCTGTTATGCAGAATACCCAATTGGTTTGAACAAAATGTGGAAGTACACACACTCACACACTCTCCTATATTTTAATGGAGAGAGATACCCTCATGAGAGCTTCCTCTCTTCCTTGCTTTCATCCATTACTGGATTTCTACTCATCGCCAAACTGCCAGCACTGATAAGGATCAATTATGTTCGAATGTATCACTTACACAAGTATATGTAGCTATTGAAACACAGCCTGCAACAGAAACTAGGATGCTGACTTTGTCTTCTAATGTGGATGTGGCTAGAAAATGGCAACATGTTTCCAAAAATCTCTCTTTAGGTGAGTTAGGATAGGCTCCAGCACATTCAGCAGACAAACAACTCTTAGTTGGGGGAGGGAAATATCTTGATTTCGTCCCTTTCACTGCTGCACAGTAGACTGCTAATTAAATTATGTTGGCTGAAATAAAATTCTCAATAAAGCGCAAGGAAATAACGTTAGAGCAGAAACAGTTTCCCCAAGCCACAGTCTTCACTTCATTTCAATGGCAGACGATATGATATGTGAGACAGACTTTAAGACCTACTCAGCAGTAATGGACTAAGGTTTTTTTTATTCTCACTATTTACAGCAATGCTGGTATCTATAAATGTATATAAGTAACAGGGATGTACCAGGGATCCCAATAACCTTCACATTATCTAGAACACAAGGTCAATCAAATCTAAAAATTCCCTGCTTAGTTATTTCCTTCCTGATAAAGGCTATTTTTGTAAACTGAATTATTTATATTATTCTGGCATACATGGCATTCCCTGTACAATGTGGAGCGTTCCAGGAGAAATTTGATTCTTTTCATGGTTTGGACTTTTAACGTACAACTAAAAACTAGCTATAAGATTTGTGGAATGACCCCTAACGCCATGTATTATGTGAAATAAAGCCTAGATAAGAGAGGCCCAAATGATTAAATGTTAACTGATCCATAAATTGCCCAGCAGAGAACATGATCTACCTCATCTGACAGGCCTGGACAGGTTTAGATAAATATGTTCATTTGTCTCACATGGCTGCATCATCTACGACCTTACTGTTACTTGGTTGTGGAAATATAACATACAATATAAACCTGTATAACATACAAAACAAATCCACAAACCTTCATAATATATAAATCATTCCTGAAACAATTGATGCACATGCGTAAAAAGTGTAATCCAATATAATGAAATCATATATTAAAAAATACAGAAAAGAAAAATACAAAATACTAAAATTATATATAAAATACAATATGGGCCCTCCTATTTCAAGCGTCCAAATGCATATATATATATATATATATGTAAGGATACTATGGTGTTTAACTGCATTTCCCAGAAATCACTTGTTTCATGGGTGCAAGTAGCTTGAGGACATTTGCTAGAAATTCTATTATTGTGCCAGAAACTGACTGTCTTATGAAACAGCAGTGTTTCTGTTCAGTGCTAAGACCACGCTGTAGCAGATCACGTTTTGATTTAAGATGACTTAAAAAAAATAATAAAAGGAAATAAAGAACGATCAGGGCCAGTCAGCATTATGCTAATGTAATTTGTTAGCAGCCCTTACTTTCAACAGGAAAGGGTTTTTTTTTCAAAAAGGAAAGTCTACTGTGGACAGAATATCGTCCAGCTGTTAAAGCAGCTGAATCAATATCATTAGGTAATTACTCTGATACAAAGAAGAAACCTTTAGTAAAGTGTAGGAATGTACTGAGTAAGCAGAGTTTGTTCTGTGAATAAAACAGGAGTGTTTTTTTTTTTTTTTAAATAAAACAATAAATTTTATTTCTGTATCTATTGTTTCATGATTGCTCCATTTAGGAGCACATTCTGCACTTTAATTTAAGACTGCGTGGTGACTTGTAACTCGTTTGTTTGGCTTAATTAGACATTAGTCTTTGTTCCTTTTGACTATTTAAGCTGGTCTCCCAGATTTGTAGACTGCTTGATCGTCTTTTTAAGTTTCATCTGTCATTGTGTTTGTTGTTTGCATGGTGTTTCATGTCCAATTAAATCATTTTTCACTCCGTCAAGAGCCTGTCCAGAAGCTCTTTTTACGCTGCATCAGCAGCAGATCATGACGGCTATTTTAATATAAACATTATCTTTCTGTTTTGTGGTCTTACAAGTACATGACTTTGCTTTTTTGACATGGGTATAATTTAATATCATATTACACAATATTCTAATTTCATTATTACTAGCATAAACCTTTAGATGTGTACTGTATTTAAATGCAGTTTCTAAACCACTTAATGACAAACATGAATGATGTGCTTCTAAGCTGGTCAATTGTACCTTTTGTAATGTAGGTTTGCAGAATGATCCAAATATCATATTAGTTTAAACACTTCACTGATATCAAATGCAATAAATGTGGTCATTTCTAGTGATGCTTTTCATTACAAGTACATTCTGGCACTTAATAAGTCCTTAAGTTATTTTCAGCGACGTGTTGTATGGCACATGTTGATTTGATTTATGTTGATGTGCAGGACAGTTTTATGCTATGCTATTTAATTCATCCATGGCTTTTTATTTGGAAAGTAGAAATCCATTTCATGCATGACTTGGTGCAGTGAGGAAGCAGTGCAGGCCTTCTTTATTGACATGTCACAACTGATGGCTCCTCGGCATGAACTGCATTGTGCAGTCGCAACGCTCGGGTACCTAGGGCTTTCATAGACCCTGTCAGCGGCTAGCGCACTCCAGCATTTTGATCTGTGGCTGGTAACTAATGTCTGTTCAAGTCGGATTAGCAGTTCTACATCTAAGAATACACAGCACCCTCTTTATGGGAGCTGACTCCTGAAACAAATGTAATAAATAAATCTGCTTATGATGTGCATGTGTGACTTGTATACAGTATGCTTTATACAGTATGCTTCAACGGAAATAAATATAAAATGCATCTTTATATACGTATATATAAAATGTATACATATTTCTTTATCTCCCTAAAGAATATAGCAGATCATCATCTCAGTGAGACCACTTCTAAGACACAGTGGAGAAAGAAAATGGCAGAAAGAAACAAGGACTCTTCCAAATGAAACAAATGAAAATGCTACATGGTAGACTGGTCAGCCAATGAAGATACTCCATGCCTAAAGGAAGGCTACACATTGGTCAGGGTCTGGTAAATATGCCCACAGCAATAGCTAGCAACCATGTGAGCCTTTGCCAATTAGGACTAAGAAACGTAACCAATCAGTCAATTTCCCAACATTCAACTTATTTTAAAAAGAGACTATTACTACATATACAAAGTAAGCATTTAATTCTGCACATAATTATCTAAAGTCAATACTTACTAGCATGCTTTCGTAAAATACATAAATGTGTAAAACAGTTACTGTTAGAAAAATATTACAAATTCAGTATTTAAAGTTGGACAATATTATTATTATTATTATTATTATTATTATTATTATTGCTGCACTGAAAATTAGAATTGGATACCTTTTAGAATTTTAATTAGCAGGTATGTGCAAAATACAAATATTTAGTGCTTTTTTTTTTTTACTGACAAACCAATTGTGTGTTTTTCTTAAAACTAAAAAATCATCACTGTGTATAAAGCAAAAGCCAAAATTTAAACATGAGCAGCTTTGCACTTGGTACATTTTAAAATGGTGTAAGCCTTTAGTCTGATCTTTTTTAATAAACCTTTGGAGAATAAATGGAGGATAATTGGCCCTCCCTACCTTGACAGGTGAAGCACTTGACGTGAAAGTGAACGTTCTGTACGCGCACCACCTCTCCTTTGCATACCTCTCCACAGCGGAAGCAGGAGATTGATGTCTGACCATGACTCCCAGTATTTCCACTGTAGCTGGGATGATGGTAAGGTCCTGTGTAAGATCACAAACAAATATTTATAGATGAGTTTAATAACTTAATTGTATAGGTTTTACATAATAAACAATTATAAAGGACATGTGATTGCAATTTTTATGTTTATGGTTGAACATAAATATTTATTTTTTTTTAATGTAAAATGATGTTATTATCCTTGAAAAGTTTATTAGATTGGGGTTCTCATTGATTACCAGAAGAAAAATCTCTCCATGTCCACAAAAAACCCATTTGACATATTTGGAGCATTCCTTAATGGGTTCATGTTATTAATGGATATAATCTAGGTGCATGATTCCGCTAGAACTGTTTCCACTATCAGACTTCAAGATGTGATTGTGGGAAGATGGGAAATTCAGTTGATTTATTCATCAAAGAAGATAACTCATAATTATGCATAAAAAGGTTTGTTCAATGTAATTGATGGATTAAATTTAAATTTAAAAAAAATATTTTTTCCTTCTTTTTTGATATCGCCATGCAAGTTGGAATTATTTCTTTTCTAAAACAAAGAAGGATTTTATTCTTTTAGTAATTTATTCCTCAGTTTTCTATGCATAATGACACTTGATCACTCCGATCCGACAAAGGAAGAACATAGCGGCGTAAGTTTTAGAGCTTTGATGTATAGAAAATGAATTAGTAGTCATTATAGATTAGGAATAATGCAGGCTATATTTAATCAATTTTTGCTACTAACGTTCCATTATTTGTTACAACGCTGTCATCTTTGGCATGTTATACACAGATGAACATTGTTAAAACTCTCTACCTCTCTCTCCTGCTTTATTTCCATCATGTGCTTTTACAGATGGACATTTCTGGAATAGTTGTTTGTCTCTACCGTCACTGCCAGAAAGCCATTTCCTTTGTATCTGTTGTCCTATTGTTGATACAAAAGCTGCCTGCTCCAATCCATTCTGCCATAGCACATAGATTAAGCATACAATAACAGTTTGGCTGAAAAATAGTACAACGGTCAGAATTCACCAGCTACACACATTCAATGGAAAACACAAGTTGAAAGATGTTAGTTTTAGATAGATGCCCACACTAGGTTCTTCATTAGGTACACTTCCTTTTTTTTGTACGAAGCCTGTGATCAGCTCTAATTAGTAGTGTTGTGCTGTTACAAGTGGATCAGATACAGCAGTGCTGTTGGTACTTTTAAATGCACTGTGTATCATACTACACATTATAACACAATTCTAACCTAAATGTATACTATTATAAAGAATTTGCAGGCAAATTTGTAATGCCACAATATTTTACTATAAAGCTCTAGCTCTAAATTCATACGATAGAAAATTTCGTGTTTGTG
Organism: Corydoras sp. C115; assembly: GCA_019802505.1. NCBI lineage: Eukaryota > Metazoa > Chordata > Actinopteri > Siluriformes > Callichthyidae > Corydoras > Corydoras sp. C115. The sequence goes on from JAFMOC010000045.1 coordinate 3,879,395, forward strand.
TGTTATTTAACATGACTGGGGTAAAGCTTCTAATGTAGGTCACAGTAGCATTATGAAATATTTCAGAATATAATAACCATTTCCTTGTAATTCTTTATTTGTAAAGGTTAAGACAAGCTTTGTATCATTTTGAGCCTAACCAAATCATGTGTAATTTTTTTTCTCATCCACTACTTACATTTTTATTCTATTTTTCCACCCATCTGTTCCTTACCACACATTGTGTGGGTTGCTGGACCACACTATCTATGTTAAGAGACACCCATAGTGTTAAAAATAATGGTGTGTAACTGCAAAAATTTGGACTGTTTAAATGTGTTTAGGATACAAGGCTTTGAACTGTGCGAATGTGATCTAGGTTTATACAGTATAAATGAATGCATGGCCAAAAACAAAAGTTTCAGCTTTTATATAAAATTAATGTGTAGTTTATTACTGAATTATGTCCTGGCATACAACTTTTAGGTTCCAGTTTTCCATGTGGTTTTCCATGTGGTTCAAAAGCTCTCTACATATCTTTTATGTTATGTATCCTAGATGGAGAAATATCAATTATTTGAAATCATGCATAAAGAAATTTTGTTGAGTTGTTTGCAATTGATGTACTGCAATGAAATCAGTTTCGTAGTAGCTGCTACCTGAGATCAGATTTATAAAGTTCTAATATTTGACCAAATCATATTGTATGTAATCTGATGCTAAACAGAAATGATATATATTTATATATTTTGTGTGTATATTCATACACTTGCAGCCAGTGGAAAAGATGTATTCCAAAAGGTCTGAGCAGTACAGAGGCACACTGCCAGTTTCACTAATGGTTCCCTGAGTGACATCCCATTTGTAAAAGATCAAGTGGGATTGCAGACCACTTCATCACTGATAGCCCATTCAGCAACTAAGATGGCTCTTTAAGTGGATGTCCTCACGTGAACCCGCTTTACTGTCAAATAAGTACAAGCAGTGGAAACGGCAAAACCTGAATCCATGCTGCAACTGCATTGCAGGGTCAAGAGAGAGGGGGTGGCATTTAAAAGGTTACAGTTATTGCCAAACACCAACTGACAATAAAACATATACATGAGCTCAAAGGCAGCATTTTTAGAAGCGTGGAGAAACAATGAAATGCTCATCATGAGCAAAGTGGAAAGGAATTACTTGTGTGTAACACAATGAAAGCTATTTTGCTGAAAATACTGCTTTGCACTGATATGGTTTGCAAGATTTTTCACATTTCCAAATGCAGAAGCTCTAGCAACATTCAAAAGATCACATGGTCATAAGACATGCCTAAAGACAGAACATAATTATCAAGTTCTAATTTTATGAAAGCAGTAGAATAGGCAATGCTAATGATTAAAACTTCCCTTCGGTGGCATCATGTATGGTAGGCTGAGCAACTAATTGTGGGTTTAAAGTGAAGCTAATAAATTTAAACCCCTTTTCTCTGCCCTGCCTTTTTTTCTTACTTACATGATGGGAATTAACAATGTTTGCCATTTCCTGACAACTTGAGTGCTTATTTGTCCCTGTGTTTATATTTCGAAACTGTTAGGACAATATATCAACTTGAAGAGTAGCAATTTTAAAATGATTGTTTGGCAGAGGCAAGCTGCAGACAGCAACCTTGATGCAAAAGAAAGATGAATGACAAAAAGAGAAATATGTGAAAACACTGACGGTTTTAAGGCTTAGCTACAATCATTGTAAGATGTGTTATTAGTGTGACATGATGTATTAACTGGGTGTATGATGGGAGTAACAATTTCTTCAAAGGTTGACCATAATGTTATGATGACAAGCATTTTTGAGGAACAATATATTTGAAACATTTCTAATGGCCATCTTCAGGAATAATGCTTGGTATACCTGCAGTATACTTTAGCATCATGTATAAAATAATTCACAAATAGGGTGATTTAGAGCAGTTAAGTCAGCCTTGATGCTGCCTCCTTATAAATAGCATGGGTTACATATAAATTAACATGCCATGCCAGCACAGCAGAGTTTCATGAAGCAAAATGAGGAATTCTCAGCTACAGCTAGTATTTGTACCAGCACATAGGCTTGCTTTTTAATCGGCCATCATTGCAAAGCCTTTTTGAATCTGTACTAAAATAGATCGGCAATATAAAAGACTTGAGAAATAATGTCTTAGTTTGAATACACATAAGAACTTTGGTACTGTTCCTAATCCTGCCTCTGATTTAACATAAGTTATAATTTATGACATTTGCATTACTTTTTCCACAAAAATTCTGAAATGGTCTGCAGTGTAAGTAAATAATTGTTATTGAGCAGCGCTGTCAAAATATATGATCTGAGTTGTGGTGCAGATTAATACATTCTACATTTTATTTATTGAGCCAAATTTTCATTTAACTAACTTCTTTAAATTTACCATGCCAAATCCAAGGTATAAGTATCTGGAACAAAAAGAAAATGGAGTGAAATATCAGGAAAATGCATGAGCGATGATGAGGTTTTCTATTTCTCTCTGATATTAAGGATTCTCTGTATTATGGCAGTCGGCTGAAACTAAAAAACATTGCGCTTCTTAAATATTATGTGTTTTTAGCATTAATAAGCAATTTATTAAATTAAATGGGTTTGGTGGAACTCATCCAAATGTATAGAATAGCGAAAGGCCAGTTTAAAGATGAACCGCATTAAACACTGTTTAGTATTCAGACCAAATACACTCTCTATCTAGAGAATGAGAGGTTTAAGTTCAGTTTGATGAGCATTATTAAACATTATAAAAACATTACAAGATTTGGTAAATTCCTTTATACCTGATGAATTTCATCCCCATATTATGTGTTTTTCTATATAAGTCTCAAGTTCTTTGTGACAACTTTAATAAAAAGTAAAATTTTATTTAATTTTTTATCTGTGATCATATACATTTAATTGCAATCACATTGTTGACTAATTAGTCTTGCATAAAGGAGTAAGAGTACAAATGGTCCTAATAAATGGCTCATTGGTTTAGCTCAGATTGGCTTAGATATTGTAAATTTGTAAACTACTGTATCTCTTGCCAAATATAAACAATTTAATGTATGCAAATGTCGGGCATCATTTTATCCAAATCTTGCATGACCACTTAGTCTTACAATGAGGACCAGTGACTTCAGATGTACACAGCATTGCACTGTAATATACAAGCTGATGTACAAAGATTAAGATAAAGCATTTTAAATGGAAGAGGTGCTATAGTAAAAAAAATACTAAATAGGTAGGTATAAAATAGCTAATCCAATTTTTATGTTTATTATGTTCTGAAATGCAATTTATCTTGAGAAGGTTTACTACTTTTGGATTGGTTCTCTTCTAAATCCTCACCCACACATTCATCCCAGGTGGCCTTTAATGTGCTTTGGCTGTGCTGCCTCTGTCTCGATCACTGTTTTGCCATCTGGGCACAGGACTGGAGCCAGACTCCAGGGTGCCCCCTCCGGAACTGGCACCCTCTTCCTGCACCCACTTCTGTCTTCCCTGGTTGCTACCCGCATCCTAAATGGTGTTGCTAGTTGAGCCACATAGTTCCATTAAATGCCACAAGAAGATCACAGACTTCAACCAATAACAGGCTAGTAAAAAGTGATTACACTCAAATCGCATTTTATCCAACAGCTTCGGAAATATATACGGCCTTGCACCAGCAACATGAAGGTCCAAGCAATCTTCTTTTCCTGCAGCCCTTTAATCATAGATCTCCAGATCTTATTGGAACACTGAGTTACTGAATTACTGAGCAGCTGTCCCAGGATATGATTTAGATTCCAGAAAGTCTAGTGGTAAAGTTTTTGCCTAGCGCTTTAAGCAGTGAGTTATTTATTACCGTATAAGAAAAGCATGCCTACGGTAAAGAAGTGAAAGATTCTATTAACTGAGGCTCAGTGACACTTAGCATATAATCACTTTTAATGTGACAGATTTTTAATCTGCCTCCCTGGAACAGACAAGATTAAGAAGTCCTCGTAAGATGCACTGTAGTCAGTCAAACCATTTTAGGTATCTCAAATAAGCAGTTGAGGCATGTAGTAAGTACATTGATTTTCTGAACCATTCATCATTTAGGGTTGCAAGTAGTGTTGTAAATAGTGTATACCATACTATAATAGTAGAGTATAGTATGTAATTTTAGCGTATAATAACGTCAAAGAAAGCATCCTATTACTTTTACTCAAATACTGTAACTGTGTTACTGCTAATAATTCAATGCTTTAACTTAGTAATGTTTTAATGCAGTATTTAGACTTAACAAGACAATAAGGCAAATATTAAAACACTAAAAGAGGCAAAAAAAAAGCCAAATCAGATCAAAGCAAACATATGATTGTGTAAGTGAGAGAAGAATCATGCGTTACATTTTTTCAAATTATGTTTAATTATAGGCTTAGTGACAAGTGTTTTCTATTATGTTTGCAATAAAATAATTCTCAATTACATCTTGGCAAGCTTAGGAGTTCTGAACTGCATGGAAGCGAGTCCAATATTACAGTATATCTAACAGGTAGGCTCCGTGCATCTGCTAAAGTATCTCGAATGTGCAGAGCTGGCCGTGAAAACCACCCAGATTTGGGGGAAACTTCAATTTTCTAAACTGAAAGCAACTGTTTGAAAAATTATTTAATATTTCTCCAACTTACAATAGACTGTGCAAAGGACAGGAAAATGTACAAGTGAACATTTTTAATCAATCTCAAGCCTTGCTCTTCTTCACCCGAGGGTGAAATCACTTAACACACTCTATTACCCACCCAAGATGCAAAAGAGAGATGTGACAGTTTGTATAATATATATAATCTCATTCAGGCTGCTGTGATGGATGACTGAATGTGATTGTCATTCAGTGACGGTGGAAACAGTACATAAACCAACCCATCCTCTCTGACACAGCGTGGCATTAGAGTTGCAGGTGGGCAATTATTGCTTAGTGGCTCAAAGTGGGGGCTTGATTCTGTTCAGTCTTTAATGAACTCTCTTTTACCTGCAGTATGTGTGACTTGAAGTGTTAAGTAACTTTTGCATCATTTTAGGACCCAAAAAAAAAAAAAAAAAAAAAATTAAATTCAGCGTGGGGGTAATAAAGTAAGCAATTATCTATGAATATTAATAAAGTATGTCTTTTTGTAGCCTAGCAACAAGGCTTAATAAATACACTATATTTTTTATAGTCAGTATATATTTATTTCATCTTATCATATACCAAGGACGAAGGTTGCAGGGGCGTTCCTCATGCCTCATTGGGAGGCATTGGGCAGATACACCCAGCAGATACACCCAGCCAGTGCTGACAGTTGGACACGCTGACAACTAAGCCACTGTACCACCCTGTATATATTTATTTAAAGCTTAATTAAAGTAAGCAACTGAAAGAGCTGCATAATTGAGATTAAATCAGACTAGGCTAGAAATGTCTAACACTAAAATCCAGTTATGCAAAAACAATGTCAAATATCATTTGGTGATGTATCCTCATCACCAGAGCAAATTAATCACAGACAGGCTTTTAAAAAGCTTATTATACGCAATTAATATATATTTGCTTCTTTTCAGTCGGTAACAATGTTTTTGATTTTGAGAAAATCTGTTGCCTCCTTATTACTGTTCATTTAGTGGCCAATGAAGACTATAAAAGCAAACTTCCGAATCCCCACTTTAATTAAGACAGCAATAATTAAGCAAATTTCCCATAGGATTTGAAATAAAAATTAAAAAAACATTCAGGCTTCTGTAGCCTGTTAATGAAATTAACTTATTTTGCCATTTGTTGTTTACAGTGTCAAAGGCATTTTTTTTTTCTTTAATCAGATACATTTCCAGGAAAATAAAAGCAATTTTATCCAATACTTCATGATGCAGCACAATATTAATATAATTTATGAGGGATAACTAACGGAGTTTAACACTGCACCATTTCAATGATTTATTATCTGTGTAATGGAACAGCATTATAATGTTTATATAATTATAATGGCTTAGTGGTTGGCATGTTCGCCTCTCAGCTCTAGGGATTCCCGAATTCTCGAATCCCATGTTTCCATGTTCTCCCCGTGTCAGCGTGGGTTTCCTCCGGGTTCTCCGGTTTCCTCCCACAGTCCAAAAACATGGATTAAGGTCAATTGAATTCTCCAAATTGCCCCATATAGAGTGTGTTTGTGTGTGAGGGTGTGCCCAGCCATAGATTGGCACCCTGTCCTGGGTGTACATGCCCAGCGCCTGAAACGTTCTCCCCTGTATGGGCATGGGGAACCCCACCGCGACCCTAATAGAGGATAAAGCAGAAGATAATGGATGGATGGATGGATGGATGGATGCGCTTACCGTTCGTGTTCATGGTGCTCATGATGAGATGCGTGCACTCGTGGATCGTTAACAGAACATTTGTTCTGGAGGTTCTGATGGAGCCGTTCAGTAGTCCCGGGGCTTTTAGGTTCTCTGTTCAGTTCCTTTGCAGAGCTCCGGTGTGAGAGCCGCTCCTCTTCAACCCTAAACTGCACGAATGCACTTAGATTTCCGAGTGCAGTGAGGAGGGCTGATCCCCGCTCCCTCCGGACAGAAACCCACCTCCAGCCCTAAGCCCGCTGGACAGGAGCTCGCCTCTGGTTCGCAGCGCTGACGATCCGCCCGACTCCCTGCAGCATCCCCGCTGTATGGATGGACTTTCCTCCCGCAGTTGATCACGGCTTTCTGGACTGTCCCATAACGCTGCCGAACACGAGCAGCTATTAAAGACCTTTTAAAAAGCTTACCATCCATTGGACTGGCTGAACCAGACCCACATTTCTCTATTAACTCTTGTGAGGATGCCCACAGGACAAAAGCGTGTCTCTGCCCTGTCCGATTCACCTGAGAGCCGCTATTCAGCAGGCGACATCCCCATGACCAGCGGCCACCATGCGGTCTGCAGCGGTATTACAGGTTCATTCAAACTATTAAGACCTAACGTGACCGAACTCTGAACAGCAGTTTGTGAAGTATTTACTTAAAACTTCTAAATAATATCTAAAGCTTGTAATATAGGGCTAGCCAACACTATGTAGTCATGATCGTAATATTCACATAAAACTGGTTGTCCAGGTTTAAATCGCAATCGGGGTTTCCATGCTCATCCCATGTTCCTGTGGCTTTTCTCTGATTTTAGTCTAAAAAGATGGATTCAAGGTGAATTGACTGCTCTAAATTGCCCGTATATAGTATGTGAGTCTTGGGCCCAGAGATGGATTGGTGCTCTGTCCTGGGTGAATCTGCCCAGCACCCAGCACCCAAGATGTTCTCCCCTGGATGGGCAAGGGGAGGCCCCCCCCCCCCTCAGCTTGACCAAAAAAAAAACAAAACAAAACAAAAAAAAACTGGAGCTCATGGAAAGACAAGCAGAACTTGGGGAGAACCTGCAAATTTCACACAGGAAGGAATTTGCCCAGTCCAGAAAATGACTTGAACTTGTTTAATTATGTGACAAAGATAGCTTACAAATAAATAGATTTTAAGCAAATGTCCAATAAAGATACAAGTGGATTATTCTAAACTCATACAAATTCCAAAAATGACATGGTGGTAGTGTTGGTGGTTTCAAAATCACTAATATGAATAATCACATAAATGTGCTGAGAATAAACATAATCTGAAATTGATCAAACCACATTTTGATAATTGTAAGTGTAAATGCCCAAACATGCCATCATAATTTTTTGTTTTGCAATTTATATACTGTATGTAACCTCAAACATTACAATTTAATGTTACAATCTCTGGCAGCAAATTTATTAAAACCTAAAAGTTCTGTCACAAGTGTGATATGCATGCAATATGATATGTTTATATGTCATATAACAATTTCTAAACTGCCTTACACATACTGTCCAAATGATGGCAGTGTTGTTACAAAAGTTTTCACTGGTTTCCATCGTAACAGGTGTAGTATTGTAGTGCTGCAGAAATGTTGGGCTTGATCAATAGGCAGGAGTAGGATTCCCAAGCAGACAAAAGGGCGCTGGGCAGATTGACTTGAGATCCATGTTTTTGGACTGTGGGAGGAAACCGGAGAACCCGGAGGAAACCCACGCGGACACGGGGAGAACATGGAAACTCCACCCAGATTGGGATTCGAACCGGGAATCCCTAGCGCTGCGAGGCGAACGTGGTAACCACTAAGCCGCCGTGCCGCCCTCAAAGACTTTTTATGAATCCTTTTCTTTCTCAGACATTTGTGAGAATGTGGATTATTATCACAGTTACACGGCTACCCAGTTTACTAAAACATTTAGCATTTCACAAGATTACATCTCTTCTTTAGCTAATGATGATTATTCTATACATTTTTTGGCATGACCAGTGATGGCATGATCTCAGGGTATAATATCTAACATCTAAAGCAGAAAAGATTCAAACGATTTAAATGGATGGATGTCCAGCCACAAAAGGGTATTGATTATATTATGCCAGTAAGGATGGATCATGGTAATATTCTCGATTGATTATCTATGTGTCTAGAACATCAGTGCATGTTTGTACAATGCACACAATTATTGAATAAACATTGACCATCCCCAGTGACTGCTGAACACAAAGACCAGGCTGTTGAGATTTTTTTTTTGTCAAAAACCCATTTATGTCTTGATGGTTCCAATTTGACAAATTATCTATTCTCTGGAGGCCATTGGTTTAAAAGCACTGACACTTTCAGTAACTGCTAGAGCTACAAATGGGCCAGTGTTGAAATGTTCGATATATCTGCAGGATCAAAAGAACCATTTTTTATACCTATAACTATTAAACACTTCTAAGTGGTAGAGAGCACTTTAGTCGGGCACTACATAGTAAAAGTATAAAAAGCCATTAAGCCATTGTGGCTTACAAAAAGAAACCTAAATACTTTTAAAAAATGTCCTGTTACATTTTTTTTTTCCTGTAGAGAGTGAAGCAAAAACAAAAAGAAGTCCAGAACACAAAGTTTGACACGTGGAAGAAAAATGCTGGCACTGACCAGGAATGGCTTAAGACAGCAGTTACAGAAAGCCAAAATGTCATGTATTTTATGTATGTGAATAGTGGTTTTGTTCAGCAGTAACAGTAATTAATAACAGACCAGACACTGTGTACCTGGTTCTTGTTCACTCTAGACAAGTAACCATCCAAATGGATGCTGGAAATGCAACAACCTTTTACCTAGACTAGATTTGCACATTAATAATAATAATAATAATAGATAATTAAATAGAATCTGTTAATGCACAAATTAAATAGATAAATTATATGTATAAAATTATTTTACAATGACAGCCTGCTGTTTGTGTGGGATGTCCGTTTATGAGCCTGGATGTGGCTTATTCATCAAAAAGTGTGAAAAAAAAAACTTTAACAGTTTAATATTAAAGTATTTTGTAACATATTAATTTATATATCTTAATATAGTTACCTCTGTAGTTATTTCATCCAATCACTAAATGCTACTTTTATACTCAATTTAACCTTGTAGGGTTTAAAGACTTGGGAATATTACTGGCCTGCTGGTGGAGCTATTGTACAGTGCTTTGTGCTTAGTTTTAAATTTTAATAAGGATGCAAAGAAACTTCTTGTATTTATATTCATCTCCAAAATTCTCTAACGTACTGATTCTGTTCAGAGGCACTTATCTTACCTTTTAGTGATCATAAAGGTATTGCACCAAATTTAGCCCATGTAAAGTACAGACAGGCCTGTGGTGTGAACCTATTTTAACAGATACAGCTGTAGAGTTCTAAATAAATAAATTATGATTGATAATTTAATTTAACAATCTTTTATTCAGCATTTTTATATTAACAAATAAATGATGACTCGTATTAAAGGGTAAAATGTATTTTATTATTATTATTTTTTTTTTTAAAATTCTTTAGCCACACTGATCATTTGTAGATTCCCCTCACACTCCTTCACTGCAAGGCATTAGGAAATGCTGTAAACTGTTTTTGTCCTGCTTACACTACATTAAAACATAAACCCTCTTTGTTAAAAGAGTACTCAGATTGTCCTATTTTTTTGTCCTCTTGTATAAAATGTCAGGGTTAGGTGATGAGTGAATTTTGGCTACAATGACTGAGTGCACTGGCATTTAAACTGCTATCATGAGCTTGAAATGAGATGAAAACCTATTCCTCATTTCCTGCTGCTGATAAGTTTTGTCTATATACTGGAAAGGCACCACAGTGCAGTTTAAACAGTAGCTGAAATTTGTTGCTGCAGTTAAAAATGTTTCTGTAAGCATTCGATGGATATACATTTGTGGCAACGAGTCCTTTTTAAATTTAGTCTTTTTGTAAAATAATAAAGCTTTCAAGATGGGTTACACCTGGTTGGCTACAATGCTTAAATAAAACCTACTGTCCACTTATCCATCCACAGGTAGCAGAAGATCCAGAGAGTGCCAAGTAAACATCCTCCAAATCATTACTACATATCAGTAAATCCAGGGTTTGTTTAGACTTTGTTTCCAACTTTGTAGGAATACTTTGGGGAAGTCCCATTTCTGTTTTCGTTCTTTGCACAATGCACAGTCAGTGGTCGGGTGATTAAGGTTTGGATGAAGCTGGCCATGAACAACTCTGACCTTAACCCCATCAGTCCTTTTGATGGGGATTGAAAATGGGATTTGAAAAAAGAGATTAATGAGCCGGATCCTGTCATCCATCATGAGTGGATGATTTTTTTTCAATAAACGAAAAAAATCCAATAAAATATAAACACTCAAAAATTTTGTTGTAGGATATATATATATATATATATATATATATATATATATATATATATATATATATATATATATATATATATATATATATATATATATATATATATATATATATTAGTGTGAATTGGTTAAAACATTTCAATGCATAGAAGTCCTTCAATATCTTACCAACATTCTATGAAAGTCAAACTTAGGTCTTTTTTTTTTTATGGCGTGTTGGATATAAACATGGTGGGTCAGGTGATTTCTGAACAATAAACAACTCGACCTTGGATTGAATTAACTGTGAAGCTGCTCTGAGGTCATGGTTGATGCTGTTTCATTTTGGTGAGCTACAGATCCACTCGAGTGCTCCAGAATAAAGAACCACGAACATGCCAAAAGCTCTTCTTTGATGTTAGCCACACAATTACCTTCTGAATGGTTGTGAAAATACAGGGTGTCCTCAGCTCCCCTACCCAATATGATTACTTAATGTTCGTCGACTTAATGTTTGAGAACTAAAAGTGGCTTAACATTGATATCAATGCTTGTCTTCATGTGAAGTGCACACCATTCTCACATGAGATGGAGTACTGTGTTTTTTTAAATGTGACTCACTTCACTAATGTACACAAGTTTACAACACTGTCTGTGCTTTAAGCTTGATAATAAGCTTGTTGGCATGTTAATGACACAGCTCTGTTGTGGCCAACTGTAAGGAAGGAAGTGAATGCAGTGTTCCACTTTGCTGTGGTTTCAGAATTTCATATCCAGACTAAAAATATACGACATGCATCATATCTAATGCTTGTTCAACGTTTTAGAATGGAAAGTTTAAAGTTTGATTCATATCAGGCTGAAGATATGTTCTTATCTCGGAAGATTTAAAACTGAGCCCTAATCAGCTGCATTCCACAGTGGAACATAGGGTGTTATGGGTTGTCACTCATTTCCTATCTGATAGGATCCATTGCATTACGTGAAATGACTAAATGTAAGTTGATGATTCAAATGTTGGGATGTGACCAAGTCAACACAATGACTTCAAAGTGAATGGTAAGAATGTCAGTTGTTCGTTGTATTTGGTTTGCCAGGTAACGAACCCAAATGTCATCTAAACAAATAACATGTCATCTGATTCACATTTAAATGCTGGGAGGAACTAAAGCACACTTTGTGTTACATTTTGTCTCTTTACTTCTATGTAAACCGAGTTGTTCTTATCATTTGTGAACTGCAGTGTGAGCGAGCGTGCACAGTTCAATAACCTTGTGTCTTGTTCTTGCCCAAAAGCATGTAGTATCGCATTCGAGGCAATATATATATGACTTCTACATAAACACACTACCTTGAAAGGAATTCTCAGTTCCAGTCCTGCGGCGTTTAAGTCACACACATGATCAGGTTGTTCTGCCTGCATTCCTAACACAACTTGGCTTCAGAACTTTTCCTTGGGCATAATGCAACGTGATAGAAAGCAAGCATTACCTAAAAAAAGTCCCCAATAGATCCGTGTGCAATAAATCACATGTCGATCGCAAATTTAACAAACCTGTTTAATTTACGTTTCACATTTGGCAAATGGCACAATATACAAAAATAAATAAAGAAACCAAACACATCACGTAGTATTTTAGTGGTTAATGCAATGGTTCGGAAATAATACTTTCTTTCAATAAGAGCATTTTTTCAGTGGAATGACAGTTTAACATCTGAGAGAGCACAAATACACGTAGAAACAATGGGGTAATTATGTACATCATTTGCTTTTTGTGTAATCTACACTTTGGTGCAATACACTCCTGGTCAAAAATTGGATATTACTCCAATTTTGAAAAAATGTCAGCTTTTAATGTACTTTAAATTAAACCACAGGTAGAGAAATTTGCAAGAATCAATTGGTTAATGTCATAAAAGATGTGACAGGTTTTCATGTGTGTAAACCTGCAGAATAAACAGACTTGTTGATTATCAAATATTAACTTATCGTTTTGTAGAAATCTGATGCATTGATAGATGGATAGATAGACATGGAAACACCCTCATGTTTACTTAGTCATGTTAAACATTTTAATATTTTTTCTGATTTAATCTTCATATAAACAGTGCCAGTAAAAAACTTTCTATGAATCCAGTATTCGTAATACATTAGAATCACATTCATAAAACTTTATATAGTTTTTATAATATCCTATAACACGTCATTGTTAATTGTTATTGTAGGGGCAGTGTCATAAAGCTTTATATCCATTGTGTTAAACTGATGCCCTTTTTAAAATGTATTTCTCATAATGGCTAATGAAAGTTTATAATCCCTTTTTACAGGACTTGGATATATTTAAAGTGTTGTCATTTATTACCTCTATGAATCGAATGGTGCTAATATTAGTATATAATGACATATAAAGATTGTGAAATCATGATAAGAATGTCTAAAAATCCAACATTTATATTATAATGCATTATAACAATGTTATAAAGCTTTATGCCATTGGTATAACTGTTATTATGATAATCTATGTACATACAGATGCATATAACATATTTTCAAGCATTATGAATACTTTATAAATTGACTGTTCTCAGGATATTTAAAAAAAATCTTTTCCTCCTTGTTGTCATCCAACCAAGAATTTATAGTTAGTGACATTGAAAGCCTATTATTTTTTCCCAGGAGTGTAGCACTATCAATCTAACATAAAATATTAGCTTTGAGAATACAGTACCATTCACTATGTTTAACACAATCTAAGTCAAGTTATTCAAACATATCTGAAAAACATCATAAGATATCTTTTCCTGATGAAAGAATACTCTCAGAATGCCGGCGTGTGTGTGTGTAACCAAAAGTAGCAGCAAACCCGACTCACACCCTGATACAGGAAGGGAGATATGGTAAAATCATACAACACAACACTGTCTTTGGGGGTATTTGCAGGTCAACACACACCCGTGAGCGGGAATCCAACAGATGATCTTTTTTACTGTGAAAGTTTGCTAGTGAAACCAAAGATACCTTCCTTTGAATGTGTTTTACCTGACTGAACCCTTTATTTCTCAGTAGCCGTACTATTACTGTTACCATACATTCCAAAGATAATGCTGTAAACACATAAATAACCACATTGGAAACCAAAGTGCTAGCTGGGACAATAAACACCACAATTGTTTACGTAGCATGCCTGCCCTTTTGAACAGTTTGCTTAAGAATCTTTGTAAACATTGCACACCGACACATGAGCTCACAAGCGAGCAAGACAGCAAGTGGAAAGTGCAGCCACTAAGGAAATTGCAAGATTTGCCATATAATGTTCTGGAAGGAGTAATGCATTGCTGTTGCTCTGGCTTGCAAAGTTGCATTCGAGCACTTCATTATATGCACTCTGCGCATGTTCCCTGGTCACGTCCTCTGTTCTTGCATTTGTTATACACAAACTTGATGGGCTTTATATAATAAACTGCTGTTTATTGCTTCAGGCGAGCAAGCTGAAACCTAAAAATGATTACCCAGTGGAAATGGTAATGGGGGAAGGTAGAAGTACACAGGCTGAGCACTTCTGCTTTTTTTTTTTCCTCCTCGTAAGAGCAGCTGGTTATAGCACAGGCAAGGCCCTCCACCTGTTGCTCCTTGTCAGGGTCTGATTTCCTTCCCTGTAGCTAAGGGAGTCCAGAGATACTGATGTGACCTAAACATTTTAAATGGAATGTAATAAGTCTGCCTTTCGAAAAGTATCGAAGTAATGATTTCGGTGTCAAAATGACTCATTTCCACATAACAATACAACAATAACAATATAGTGTCACAATATTCTTCCTATAAGATAATATAATCGTTAACATCAAGGATCTGATGCTTTCTTTCTGAGCAAATGTAATGCAATGTGGCTGCACTGAAGACATGTCGTGAGGTAGCAAGAACAAGAAGCATCCACACTATAACGAACACATTCCCAATTTCAAGTTTCGTTCTACCATGTATGTACCTCTTTCACCTATTTTCTACGTTTTCATCACCAAATGCATCTTTTCACCATTCCATGCCAAGAGCAAAAGAATAATATCCAGTGCAAATACAATGAAAAATAGATTCAGACAGTTTATCCAGCTGATTTCAATTTGTTCACTTACCAGCTGTTTCTGATGTTGTTTACAGTCATGGACAATAAGAGATATGGAAGCAAATAGTGCATTTCTGTCTTCAATAAATAGTTAAATGATAGAATTCAGTGTTACATTACAGTTCCCCACTGTATTTGTAGCGTTGGCAGCCAAAGAATAATTGACAAGCTCAATTGTCCCCGAGTTGTTAAGAGATGACAGTGCCGGGCTGTTGGTCCTCGTATGTGCCTGCCAGCTGTGAGCATTCTGAAAATGTCCAGATTTATTTGTTTTGCAGAAATTCTGAGAACGTCTCGGACACAAAAGCTCCTGAAATGCATATCTGAACTCAGGGCTTCTGCAGTAGATTAGGGGGTTAAAAGCTGAATTTGCATAACCTATACAGTTCAAGATCCTAAAGGGCAAATTGATGTCATTCATTGGTCCGTCTATCCATATAGCCATTGCCACGTTGAGTATGAAGAACGGCAACCAACAGAGTGTGAATGTGCCCATGATGATGCCTAAGGTTTTTAGTGCTTTGTGGTCCTTTAGGCAGAATCTGGTCCTGCGGTTCCTGACTTCAATTCCATCTGGTACGCCAACACTCATTGTCCGGATGTGACCCTCCACACGGTTGATTTTCCGCAGTTGTCGGCTGGCTTCCTTGTAGACACGGCAGTAGACGAATACCATAATCACAAGAGGGATGTAGAAGGAGACGACGGACGAGGTCACTGCATATGCTGGATTGGTGTAGAATTCACAACAAGTTGGGTCTGAGAGGCATCGCTTTGCCTCTTCATTATTTGCCACCCACCACTTCATGTGAATTGGCAAGAAGGATATAAGTGCCGCTACAGCCCACACAGCTAACACCACCCAGCAGGCCTTGCGCTTGGTCAGCATTGATTGGTAGCGCAGCGGCCACATTATTGCCAGATATCGGTCAAGGGCGATCACACATAAAGTCTCAATGCTCGCTGTTACACACAGCACATCTGTGGCTGTCCAAAACTCACAGAAGAAACTGCCAAAGTACCAGTTGTTTAGCAGGATATAAAAGGCACCAAAGGGCACAACGAGAAGCCCCATGATGAGGTCGGCACAAGCTAAAGAGCTGATGAAGCAATTGGTGACTGTCTGGAGGCGCTGGAACCGCGCAATTGCGGCAATCACCAACACATTGCCGAAAACAATAGGCAGCACCAGAAGTCCCATGAAGACACCCAAAAAGACTATCTGTGCATCTTTATCCTGGGTGGAAATGGATGTGTTGTCCGGCTGGGTTCCATTCATAAGTGTGGAGTTGTCCCCACTGTCCATGACCTACAGTTTAAAATATAGGCATAAAAACTGAGTCAGGCTTGTGATAGGAACATATTAACAGCAGTCGAGATCAATAAAACAACAATTAATTCAATTTTAAGAAAAACACAAGACATATACATTTAATTTAATTAACACTTCTGAGCAATTATTTCTACATAATTTATTTACTGATTTTACAATTAAAAAACATACTTGCTTTAATAGGAGGTTTGTCTGCTCCACAAAGTTCCTCAGTCCAAGTTCCTCAAGCTTTCAGACTTTTTTTTCTAAAAACTGTGTTTACATTCTGACATACAGCTCAATACTTGTTGCACATTAAACTCTGTCATTCTCCTTTTACCTTTTGCTTTCTTCCTTCCTTCTTCCCTCTCTCTCTCTCTCTCTCTCTCTCTCTCTCTTCTTTCTCCCCCTCTGTCTCTCTCTCTCTTTCTCTCTCTCTCTCTCTCTCTCTCTCTCTCTCTCTCTCTCTCTCTCTCTCTCTCACCCTCCTCTGTGTCTCTCAGAACACTCACGGCAGTCGAGCACACGAGGGCTCGGTGACTGAATGTGCTTTCAACTACAAGCTTGAGCCTTATAGCAGCTGGTGACATCACGCACACAACCAGCCTACCAGAAGCTGCAGCTCTTCTAACACTCAACATTGCTTTGCTTAAAATGAATGCTAATATTTGTCTGTTCATCTAAATCAAAGAATCAAGACTAAAGAATATGTTGCCAAAATAAAACAAAAGTTTCACCAGGGTCTGAATTAGGATAAAGATGTATTCTTATAATAAATCAGATATATTCTAATTAATATGTGATTATGCAGTGACACATCTCGGTTTAAAGAAGCTAATGGTTAAAAGATCATTTAGCTTATTTTCTTGTCTATTCATCTTCCATTTGTTCATTCTGAATTCTTTTTCACTTATACGTGCCTCTGCATACAAATAATACCCAAGTCAACAAGCTGGTTTTGTGGTTACCATCAGGGGGAAGAACAGTCTTTTTTTTATCAGTTTGTCTACTTACATCATAGATCTATAAAGTGTGACTAATTATTTAGGAATGAAAAAAAAACTGTATGACTTCCTTAGAAAGCTTTTTTAATTTGCACTTATTATTTAACCACTTATCACCTTTTTTCCTTTTTTCAAAATTGGCTTCATGTGTATATTGCATCTTTGATTGGTTTTAGAACTAGATTTGATTAATTTTGTGACATTATGCTTTTCTCAAGTTTATTTACAAGTTTATTTACATACATTTTCAATGTTTCAATATTTTCTCATTTTAAAACGTAATCATAAATCATAAGCTAAAATAAATCTTTTTTTTTTTCCAGTAAAATCTGACCTTTTCCAAAAAGACCTGATGATTTTGTCTCATTGCTTTTTTGCAAAATGCAGACAAGCATTTCAATGTTCTGGTTTCAGTGAAGGGGTTGGACAGAGATGCTCATGTTCATTGTCCTTTGTTTAAATGCTTTACTCCTTAATGTCTGCTGGCCATTTTTTTTTTTAAATAAATTGTTCTTATCTTTAGCTTCAGAGAATGTTGTAAAATCTTGCATGGGCACCTCTCCAGACAGGATTACCTTTGAACTTAAACTTTGCACTCAACTCCGGTTGGAATAAATACACTGGCAGGAATATTTAAAACAATTACTATAAATATATGCTTGACTTTCTGCATCTTATTTATAACATTCTTTGGTATAGATTGATTATTCACCTTTAAATGATTCCCCATATGTTTATTGACCAATTTAATTGTATTTTTATACAATTTGGTAACTTTCAATGCACTCAACTTATGACATTTAACATATTGAAACATAATAGTTTAAGAATAAAAGTCTTGTTTAAATTTGTACAAAATGTTCCTGATAATGTGGTTTGTCTATTTGAAGATCAAATACATTTGTAATTCAAACCAGGCTACCCAAAGTACACTAACATTTAATACATTTTATCCTAACGCCTAGAGCAACTCAAGTGGTGGCATTTTGTTGGCACAATTAAATTGCAGATTTGTTCTATGTGCTACAACCAATTATCTTGGCCATGTATCCCCATGACTTAACAAGTTGTCTTATTAATGGTTGTGTTTCTCTTTAAAAGAGTTGAGTGCAGTATTTCAACGGTAAGCTTCAGCTGCGGTTTGCCATCCCCAATATTTTCGTGATTAATACTACCTTGGGTACAAGGACTGGTTTGGTGACCTTATTGTTTATCAAAACCACAGTGCAGTTTGCTAACTGCTAGAAAAGTTTCTCAAATGACACAGCAACCAACATGAATCAGATTATAGCGAGCTGACAGGTTTGCCAAGTGGGCATAACAAACTCACAAGTTAATAAGTACATAGTCAGATCATGTAAATGTGCTAAATACAGGCTTAGACTTGTCATGTTCAAACCATATTTTGGATTTTTGGTTTGTTGCATAGCACCACTTCACATCATTTGTTATTATTTTTATGATATACCTTAATTTGATTATGATTTTTGTGAACTGCTTTGAACATGGATTCAAGGTGAATTGGTAGTTAAAATTGCCATTATCTAAAGTGCTCCCGTACAGTGTTGGTGTCTGAGTCAGTGAGTAAGTGCCAAATTGTAGTAAGGATTGGCGCCCTGTCCTGGGTGTATCTGCCCAGTAACCAAAACAATCTCCACTTGATGGGCATGGGAACTCCCTGCATAATGCCAACTACATAGTGCCAACATAATGAGATGAGATTAGAAGATGATTAAAGTTGTTAAAATTTTGCCTTACCCCTTTGTTTTCTTAAATAATCTCTGGAGTCACGTAACCCTGAATTGGATGAGAAGTCAAAAATTTATTTATAAACCTTTTTAATGTTTAATTTTATGTTAATTGTTAGTTGTAATAAAAATAATTATTACCAACTACTGAATAAATTCTTGTAATTCTAGAGTCCTGTAGATTGGAAAATATTTGTAGGTGGTTGTATCCAAACTTTTTACTGTCGTAATTTTGAGGCGATGTTCTGTGATGTTCTTCGTACAGCTGAAATGATAGCACTCTTAACCCACTGATGCTACTTTTTGTGCTCCTGCGTCATGAGCTTTCCTGTAGGGCAGAACTTCTGTCACTTTCCGGAGTGATTCATGTGTGGCCTTCAGGCCTGAAGTCAACAGCATCTTTTCATCCCCATCATATGCATTCACCTTTCTCTAAAATAATTAATAACTTGTTTCCCCTTCTGAGTATTTAAAGAAAATCCACCTCACAGTAAATCAGTCTTAATTATCTAAATAGGTTAAATATTCTACATGTGTGATCAACTTTGATATGCTTACTCAGATGACCTCCTTAAAGTCACAAGGCACACAAAGGAACAATGGAGGATTGTTGCACTGCACAACCTTTTTAACATTTTGCCATATAAAGGATTATTTTTTCTCCATCTCCTCATCTAATTTCTTTTTCTGCTATTTCTTCAATTAATCTCTGGAGACCAAAAATGTATATTACACCAAAGTCTAGTTACTATTTTTTTTTTTTTTATCAATTCATGTTCTTGAGTCTGCATGTGTGTTGTGGATTTAATTATGGGTGATTTAGAAAGAAACTGCCTCTTGATACATGTAGGTAAATCTGTACAAATCTGATTTAAACAGTTGAGCGAAGCTGGCAAAGCAGGAAATAAACAACTTTTTAGAATTTTAATGTAAGCTCTACATGACACTCCCATTAAATTTTCTGACCAAGGACAGGTGTTTTATACATTAACAACACTGTAGAGCAGACATGTTATTATTACAATGTAAAAGTGACTTAGCCAAAAAGTCACCAAACTCTTCATCATGTTTCATTGTTTATTGAATTAGAAAGGCAGTGTGTTTGATTTTATCCACCTTCAACATGTAAGTGGGATTAACATGTCTTTTTTTTCCTTTTAAAGTCTTCTAAAAAATCATTAATGTAAAAGTTTCATTATAAATTTGTCTTTAAAACTTGTGTAACATGATTTTTTTTTTCTGTAAAGGAAAATATGACCCTAACTACTTAACAGCATTAAACATACAATCACAAGGACTTTTTTTCAGTTGTCATCCTTTCAGGCACTGATGCTTATCTAACCACAGACTCACACTAGCTTAACCAACATGCAAAAGGAACGCAGTGCTCAAAACGACCATTTCTTTGGGTCTATCGAGTGTTTTTCAAAACTTTCACATGCACATCTGAAACACAAGTGGATTTGTCATGGTAGTTAAGGAAAACCTATCCTTGCCGGTCTTTCCACAGGATGCCTGGAATACAGTTTTGCTTATGCCATATGCACCCTTTTTGTTGCATATCAGTTTTACCATAGCGTGATGTTTTAGCGTTGTGCCATCTGCATGGGCCTTCCTGAGGAAATGAAAGTGCAGCGTGCAGCACAAAAAGCCTTTTTATTATCTATCAAACCCTTACATTCAGCATAGAAAGTCTATTGACCTAGATTAAATATTAGTTTTGCAATGTAAAACTGCACCATCATGGTGCCAATAAAGTTTTGATGCCTGACTTTTATTTTACCCTCAATTTCAAAATTATGAATAAGGCCAACTTTATAGTTTGTTGGCTATTAAATCTAAAATTAGAAACTAAAGTTATTTAGCAAGTCATAAACATGACGTGGATAAATCATTGCATTTAAAAGGCTGATAAAGCTACAACATTACTCATAAATAATAACACCCACCCCCCCCCACGACCCAATAGATGATAAAGCGGAAGATAATGGATGGATTATTTAGCACTTAAATAGACTGTTGGTGGGGTGTAAGATAGCAATGAGCATCAGAATGGCCTTGCACAGGGTGTAAGATATGGCCCTTGGTGTCTTAAAGATATTTTTAAAGAAATTAGTATGTTTGATAATGGATTAATTTTCCATTTGCATTTTACTAATGAGACCTTGAATTAAAGCATGCTATCATCTTCTCAGCTGGTTTGAAAGTCTGATCTATAATATTAAGTCATATCTTTGGTGCATGAAAAAGATTAGCCATGACACAGATACAGACAGAAGTGAAATAAAATAAAGGAAAACTGGCCGATGTGTTGTGGAAAGTGATTTATGCTGTAGGAAGGAAAAGGCAGAGAAAGAGTCTGCTTCCTCTTGGGCAAAGATTCCATGAGATGGCTTCATGCCAGCTACAGAGTCAGAGGTCTTTATGATAAGCAACTGATGCAAAATCTATACTATGTGTTAAGTGTTATAAGTGAAACTAGTGTGAGCAGTTTTGTCCTCCCTAATTTTTTCACCAATCATTTGTCTGTACCATTGCAATTAGCCTTCCAAAGAAAACTAAAACAGGTTATAATAAATCTGCAAGGAACATGAGTACTGCAGCATTGTGAAGATATTCTGCAAGCTTCAGAGGGGTAAAGATGCTGTTAACTGTTGGGAGAATGCAGAAGGCTAAATTTGAAGTGTTTTGCTAATGTGGCTAATATTTTGTTCAATATTCCAATATAAACAATGTTTTTTAGTATGTAATATTTTTTTTTCAAATTAGCCTAAAAATAGTTTAAAAACAGGTAATTTTATTTTAATGGAAGAAAAACCATTAAAGGTAATAAAAGTGTGAAGGTTACACATAAACAGTCACATGTTGATCTTGATTCTGATCACAGGATGTTGCTGGCAAGACATCACGGTTTGCAGACTAACCTCAACTAAACTATATCAGAGAACTACGCAGAGTACAATGTTCTGATATTACTGTCATCAAAGATAATATAAAACCCTGTTATGTGGTCTGAGGCTCGTGTATAGTGGTCCGTTGCTACTGATCAAAAAACTGATAGGTGGATCAAACTATGTGAGTATTCATTCATTCAGTGTCTTCTGCTTAGTCTTCTGCTTAGTCTATCAGTCTTTAATAAGATGGTATTGTGCAGAGTAAACTAAAATGCCAAGCCAATGCTAAATAAAGGTCATAACTAGAAGGTGCCACAAAGGCTGATGCAATAAAGACAGCAGAGTGTAGCACAGGTAACACCCAAGGATGCAGACAACTTCATAATATAGAGAAAGTAGTTCTCCTCCTTCAGTGGATTTGTCTGAAAAATAAAAAAAGCGATAGGGAAAGAGTAAGAGCAACACAAATTATACAACCAAAAAATATTAAGGCCTATAAATAGATAAGGGTGTGTACTTAATTAAAGGTGTGCAGGTGTTATTACTTAGGAAATATAGAAAGTAAACACCCAAAAGCATGAAATCAATCATATGGCGGTAAAGAGGGTGGAACCAATGTGACTCCACCAACAGCCTCCACCAAGATTTCATCATTTTTAAATTCCATACATATATATAATTAAATAGAATTCTTCATCTAAAACAATTACATAGAAAATATTTATACTATAACAGATTTCTCCAAAAAAAATTAAATATTTTTATGTTGTATGTTAAATGTTTTGATAGAGCACAATTAGTGTTCGGAAATTATGGAATATTAAAGTTTTTTTCAAATAATTATTTATCTTTGTGCACAACAAGTCTCTTGTGCAGAACTGTCCCTTTACAACAGGTCACTTCCTTCCATCAGATCAGCCAGCAATGAGTGCCATTTCTTTAAATTAACAGCATAAATAAGAAATGATTGTTGTTTTTAAATCAACAGGCAGCATTTCCTTCACGTTCCTTTGATGATTCCTGAAGGGAAATAAGTCAATAGCAGAGCATCCTTCCTTTTTCATTTATAGTCCTAGCCAATCCATTTTAAAGTACAGGATTTGGGAGATTTGGTTTGTGTATGTTGGAAATTGCTGGTATAGAGAGCAGCCAGTAGGCCAGACATATTCTTTAGTTAGGTTTCTCAAAGGTTTAATGAAAATGTGCAATATAAGAAATGATATTCATTTCCTAAACAAAATGCACGGCTTGATAATGGACAGATTGTAATTCTAATGCTTCAGTACACAGAACAGAATGGTACAAAGAACTAGAAATTATTCATTGTATAATTAAAAAAAAAAAGTTTATTATTGTAGATGACTAGCACTAAATGCAAATAGATATTTGTGAAGTATTAGACCATATTCCTACACACACACACACACACACACACACACAGGAGAACGTACTAAGTTTTGGCCTGATTTGTAACTCTGCACATGCTCTTGTGTCTCTTAATAAATCTGGAAAAAGATCAAACACTACATCATTATAATGTCAATACAGAACCGAATTGATTTTTTAACTACATTCTAATTTAAAAAAGAACTGAAACAAGACATTTTCCTCATTTTTATTCTACAGAGCCTCTCTGTAATCTGAAGCAAAGGTTTGCCTCATTTAGAAAACAGTAAAGGCCTTTCCATGGGTTCCAAGTAAGACAGTAGATCATTCATGTCAGACAGCAATTCAAAAGAACAAAGAAAGGTAGGCGGAAAAAAAAAAAATTTAAATCTCTGCTGCACCCATCTGGAACGAACGTTCAGGAGAGATTAGATATTCAGACACTGGCCTTCTTCAAATACTGGCTGAAATCATTTTAGTTTATCCGTGCTAGTCGAATTCTCAGTGCAATAGCACTACTTTCCATCTATTCTGTTTATTCGTTTGCATTGCATCTTTATTTATTCAGTGTGATCTGGAGCTAGGTTTTAGTCACTTCAATATTTTATTAACTTTATTCTAATGCACAATTATTTCATGAATGCAGTTTTGCAATTTGCATTAATTTGCCCAGTATGAAATTGTGGAGTTAGAAAAGCCATTTACAGATGCATTTGTACAACAGCCACTACAATAAACCAATTTACACAAATTACAGATATCTTACTTAGCTTTTACTTATAAGTATTAAATCATAATACCAAAGTCTTTCTTTATATTATAAACTACAATCCCATGTTATTTAAAATGTTAGATGTTTGTATCTTTATTGTTGTAAAAATTGACCAAAAGTTACTTTCTAGCATAATGTAGATATGGAATTTCACACATTTGAAAGTTGTAATTTGTATGATTTTGAATAAAAACAATAAGATCTGAAAACATATTAAAATAAAATAAAAAAGGAATGTGCTGTCTGATATTTCATTCACTACAATTAATCTGACTGAGTGGAAAATCAATGCTAATGTCAGCTAGAATTACACCGACGGTCCTCTTGCGTGAGTTTTTTTTTGTGCTTTTTTGGGATTCCTGGAGTTTGACCTTTGCTGAAATGTGCATAAGAATAATGCGAAGGCAAAACATTGGCAGTAAGTTTTCATTTTAAAATAAAATGGTGTGTATAGAGACAAACACAATTTTTTTTTTATTATTTGCTCCCAAAAAAGTATATAATTAAATAAATTATAAAATATATGGCTGGGTAGCTTTTGTTGCTGTTTATTTCTTGTATTTCTGCTATTTTAGGTTTACATTTAGTAAGGATATCAAATTTTCTTATAATGGTATATAACATAAAACAACGATAATTTACACAAAACTACTTCAAATACAAATATATGGTTCATTTGTTCATTTTCAGTTAAAATACACTTTACAGTTACATTGGTGATTAAAGAAAATGCTGTTTGGAAATCATACAGCTGTTTGGAAAAATGCAGCAAGCTGGTATTGATAACTAAGTGTACTGACAAGACTGACAATGTAAAACAAACATTGTGATAGAAATGTTTGCAGTGAATAATTATAATATCCAATGTCAACATCTGTGCCAAAAAAACAAAATCTCAGACTTGCATAAAATCTATAATAAACCCTGTTATTTATGAAGTGATATTGTCATAATGATTACACACCCCTGCCATTTTTTTACTCTATTAACTAGTAAACAGCAAAATAACATTTATTATTAATAAATATAACGATTTCATGAGATGTTTTTGTCTTGTGCTCTTTCAGTCTGAGTGTGTACACTCAAAAAGCAAAGCAACAGCTTATTACTGGTTCAAAGGTACAATGGCCTTACTGTGTTGCAAAGGTTAATCACCAGCTCATGGAATTGCTCATATTGATCCCCTGAATAAACAATCATTTAATCATTTATGTTTTGAGATATGTTATTTGTTTTAATTTTTACACATGTAGTCATAACTACCCTATATTTACAAAAGATTTTGGGCATTCACATATTATAATTACAAGAGGTTTTATGACATCATATTGTAAGTTGTTTTCTCGTTTGTAGTAACAGCTTCCAATTTTTAAGAAAAGCTATCTCCTGGCTGTTGTGTTGGTGTTTTGTATTCAGAGCATTTATCCAGTAGAACAATACTTTGTGTGCACAAAATCAGGGCTTTCCATAGTTAGTGGGCTAGAGGGAGACAGTATGGACCATAGTAGTGGACCTGTTTCTTAAAATGTCCAAAATTAACACACAAGAAATGGGTTGACTTTATATATATATTTACAGTATATCTCCAGCAGAAAAGACATACCATTGAATTAAAAAAAATACTTAAGATAAGACTTCTGATGGGGTATAATGATTTCCTAAAGGCAGTGTTTATCATGTGTATAACAATAAACACATATTACAAGGTTCTTACAGGGCAAATTAAATTCAAAGTTAATGAACTAATATTGTTTCTATCTAATGACCATGGCTCATTTGCAAGTGTTAACCATGGGACATTTTTTTCCCACAGACTTTCCCAGATTTCTTTAAATAGTTCAGATCATTATATTTCCAGGCTTCACAGCATACACAATGTAAACAGAGATGAGGATTTTATGCCTGCTGTTTTGTTAACAGCCACAGTTACGGATGTGTAAGGTGGGGCTTCCTTTAAGTCTGAGCCAAGACATAGAAAAACAGAAGACCATAAAGACCATCATTCTGAAGTCAGATGGTAAACTCTCTGCAAGAGCATGATCATTTTTCATTGGTTTAGGCTCGCAGTAGTGATATAGTAGCAGCTCCTCTTTACTGAATGGTCTGTGAGCAGCGCAGTGATAAGAGCAGAGTGCATGAGTCACGTTAAAAATATATTCTGGTAAAAGATTAGCTTTTGGCACCTTCGCATTGGCACTTGGATACAGTCTTTTCCTCCCTCTTTGTCAGAACTTAATTGTCCATTCACCTGTGTTACGTAAGGATACTGTGGAATTACATCAGAAATAATAATGTAAAACAATGTTTTATGCACTAATAGCTCTTGTATATAATATACATTTTTATTATGTAAAAATTTAATCATGTCTCTTACTTAAATCAACCTGGTGATTTTATATAAGTTTTTTTATATTTTATGTTTTTTTATGGCTAGGCTAAAAATAAAATTATTATATATTTTTTTTATATTGTCATTCAACGCTTATACTTTATAGTTTAATACAAGTGCCTTCAGCTTACCCACATGCTCTTTTTTGGTTCCCTGACAGTTTTCACACATAAATTGATTATTTTCTAACCAAAACAACATCTTGCCTGGGATGGTAATGACCAGCATATGTTTCCTCTGAGCCACTTTCTATTTTCAAACTGTAGCATATGAAACATTATTATACAGATCAACAAGCTATGAGGAGGGGAGCAAAAAGTTCTCTAGCAAACACTGCCTGGCCAAAATGTCACCATTTGTTTTTTTTGTGGACTGTGGGAGGACACCAAAGAACCCGGAGTAAACCCCATGCTGACATAGGGAGAACATGGAAGCATTACCCAGATAAGGATTCGAACCTGCATTCCCAGCACTGAGAGGCAAACATGCTAACCGCCATGCCACCGTGTTGCCCGCTTGTGTGACGTTATATAAAATCAATGCCCTCCCTCATCACATCTCTAAACCTCCTTATTGGCCTCCCTTTTCTCCCTCTGCCTGGTGGCTCTATCCTCAGCATCTTTCTCCCAATATAAATCTAATTCCTTCTCTATAAATGTCAAAACCACTTTAATCTTGCCTCCTACACCTTGCTTTAAAATGTCCTACCTGGTCATCTCTCTAATAAACAATTCTAATCCCCATCACTCCCAAAGAGAATTGTAAAATCTTGATCTCAGCCATTTGCAGTTTCCTCTCATTTCTCCTTTTTGCTCTCATTTTGCAAATAATTCCGCACTATTGCATAACATTAAATGTATAACCACAATAAATTTATGGCATTAAATAATGTTGTCACATTATACACATAACTCATTAGCTTTAATACCCTAATTATAATTTCAGTAGCAATCTGGTCAAAAGCACATGTATTGCTTTGTAGTGAGAACAAGATGGTTAAAGCCTAATGTTCTCCAGGGCAACTTCCAATAACAGCAAAACTGTTCTAGCACAGCTGCTATGTGAACCCACTAACGTCTTCCTTAATATGTAGGCCATAAGGCGAGCACACTTGCTATTTCTCTATCAGCAGGGATTTAATGGAAGGAATCAATGACCACTGAATGTGGATGGTGAGGTCTGCATTGATCTTTTCATACCCTTTTCACGTTCTGTGATCTTCCTCGTACAGCTTGTTACTAAGGCTGAATTGTTTGTGTCTTTTCTTAATAATAGCATGGATTCAGTTCAGCATTTTAATTGATTTTAGTTGTATTCATACTAAATCCGTAATAAGCTAACAGCATACATTACAAAGGCTGTGCTGTGGGAAGCATATCATTTTTCTATCTAGACTTTAATTGATATTTAATATAAAAAACTTGACAATGGCAAAAATACGAAATTATAAAAAAATGTCTAGTCATTTTAAAAGCTTCTTAACCTTACAGCAAAATGGTCTTGGGTTCAATTCCCAGTGGGTCAACACATGTCCTTTCTATGTATAGATTTATATAGAGTCTGCATGTCCCTGAAGCTACGATTTTTTTTTTCTGGGGTTTCACATTTACGTACTCATCAAAAGCATGCAGATGGAGACATAATAAATTGTAAACATAATATTGTCCTAGCCTATGTGTACCTATTAGGGTAATTGCCGTGCGGGTACTGAGCCTGGATAGAGAGGAGGATTGTGTAACCATGCTCTGTGTCTATGTAACATGTGCAGTAACATGTTTAGAAGGTTGCCTGGCATTGTCCTGATAAATGAGATTCCTCTTAAAGTCCCTCTTAATTCACAATAATTACTAGAGGTCAAAATTACCATCACACATACACAAGTCATCCATCCTATAGGCACTGATGCATTCCATTCCAGGACAAATATTTTTTTTTATTTTAAGACAGATTGAAATATTCATTCATTCATTATCTCCCGCTTTATCCTCTATTAGGGTCGCGGTGGGGTTCCCCATGCCCATCCAGGGGAGAACGTCTCGGGCGCTGGGCAAATACACCCAGGACAGGGCGCCAATCCATCGCTGGGTACACACTCACTCACACAGACACACTCTATATGGGGCAATTTAGAGAACTCAATTAACTTGATCCATGTTTTTGGACTGTGGGAGGAAACCGGAGAACCCGGAGGAAACCCACGCGGACACGGGGAGAACATGGAAACTCCACCCAGATGGGGATTCGAACCGGGAATCCCTAGCGCTGAGAGGCGAACGTGCTAACCACTAAGCCACCGTGCCGCCCAGATTGAAATAGATACACATTTTTTTGTTGTACAGTTATATTAATCAATGGGCATGTAGTGGTATTAAAAACTATTTAAAATGTTAGCAGTAAAGGCAGCTGTTAAAAAAAACACTTCATAAGTTAATATAATATGTATTAGATGTAATGTTAAGTAGCATATTCATTCAGACACATGGTTTACAGAGAGCAAGAGATGTGAATGATTACAGTGACTCTTTAATTGTAACATTAATAGCTGTGTAATTGATCTGCCACTGAACTCTTAGTCACTCTGGCTTTACGATGTTTCATTAAAAGTTAAGAGTGCGAGCACAAATGTTTCTCGCGTTCCATAAGCACCTCTGCATTCTACACTGACAGCAGAAGCTTTATTACTCAGCTTTGTTATGACAAGCTCAAAGGGCTCTGCACTTACAATGTGAGGTTACTTCCAAGTACACCAGAGAAATCAGTCTCTGTCTGTGTTACTGTAGTTTTAACTTTTACTAATTGGATCTTTTGCATTTTGTTTTTATCCTGTGTTAAAATAACTTTAAGAAATAGGCTACTGTTTAACATATTACATGCTTATAGTATTGAAATGTACACTTTGAAAAAGTCCCACCATCAATACAGTGATGAGGTTACCTAGCAAACGGCAATTAAATGAGCAAATACTCAAATTATCTCATCTCATGATTTTCCACTTAGAAGAACTAGGGTCACGGGGGACGTCATGTGTGCTGGACAGTGGGAGAAAACTCAGAACTCCGAGCAAACCCACTCGGAGACATGGAGAACATGGAAACTCCACTAAGATCAGGATTTTCGAACCTGGATCCCCTGTTCTGAGAGGCTAAGTCCCACACTAAGCCATGTGCAGGCTTTATTTTATTTATGTCAGATTTATTTTAGACAGTTAGCAACTACACTGTTTGCTTTAGATATTTAGTGTTTGCCGATTTGTTAAGCAGACCAGAATTCATTAAAAAATTTTTTGCTTTTATATTTCACTTTGATTTACCATTTGCTGGCACATTATTTGCTCTCCCACATGAAACACAGGCTTGAATAAATGTAAGTATGTGAACATGCATGTGCAGGTTATTGATATAAAATGTTAAATATCTATTAATATGCCTCCAGGCACCCAAATGCCTGGCAAACATAAGGGCTTAAAACCCCCTGCTAGAGTGTGCACTACCATCAAATGTTTTCTGTTTGTTCTTTTCACTTTCCTTATTTAACTTCAATATATTGAATCAACATCATGTGATGGAAAGAAGTTTTACTATGATGCAATCTGTTACATAAATGCAGTGGTGCACTCTGGCTGCATTTCAGTGTCCTTTTAGAGACATGTAAACAGATCACAGGTCATAAAAAACACCTTACAAATGCAGTAGTCATGCTTTATTGAAAGTTTGAATAGTACAGCTGATAGTGCCTGTAGCTCTGTGCCTGATGGGTCTCTTAACATGTACTGTAATGTGCTGTACTAGATTCTATTTTAACTTTCGTATTGTATAACATTTTATTATCCCCCTTCTGTGTTGTTCCAATATGTCTAAAGTTGCTATAAGATGAATTCCATGAAAGAAATTGGCTGTTTTGTTCATTATGGCTGCGGTCCTGTTAAAAACCACGAGGGTTTCCAGCTGGCACTGTGGAACACTTTACAACTACTTAGAATTGATGGTGCTGTACATATTAATAAGCACGTCAGGCTATTAAACACACATGAGAACACAGAGTACAACATTCATGCTTAGATCAAGCCTATTATTAATGATGTGCAGAATTTCAATAGCGTTAAAAATAGTAATGCTTGACATGTTTAGAAAGCTTTCTGTGAGACTCCAACTTTAGGTTACATGGTAGCCAATTATGTAAGATAACTAACTACCAGACATAACTGATGCAAGACACTAGCAACTTATAACTTCAAGGAAAAAACAAGTCAATAAGTTATGCTTTACCAACACTAAACTGCATCTTCCTGATTATTTGCTTAGTGTCTAAACCCAGCTTTCTTCATCCTTCTTTTTAAGAGATGCACAGGTTATGTTTTCAGATATATCTATAATCCAGGTCAGTTTACATATGAACTCCTTTTTTCCATATAGATGTCTCCATACTTACCATATAGATGGACTTTGTTGTTTTACAATTACAGACTGTAGTACATCAGTATTCTTTTTTTATATTACATATAGTTTCCTGTTGGTTCTCTATTATCTATTGGCCAGGACCACCACAAAACAGTGGGTGGAGGATTGTTTATTGTTAATTGACACTGATGTGGTGAGAAGGTTTTAGTGCAGCAGTGCTGCTGTAGTTTCATTTAAACACCCCAGTGACACTGCTGGGATAGGAATAATGCACCAACCATAATACATGCTCTGTGTTTGTACTATTGGGGTCCTGACTTTTGGGGTCCTGATTAGAACAGAGTAAAGGGGACAAACACAGTATGCACGGTGGTCAACAGGCAGACGAAAAAGAAAATAATCCCACTAAGGTTTACCATCAGTACTATGCAAGCATGAAATTAAAACTTTTAGTGCCACTGCTTGTGAATGTTTCTTATTCAAATTGTGTAGTCAGTGACATTCAAGCTGTGCTTTCTGTTTTGATGTACTGAAGGGGTAAAATTGCACACAGCATTCAGCGGATTGTATTTAGTTCATTGAAAATACAAATGAGTAGTGGATGTTACTGAAATGAGATTTGGCGGCATGGTTGTTCAGTGTGTAGCACTCAGCTAGACAATTTAGAGCAGCATGAGCCCTTAAGCCCTCTTGCAGAAGAGAGTTGAAGGACCTTAAAAATATTTAGTAATAAGTGTGAAACTGATCACACCCGATTATAGTTACCATGTGAACTGCCGTGTTTTGAGGGTTCCATTGTGTTATATGTCAAACCAGAGTGGGAGGCAAAGTATATACCACATCCTGTGAGCTCAGTCTTCTGCACACAATGTACTTGTCTATGATCTTTGCATTGATCTATTTCGTAGTCATATATAAACATAAGAATGATGTCGTCAGAATGATACTAACAGGTAGATTTGTGAATATGAATTACTACATCGCAATACATCACACTAATACACTCCATGTGAAGACATTTTTATATGCAAGCCTGTGGAGTCATGTTTCTTTTTCAATTTTCTGTAATGACTTTCTTTTCAGATCCAATGGGGTAATTAGTCCAGTTAAATTGTCAGGTTCCTCAGACACTTGACAGCCAAACTTTGGTAGGGATTGAATCTGAAGTCATTTCACATTTAAATGCGCACTAAGCTGAGCAGTCTCTTTGAGCCACTGGCCTTTGCTATCAAATAAAAAAGCTTTAGACTTGTGTGAGCTGTTTAAAGGCAATGTGCTATTGTAAAAAGAATTCTATTGTTAGATATTGCATTTGCACAACAAATTTAGAGGACACTGATAAACAGAATACAGTGAGACGGCTCTGTATGTATGTCTATATGTACAGTATATGTATATATGTTGATCTGACTTTTTATTGGTGTATTCCAAACACTCAGATGGTAATGTAAACTTTCTTCAGCTCTTTGGATGTCAATCATAAATTGGCCTTGTTTGTGTCATGACACATTTTCACATCCATCTGTCTGTTGTGAAGATCAAAAAGTGACAGATTCATATTCTTTAAACTACACAGGGTGCCCAATTGTTATTCTATTAATTAAAAATATCTAATTTTACCTTGGCTGCACGGTGGCTTAGTGGTTAGCACATTTGCTTCTCAGTGCTAGGGATTCCCGGTTCGAATCCCCATCTGGGTGGAGTTTGCATGTTCTCTCCGTGTCCGCGTGGGTTTCCTCTGGGTTCTCCGGTTTCCTCCCACAGTCCAAAAACATGGATCAAGTCAATTGAATTCTCCAAATTGCCCCATATAGTGTGTGTGTTAGTGAGTGTGTGCCCAGCGATGGATTGGTGCCCTGTGCTGGGTCTATCTGCCCAGCGCCCGAAACGTTCTCCCCTGGATGGGCATGGGGAACCCCACCATGACCCTACTAGAGGATAAAGCGGGAGATAATGAATGAATGAATGAATGAATGAATAATTTTACCTTAATGTATCTGCCAAACACAAAAGTTTGCAAATTACATAATCTTGGCTCATTATCTCCAATAAATAAATGACCGGGTCTATTTTGTCTCATTTGTGTGATTTGTTTTCCTTTAGTTTATTTTAGAACTTGTATGAAAATGATAGGATGTATAGGATTGCAAACACTTTTTAAGCACCTAAACTAACAGGTTTTGAAGTTGGGGGTGATATGTGTTTAACACCTGCAAGTGCCATTCATTCTGTTGTTGGGATGGTCATTGCACTTTTGTTGCTCGTGATTACCAATCATGTTTGCTTCCTTTCTTTGTTTCTTCCATCGAGCAAATTAGTTGAACATAATATATGTGTTACATAAACCACCAAGTAATTTCAGGTCATATTACCTTTAGTGTAATAGCTTATTTTAGATACCAGTGAAAGCTGAATTATGAGGTTTGTTTTAGTAGTGACAATACAGAATCCTCTAAGCCTTTACTGACCTTGTTAAAGACACAATGATAAGGAATGTTCATAATATTTCCTGTATGGAGCTGAAATGAAAACAGATTTCCCCAACTCAGCCAAAACAAACAAATGTTGATAATTTAGGCAGAGCCCATGAAAAAGTCAAGGTGTTGGAATATAAAGAATAAAAAAAAAACTAATTTTGAAGGACCAATAAACTAATTGTAAACTAGTTTGAACAGAAAATATCGTGGATGTGTGGAGTCCCTGTAGATACTGGTAGTATTCTAGAGGCAATATGAACTGTAGATGTCCTCCAGGGCTTGAGGCAGTTTTCCAATGATCTTTTGTGCACTGGAGATCCACTGTTGCTTTAAGGATAAACCTACACTATAATTTTTGTGATAAAGAGGGAGGCTGATCAGACTGGCAACCCTAATGACCACAAAGAGTTTTTGTAAAAATGTATGTAGAAACCATTTTTAAAAATATGACTGTTAGTTAATGCTTAATAATAAAACTAAAATAAAAAATAAAACTGAATCTAGTTCTAAATTACAAGACTCTAGTAAATTTGGATGGGCGTCAGCATCAAAAACACATTGTAATCCTCTAATAACATTTGTCTTGGCAAACTGTAAACGTCCGGTTCTAATAAAAAGGAGTTCTTCACAGCTGTTGTATACTGAATTAACCATGACATGAGCAACTGGCAGGTTTTAATGTTGTCGGTGATTGGTACTGTATATAATTCAATCAGTTTTATTAATGCATTTGCATTTCCAGTATTTAAATTTAAACCATATCAAAGTGCACTCACTGCGAAGATCACTAAAAATAATCTACACCTCATGCATGCCTTAAGTGATCCGAAATGAATTACTGTAGTACAACCTTTGATTGGAATGAAATGTCTTATTCATCTTTAATTATAAATTGAGTGTGTTTAATTCTCCAAGGCTTTTTAAAGCATGTAAGTAACAGCTTAATGTAAGAATATTTCTTTTAAGTATGCTCTGTCATAGAAAGGCTTTTTAAGCAATTACATGCTTTCATGTACCTTTTCTGCCACAAAATAAATGTGCTGCTGTGTATGAAGCGAGGTCCTTAAAGACCATGTTTGACATGTTTCATGTGGTGGAACATTCACAGCTTTGTTACAGTGGTGACTGTTAAATAGAAAAGTGTGTGTTAACTCCATGTTAATCTGTATGACTTTGTACTGGGATATAATGTAATCATTTCACACTTTGGGACATATAACTGGAAATACTCACTAACCAAATGTAACAAGCACTTACCTAAAATAACATTCCAAATTTGACAGCCATAAAAGATTTCTAATGTCTTTCTTTGGAAGAAATCAGGCAGAGTGGCCGAATAGACCCAGTGTTTGTACCTTTACATAGTCAAATAAATAATATTTGTAAATAAAAACTTTATGATCTTAGTTTAGGATTAGTTGACGTGCAGTGGCTTATGGTCGCAGCTGTGGTTTTCGGGCACTAAATGTCTTTGTGGTGTTCTGAGAGGAATTTATTTTCAGCGGTAGGATGTGCAAATGTCAGGAGAGCAGGAGGAAGCTCTGCATGTGGTAGTGCATCAGCATCATGACATACTGGCCACACAGGCAGGTCAGAATTAAGATACTGTTGTACCAGCATTTATCTATTGCACCACAAGCATATACAAGTGTACACAAACATTTTGACACATAGAATTAAGCTCGTTAAATGTTGAACGGTTACTTTGTGCATGGTGTTTCAACTAATAACAGTGCAATGTATTTCAACAAGCATGCTAAGACTCTCTGAACAAGTCTCAGGTGCAAGTGTTATATTGCCCTATATGGTGTGTGTGTGTGTCTGTGTTAGTGAGTGTGTGCCCAGTGATGAATTGGTGTATCTGCACAGTGCCTGGATGGGGATGGGGAACCCCCCCCCCATGACCCTAGTCCTTGTATTAGATTAAGCAGAAGATAATGAGATGAGATGACTCTGTAATGCATTTTATTTTTAAAGATGATTATTTTCCTTATACTTTTTAATTATGATTAAGAAAGACTCTTTATAAATATTTGATGTATCTATTTTTCACATAAATAACTTTATACTGTATTATCCCTTTTGGCGAGACCAGAAAAGGCTTATCTTATCATATACACTGCCTCACTAAATATCTCATATTTTGCAAAAGAGGAGGCTAATTTGTAAATGAAAACATGCAAATTTACAGTCAGATAAGTTATCAAATCAGTGGCTACTGATGCATCACCATGTTAGATGCTGACAACATAATTGATGCATGTATATATTTATTGTAGGGGTTTCAAAAACAAAATTTTATTTAAGGTTCATCCTTTCCTTGAGTCATGTGCAGCAAACACATGCAGTTGCTTTGTGTACATGTGCACTCAGAAAAAGTAAAGTACATAGTCTGCATCGACCATTCTTTTTACCTATAAATTTGCTTACACAACAAGCCCTCAGGTGATCGTGCACCTTTACCAAGCTATTGACTTTTCTTTGTAGCCTGTCTGAGAATGGCCTAAATCAGTCTAGCCTAAAGATATCATTCTCAATTGAATGTCAATAACCAATTGAATTGGAATAGAAGTCGTTAAGTCCTAAACTTTTTCTCATTTTTTCTCGTTTTAATTTCAGGTTAACTTGTGAGGATTGCTTTTTGCAGCTTGTGGGTGTTGAACAAGCAAATAAATTTGAAATGCCCATTTTCATGATAAAACAATTACACTGCAGGAATTCATGATGGCTTAAAGGGGAAAACTGCATATTATAAAGTGATGAGACAACTCAGTTTTAAAACATAGTGCTGTATATCTACATCTCTTTTTCTCTCTGACATTAGAGAGATGTATTGTCTGGGTGTTTAATTTTTACATAATAGTTTATTATGTGGGTGGTTCGAATCTATATCTGGGTGGAGATTCCATCTTCTATCCGTGTCCGCATGTTTTTTTTCTGGGTTCTCCAATTGCCTTCCACATTCCAAAAACATGGAGTCAAGGCAAATCGGCTGCTCTTAATTGCCCCTTTATAGTTTGTGTGTGTCTAAGTCACTGTGTCTCATGCGATAGATTGGCACCCACCAGCCTAGACGTGGATTAAGCGGAAGGTAATAATAATGAGATGTTCTGATTAGTTTCATTATGAAAGGAAGATGTACTACTAAACTATATAAATAATACTACAAACTCTTCAATGTTGTTTAA
Source organism: Corydoras sp. C115 (assembly GCA_019802505.1). Taxonomy (NCBI): domain Eukaryota; kingdom Metazoa; phylum Chordata; class Actinopteri; order Siluriformes; family Callichthyidae; genus Corydoras; species Corydoras sp. C115. Next base: position 3,915,804 of record JAFMOC010000045.1, read on the forward strand.
AAAACTGCCAATCATAATTGCACAGACCTAAAGAAGAATTTTAGGCCACTTGAATTTTTTTACCCTTTTAAAGTAATAACCAATGATCTAATTTGGATTGAGGTCAGTAAACTTTCACCATTAAAATGTACTCTATGTATATTAAAACATGTGTTCTACATTAATCTCCCATCATTGCCAATGTTTGGGAACTTACTTAATCTATGGCATACTGAGCAAGTTCAGAGGACAACAAAGCATTTTGTGAAAACCTTTTTTATCTTCCTAGAGCACAGCTTTTCCTTCGTTGTTGCATTCTGGACTGTGAACTAATCTTATTTTTAACAAATTCTTGTTTCTGGCTGTTTTTAAATGCTGTCACTACTTTCTATCAAGCCACTGAATATCTGACACCTTCCAGAAAACATTCAATGGGGGGGGGGGGGGGGTAAACATTTGTTTAGCGTGTTCCAAAAAGAAGAAAGCCCTTTAAAATGACCAGAGACTTGTTTACTTTACCATGGAAATTCAGCTTTGGGAGGACACACACACACACACACACACACACACACACACACTTGCACAGAGTGCTGCCACACACTATGCCAAATATAACCTCCTGTCTTTTATCAGCGATCTCAGTCGAAAACAAGCCAGCTTCAGCATTGACATCATCATAGGTTACAGGTCATACGGTGCAACTGGGTTAAAATAAAGATAATTTGTTTGTAATTGAATTTAAAATGGAGAGAAAATATAGGCTTAATATGAGCGGGAAAATGGGATTGGACTTGAAATGATGAAAAACAAGTAAATAAGTCACTCATTTTTCCCTTCTGGATATATTTTTATATAAATGTGTTTTTACAAATTGTATATATGAAACCTTCAGATATGAGGTGTTAGAAGTTAGGTTTCCTTTGGGTTCTCCGGTTTCCTACCACAGTCCAAAAACATGGATTCAAGTTAAAATAAATGCTTTAAATTGCCCCATTTTGAGTGCATGTTTCGGTGAATGTACCCAGCAACAGATTGGCGCTTTGTCTTTAAGTTACTTAAGAACAAAATGTGCAAAAAGTGCAAATATTCAACACCAGCATGAACAGTGTATACTGTATATGTGTGTGTATATGTATATATATATATGTATATATATATATATATATATATATATATATATATATATATATATATATATATATATATATATTATACACACACACACACAATGCTTACAGTTTACCTGACTCACACACCCTGAGAATACAATAAACACATAAATCACAACACTGAACACATTTATAATGACTGATCATGAAAACACTCACAACGCAGTGCATTATGGACCATAAACAAAGGAATAAATAAACTTGACCTTAAATAAACCTTGACAAAAGGCAACGCCAATGGTACTATGGGTAATATGGGGTCCCAGCAGCAAGGATTTTGATGATCCTTTTTGTGTGTAGCTTATTTTTAACTATGTAACTTTTCAATTTGTTGTTTAATTTCTTTGCAGATACCAAATTGCCTGTGGTTGTTTATGTCTGTGTGTCTGCTATGATGGACTAGCAATCTTTTCAGGGCACCTTCCAACCTTTTGCCAAGTGAGCACTGGAAAAAGCTCCAGGACTCCCTGCTATTTCAATTTGGAAAGCAATTTAGATGATGAATTAATGAATTTAGATAAAATGTGGAACATTTTAGTCTAGAGTCAGGTCATTATGGAGCTTATGTATTACATATTCATTTTTCAGGATTACATCTCAACAATATTATCAGTTTATTGCAGCCTTTGACCTGTACATTCTGATATTTCCTAATTAGTGTGTATTATACTCATATCATAAGCAAAGTATTGTTTTTGTAAACCATCAAACAAAGCAATGTTTTTTTGTTTTTGCCCTATAGGCAAATAAAAATGATCTATGTCTACTAGTAGCTTTGAATATATACTTGAGCTTTGTGATAGACCCAGAGAGGCCTATTAGTGACCCTGATCTCCTTCTGCGCAAAGCAAGCAGCTTTATCAACAAGACATGAAATAAAGCAAGCGGAGAAAAAAGATCAGTAAAAAAAAAAAAGCAATTCAATCTACAATACGGTGAAAACAGAGGCTATAAGGACGTCAGAGCTCACAGTTCTGGGAGCCTGGATCTACCACCCACTGACTCAAATGACTTCACTGAGCTCTTTGCTGAGGACCTGAGAATAAGATGGACCCAAAATAACCCAGGCAAATGACTCTCACCGTCTCACCAGGTGCTCTGCCCACACACATGGTGTTTTGGAATAGCTGCTGCTCTGTTATCTAACTCAGGTTCAACAGGACTGCTAAAAAAGAAGAACTTTTAGTCAGCGTGAGGCAGTCGAAGCAGCTGTATGCCCAAGTCGTTACACGCACAGTTTACTGAAGACCGTGCAGTGTTTTAAACTAGAAATCTCAAGCTGAGCAAGCAATGACAGCATCCCAAAGGCAAATGAGTTGTCTGTGGAAAACAGTGAAGTGAACTGAGATGAGAAATAAGAATTACTAAATTTCCATATCACAAATCTCTGATCTTAAAACTCTCATTGCTTCATATTCTGTTAAATCCGTTACTAAGGACTAGGGACGCATGGGGGTTCTTCTTGCCCAGCCAGTGTAGAATGTTTCAGATGATGGGCTAATACACCCAGGATAGGTCGCTAATCCATCGCTGGGCACACGCTCACTCACGCAGACATATACTTTATAAGGGCAATTCACCTTGAATCCATGTTATTTTTTCGAAATGTGAAAGTAAAAAGGAAAATTTGTGTTCATTTTTACATTTTTGATTTGTGTTTATAATTATATTAATAAATTATCATGATGGCAGCACGGTGGCTTAGTGGTTGGCACGTTCGCCTCTCAGCGCTAGGGATTCCCGGTTCGAATCCCCATCTGGGTGGAGTTTCCAGGTTTTCCCCATGTCCGCGTGGGTTTCCTCCGGGTTCTCCGGTTTCCTCCCACAGTCCAAAAACATGGATCAAGTTAATTGAGTTCTCTAAATTGCCCCATATAGAGTGTGTTTGAGTGTGTGAGTGTGTACCCAGCGATGGATTGGCGCCCTGTCCTGGGTGTGTCTGCCCAGCGCCCAAGATGTTCTCCCCTGGATGGGCATGGGGAACCCCACCGCGACCCTAATAGAGGATAAAGCGGGATATAATGAATTAATGAATGAATGAATGATCATGATTTGCAAATGTGGTCATTATATAAATTATGAAGTCTTTTGCAATGAGAACACTTTTTATGGTACATGTGTTGTACAATCTACTGGCTCTGCTCATTCTGTTCCTACACAGCAACATGTAGGGTGCCATTCCATGGTTGCTACTTTATTCACAAAAACAGATCTATCCAGAACCGAGCACATTAAAGCCGCTCTGCACTGAGTAATTATCCGCACATACATGGTGTTGTGTCTTCAGTACTCCCAGAAACCTCACGCTTCATTAAGCATGCAGTTACGGACAGTTCAGATTCTGAACCCAGCTAGGTCCACCGGTCCATGGCTGGCCAGCCTGCAGAGAGTTTATGTAGTAAATTGCAGACTTGGTGGTTTGAGGCAAGAGCAAGTGTGCCGTTAGTTGTAGTTGCATTAGTTTGCATGCAGCAATATCAGTATTATGAATCTTAATCATGTTATTCAAATGATCTAGTGATCTACAGAAGACTAATAATGAAGACTATAGCATGAGTGTAACAGGTGCCTAGGGCACCTGTCACCCGTTTTGTGTTTCGTCCCGTTCGTTTGAGTTAATTGACGTTCTGTGCTCATTAGTTTAGTTAATTAACTCCTTTTTGTAATTGGTTTGTCTTGTGCACGTGGTCGGGTGTCTTTTTGTATTTATGTCCATTGTTTCTTGTCTTCGGTGCTGGTCGTTTTTGTTTTATGTCACATAGTCTTTTGTACCTCACGTTTTGTGGTGCACTGCACCTTTAAATAAACCCGTTATCTGCTACCTGCGTGCCTGGCTCCCTTCAGCGCGTGTAAACGCGGCGGTCTGCGCTTCCTATGCGCCACCGCTTCAGCCCGAGGTAGACTATCGTGACAATGAGGCACAGCCACTGTGGTATCTGCTATTCCTGCAGGTTAGGCTTATAGTTCATGGGGTGTGCTTGCGATAGGATGGTCTTTCTAGCGTTTCAGATTAATTAGTGCCAGTTTCATAGGTTCCCTTGACTCTTATTTTATTTTTCAATAAGTTTATTTACATTATGAGTTCTTGCGCTCTTTGCTACAGCACTACATTTTAAAGTACTGTATACGGGCACATGTCTTCCACTGTGTCATTTAGACTTAATTCAGATATGTAACAATAAGTCACATATGCTTTGCTTTAACTATGATTGCTTTAATAAACCATAAATTTGTATATTTTTGTATCCTTGTCTGTGGTGTGGTTCTATTCCATAAGATTAGGTTTGGGATTCCCTGAAGTCTTTCACCATGATGTTAGATGATGCACTATGCTCACAAGACAAATCAAGTGAAGTGCTGCAGCCAGACCCTGATGTAGAAATGATTAGAATGCTTGGCTTTGATGTTTCCTATAAAGTTACTTTGCTTCCATAACTTTTAAAGTTGTAGTTCATGGGAGGAAAAGCCATGTCTAACCTTGATGGATGCTTGTTGACAAAATAGAATAATCCTGAAATAATTCCATAATCCTGGAAAATAATTTTTAAGTTTACATGACGTATCGCTTCAAAGCACACATTCCTGGTTGTAAGTTATGATTGGGAGACTAGGATTCCTGTTTTGCCATAGAAGGATAGTCTTTTAAGCATGTTTCGTTGCAATTGCATGCATCAAATTCTTCAAATAACCCATATAGAGTGTGTTTGTGTGTGAGTGAGTGAGTGAGTGCCCAGCGATGAATTGTCGCCTTGTCCTGGGTGTATCTGCCTGGCGCAGATCCCTAGTAGAGGATGGATGAATATTCTATTTAACAACACTGGATGCATAATTCAAATGTGAAAAATTAATGCAAGCTGTTGTTTTAAGGTCAAATTGTGAGACCTTTTCAAGAGGACAATAAAATAGTATAAAAACATTGGATAGGACTCTTAAAGTTTTAAAGAGTTGTGCAAACTAAGTGTTTTTTTTTCTGGTTATCACAAGTGCTTATCTGATATCCAGCACTTCTGTAAGAAACCAGACTAAGTTTTGTTTATGTCTTTTATCAACAAGCCGTTTCCCCCCTCAGAACTGTGGCTCACTTTATATATTTTTTCATTATTGCACAATTACATATACAGACAGAGACTGATCAGCAGTTATATAAAATAAAAACTTTCTGTCTGGCACCAGCAATCATACCAGAATCATTCACTATAGACCACTTATGCACAACGTGGAAACTACCTACAATTACAATATAATTTACTTTCTTGCATTGTGATATGCTCCTAGAGCACTATCTAAAGGAAGCGGTCACTTTGCAGAAATCCATCAGTAGTAATAATACAATATATGGCATTGACAAGTACGTAAACACATGTTTACTATAATATGTCTAAGTATTATAACTATCCGTAAGGAAAGCACATTCGAGTTGTTTCATCTAATGCATTTTTTTTTAATTAAGCAAATTTGACCATAAGTACTCTATCTAACTTAAAAAAAAGATAGATATTGCAATAGTGGGCTTTATTCCATGTGTAACTGTTTGCTGCCACCATGTGTTGATTTTTTCAAATTCACTATGATACGGGACAAAAACAATTATACATTGGCATTTAAAGTCAATGTAGCCTATGTGTTGATTAGTTTTTCACAAAATTAAAATAGAAATTTAAAATTACAAAGTTATTTTATTAACAAGAATAGCCTTTAAGTCTTAGGGTTAGTTTGTACTAAATGTTTCCCACTTTAATCAACTTTGCATTTCAAATCTGGCATGAAAGACTTATTTGATAGTTAAATTTCCTGAATGTTAGTTCTGTCAGTTAGAAATGTTACTTCAGGCAGTTAGACAGGGTCACACTGAAGTCATGTTCCCTTTTTTTCCTAGAGCTGATTTTTATTACAGTTGTAAGTATATTTTTAAAAAGTTTTTTAAACACTCATATGACCAAACTGCATGACATTCATCGAAAAGTCTTGAGAGCTTTACAAATAATTTACCAGGAGTGTGTTATGTTCCAGTTATTTGTTATTCAAACATGGTTTTAAACTGGTTTTACGTGTCTTGAATAAACAGTTTATCTGTTGTGCCTTGGATACATATGTAAATGTGACACATTTGAGTACTTAGACATTAGGTTTAATGTTAGGTCAACAAAGGTTAGGATGGGCAGCTACTGTGACCCACTGTGCACTCCTCCTCCCACTGTGCAGGTCCGTAATGGCATGTAAGAGTGTTTAAAGGATTAACGCCAAGGACAACATATTAACACTTTGCATTGCTGGATCAATAAATGACGCCTTAATCCTATTCAAGGGAATAGCTGGTTCTCTTTGCCCATACAGGCAAGAATGTTTAGAGAGCTGGGTAGATACACCCAGGACAGGGTGCCAATCCATAGCTGGGGCACATTAGCTAACACACTATATAGGGACAATTTAGAGCAGCCAATTTATTTTGCATCCATGTTTTTGAATCCATGTTTTTGGACTGTGGGGGAAAAAAAACTCCACACAGACATGGGGAAAATATGAGAAATCCACCCAGATCGGTATTCGAACCTGAATCCTCAGCACTAGGAGAACATTCTAACCACAGTGCCACCCTTACACGTACATTATACTATGTGTTTTATAGTAAATAAATAGCCTAATGCCTACAATTACAATACAATAATAACTGTCTGAGAAAGTTTCTTGCAAATTTGTAAGTCTGTAACTGTTCTGCCGAGTGTCATTCATTTGCATGTCATTTCTCAAATTGTCCCTACTAAACATTCATATTATTTTCTTAGAAGCTCATATTTGATTTTAATGGTTTTTTCAACATCAGACAACTTCCACAAATGTCAATATCTTACATTTACATAAACTTCAGTTCCTAAAAGATAAACAGCTTCTTAATGTTTTACAAAAAAGCTTTAATTCAACAAAATAAACACCGGTGACTTTTGTGACATCGTGAAATTATTCTTCAGAGGCTTTTTTATTATCACACACTATTAATATGCTGTTAAATATTCTTTAACTTGTCAAATCGACAATAGATGAAGCGTTTAAATTAGCTGCATGTCTGCATTAATTATTCATAGAACAGTTGCTCTGAATGCAGGCAATTAAGAAGAGGCATAACAATGAAGGCTTGAAAAAGGTATGTGAACCTCTAGGGAAGAGTCAGGGGGTTGGTTAATGAGATGAGCTTTGGGGTTAGGCGTGAAAAAAAAAAAAGCATTACAATTGCATCAGTTTGCTCTTCCTAATAAATTTGTGTTTGTGTGAAATAAACATTGATTTAAATTTCAGTACAAGATGGTAGACTCTTATTAAATGATAATAGTTTTAAACTATTTAGTGGTGTATAGTGTGATGTATAAAGATAAAATAGGGGTTCACTCAATGTATAGTTCAATGCAAAGGTTTTGGTGTCTCTGGTTAAAATCCCAAAGTTGATTTTGCAACAAAAAACAAAGAATACACCTTTTACAGAGACCTAACTTCTGAACATTTTAATGATCCTTTTAAAATTCTCAGTTTATTTATTGCACGTATCATATTGAGATTTTGTGACCTGCATAAACGTTATGGCATCATGGTTTTCATTTAATGTACCACATGTGATGCAAATGACAATTAAGTCTCCTTAAATTCATGAACATGGAAACTATTAAAATAAAACTATTCAATAAATGATGTATAATAGTGGACCTACTTTAAAGAGTCTCAAACGAAGTCTACAGCTGCGCTGTTGGATTGACATGAATCAATGAAGTGACTTCAAGAGGAAAACTGGAGTCTTTGCGATAATGAAGTGCAGCTTTTATATGCAGTTCAGACTAATGAGGAATGTTTCAAAAGTCCTTTTACAGGAACTTTTCTAACACAAGTTTAGAATTCAATTTTTTTTTAACCTAAACTTTACTTTCCATGCAAACACAGTCCAACATGGATTTAATGTGAATGTAATCAGCTGCTCTGAATTGTTCCTATAGACTGTGTGTCTCAAGGCCAGGTAGTGAATATGGGTTGTCAGGAAGGGCATTGAGCATAAAAACACTGGCTTAGTACTAAATGCGAGTTCGCTGTGGCGACCCCGGAATAATAAAGGGTAAAAACACGAAAGGAGGGATCCAGGTCGCGCACTGGGGATCCAGGTTCAAATCAATCTGGGTGGAGTTTCCATGTTCCCCGCTTGTTTGCATGGGTTCCACATGTCCAAAACGTTCTCAAAAACATGGATTAAAGCTAAATTGTACGCTCCAAGGCGGCGGCACGGTGGCTTAGTGGTTAGCATGTTTGCTTCCTAGCAACCACGTGGGTTTCCTCCGGGTTCTCCGGTTTCACAGTCCAAAAACATGGATCAAGTCAATTGGTTCTCCAACTTAGCCCCATATAGAGTGTGTATGTGTCTGAGTGAGTGAGTGTGTGTGCCCAGCGATAGATTGGTGCCCTTTTCTGGGTGTATCTGCCCAGCCCGAAACGTTCTCCCCTGGATGGGCATGGAGAACCCCCCGCAACCCTAGTAGAGGATAAAGCGGAAGATAATGGATGGATGTACACTCCTAATTGCTCCATATAGTGTGTGTCTGTGTGAGTGAGTGTGCCCATTGATGGCTTAGTGCCCTTTTCTAGGTGTTCTCCCCAGGATGGGCATGGAGAACCCCCCGCAACCCTAGTAGAGGATAAAGCGGAAGATAATGGATGGATGTACGCTCCAAATTGCTCCATATAGTGTGTGTCTGTGTGAGTGAGTATGCCCAGTGATGGCTTAGCGCCCTTTTCTGGGTGTATCTGCCCAGCGCCCGAAACGTTCTCCCCTGGATGGGCATGGAGAACCCCCCGCAACCCTAGTAGAGGATAAAGCGGAAGATAATGGATGGATGTACACTCCTAATTGCTCCATATAGTGTGTGTCTGTGTGAGCTTAGTGCCCTTTTGATGGCTTAGTGCCCAGCCCTTTTCAAGGACCTTCTCCCCTGGATGGGCATGGAGAACCCCCCGCAACCCTAGTAGGGGATAAAGTGGAAGATAATGGATGGATGTACGCTCCAAATTGCCCCATATAGTGTGTGTCTGTATGAGTGAGTGTGCCCAGTGATGGATTAGCGCCCTTTTCTGGGTGTATCTTCCCAGCGCCCGAAACGTTCTCCCCTGGATGGGCATGGAGAACCCCCCGCAACCCTAGAGGATAAAGCGGAAGATAATGGATGGAATGTACGCTCCAAATTGCTCCATATAGTATGTGTCTGAGTGAGTGAGTGTGTGTGCCCAGCGATAGATTGGCGCCCTGTCCTGGGTGTATCTTCCCAGCGCCCGAAACGTTCTCCCCTGGATGGGCATGGAGAACCCCCCGCAACCCTAGTAGAGGATAAAGCGGAAGATAATGGATGGATGTACACTCCTAATTGCTCCATATAGTGTGTATCTGTGTGAGTGAGTGTGCCCATTGATGGCTTAGTGCCCTTTTCTAGGTGTTCTCCCCAGGATGGGCATGGAGAACCCCCCGCAACCCTAGTAGAGGTTAAAGCGGAAGATAATGGATGGATGTACGCTCCAAATTGCTCCATATAGTGTGTGTCTGTGTGAGTGAGTGTGCCCAGTGATGGCTTAGTGCCCTTTTCTGGGTGTATCTGCCCAGCGCCCGAAACGTTCTCCCCTGGATGGGCATGGAGAACCCCCCGCAACCCTAGTAGAGGATAAAGCGGAAGATAATGGATGGATGTACGCTCCTAATTGCTCCATATAGTGTGTGTCTGTGTGAGTGAGTGTGCCCATTGATGGCTTAGTGCCCTTTTCTAGGTGTTCTCCCCAGGATGGGCATGGAGAACCCCCCGCAACCCTAGTAGGGATAAAGCGGAAGATAATGGATGGATGTACGCTCCTAATTGCTCCATATAGTGTGTGTCTGTGTGAGTGAGTGTGCCCAGTGATGGATTAGTGCCCTTTTCTGGGTGTATCTGCCCGGCGCCCGAAACCTTCTCCCCTGGATGGGCATGGAGAACCCCCCGCAACCCTAGTAGAGGATAAAGCGGAAGATAATGGATGGATGTACACTCCTAATTGCTCCATATAGTGTGTGTCTGTGTGAGTGAGTGTGCCCAGTGATGGCTTAGTGCCCTTTTCTGGGTGTATCTGCCCAGCACCCAAGACCTTCTCCCCTGGATGGGCATGGAGAACCCCCCGCAACCCTAGTAGAGGATAAAGCGGAAGATAATGGATGGATGTACGCTCCAAATTGCTCCATATAGTGTGTGTCTGTGTGAGTGAGTGTGCCCAGTGATGGCTTAGTGCCCTTTTCTGGGTGTATCGGCCCAGCGCCCGAAACGTTCTCCCCTGGATGGAGATGGGGATGGGGAACCCCCTTGCCCAGTTTGCTTATGCTTGTCTGCATGCATAATTGTTTGTGCGTGCAAAAGCCTGTGCATCTGTGTGTATGTATGATGGTGTGTGTGTGTGTATGTATGATGGTGTGTGTGTGTGTGTGTGTGTGTGTGTGTGTGTGTGTGTGTGTGTGTGTGTGTGTGTGTGTTCGCTCGCTCGCTCCTGCTGCTGATGCTCTGTCTCGTCCCTGTCCGCTGGCTGAAGGAAAGGGGGGAGAAGACGCGCGGTGAGAGAAACCATATCCATGGGTGGCTGTGTGGGCAGTCATCATGACTCTTCGGGCAGTTTAAACGAGAACTCGGACGGAACGGGAGGTAAGACAGAACTTATGTCAAGCCGGCCATGTTTTAATCATTATTGCAGCTTTTACGCTCAGTCCCTTTTCTTGTTTCCTCGCCGATTGTCCTTCTTTAGTAGAGCCGACGGAAACGCCGCGACCCACTTGAAAAAACACTTCAGGTGCGAACGCATTTTTTTCTGCAGCGTGCACATTTTTAATAATTTTTTTTCCCTCGTTACTTCTACATGCATCGAAACACTGCAGCCTTCTATATTTCCGTTAGCATGCTAGCCCGCTACATACAGCAATTGTGTTAGCAGTGCGGCTAACGCGGAGAGAATATGGGTCAGTTGCTTCAGACCGGAGCGCATATGTCCGTTATAAGCATCCCGGCATTTATGCATTTCTGTACCTTTATAACGGGCGGTTCGTTTCCCATACACGAAGTACATCTTTTATCAAACACATTCCTGCAAATACCAGCTCGTAACAATTCACGAACTTGTCAAGTTGCGTTTTGTAACGGTGTTCCGTCTAGGCACGGGGTATGACCATTAAATGTCGCTGCGATGCCACAGCAGGCTGACCATCCGTTTCAAACGTCAAGATTAAGCCTTGCCGATTTTTCAAGTGCTCATTTGTCTACTTCTTATTTGTTAAATTCACAATAACAGCCAACATCTGACGGCCGACGTTGTGTATGTGGCTGTGGTAATTATAACGGCAATCCGTACAGCGCCCTCTGCACGCCTCTTAAATGCCCCATTAACTTTGGGAGGTATGAATTTCCTCATTTTTTAAAATTCTTACAGTATTCTGGTTTTTAAACATGGTCCTTGTCCCAAAGTCAAATGAACAGTTCATAATTTGAGTTTAAACAAATTGTGTATAAATGTGCAATAAAAGGTGTAAGTATTTGTTTCCTATAGAGTGAATGCGAATAGGAGAATTAGAAGAATAAGTGCATTATATTAACATTTTCTTCTTCTGTTCAATGTTTTGGGTTTTAATATATCTTTACATTATATAATTGGGCCTGTTATGTGTATTGTCTCCACACAGCACTGTCCAACAAATGGACAATTATGAACATGCCTCTGATTGGTTGACTAGCACCAAAATGGAATTAATCTGTGTTCCAGTCACATTTATTGTCTGAAATCATTTACTCATTTACTATTCTCTGCTCATTAGGGTATAGTAATTCACACTCATTTAAAAAGTACTTTAGATAATGAATGCACTACAGAGTGAGTAGGGAGTGATTTTAGGAACATGGTTGGCATCAGTGCAATGCTTACTATACAAACATATACCAAGAGGATCAATTGATTATTCACTACATTTACAAACTATGCAGAACAAATCAAGCTCTTTTTGAAATAAAATGGGTTTTGATGCATCTCTCCTGGTATTTAGAATTGCTAAATGCTTTATGGGCATTGATTTGTTTTAAGTTTCCTTAAAAGTCCAAGGCTGCTAATTGTTGGAAGAGATTTAATAAGTCGAAGTATTTATAAAGCTGGAATGTGAATATTAGCAGCATTGTTTTAATTGTATCTTGAAACCAGCTACATTAAAACTAATAACAGGGAAACTGATGTGTACGATTTGGCTGCAGGTGCTAATGAGGTGATAAAACCTGATAACATAAAATGTGTTCGGTTTATTTCCTCTGCCATAAGAGGTCCTTGGGGGAGCACATTAAGAAACCTTGGCTTATAGCCCTTCATTTATTCCAATTACCTAGAAACAATGGCACAATGCAAATTGCATTCTAGCTTGTTAAAAGTACCAGTTTACCATTCTGTGACAAAAAAACAAAAAAGTTTAGCAACAGTCCACTCCGTTTAAAGTTTTGGATAATGGTGACATTAACAATCTACCTGTAGTGATGTATACATATTAAATTACATTGATCCACTTTGAGGACATGGAGGAAGTGGATTTAGTTTTTAGGACATGTGAAAGGTAAAACCAAAGTCCTTGATCTCTCGTGCATTATGCAGTGTTGCACATCTAAGTTGCAGATGGAAAAGACATGGAGAGCTTAGGTTAAATAAAACTTGCCATGTGCCTGATATTATGACATATACTACAAATCTTTCAAATCAAATAAAGTTTGTCAATTCCTGCTATGCATTTAAACAAATGTGTGTGGTGGGGACTTTAATGGAGATTACTTGACAGTTATGTAAAAAAAAGCTTAATTAAAGTCTTGTTTCTAATGAAGCGATAAATAACTGATTTTAGTCTTTTTATGAAGCAGAGGGTGTAATTTGAAGTTGGAGTTCTGCTGAATAAGGACTGTGTCTGTACCAGTTTATAATTATCTTTCACACATTCAAGTGTGTTGTATTTACTTTTCTCAGATAATAACCAAATGCACTGTGACACAGTGACTCAGTGGTTGGTGCGGTTACCTCACAGGTCTTGGGCTAAATTTGCTTTGGGGAAAAAATGCTTTATTTGTGTACATTAAACATGTGTGCATGTTCTCCCATTCTGTATTTTCCATTTACATTGCAAAACATGCTTAAAGATAAATACTACCGGGTGTCAATGTTTGCATGACCGTGTTTGTCTGTGTTTTTGCCAAATAATGAACTGGGGATCCCTCCAGGGTGCACCCCCTCCCTTTTGTACTTGGGACATGTAAAATGTTGATGCTTTATGTAGAGATTGTAAGCAGAAACTGAAAACATTTTTTTTTCATTTAATGCAATAGAAGTCATGTTTTACTGTCAATTCTTCCAGAAGTTCTCCGCATCTAGAGAATAACAAATCTGCTGCAAAGGTTAGAAATGCGTCCAGAATGTTTAATAAACCTTTATCCGTAGTAGTATCCGTAATAAATCTTTATCCGTAATCTTTAATCTTTATCAGGATGTATTTACTTTAACACAATATTCTTGTAGGGTTTTATCTACCATAAGTAAAAAAAATATAGTATACATTATAATAATAGTATAATTTTATTTTGATTTAAACACTGGGACAGTTTACTATGGATGATTAATTTAAAGTAAATTTAAATAGACCTTTATAATAAAGACATAACATGAATTAGGAGTTTATTAAAGGGATGACACAGGTATGATTTTAGGAGAGAAAGTTAGGGAAGTAAGATTGAGGTGGATAGAACATGTACAGAGGAGAGGAGAGATTTATATTGGCAGACGGATGCTAAGGATGGAGCCGCCAGGCAGGAGGAGGAGAGGAATGTCAAAGAGGATGTTTATGGATGCCGTGATTGAGGACATGCAGGTGGTTGGGGTGACGGAGAATGACGCGCAGGCAGGGCGAGATGGAGAATAATGATCCGCTGTGGTGACCCCTAAAGGGCGCAGCCAAACGAAGAAAAAGCGACGAAACAAGAAGCATGGACATGAAACAAAATGTATGTAATATTTTTTTATGTGCCATTTATAGGTAGATTTATAGAAACAGATTTTAAATGATCAAATTGAAGGTTGGGACTGTAAGGGTTAAACATTATTTAAAAAGCAGTTTGAACTGGAGAAGCATGCTGACATTTATTCAGCATCATCTCTGACCATGTGATCCAAGCTGATGAATTCAGGACATCTGTTGCCATAGATTAATTTCCACCATTGCCTATTCTTTGTGACACATGAGTCAACTTGTGTATCACTTGAGTCACTTGAGACAAAATGTACCTTTTTGTTAAGCTGCAAGATTAAATATAATGATATGATGGGATAAGTGTATAATAAACTGTCACAGGTTTTTTAATAATGTGTTTTAATTTAATTTAAAAGTAATTAGCTTATATAATATACATTATATGCCTGGTGATAATTCTAATTCTGCTCATCTTGTTTTCTTTGTTTATTATTATTATTATTATTATTATTATTATTATATTTGCTTTATTTCAGTATATTTTGGTTATTGAGTTACACCTACCAAAAAGATTTAAATCCTTTCAAGTTTACTGGCATCCTTTTGTCCAGTCTGATATTTGACAGTCTTATTAAACCACTGAAATCACAGGGTGTAAAACCTATTTAATTTAGTGCTCCAGCTTCATCTTGTCCTCACTTTGCTTGTGGACTGTGTTAAAGATTCACTGGCTTCTTCTTGCGCGGACAGTCTGGGGAAAGCCGATAGTTCCCAGATGTTAGTGGAAAGGCTTGTGGTTGCACAGCCCTGATGGAAAGCCTGTGTTGTCTGAAATGCTTCAGGGATGAAGTCGTCTTTTGTGTTTTTCCCTGACTGCTAACGTGAGGAGTGTTTACAAGATATTTCACAAACCCACTTTCTGTATTAATTCTCTTTTACCTCAGCTCGGAAATCAGATTTTACTTTTTATTAACCTAATTCAGATGTCCCGATATTGACTGTGCTGACTCTGCGAACATGTTCTTATCTATGATCAAAACCACTTTTTTTTTTAATAATGTGACTGTAAAGAAGCAGTACTATAGAAGATCTGCTGTCTGATTCTGGTGTTTCCTTCTTAAAATATAATCCTTATTAAACATGGCTTTATTTATTTGGCTTCTGATGTTCAGGTGCCTTTTATTAAATAATAACATAGCTGAATGTTAGCATGCATCTGTTTTGAGTCAAACACTAGACATTGGATCTGAAACCTCTCAGACGTGGTACTGACCCACCAGCTTCCTGTAAAGAAATATAATCTGTTTAAGGCAACGTCTAGAAGGCTTCCTGTCTGTCAACTTCTCTTTTATTTGTTACTTGAAAGACAGCTACATATAAAGTTTTTGGACATCATACAAGACTACAGTGTTGTTTGTAGATAAAATAAATTAAAAGTGGGAGATATTGTCCAGACACTTTCTATAGTGACACAAAACATGAGGTTAATAAAATCCAGTGTCCAGTTTAGTGGTTAATAGAGCATTCAAGAACAGTTAAGGTGGATAACTTTTTTTTTTTTTTTTTCTTCCCCCTCGATAACTCTCTTAACCTGTGAGCGTTTATAAGTAAAGTGGATTTCTGGGTGGGCATTTCATGATGAGATTAAATATGAAATAACACAACATTACTTTAGCAAAGTTTGTAAAAAGTAATCATTGCTTTGTAATGAGTTGTCCAATAATGCAGTTGGATTATTTCAGGTTTAAATGGTTCAAAAAGCTATTGGCCCATTATTGTAATTATTTTTTAAAAAGTTACTGGGCTCTAACATTTTATTTAGTTCATTTTGTTTACAGTCCATTAAGGGTAAATTAACTGACATAATTATTTCTTATTGTAAGACTTATTGTAAAGGTTAAACTTGTGAACCAGATATTTGGCCCTGACACAAGAGGGCACCCTGGAGCCAACTTATGTTATAAACAGTTTACATATCTGCTAAAGTTATCCATCATTCACAATCGGTACAAAATTAAATATTAAAATATTTTACATAGTAATGTAACATTAAGCTTGAATTCCATCTTACTGCAATGACAAACTTTATGAAAAGGACAAGAATGTTTATTATTGTTTATTCCAGCATGACTGTGCCCAAGTGCACACAGCGAGGTACATCAGGTTTGGTTGAATCTTCTGTCAAAGAACTGTTGAAGGGCTTATAAGTCTGGGAGGGGGTTGGGGCATTTGCTATAATTTGCAACACCTAAAAGTCTACCATGGGTACATGCTGTATTTATATCCAACAGGCATTTCCTGATTTTATAATGCAAAAAGAAATGTCAGTTAACAGAATCAGTGGAGGTCTGAAATACCAAGAAAACTGCTTGCAGAGCTGCTAAAGGGGAAAATTAAAACCCAGGTTTGGCTGCAGAAAATTTAGCAGGGTGGTGGTGTGTCCTTACCACAACATTCAACTTCAGAAGTCAGCAAAAGAAACACACCTCATGCATTTTGAAAACAAATTCTGTGAACTGATATTAAATAGAACCTTTTAAAATTATTTAAAAAACGATTCATAAATGGAACACATTCACTTGTCATCTCTGTTTTATTTTATATGTGTAATTGGTTGCTTTTTAAAAAAATTTAAATAAATAAAACACTTAAAAAAAACACTTTATTTAATGAATTGAAATGTTTTCCCTGTGCACAATAGCATTAACCTCTCTAAGCCACCAATAACTGGTATTGCTGCTTGAACCAGGTAGAGGTGGTAATGCATCCTAAGATGCTTCTCTGTGGTTGTAAAAAGTATATAAAACTTTCACAGGGTCCTTGAAGAGTAAGTATCTCATGTCAGTATAATCGATGCAAATGTGGGGATTTGTAGAACACAC
Organism: Corydoras sp. C115; assembly: GCA_019802505.1. Classification (NCBI taxonomy): domain Eukaryota; kingdom Metazoa; phylum Chordata; class Actinopteri; order Siluriformes; family Callichthyidae; genus Corydoras; species Corydoras sp. C115. The sequence goes on from JAFMOC010000045.1 coordinate 3,932,846, forward strand.
ACAGACTTTATTAATAATATTTCTCTTTTTAAAAAAAAGGCATTTTTCATTGTCACTGCTTTTATGCCGTGTTTTATTCATGTTATCATTTTCGGAGCAGTGTGGGGTTTTGCCATATTGAAGCCGAAACTAACATGAAGTTTTACGTGTTTCTCAGGGTGGGCTTTCATTACAGTACCAGTGTTTAACTATGGAACTGTTCCTCTTTTCCTCTTCCTATTCTGATTTATTTGCCATTTTATTATTTGACATGGAAAATCACGAGGAAGCAAATGAGTTGTATGGAACAAGGTTATTTCTCCTTTCAGTTTACTACTAATTTAAAAAGTCTTTGTGTGTTTCCTGGGTTTCTTTTGACCTTTGTTCTGATGGTTTTAGCTGATGAATACAAAGTGAGAACGTGACGATACCGAAGTGTAATGAATGAGATCAACAAAACGTACAGTTCTAAAGGTTTCCTCATTATTTTGTTAATTCTTTGCTGGAAATAAATGGATTAACCGACTGAACGTTGTTTGTGGCTTTGCTCTTATTCCAAATATTTCATGTAATTAATCTTATAAGCAGCTGATACTTCTCTAAATAAATGCCTTTGAGTTTGATATGTCATTTATATTTTTATAAAGAATACTGTTATAAAGCGTATGAAATTTATAATAACAAACATTGTACAGTTGACTTTTTCAAATGTAGTACACAGCAGGATGTTGTCAGGTCAACAAGATATAAGGATTTAGCACGCATACAGGTGTATGACGTGAGGTGAAAAGTGTCACAAAATTTCACAACTTTCTATGCCCCTTCGCTGTTGGTCCTTACTGATAGAAATACCCAGATGTAGCTGGATCTCTAAAAATGGTCTTATTGGCTCACTCACTGCCCAGAGCACAAATATCAGCTATGTAAAACACCTAGATTAGAGGTTGTGAGCCAGGTTTTCTCATCCGATATCATTGTCTGAACTCAGAACTACTCTGCTGTATAAATGGACAGACACATTTCAAAAGCCTTTCCAGAAAATTGGATGGAATAGTGCTACAAAGGGAATAACAACTTGGGATGTCATAAACGCTGCTGTATGTGACCACTTCTATAAGTTGTATACTTTAATCCTCTATATGTGTGTGTGTATCTGTTTTAGTGGCATTGGGGCGAAACCAGCCCCTGAAGAGAGAGAAGCCCAAATGGAAAAGTGACTACCCAATGACCGATGGCCAGCTGCGAAGCAAACGCGATGAATTCTGGGACACAGCTCCTGCCTTTGAGGGTCGCAAAGAGATCTGGGATGCACTCAAAGCTGCTGCACAGGCTTTTGAAAGCAATGACCATGAGCTTGCACAAGCCATCATTGACGGAGCTAGCATTACTCTACCACATGGTATGAATAATCGCATAATGCAAATTGTTGTTAAATATTTGAAACTTGAAGCTTCCTTTACCAAGATTTACTCAAACGAGTGCAAATCAGTTAACTCCTTGATTGTTCATATATTTCTAGGGAGTTGTAATGACATTTTAATATTTTTTTTTACTTATAATAACAGCAATGTAATTCACTGATTAATGTACTCTGTACTCTAACTAAGAAAAGAAACCCACAAAAATAATAGTGATGATAATACAAGCTTATCTTAAATACATTAATGGAACAATTAACAACTGTATTATTCACTTACTGGAATTAACCTTTATTTGGTTAAATTACATTTTAATTGAATTAACAAAAATAACATTTCTATTACATTACAACTTTTTAGGTTATTTTTCACATTTAAATGATTTACAATGCTTTAAATCATCTTGTTGATGTTAATTGAATAGGGGATGCACAAGCTCGATTACAGTAACTGGAGCAGTTATTTTGTGGTACATTTAAGCATAAACCCATACTACAAAAGACCCCCTAAAAGTGCTGTGTAACCTCAGCACACCACAGTCATTGTGAATATGAGCTCCTTTTTTTTTTTTTTACATTCGAAATACTGTGGCCATAGCTTCTGCGGAGAAGAATTGTATTTACAGAGGTGAAAGTGTTCGAGGGACTCTTTCAGCTCAAATGCCACGCAAGTTAAAGTAAATTGCAGGTTTCATCAAAAGTTTGAACAAGTAGGAGTTGATGGGAAAATTATGTAACCGAAACATTCTAGACCTTACTGCGGTCGAATATGGTAAGTAAAATCGTTAGTTGTTAATTGTTTCTCTTACAAACCAAATGAGGTTTTTAACCAAGCATCCCAGTGGCTGGATATCATTATGATAGTCTGACCTCTTTTTAGCAGTTCTTATTGAACATTCCAAACCATTGAGCATTGTAAACTATTTTGGTAAAACACCTGGGACCATTTAAGAACATTTTGAACTGTCAGAGTGTGTAAAAGAGGGGCTCTTGCATTGTACATGTTTACTCGCAGCAGTGTGCAGGCCCTGCTTCATCTTGTAATTGTTAAGAACCATCTGGTCCTTTATTATTCTCATCAACTTGGAATGAAGGAAAATCAGTGTAAAGTGTGTTGGAATTACAGTGCACATTTACCAATCAAACGTTACATGTAGTAGTTGTTTTAGGTTTTGAAATGTATTTTGTTACTTTAGTTGATTAGTGCAGACGGTCCAGCCAGCAACCAGCTGATATTAAAAGCTTTTTTTTTTTATTTTGGTGTTATATAGTTTCAAACTGTTATGATTATGCTTAACTTTTATTGCCCTTACTCTATTGGACATCCCTGAGCATCGTTCTCCATCAGCCCAACCACCTGCCTGGTGGCTCCATCTTAATGAGTTAAAATCAAAATAGATCATGAGCAGTAAATGATCAGTGTCTGTAATTTAGACACACTATATTTTTTTTTATTGCTCAACCCAAATCATTACAACTGATCAGATTTTATCTATCACTATAACTTATGGCTACCTGGCTAATTCTGTATTGGCAGTAATTAAATTTAAAACGATGTTGTAATTTGTGGTCAGAATTGTGACCATTTCCGTTCAGTCTTTGGAGTGAAAGTGGTGCTCTGAAAAAACAGAAATGAAGCAGCACATGTGAAACTTGCTGCCCTACTTTGTTAAACTATAAAGGAAGAATGTATTGTGCACATCTTTTATATCAACATTTAATGTTTATATTTTTTACTTACTATGTAGATTGATTCTTTAGTACGGTTAATGCCTTTGTTTATACTTTGTTAGACCCTTTTTCATTGTCAGAACCCCTACAGGAGCTCCACAGGAAAGGTTTTCTTTGGATTCTCATCACTGCAGTAACATTGATGTTTTGTTGATATGAGTGAATCAAACACAGAATTCCGGCTGAATGTCTAAACATCTTAGTGACACTGCTGATTGCTGGAGAATAATTCACAAATCAAAAATATTCAGACACAAGCATTCTGTTGGCAACTTCCTGTAAGCACTGCAGAAGGATTACAGGACGAATAAGATAAACTGTATGTAAAGTATGTAGAAATGCAGATGAAAAATGCAGTTTGTTATCTGATGGACAACGAGTGTACAAGCATCGAATGAAAGGAATAGATAACCCTTAAGATGATGCACCAGAATCTTTACAGAAACAAATGTGTGTGTGTGTGTGTGTGTATGTATATATACATACATATATATATATATAAATAAATATATATAAATATATATAAATAGGGGTGAGCTGCAATATTCGACGATTCGATTCGGAGAACCGTAGTCGACTATGAACCTCATAGTCGAATGTACCCATGGCTTTGTTTTCGTTATATATATAGCCTTTTGTCAAATAAAATCATCCTAATTTCTGTTAATATTTTTTTTAAATGATGTGTGCGCTTTAACAATATAAAATATATAACAAAATATTTAAAAAAAACTTTTTTAAAAACCACGCTTATAGCACCATCTTGTGGTGAAATTTTAACTGATTCGACTATCAGCCGACTATAGGGAAAATCTGACGAATTAGATTCGACTATGGAAATCCTTAGTTGAAGACACCCCTAGAAATAAAAAACATGATTCAGTGATTCAGTTTATGCTAATAGATAACAAAATACTTGTTTAGAAGAATTTAATTGACAAGTTAGTAGTCTAAGTTTTAGATTTTATTTAGTTTTTAAGCACTCTCTGCTTAAAAAAATTTTTTTTCACTCTTCACTTTTTTTCTTTTTTTTGCGATTTAGGAGCCCTGACTGAGTGTTACGATGAACTGGGGAACCGTTACCAGCTTCCAGTGTACTGCCTTTCCCCACCTGTGAATATGATCGAGGAAAAAAGTGAACTGGATCTCCCTGAAACCCCAGAGGTCCCATCCACCGAGGGCCACGAGTGTCAGCTGCGGCTACGGCTCTCCACGGGCCGAGACCTGCGCTTGTCAGTGCGCTCGGCTGACAGCGTGCTGCTAATGAAGCGTCGGCTACAGGCTCAAGAGGGTCTGGAAGCTTCCAGCCAGCGCTGGTTCTTCTCAGGTCGACCACTCAGTGACCGAATGAAACTGCATGAGCTCAACATCTCCAGAGATTATGTGGTCCAAGTGATCGTCAGCCAACCGCCACCAGTGGAGAATTAAATCACAGCACAAGGATCATTTCTCTAATTAAGCTTGGTCACAAAAGGGTTGGATAAAAAACAGACTGATGACACCTGTGTGACCAGGTCTCGAACAGTACCTGTCTCTAGTGCACAAAAGTTGTGTCGAACTTCACACATCTATCCTAGACAGGATTTATTCTCCTGCAAACAAGCCGCTGGAAAATAATAATAAAAACAAGAGGAATCATTAAGGCTCTAACATGATCCGACTTGCTGGATTATGAAGATGAGTATATGTCTGCAAGGCAGACCTCAGCTGTGGATGTCTAATCCTGATGCATGAGCATCAGACGTTCTTATAGCCATAAGTTGGCTTTCAGCAAATGAAGAATCATGTTTGATTGTTTTATATTTCCATGAAAAACTGTACTACCAATTTAGTTGATGAATTAAAAACTGCTAAACTGGGGTTTAGAATAGGGAATATATTTCTTCTTTTTTTTTTGTGAGTCGATGACTATCTACTCTAAAGTCAGGTGTGCTTTTTAATGACTTCCTCTTGCACTGTAAACAATCCTGCACTAAGTAGGCATTTTTAGCAGTTCTTTTTAGGCAAATAGGCTATTTTGTGTAACGAATCGGCTCTTTGACTTTTCGTGTATTTTTCGGGCTCATATGCTTTAACGGGGGAAAGTGTCCCTGCCTTGTGCCGAACAGTCATGCCCCATTGTACTGTAAAGTAGATGAGGTGCAACGTATCTGCGTGCATGCTGCAAAAAAATTCAGCCAGTTCCGCAGGGTTTCCATGGCACCGTGTTTCCTCTCACTTTTGTAGAGGATGTGCGAAAGGATTGCAGTCTTTCGAGAGGGGATGAAATGAGAGGAGTGGTGAATTTTACTGCGTGCACCGAATATGGACCAAAAGCTGAATCTGAACCTATTGAAGTTTTTTATTTTCTAGGTCTTCTACAGAATGTAGCTCTTTATGGCAGATGCTCATTCACCTCACTCTTTCTATATGTTTTTAAATGCCATCTGTTCTGTTAAAGGGAAATCACTAAATACTGGACCTATTTTAATGGAAGAGTTTTTAATTAAAATCCAATGAGCATTTGTACTTCACTGTTTTGTGGTTTCTGATTGTCTCCCTTGTGCTGGATATGTGATGTGTAATATTTAATTTCAGCATGTTCATTAGTCATACAATGAGCACAAAGGTGAATACAAAGGTGTCATGGTGAGTTAGCCAATATATTAAACTACCTTATGTACACGTTTGAAATTTAAACAAAAAAGTCATTAATGCTAATAGGATTTTGTTTGCTGCATTAAACCTAATTTTTAGTATTTGCTTTAAAGGTTAAGGAAGGACAGTCATTCTTTTAGCTTTCTTTATTATTATTATTATTATTATTATTATTATTATTATTATTATTATATAAATCTTCTAGATGAAGTAATTATTTTTTTATGATTCTTTCCTAATAAAATTAAAATTAGCGACGTGGTGCTGACTGTGCAAGCCAACTAGAATTCCCAGAAAAAATCCATGCAGAAAAACAGGGAGAAATACGCAAGCTCCACAGAGTTCACATTCCCAAGGCATTTTTACCTAATTTTACTGCGTGGTGAAAGCAACCTTCTATGCCAAGTGCCATCCTATTGCATTAAATATCATGAAAATGGAAAAAAAAAACATGAATTGTGGTTATGTTCATGCATCTCTTTACTGTACAGGTATTGTTTTTGTGGTTTAAAGTGAAAGAACAGTTAGTCATAGTGCTTTAATTAATCTAAACCAATGATCTGGATGAAACTTGTGGGTTGAGTAATAAGGATGTAATCCGTATTGAGGTAAAAGAACTAAAAACATTTGACATCAATATTTTGGATTGCAGTAAATTAGCAACTCTGTGAAATGTTGATCTTGTTGTGCCCCTCTCTGAGATTTTCAGGCTGTTGGGTGCGCTAACCACTGCAGCATGTCCAGCACTAATACAAACAAATACACAATAATTTGGACATATTATCAGATTTAATAAATTTAAAACAAGTATTAGATTCAACCTCTTGTCATTGTGTATTGAAATTAATTTGATTGGATTTCACTTAAATGTACAGTGTCTGACCTAAACACCAGTCACTGTGTAAATGTAACTGTACACAGTGTTAAATGTAATACTTGTGCAATTATCCATATATGCTGGTGTACAGAAATAATGTATCGACTGAGGCTCTGTGAGGATGTCTAACCAACATGTAATTTGCATATAATAGTATTGTGTTATTGTGGAAGTAGGAAGGTCTGATTAGATGTCTAAAAAAAAGTGAAGTCAGGGTCATAGATCATATAATTCATAAATATGTTTAGTCACTGACAAGAAACAATCATCTGTAGTAAGGATATGACTGCAGCCACAGTTATAACTTATTCAGAAACCTCATAATGTTCTGCTATTTCTTCTCATCACTTTCACTCATTTCCCTTTTAATAGTTGGAATTTACAGTTTTAATTTGAGTAAAATGCCATACCTTTCCCACTGCTGAGGCCCTGATGACCTGCTATTAGAGCCCTTTAACTTCCCTTTTATAATTCCCTCTTATGTCATTTGTTTTTGTCATCAACTCTTATTCTATATCCAACTCATCATGTTTTTATTTCCCTCTTTCACAAATACCATACAAATACCAGGTCACTAAGGAATTTAGATTATGTAACTAAAAATTAGGCTGACATCGACAGGAAAAGTCCATGTGGAAATTTACACGTGTGAAAGACACAATTGTATTTCAATACCATGTATGTGTATATATATATATATATATATATATATATAGATAGATAGATAGATAGATAGATCATTCATTCATTCATTATCTTCCGCTTTATCTTCTATTTGGGTCGCGGGGGGTTCCCCATACGTATATATATATATATAATGTGTGTGTGTGTGTGTATATATCTATATATATATATATATATATATATATATAGATAGATAGATAGATAGATAGATAGATAGATAGATCATTCATTCATTCATTCATTCATTATCTTCCGCTTTATCCTCTATTTGGGTCGCGGGGGGTTCCCCATGGGGGCAGATACACCCAGGACAGGGCGCCGATCTATTGCTGGGCAATAGATTGGCACACTCACACACACAGACACGCACACAAACACTCTACATGGGGCAATTTGGAGAACTCAATTGACTTGATCCAAAAACATGGATCAAGTAAATTGAGTGGGAGGACTGTGGGAGGAAACCGGAGAACCTGGAGGAAACCAATGCGGACACGGGGAGAACATGGAAACTCCACCCAGATGGGGATTCGAACCGGGAATCCCTAGTTCTGAGAGGCGAACGTGCTAACCACTAAACCACCGTGCGTGTATATATATATATGTGTGTGTGTGTGTGTATATATATATGTATGTATATATGTGTATATATACATATATATTTGTGTGTGTACACTAAACTCTTTAAAGTGACCATTTCACAATGTATTAGAATGATTGCTTTCAATAATTTTATATAGTTATATAGAACTTGCCATTATCGACATATAAATGTGTAAGTGTTCCATTTAAATGCTTCACCAGCAATATTTCACTTAATGGCTCATGGTTCATAATGGCATAAAAAAGGTGGTGGTTCATAGGTGTAAAATCCCTACTTCAACTTGCAACTTCCCCTCATCTTTTTTTTTTTTCTCCTCACCTTCCTATAAAGGCTGCTCAACTCTGTAGTTTATTCAGTTCAGTGTCAACACAGTTGAGTAACACTAGCCAAAAAACATAAAAAGGTAAGTCAAAATTTAAATGCATAATTCTTTATCATATTTAAACTAAAACGCTCCTCAATTAATTATGTTTACACATATGCATAAGTTCATGATTGTTTATATTGTTTATATCTGTCGTGTAGATGAAGTGGGTTTTTTCCGTGGTTTTGTTTCTCACCGTTCTTTATTGTGGAGATGCAAGTTCACACAGATTCATTGAGTCAAATGGTGAGTGACATTTTTTGTGTTATTTATATTTATAGAAATTCAAGCAAGAATCTCTGTTTGTCTCTCTTAGTAGTGCAATCTTCCCATATTGGAAAACAGCCCAAGGTTCAGTTCCTAAAACTGATAACCATGTATTTTGTGTGGACTTGCATGTTTTATCCATGTCTGTGTGGGTTTCATTTCCTCTAAATGCCCTAACCTTGTAAATTAAGTGATATATAGATACAAACATGCTTCTCAATGTGGATCCTGTGTTTCCCTGCCTTCCTGGCATTAAGAACTTGGATAGGCTTCAGCAACTCTGTGACCCTCTCTGACAAATTAATATGCATAGGAACTGAATGAATGATGTTAAACAGGTCTATAACAAAGCAGAATTCAGACAGGGTGGCAGGGAGGTTCCCGATTCCCATCACAGGAAGGTACACCCTGGGCAGGATGCTTATGTATCACCGGCCTCACACTAACTCGCACATACACAAACAATATAGGGACAATTTAGATAGGGGCAATTTATAGATGCTTATTCATCTTTATATCATATTTTTGGACTGTGGGAGCAAACGGAGAACCCGTAGAAAACCCACACGGATCCCTAGTACTGAGAGGTGTACGTGCTAACCACTAAGCCACTGTGACACCCTGGTTTACATAATAAAATTTCAAATTTACACAATAGTTGATCTGTCACAAAATGTTTGGCTAACATATTTACAAGACTTGAGCACTACTGTTCATGTTATGTTTTGTTGGTTAGATAGATTATTTACCAATACATCCATCAGGCAAATTAAAATTACATAAGTACATATCTGCCCAGTGATAGATTGGCGCCCTGTCCTGGGTCTATCTGCCCAGCGCCCGAAACGTTCTCCCCTAGATGGGCATGGGGAACCCCCCCCCATGACCTTAATAGAGGATAAAGCGGGAGATAATGAATGAATTAATGAATGAATGAATGAATCAAAGTACATATCAATATTTTAATGTTTGACAATGTTTGCAGTAATCGTTCTGGAACTGAACGGTAACCCGATGGAACAACAGAACCAAGTTTCTTTGTATTGTGGAGATCAGTTTGAGGAGACTGAAATCCATTGGCAGAAAAATGGACAAAATATTCCTGCTAAGGGCAACAGTGTAACTGTCATCATCGAGGCAATGCTGGGAGGAAACTTCACCTGCCACGGTCCATCTGGAGACGTTCTGAACAACACATTGGTGCTGGTCAGTCCACTTGGTTTTGAGAAAATCATACTGACAAAAAAACATGATGGAGGTAACAGGATGGAGTTTAGCACTTTAGCCATTTCGAATTGTTTAAAAAAATCTTTACTAAAAGATTTAGATTGAAATGTCCCTCTTTGTCTAGAATTCATCACCTGCTTGGCAAGAAACTACAGCAGTACGTTTCACTGTTCATGGAAATGGAATCCTATACGGAATGGGGTTGTGGTGTCTTTCAAAGCTTTTCGGTGAGTAGTAAATCAGGTAACTGGCTAAAAATCATTTGTGTGCCCTGGTTCACTTAATAGATCACCTGTTTCCACAGGCAGTTAAAAATGATGAACTGCACGCTGGACTCAGACGGCATGGGGCTCGCGTGTGAGGATCTACAATGTCCATTTTCTGAGGAGGTGACTCGCATCAATCTGACATTGCTGGTGAGAAACCAATATCGCTTAGAGGAGCATCAGAAGGAGTTCTTCATCCGAGATATAAGTAAGAGCTTGGCTGATTATACTTATTTGTTTCTATTAACGATGCTTAATGATTAATGATGTTTTCTTGATTTTGCAGTCAAGCCAGACAGAGTTAGCATCACCAAAATTGAAAACGATGAGTTTGAGTGGCAAGTTCCTCAAACATGGAACACCCCGGCCTCGTTCTTCCCGCTGCAGTATGAGGTAAAGGTCTTGTCCCATCGCAAGGACTGCAACGCACCAACTGACCACAGCAAAAGTCACGAAGAGGTATTGTGTACTTTATGAAGCTATGACAGAAAATGTTTTTTTAAAAGGGTGAAGGCATGGATTGATTATCTTTTGGGAATATAATGAGATTCGATGAGATTTTAAACTTAAACTTTTAGGCATACATATTAATTGATAAATTATTATATAATTAATGAATACATTTCTTGCCAGTAGTTTGGGGAGTTTATAGATTGGAATTTCCATGTTTAATGTCCAAGTTGTTTTCTGATTCTGCACCAAATGTTCAAATACCATAAAAATAATTATAAATATTTTCTTATTCAGGTCCACCTCACAAATAAAGCCACTTATAAAGTCTCATCCAAAAAGAGTTTCACATTTTGTGTGAGGGCTCAGGATTACATCACTAATCTAGTATGGAGTGAGTGGACACAGCACAGGTGAGTCTGTTCGGTTTCATGCACATTGTGTTCAGTTTATGAGTTACACACTGCTTACAATTATTTCATCACATTCACCTACTCTGTTAGCGTGCTGCTCTGTCTGATGTCTTATATTAACAATGCCGGTGGTGAAAGATGCTTCTGCTAGTACAAAAGCAGCTACAAACCTTCACTATAGAACTTCAGACCAACTTTTTAGCTTCCATATTAGAAACATATTGGCCTATGATGCTACAAAGCAGCTGTTGTCCTTTATGTGTAGGAATTCTAACATTTCATGTTTTTTTATATTCTACAGGGTTATGAAACATAGATCAAGAAAATAAAAGGTGAGATGTTTATATCAAGTCATAGGCAAAAGTTTGCATAAGTGGTGAATTAAATTTTTTTAATTTTCAATGTAAAAAAAATAAATCAATTACATAAAGAAAATGTCACCACATTCGAATACACTGTAATTGGTTTATTACATAAATTTTAACATATAGGAAATAACTAAAAAAATGATGTAATATTTTATATTTGCTATTTTTTCAACAAGTTTAATTTCGCAATACAAAAAAATCTTTTTTTTTGGATTTGCAAAAAAAAGTCACATTCAATGGATATTAAATTATTTAAACATATTATATATTAAATATATTAAATTGTTAATAAATTATTTAAATATACTTTATGATTAAATATAATTATATATTAAATATTTATATAAATATTAAAACAAGTCTTTCATTATTTTTTTCTTCTTGCACAGGCCTAAAAGAAGCATCCTCTTCAATCATAAATACTCTAATCATTATTTATTGAAGTCATTCATTACTTTGATATATATTTTTCTGTTGCAACTCCTGAAACCTTGTATTTTTAACACTGACAGCCTGAATGTTTTTAGTTGGATGATGTACATGTATGAAATACCTTTGATGTGTAGATTAAAATAATTTAAGCATGCATAATAATTTAAGTGTAATGAAAAGTTAATACTATTGTGTGGTGGGATCGAACTCCAGACCATAGATGAGCAGTGTTGTCAGAGTCGGAGTGAGGTTTACTTGAAATTGCTAATGAGCAGTTCAGTGTGTCTCTCTACATCTCTATAGGTAAAAACTGAATCACTGTAAATACTTTTACGATTCAAAGAGTTTATAACATTCAAGAAGATCTAGTACAAACTTAGGAAACTTATTGTAATAACTGTAATGTGTTACTAGTTACACATAAAACTGCAGAACTCCATTTTTAAAAAGTTTGCTTTATTTTAGGTGCATCCATAAACTCAGTGCTCACATCTGCATTGTTGAAATTGGCAAAAACACAGGGCAAGGACCATGAACAAAACAAATATCATGTTAAATAAAAAAAACATCAGTATATTCATCATAATCAGAATGCTTGTTAATTCGCTGGTAAATCCATAAAAACAGCACATTAACAGAAAAATGAATTCTAAGCTAGAAAAGATTAACAAAATGTTTATGTAAACCTTTAAATGTCTTTGTAACATCTGACTCCTGTTCACTACAGTGCGATATTCCCAACCCAGCTCTTATTTTGAAGAGGCTTAGTCCAAGATCTGAAATGTAAACTTGGGTAATGCAGGAAAAAATGATGATTAAAATAAATACTGCACTGAAAAGATTTTTTGGACTGATTTGCCTTCACCTTTGTATGAATGACATTTTAAATGTTGCACGGCTTCTGTAAGCCATGCGATGTTAATGGGAGCAGAAATCATTATACAAACATACTGCTTACGTCAGAGTCTTAAACTGATGACCGGACAAGTTAATTGTTAGTACATTTGAAATGTTTTCTGGTGACTGTATAGAACAAACATGTGCCATCTAGAGTAGTATAAGGTATTGCATATTTTTTCATATTGCAGTAGTTCTCCTTACATTACATTACAGATAAAGGTCTTCCATGCATCAATTCACAGTGTATGCATGATGAAATCCTTCACATTAAATCCCTACCAATGTTGTATTCCCTCTACTGACATTCATATTACTATCCAAGGCAGAGCCCTTACATGCTTTTTCCATCACACATGCTGTTTTACTTTCTTCCACACCATCCTAAAGTTATACAGGAAACACAGAATACTAAAAATCAGCCTCCTGTGCTGGTACCTTGAGCATCCAAAAGGGTAGCAATGCTACCACAGAAGTAAGGATGTGCTGATCTGGCCTTATTAACCATCTGACATGATCAACTGTCTCAGTGCCTTAAATACAGGTCTGTTATTTTAGTACCTAGACCAATCGAGAGCTTGGATCCCATTCATTTACAGTTCAGATCAATGTATGTTTTGGTATTAATGCAGCTTATATCTGGTGTTCCAGCAAGAATGAAAAAAACTGGCAAATCCAGAAAAATAGTGATCTTATGTTAAAACAACTTTAAATGACAGAGTTGTGTGGATGTCATGTGAATGTTACGTGGACACTAAAGTTGTGTCTAAAAAATACTGAAGAAGAGAACTATTTTTAAATTCAAACAACTAAATGAACAAAAGTATTAGGATCTACCTCTTAATCACTTAACATAGGTGTTTCAATCAGCCACAGGTATAAAAAAAAATAATAATAAAAAGACGTCACGAAGCATCCTGCCACACATTTTGAAAAATTGTATACTTGGAATGGCGCATCATTGTTTCAGCATGACGTTGCCTCACTGCACAAAGCAAGATCAATAATGGCATGGCACACAACTCAAGCTCTGACACCAACCCAACTGAACATTACACCCAACATCAGTGCTCGACATTAAAAAGATACTTCTGAATGATTAAAGAAAACCTACAACAGACACACACCACATTCTTGTGGAAATCCCACATATGAGTGAAGGTTGGAGGTGTAATATGAAGGTCTCCTAATACTTTTGACCATATTGTGCATTTCTACAATAAACGCAGGTTCTTGCAGGAAATTATTAAATAACCTTATTATATTGTGGGTTTTAGGGGCTTAGTTTATTTTTTGTTTGCTTTTTTTTTTTTTTACAGGGAAATCAGGGAGGATGAGTTCCAATAAGATGGTTTAATGACAAATCTGGATGAGTTTACGCAGATAAAGCTGGAAACCTAATGAAAGGAACCCAGGGACTGGTTTGAAAGGAGAATGAAATCTTAGGGCACTTCTATTAGTGGACACATCAAGCTCACTTCTGTCAAACACAACTCTTTAATAAGGTTTGCCACTTACTACTTGTTGGGTTTTGTCACTAAACCATGTTTGTTTTCAGTCAAATTTGGAGATTGGTGAGCAGCAAAGCATAATGAAGTGTAAATGGTTACAAATTAGTGTTTGTTTTCTCAGATTCCACTTTAAAAGCATGAAATGTCCTCAATATCACCACATCTTAAACTAGTGATGAATATGATGAAAGGCAGATCTTGTTCTTAGTAAATCTTCCATCCCCAACAACATGCTGAGGAGTTTATTATACTTTTGGTTAAATTGGGATTGAAACAAATAGCTATGCTAATGACTTTAGACTTTATAGCCTTTTCGATTCCAGCAATTCAAATGTACGGTACTTTAACATGAAATACATACTTGTGTTCTAAAACTAATCAGGGAAGACTATCATGCTCGTTTAGGCTACAATGCTGCTATTATACCAAATCTGCTTAGAACCTGTATGTGACTATCAATCTGTACATCTTTAGCCTTCCACCCCAAACATGAATGGATGAGTTTGACAGGATGAAGGTGAAAATCAGAAGGAGGAGGTCTGTTGAAATATAATAGGTGTCCAGCACCGTGTTCTTGAGAATGAGCAAACTCAAGTTTCACTGATTCTGTTTCTTGGAGAGAAATCTAGAGAAAAACAGAACAGAATACAGAATTGATTTTCTCGGTCGTTACATAGAGTTCATAGCATTTTTTTTTAGATGTTTAAAATCTCAATGTGGTAAAACACAATGAAAATTAGTTCAATATTCAGTACATTAAAAGCAAAACAGCACAATTAAGAATCACAACTGGGTCAGCAGAGCAGCTTAAGTAATAACTAGATGCTTTAATTCCAAAACAGATTCACAGTGTACTTTTGTTGCTGTAGGCAAAGCCATGTGGACTATAAATAGACTGAGAAGAAAATGACCCCGGATTCTCAAGTACACTCACCGTTCCCAATGCTTGTGATTAAGTCCTGAGAAATCTTCCAGCTTGGCAATCTCTTTAAGGTAATGTGAAAGTTTGAGAAGCTCCTTATCTTTCTCTCTGTTGAGGTGGGCCTTCATAAACGGTCGGATCTATAAACAGGGCAGAGCGTTACATAAACAAGGCAGAGTGTTATTTAGTTAAAAATAAAATTTGTTGTTTGTTAATAAATGGTACTTTTATATAACAGAGAAAAAACAGAGACATTGAGTGTTTGGATAAAGAGATGTTTACCAGTGAGTAGGAATGAGACGATCACGGATTTTAATATTATGATTATTGTCTTAGAAACTATGGATTACGATTATTTTTATGCACAATTTATGTTATTAATGTAAGCACAAAATAACATTTAGTTATTAAAATAAAAGATAAAAAGACTTAAAGTACATATTCATATCCATTTAAAAGAAACCAAGGCTATATGTATTTTTCTAATGAATGGCCTCATCACGATGTGGAGACAAAATTATTATTTATAAATGATAAAGTTATCTTAATTAATCGCAAAAAATATTATTTTTTAAAATTGTTTTAATTAAGCGGAATGGTGGTTTAGTGGTCAGCACGTTCGCCTCTCAGCACTAGAGATTCTCGGTTCGAATGCCAATCTGGGTGGAGTTTCCATGTTCTCCCCGTGTCTGCGTGGGTTTCCTCCGGGTTCTCCGGTTTCCTCCCACAGTCCAAAAACATGGATCAAGTCAAATGAATTCTCAAAATTGCCCCATATAGAGTGTGTATGCGTGTGTGTGGATAAAGCGGAAGATAATGAATGAATGAATGAATGTTTTAATTAAAATGAAAGGGAAAAATTTTATTTTAGGTGCATTTCTGACATTGTGTACCTTCAGTCCATTTTGTGGGTTCATTAGAAAGTTTCTTCCGATGTCATCAAACATGATGGTGTTCCTTCTGTTGTAAAACTCACCA
The DNA here is from genome assembly GCA_019802505.1 of Corydoras sp. C115. Lineage (NCBI taxonomy): Eukaryota > Metazoa > Chordata > Actinopteri > Siluriformes > Callichthyidae > Corydoras > Corydoras sp. C115. The sequence goes on from JAFMOC010000045.1 coordinate 3,948,870, forward strand.
TACTTCCCCCATATTACTCCAAGAGGTTTCACCTGAAAGCACATTTCATTACACCTGTAAATAAAAACAGCTAAAGAATTTACAGAACCTCCAAGTAACCCTAACAAAAAACTGAAGTTAATTCTCACTTTATTAAAATCATTATAAAGACAAAAAAATTCTTTGATTCAATGTCTGAATTGTTTTAGACAAAATAATGCATTACCTCCACCACCCCTCTTTTTGGCGTGTGTACTGTGATCATGGCTCCACTGTCTAGCATGAAGGTGATTTTGTAGTTAGGGTTGTCAGTCACACCTAGTTCCTAAACACACACACACACACTTTTATTGCTGTTTAGTTCCAGTATTTTCTTATTATATTTTCTCTCAATTTTATAAAATTAGAGGCTTTAAAACAATACATCCATAAAAACAATATTAATTCTACTTACCTTCATTTTGGCATCAATCCATTTCATGCTTGTTGCAGCTGCAGAGCAAAATCAGTAAGATCAGCCAGAGAATATCTATTGTTTTTAATTTTTCATTACTCCTGTGTTATAGTGTTAAAGATTTAACAGGAGCCAGAATACACACACACACTCATTCCCTCACTCACTCATAACTATAATTGTACACGCTTTCATTAGCTCGCGACCCACAATGTGAGTGTGTAAACGGTTTTGGTTCCCACAATGTTATATATATCTACACACACACAAATCACTGTATAAAATACATTTGTTTTTTTTATAGTTCCATTACAATTTAAATTTGCTTTTTGTAGCTTTTCAATACAACTCTTTCAATCTGTTTATCTATATTGTTTGTTAGTTTCTTTTCTGTCACAGTCCCACCACAAATCAGGTACCAGATGTGAGCTGCTGTGCTTTTACCTTTATAATGTGGAGTAGTATGGTAAGTAGTAATAATGTTTAAAATAGTGTTTTTTCTCTTCATGAGTCAAAATAAAGACGTCTGGAAACTCACACCAGATAACAATGTCGTATTCTTCATAGGCCGACGTAAGGAATTCATGAAGGAAGGGTCGCATTAGCTCCTGTCCTGTCTCTGCACACGACTTGTGATCTGAAACAAAGGTAAAATACCAGCAGACACTATAATAATGCTACAACAATACTGGTTACTGTGTGTCTGATTTCCTTTTTTAAATATTTACTTTTGTTTTTCAGGTAATATATACAAATTTTATTACATTTGTATATATTGATTTCAATAAATATCTTTAGCCGTTTCCCCGAATGGTCAGCATTAACGTTACATCCATTTTTTTATTCAAATTTTGATTATTGATGTTTTATAAGTGTCAGAGCACAGAAAAGCATTTGATTCTGTAACAGATAAGGCTTTTAATTCTGTAAATATTTTAAACACCTCCACTCATCACTCTGGTTAAGCATTAGATAAACTGTTCTATGTATGTAATGTGTAAATCAGTTAGACAGTAATCTGATTGATGAACCTTACCAAACAATGTGTAGTCAATATCCAGCACTAGTAACCTTTTACCAGGCCTCGGTGGGTTTAACTCTTCCACTTTGTAGTCTTTGATGCGGCGTGCAATCTTGGCCAGGTTCTCCTCTCTGAATGACAGGTTAGGACAGGGATGCGTTGGCTTATGCATTGTTAAATAAAAAAAAAAAAACTGGTTATTGGGATGTATTTACAACTACTGACCTGTTTTCTACTTCAATCACCTCCTCTTCAATATCGAAGTCATTAATGACATCATCGCTTTCAGGAGGAGGTGCCAAGACATCTTCCTTCAAAGGAAAATACAAACATTAATACACATTTATTACATTTAATATTGTGAAAACTGTAGGCCTTGTGGGCCTCTATTTTCTTTTAACTGTATGTAGGTAAACAATAACAACTTACCAGACTTTCCTCTCTGCTGCCCATCATCATAATCTTAGTGTTGGGTTTAAGTTTTAGCACACCCAGTTTTGTCTCATCATTGGCTGGTTTTCCTGCAAAAACAAATTATGATGCATGATCATACATTACTCAGAAGTATTGTTAATTACAAGTAATGAAAAAGTCTAATAAAAACATACTGCTTACCTTTAACTTTCAATCCCAGCAGCTTCTGCCGTTCAGGCAGGACCCCTGTGAGACATTTGATTGACTGTTTCAGGTCCAGAACTGTATCTTCCTCACACAGAGAGCTGATTGAGTACTCCTGTCCTCCCCACTTTATTATTACTGATACAGACATACTGTGGAGAACATACATGAACATTGGTCAGATGTATAATCAATAGGCAAATAATCACAATTTAGCAGAAACACAATGTCTGGGCAGTTAACTTCACCACAGATTAATTAATTACAACAGACATGAGAAGCAGAATAGTTTTGTAAACCTTGAAGCATCATATCACGGTGGTTCACATGTTTAAAAAGATGTGTCTCATTAAATGTGTTAATGCAGATAACATCTCTGACATATTGCCACTTCATATTTTAACCCTATACAGTATTATTGTTTAATCTTTTGACTGGTACTGCACCCATCCCTGTAGAGTCTTACACGAGTTTATTATTTTGCTATCAATCACATTATGTGCTGCAAATACATAAAGTTTTAAGGTTTATTTAACATACCTAAGGACTGAGTTGCAGGATGATCAATTTCTTAAGGTCACAACAGCAGCAAATCTGGAAAAATACACACACAAAAAAAATCACTTATAGCATTTCACATGAATAAAATATAAATAACGTTATAACAGGACGACATAAAGCTTATTAAGTAAAAGCTGCGCTTGTTATGATGTTATATAACACAACACTATATACTGCATTAAGCCACTGTACTGTTGTCATTATTAGCGTCCTAGCTGCAGGTTCAATTCGAATCGGATTAATGTTTTTAAAACTAGTGCACTATACAGTGCACAGAATTCACCCTTTAATAAGACACAAGGGCCCTTTTTGTAGGGAATGAAGCGTTGTTTGTATTACAGCCTTTCTACTCGTCGCTTATTCCCGCACGTTGTTTACTGTGATACACCGAGTTGTTTACAAACTATGTTCCGCGTCTGATTCGATGCATTACGGGCAACGGGATGCGTTTTAATATAAAAACCGGAATAATTCAAAGAACTCTGAACGATTTCTGTTTCACTCACATCAACTGCAGTTCATTCAATACCACATCTCCATGAATCAGATTCTTATTCTCCCATTTTACCACTTTCATTTATTGTAAGGCGAACTCAGTGCTGCCCCTCACGGTGAAATGTGTATTGCGTTGTGATAGTACACGGTGACTAAAGAGGACAACTGATACATACAACAGAAGTATTTAAATAAAGCATTTTGGTAAATTAATAATAATAATAATAATAATAATTCATTCATTCATTATCTTCCGCTTTATCCTCTATTAGGGTCACGATGGGGTTCCCCATGCCCATCCAGGGGAGAACATCTCGGGCGCTGGGCAGATAGACCCAGGACAGGGCGCCAATCCATCGCTGGGCACACACTCACTCACACAGACACACTCTATATGGGGCAATTTTGAGAATTCAATTGACTTGATCCATGTTTTTGGACTGTGGGAGGAAACCGGAGAACCCGGAGGAAACCCATGCAGACAACATGGAAACTCCACCCAGATGGGGATTCGAACCGGGAATCCCACCACGACCCTATTAGAGGATAAAGCGGAAGATAATGAAAAAATGAACATATTAAACAGTAAATCATGGTGAATAAATATGGTATTATTACAAATAGGATCTGTAAACTATTTAGGATGTTCAAAAACATATATGGCATGTGATTTACAGCGATTTACAAGTGTGTATGGCGTGATATAAAGTTAGAATTCATTCATTCATTCATTATCTCCCTCTTTATCCACTATTAGGGTCGCGGCGGGGTTCCCTATGCCCATCCAGGGGAGAACGTCTCGGGCTCTGGGCAGATAGACCCAGGACAGGGCGCCAATCCATCGCTGGGCACACACTCACTCACACAGACACACTCTATATGGGGCAATTTTTTTGAGAATTCACTTGACTTGATCCATATTTTTGGACTGTGGGAGGAAACCGGAGAACCCGGAGGAAACCCACGCGGACAGAACATGGAAACTCCACCAAGATGGGGATTCGAACCGGGAATCCCTAGCGCTGAGAGGCGAACGTGCTGACCACTAAGCCACCGTGCCGCCCTAAAGTTAGAATTATGACATATAAAAATAGAATTTCGAAATAAAAAGTCAGAATATTAAGATAAAAAGTCGGAAAGGAAGAGGATAAGAGGAAACGTACTTCTTTAGATAATAAAAGCTTAAAAGCACCGTCTTAAATGAATATCTGTTCTCTCCAGCAGATGGTGGTAATCAACAACGTGTCACGTTCTTCTCTGCAGAACTGTAAAGGAATAAGTAGAGTATCTACAACACGCTGGAAAGCTGAAGATAAAGTCAGCTGTTCCCGTTTTATATCTCTCGCAGAATCTGAGTTTTATTGCTGAAAATGGGAGACTCTGTGACCGAGTATTCAAAGCGTTTTGAACATCAGGTGAGTTGTACACTCGCTTGCCGTGGAATAAAATCCCGTTTAACGGATTGCCCAGGAAGACTTGCCCTCACTTGCTGATGTAAGCCAGGCTGTGTTTCCATCCGGTGACCCGTCCTATGTAGGTGCACTACGCGGTCTTATAACAGTAGGGTGCCTTTCGCGCTACGTAGCAAGTTGTGGACACGTGGTCATCTTATTGAGATCTGGCCTTCTTCACTGCCAGACTGCCGAACGTTCCAAAAGAATTTAATTGCATTTAGTCTAGATTGAGTTTTTTAGTGAAATTAGGTAGTTTGTTATTAATTATTTATGTTTAAAACGTGTTCTAAGTGCAGTTGTTATGTTTTCCTGGCACAAGGGAAATATACCAACACTAAAGAAAACGAAACAAATTGGTTTCTGTATTTATATCTCTACAAGCGTACTTACTTATAACACTAATGTTTTAATATTTCTAAAGTATTTAATTGCACTGGCTATTATGTTAGGCACACCTCCTCACTTCTACAATCACTATCTGTTTCATTAGTTCCACTGATCATATAGATCAGGGGTGCCCACACTTTTCTGGCCCGAGATCTACTTTTCCATTGGACAGGTCATCGAGATCTACCGGGGTCAATCTCTCTTTTTTAGGCTTTTATATTGAATCCTGTTTACACACATCATGTTAGTATTGCCAAATCTGTAAGATCTGTTAGAATTGCTCTTTTATTAAACACATTCCAGCAAATAGCATGGAAAACCTGATTTTAGTTACACCCAAACACACAGTATACAGCACAAATGTGAAACAATCACTGTAACCCACATTTCCCCAAACAGAACATCCATCCATCCATCCATTATCTTCTGCTTTATCCTCTATTAGGGTCACGGGGACCCATCCAGGGGAGAACGTTTCGGGCGCTGGGCAGATACACCCAGGACAGGGCGCCAATCCATCACTGGGCGCATTCACACACAAACACACTCTATATGGGGCAATTCGGAGAATTCAAATTGACCTTGATCCATGTTTTTGGACCGTGGGAAGAAACCGGAGAACCCGGAGGAAAGCCACGTGGACACGGGGAGAACATGGAAACTCCACCCAGATTGGCATTCGAACTGGGAATCCCTAGCGCTGAGAGGAGAACATGCTAACCACTAAGCCACTGTGCTGCCCCCAAACAGAACATGAACATTAATAAAAGCAAATGCATTTTGAGTTTGACATTGTAAAAAAATATTCCCCCCCCCCCCACTCTAAATGAAAGTGGTACATTTTAGTTCTTTTTGAGCTTCACTCGTCCTTCACTCGTCTTGTCAGTCAAATAAAGTGTAAAAACGCAAACAGAATCTATGTAATATAATGTAATCTAAATCTAATGTAGATGATTTGGGAGGCAGTGCTTCTGATTTAAGCATGGAGGCGTGGCCACGGGCCGGTTTTGGGAACAGCGAGAGGGGGGGTGGCAGACTGCTCGCTTGCAGAGATCGCGATTTAGAATGAATCACATTGTGTGTGAATGTGTGTGCGCGTGTGTGTATAAGCGCTTCCGATACTGTGCTGTAAAAAAAAAAGCGCTGATACGTGATAAACGCTTTTTTTTCCAAACGCCATCTTCCATCGCAATCTACCACGTATTGAGAACCCTTGATATAGATGTACTTTGTAGTTCTGCAATTACATTCTGTAGTCCATCTGTTTCTCTACATTTTTTGTTAGTCAACTTTAGTATTTTCTCTGATGAGGTGATGGTCTCTGATGGTCAGGACCCCCACAGAGGAGGTATTAGGGTGGTGGGGGATTCTCAGTACTGCAGTGATACTCACATGGTGGTGGTGGTTTAGTGTATTGTGTTGGTACAGCAGTGTGGATCAGAAACAGCGGTGCTGTTGGACGAGAACAGTACACCAATCATCATCCACCACCCTGATAACACCTGCTCGGTGGGGGTCTTGATCATCACGGAATGTACACAGGATGTACTGTAGACCACAAACTGATGGACTACAGTATGAAGTTACCAGTGTGGGCCATTAAATGAGGCCCTTAACCCTCATTTCTTTAAGTGTGCAGTATAATGTACTCGAACTCTGGTTATCACGTTGGGATAAATGTAAGACACTTTGAATAAAAGTGTCTGGAAAATAATGTATTGTAATGTTTATAAAAAATGTGCAGTAAGTTAATTAAGAAGGTGAATTTAATAAAAAGTTCCTGAAGAGTGTTTCTATCATTATATATAGATATAATAATTATATTTCAGTTTCAATGCAATTAATAGAATAACATGTTAATCATATGAGTTGGTGTGTTGAGGCAGTGATATGGACACTTTTAATATTCTGTGGGTCTTTTAAGGTTGTGTAATATCTATAACATCTTCTAATACACCTTGTTGTTACATTTTGCGAAGCATTACCACAATCTCAGCTCATATTTATTATGAACACAGTTTATTAATTTGATTTGATCTGTAATGTAAGAAATGAATCCACAACCAAAACTGAAAGAGTGAAATGAAGGGTGGTTACAGATTAAAAAGAGAAAGTAAAATGAACAGGTTTATAATCCTTCAAAAAAACAAAGCACAAGGACCTTTGAATAGAGGGAGGATCTTTAGTTATGAGTGCAGAAGTAAAGGACAAGAGTCTGTGTGAGAGGTGCAGATAGAACATACAGCAACCAGAAGCAACTTAAACTTCTACCCGTCACCTACTATTATTTCTTCTGCTCACTTCACATACAGTGAATTTAGGATTGTGAAAGCTGGAAGGAAGAAAGAAGAGTAAGTCAATAATCCTTTTCATTATGTCAGTATGTTAAGATTTTGGTTTTGTTGTGTACAAAAAGGGCAACATTGTCATGTTTCTCAGTTGCTTGTGTGTACATCGGCTTTAAATATACTTTTAGGAATGAATTAGGAAACGGATTTGTATTGTCTCTGTTCAGGAATGTGAGATCACATGTCTGTAGCCTTTGGCAGCAAGTCAGATAGTTAGTGTTTGATCTTCGACAGTGTTCGTCCAGTTTTCAAATTATCAATCATTGTTTAATCTGTTTGACGGCCTGACCAGCTTATGTTCACGACATGTCTAAATGTAATATGCATTTATAAAACAAGATTTCATAATATTACTTTGTAACATAAAAGAAAGCAGGATCATAATCTGAGTCTTAGCTTCAGTATAAAACTGAAAGTATGTCATGTTGGGTGGGTCGAATATAACACAAACATCCTCGATGCTGGAAATAGATGAATAAAGAACAAAGCAGGGAGGTGCTCTTTAGTGCACAACACTGACATAAAGTTTGGTGATTTTTCTTTTTCTCATTATTTACCGTTTATTGTTTTTCCTATATTTGGTAACATAAAGTGAACATAGATATTTGGAAGTCAGTACGTTAATATGTTTTTAATTAAGTATGCATGTTGATGCATGTTGTATAGACTTGGGTGCAACCCCAACTGAGTTGCTTGTATGCACACTCTTCCTGCCTTCAGACTTAAGAACTTCTCGTAGGGTTTATATCCACATTAATACATGATTAAGTATTAACTGGGATCAATAAATAATTGTACTTTATAATAAAGAAAATAAATATTATTTAGAATATTTTGATATGGCTGCTTCCTCCACGTGTGATTTCTCCTGTCAGTTTGGTTATGGTTCGTAGAAGAATGCCTTGAAGGCAAATAAATTTTGGTTGCACTTTGTCCTCCATATTTTTTCATGTCTGTACAAACTAGAGATTTTAGAGTTTCTAAACTCACGTTATCCCTCACTAATCTAATAAAAACTTGTTTACATAAGATAACCAGATGGATAATAAAAACAAATTAGTTTTTGCACTCAATTCATTGTAAAAGTATGGATGGATTTTTAAACTGTTAAAATAGTGTAAGAAAAAAAACAGGAAGAAGGTTTTTTCATCACATGAACGGTCACACAGCAGAACATGATTTCTGTTTCACTTTGAAGGAAAGTGAAATCAAATTTCTGTTGGCTGAAGTAGAAAGTCTGAAAAACCAGAGGCAGACCGACGTTTCCTCCTCAGCACTCGAAGAGCTCAGAGACGAGAACGCCAGACTGCAGTATCGCCTAAACATTCTTAAAAACGTAAGTTTTAAATTATTTTTAATTAAACCAATCTGTTTTTGTGTAGTTAGCTATTGTTTTCTAACTTATATTTATATAAAATCTTATGTTTCTTGCATTGATGTCCTAACTTCAGTTGAACTCCTGTTTTTAATACTTTCATTTTATAGTGTGTGTTTTGTAGAATGCAAATTCGTAATTTAAAAACATTAAACTTTAAAAAAAGATTTTTAATGTTAAGACTAAATGTGTTTCTTTTAAAAAGTGGAACCTTGCAGTAATAAAGATACAATCTGATGCAATAATGTGAGCTGATGCAATAACGGGTGTGTGTGTGTGTGTATGTCTGTTTGCACGGAGTTCTCTAGTAACACTGTGGTGAGGGGGTTTTAGTGCAGCAGTGCTGCTGTAGTTTCATTTAAACACCTCAGTGACACTGCTGGGATAGGAATAATGCACCAACCAAATAATACCTGCTATTTTATACTATTTTACTTTTAGAGCTTACAAGAAGAGAGGAGCTACAGCAGCAAAAGCATGAATAACATAAACCAGAGGCTTCAGGAGGTCTTCGGCCATGCCATCAGCCTGGCTTTCCCTGACTTGGAGAATGCCCCACGTGTAGTCACACCCAGCCAACAGGCCAAGTTTGCTGATTACCAGTGCAACAGTGCAATGGCCATGTCTCAGGTTGTTCTTTTACATCCACCTTTAGCAAGCTTATATTATTTTTGTATGGATTTGCATTAGCTATAACTTACTTTAATGCACTGAGTTTTTTTTTGAGGCTATATATTTGCTTACAATAACAGATTTTGTGATCCACACACTATCACATTACAGGATGCCATTATTTTTTTGCCATTAAAGTGTATATCCAGGCAAGTACACTTTGATGGGTAGTTAAGGAAACTAAAATATCTGTACATAATCTTAGCCGGTTTTTCCAGCCTTCTTTGTGTGTTTAAGGCCAGGTAATCAGTTAATCAAACATTGTTTTAGAGTTGAATCTACGTAACAATTGAAGACACACCTCTAAGCATGTACACCCATATATAATGTACATTCAGTCGAAGACACTTCACCAGGCATCAACAACATTTTTTTGTACACAACAAGCAGAAATACTCACATAAGAAAATAAATAATGTTTTTTGCAAAATATCTTATCATTCATTCATTCATTAGCTTCCACTTAATCTTTTTCTAGGGATAAGGACCGTGGGCTGGTTCTCCATGCCCATTCAGGGAAGAATGTTTTGTCCTTCAGGACAGAGCTCAAATCCATCACTAGACACACTCATTTTCTCAGATACACATACTATGCGGAAATTTAGATGTGGGTGATTTAGAGCAGCCAATTAATCTTGAATCCATGTTTTGGACACAGAAAGAACAATTAATGCACATTTATACATTTGATTGCTTTATACAATTTATGTAAGACATGGTTATGACACTTACTAAATCAATCTTGTTTGGCCAGTCCTGTTACTCATTTCAAATCCTTTTGTTCATATTAATAAGACTACATTATTCATTGGTTATACCCAGCAGCAAGAAATGCTTGTTATTTACTTAAAAAACAAAAGTGAAAAGAAGTGGTGTCTTTTCTTTTGGTTTCAGATGATGAAGTCCAAGGGACAGAAGGTTAATCCCAGGGATATAGCTCAAAAGATTGTGGAAAACATTCCTGACAATGAGTTAATTGAGTCGACTGAAATCGCTGGACCAGGTTTGATTAAAACTCAGTATCTGCTCTTTTTTTCAAGCAATGAAACGGTTGCAGCCCGTTTGAAATATACGGTAATATTTTTTTTGCAGGTTTCATTAATATTCATCTCAAGAAGACGTATGTGTCGAAGCTTCTCACCAACCTGCTTGTGAACGGTGTGCAGCCTGCCCCTTTGGAGAAGAAAATGAAGGTTCGAGAATATTTAAGACTCTGACCTCTGAGGAAAGCATCTGACTAAAGTGAATAACTGATTCTGTTACTTATTTATTCCTGATTTATGTTGTAGGTCGTCATAGACTTTTCCTCTCCAAACATCGCAAAGGAGATGCATGTTGGCCACTTGCGCTCCACCATCATTGGGGACAGCATGTGTCGTCTCTTCGAATACCTTGGCCATGATGTCTTACGGTCCGTTCATGTTGAAATGCTCAGTCTGGAATAAACGTTTTGGATACATTTTATGTTAGAATGACTCTTATGGTTGAATACTAAGGCGACCTGATCATGCATGTTAAATCTTAAACTCTAGTTTGCAAATATTTAATCCAATGACTGAAAAACAGCTGTGAGAAGTTTGTGCCATTGCTATGGTGTACTAATGTGGTGAAGTTCTCAGATTGCTATGACTTTTCTTAAATATAACTGCTGGCTTGATCTAAACTTAAATTTATGTTATTATGCATAATTTTATATTATTATATTATATAAAGTCTGTGTTGCACTGACACATTGTCACACCCCATCAGGCTGAACCACGTTGGAGATTGGGGGACTCAGTTTGGAATGCTCATTGCTCATTTGCAGGACCAGTTTCCTGATTATTTAAATGTTTCCCCACCAATCGGAGACCTTCAGGCTTTTTATAAAGTAAGCCCTTTTCTTTATTTCTTTTGGAAATGTAATGTCATGGTGGAGAATCGCAGATTCTTTTTTAAATCAATAATTATTTTACTTACTTTAATGCTACTCAGTTTACATTCTTTAAATATAAAATCAGATGTGTGCTGTGGGATTTTGGAGACCAAAACTAGACAGTGTAATACACTGGCTGTATCTCAATGAGACTATTGTATTGATCTATTACTCTATTAGTCCAGGCATAAAATCAATGTTCTGACGTGTTACAATATTTATAAATCTCAGATTACTGGGCTGAATGTAAAATGTTGTTTTTTTTTTTTTTTTTTTTTTTTTTTTGGGGGGGGGGGGGGGGCAGGATGTGCAGCCCTGTTATTTAAATAGTTAAACATTTGAACGTAAATAGCTATAGTAAATTTAACTAATCAAATGGGTATGATTTCATGCAAGTGTTTGTTCTCAATACATTTTGCTTATATCTGTCCTCAGGAATCTAAGAAGCGCTTTGATGAGGATGAAGAATTTAAGAAGAGAGCTTATCAGTGCGTGGTCCGCCTTCAGAGCAAAGAACCAGATTTCATTAAGGCCTGGAACCTCATCTGTGATGTGTCTAGGAAAGGTATGTTAATGTGTCTGAATTTTTATTTAATTGACCTAATCTAAAATAAAATAATGAAATCGACTTGTTCAGCAGGGTGACACGGTGGTTTAGTAGCTGGCAAGTTTGCCTCACAGTGCTGGGGATTCAGGTTTGAACCTCATCTGGGTGGAGTTTTTGTTATCCCCATGTCAATGTGGGTTTTGGTCAAAAAAAACATGGATTCAAACATGGACAGAAAATCTTGTGGACTTAAAATAACAACAGCAGATTATTTACCAGCTAATTTAAAAGCCTTGCTCATTTCAGACGTGGCAAAAAAATCTGGATTATTAGTAAATTTAGTCATGTAAAGGCATTGAATTACTTATAATGACCACTAGATGTCAGGGCTACACCATGAAGCTGGAATTCAGCCTCCAGTGTCAGTTTGCTTGATAGATAAGTTATTTGTTGTGATGCAGCACCTGAGCAATGTTTATCTTAATGGATGGTTGACCTAATACCCAGAGACACCTAATAGCTTTGTGGTAAGATTTATTATCTAGCCTGTACACAGTGATTGATTACGCCGCCAAGTGCTAGCATATTGAAAGATGTTGCATTTATTCATCTGTAACAGAAATGTAAACACTGAATAATTTTGCGATGGTTAGCAGGTTTGCGAAAGACGGGCAATCCGCTCGTTCCCTATTAAAGACGGTTAGATAGATAACTAGTTTTTAAATCCGTTTCATTCACAGCTTCGAGGCATCAGGGTTGAAACTAATTACATAAAGGAATAAAAAATATTTCTGCTCAGAGGTGCAATGAACTCTGTACAGTAGAGCTTTTTATTTCACTCAAGGCAGGACTAAAAGCTTATTGGCCCAGCTGTCTGTTCTCTTCTGGGTTAATATGAGCTCGTCCACATGTCTCATGTCATGGCCATACTGTGTAGTCACAGTAATGCTGGTTATTCATTGTCATTTATGGTTGCTTTGGGCATATAGACTTACTCCTAGCCTACAGGGCTTTAAAGGATTATGCAGCACTGCTGCCTCAAGTTAAATGAGCTTTTCAGTAACAACTGAAGCTAATGTGCCCTTAGCTCCTTGTTAAATAGGCAGTGGCTGTGGCATTAAATAGATGCATTTTGCTGGAAGCGTTGTAAAAGTTCTGCACTCCAGCAGTTTTGGATGTTGGAGTACGTGCCCAGCTCCTGTGAATTTCCATTCATCAGTAAAACCCTTGCTTGCACATTATTCACTACTAAATTCCTACCTAAGGTTTACAATGAAATTACACTTACATTTAAAATTTTTTACACTTTCATCATGTGTTTTCAGCATTTGAATAAAGTCCAATATCTCTTACTACAGATGAGCTTGAGAAACATGTCTCATTACAGCAGTGCTTCTCAAATAGTGGGGCGCGCCCCCCTGGGGGGGCGCAGTGCGGTGCCTGGGGGGGCGCATAACAAGATATCACAGAGCAAGTGATATTAAGTTTACTGAGCAAACCCTCAAGATACAACATGGAGAAATATTTAACAGGAATGACGGAGAGAAAGGCGGAGAGAGACGAAGATAATGAGAGCAACAAAAGTCAACCGAAAGTTAAATGTCGAAGCGAACGTAGCGCCTGGCTTCACTGTAACTTCACTGTAACTGAGGTGGAGATGAAGAAAGACCGGTGTGTCTTCTGTCTTTAAATGTTGGCAGCGGACAACATTAAGCCAAATAAATGAAGGCGTCACTTAGACATTACACCCCAATCACGCTGATAACCGCTTGAGTTTTTTAATGGTAAACGTGACGCAATTTAATAAATTGTGCTCCAGAATTAATGTTGCTGATGAATTTAAATTTATTATTATTTATTGATTTTATTTAATTTCATTTTCAGTATCAAATGCCAGTCAGTTCAAAAATGTTTCTAGTTTAAATAAGGATTTCATTCGTTTCTGTTACAAACTAAAAGACAAAGTTAATAAACTGATTTTATACGGGGGGGGGGGGCGCAAAATGTTTTCTTCTTCCTAGGGGTGGCTTAACAGAAAATAATTGAGAATCACTGCATTACAGCATAACATGTTAGCCACCCCCCCCCCACAATTGTCTATAAATGGCTAATTAGCGTTTAGACAAGGCTAAGTGAGTAAATTAGCCAAATAAATTGAGCTCGGTGTAATTTATCAGTTACAGAATTATGTTGAAAAATGAACAGATGGCTTTTAAATTTTGTGTTTCATTCCTTATTCGTCGATTCCTCTCCCTGAGCCAACTGCATTAGCATTTTTACGTGATGGGGACCTTTCTGAGTGGCAGATCTACTTTGTTTCTGCACTTTTATTTTCTGAACTCTGAAGGGCACTGGCACCCCGAGGCGTCACAGGATGCCTCCTCTTCCTTTTTCTTCACCTCTGTACTGAGCACGTTTCTAGTTATGAAGTGACGAACTAGAGGTCTGGGAACTTTGTGCCCCTGATGCTTTAATCACTTCAATCCAAAAATAAAGACATGTGTGTGTGTGTGTCTGTGAATGGGGGGGGGGGGGGGTTAAGAATGTCAATTAGTGTGTTTGTATTTGAGTGTGTGCATTTTCAAGGTGCTGCATTAAACCTGGACTCCTAGTCCAGACATGTTTACTTGGCTTGATTTCCCTGAGGAAATCGCTACTGTAATTAAACATCACTGTCTTTCTCTCATACACACACACACTGTCTCTGGCTGTCTCACTGATTCCGCTTGTCACTCTCTTTCTCTTTTTTTTTTTTCCCTCTCTCCTCACATTATGTCTTGCTCTGCCACTCTGTGTCTCTCTCTTTTGTCTCCATCCTTCCTCTCTGTGCCTGTCCCCCATTCCATTCACATCCTCTTCATAGCCCCTTTTATACAACCTGCAATGAGTGAAAACACTGACTTACAGATCCTCTTCTTCATTCTTTATAAAAGGTACAAATGTGAAATTGAGGCTCATTGTTGTCCCACGTGTAAGCTGATAAACCTCTGTATAAAAGGGACACCACATTATATACCATCACAACTGGTTGTGCATCTGATTTTGTGATGCTGTTGCATTTACACATAAAAGAGATCTTATACATGTCTCTCTCTCTTGCTCTCGCTTTCTCTGACCTACAGAATTCCAAAGAGTTTATGACTCCCTGGGCATCAGACTTCTGGAACGAGGGGAGTCCTACTACCAGGATATGATGACCGATGTGGTGAAGGAGTTTGAGGAGAAGGGTAAGTGTACCTTTAAGATGGGAAAATCTTGGCTGCATTCCAAAACCTTCACTGCTGTCGAGGTAGACTGCATTTCTCGACTGCTGTTTCATAGAGGGTGGTATCAAAAATCAAAAGTCCTTTATATTCAGCCTCTGATTTACATATTTACCCCTTGTGAACTGTGATTTCCCACAGTTCTCTGTGTATGTTTACAAAAAAATCCTCAGCATCACCAAAATGCAAAAAAAACACCACAGCTATTGAAGTGTATTTTGATTTTAAAATGTAACCTTCTTGTGTAAATCATAGAGTTAACTCAAGCTTCATGCAGCAGTTGCATGAGGTTTAAGCCTTTCAGGGACATCTCCTATTCCTCTGTCTCTTCTAGTAATTTAACCTCTGTATTTAATGTTTTTGCATTAAATTTGCATGAGTATGAGTATGTCTTTGCATTTGCAAGACATACTCATAGAATAGATTTACTTAATATGCAGGATTGGAACTATTAAACATCACACTTAACATTAACTGCGTAACACATAAATGTGTGTCACTGGAAAAGTGTATTCAACAATCACAGTTGAAGACCCACCCTGTTTTTTGACTCGTTGTCAAAACTATGACATAATATTTTGCTGGATTCCAAGTCACTGCTGCTGCCTTAATAAAAAAAAACAGACCAGGCAGCAAAGAGGACCAATAAGATCCCAGTCCTTAAGTATAGGACCCTCCCATTGATGAAAAGTAAACTGATACATCATGGAATGGCAGACTGAAAGGAACAAATTACAACAAAATACCTCAGAATAAACCCAAATTTAACAACACTATGACTAGATACCCTGGCAAACAATGAGAACACATTTTCTACATCAGATGCCACTCAATCACCAGCCCAATGCAGAATTTTATATTGAGTTTGTCTGCTACCATGTTGGACAGACCAAATTTTTGGGTAAAATCCTCACAGTCATCACAACACAACCGGGAATAGACCCTGTGCATTCCACCCGGTTGATACCAGAACCTTGACGTAAGACGAGTGCCAACCCCTGAGCCACCATTTGGGGGAAAAAAATCAGTTCACTTGTAACCGAAACCACACGTGCTTAAAAAGAATGACAAGTTTTTGGTATGAATTGTAGCGTTTGATCTTTTTGCTTCAAACTGGAACTGAAGCATTGTCAGCACTTTTACGCAATACTTCAATATGATGCCCGCACAGTAAAGCATCACTGACAAATGCTACATGACATGTGGTTTTATGTAAGACACCAAACCTGTCAGCTCTTTTTCACCCTAAATGAACATTTCTTTGTGAGGGAAAGATTAGACACTTCTCAAAAGTGGAAGATATGATTTATAATAACCAAAACACTTGTCATCTGTGTATGCACATACAAAGTCACGCTCGACAATGATGGACGTTCACATTGTTGCACTTGCGGTTTTTGAATTGCAGGGGTAATGTATTCTTCAGCTCGGGGTGTTAATGCTTGCAGGTCGTTTTCATGGTAAAACTACGACTGAATGCAATAGCAATTAAAAGGCCTGATCAAATTACTATGAGGTGCAAAGGTCAATGAAACCAGATAAATTTTTAACCTGGGAAGTAGGATTGGTCGAAAGGCAAAAAGGAATCCACAGCATGCAACTGCCCAGAAACAACCTCATTTATTCGGCAAACACCGAGCTGGTCACTAGCTGAATAGGATTTTCTGAACATGGAATCCAGGCTTCTGTAGGAATGGTGGATAAGTGGATAAGTCCGTGAGAGGTGGATGCTGGCAGAATTTCTTATTGTTGTGTTTGGCGAGGCTCTGACTACTTACTTTGTGGGCAGTACAGCTCGTTTTGTACATTAATGCATTACATTGTTTTAGAATGTGTTACCCTTTAAATTCTCTAGCTGTTGGAAAATAGGCTGGACCTTTAAGTTCATACAGGCTTCATCATTTATCCTACCATCCAAAATTTGCACTCACTGAAAGAGATGGGTAATCCTTTGTATTTATCCAATTTGCCGCTGAGGAAAAAGAAAATTGATTTTACAGCTCATAATACAACCACTATATAAACAGCTGTACAAACTCTGGCTTCAACTTTCATTCTCACCTGTATGTGCATCTTATCACCTCTTGTCCAAAATTGTACAATAGGATATTTAGTTTGAATGCTACGAACTGCAGTTCATGCTTTTTTTATTGTGCTTGTACATCATTGTCTTTGTAGGAATAGAGTGGTTTTCTAGTTTTATGTGGGAATATATATGTTTTTGTATTATATATGGTATATGGTAAATATCACAAACTGTATAGTATGTGTGCATGACCGAATTGGGGTGAAGCCGAAGTGCTAAATATGTTTTAACCAAACATGAAACGATATTTTGCCCATTTCTTTCTGACATTAATTTTTTTATGTACTTGAATGTAAATTTGGCTTCGTATTAAATCTAGCTTCAGACTATTATTTTATTTTCCCTCATAAAGTGCCTGCTGGGCTCATCAACTGAATGTAAAAACCAATAATCCATTAGGGGGCAGTGTTGTTTCAGATTATTCAATCTTTTCAATCTCACCCTTCTGGCTCATTTCTCCCTCTCAGGTCTAGTGGAGTTGGATGAAGGCCGAAAGATTATATTTGCCCCTGGTCAGTCCATCCCACTGACAGTGGTGAAATCAGATGGTGGTTACACCTACGACACATCAGACCTGGCAGCCCTGCGTCAGCGCTTATTTCAGGAGAAAGCTGATGTCATCATCTATGTTACAGACAGCGGACAGGTGTGAACATATTTTCCTATATATGTGCTTCAGCCTCGCACTATGATGACTGTATAGAACTTTAGCCGGGTATTGATTTTTATTCCCCATTGTTTGATTTTCTACTTTATTCCACCCATGATATCAGATATTCATACACCCACTTCAGCTTATGTAAACTAGATCCTGCTTTGTGTTATAAACTAAAAAGGCTCTGAAGTCTTATTCATGCCATGTAAGCTTTGAGAGGAAATTAAAATGTGTGTGAATTCTGCTTCCTGACAGGCCACACACTTCCAAGTGGTCTTTGCTGCGGGTCAGATGATCGGTTGGTATGACCCCAAGGTCACTCGTGTGGAGCATGCCGGTTTTGGAGTGGTTCTGGGAGAAGACAAGTAAGCCAGCTTGTTGCAATAACACGCCCTGTAATGCTGCGCTGTAAACAGTATATGTGGCATATCCGTTTTACTGCGTGTGCTTTATTGTTCTTTGTTCTGTTCTTCAGTCTGCTTAAGTCATTTTGTTGCTTGTACAGAAAGAAGTTTAAAACTCGCTCGGGAGACACAGTCAGGCTAATGGACTTGCTGGATGAGGGTTTGAAGAGATCCATGGATAAGCTTAAGGATAAAGAGCGGGACAAAGTGAGTACCTTAAACGCATAATAAAAAAAATGCATCTCATCATCCGTTCCTTCTTAATGATTTACACTAAAACCACAAAGTAACAACTAGGGCTGAACAATAAAACCTTTGTCACTTTGATAAATTGTAAAAGAAAATCTGTAAAAATCATCAGAGCTTAATTGTATTGTATTAAATGCATAAATACTTTATGAACTCCACTTAGCATAAAGATGGACTTTGTACTTCTAAAATTACAGGCTGTAGTCCATCTGTTTACAGACTACTGTGTATGTCCCGTTTTCTAATGGTCAGGACCCCAATAGTATTACCACAGAGCAGTGCATTATTCCTATCCCATAAGTGTTTAAATGAAACTACAGCAGCACTGCTGCACTAAAACCACCTCACAGCATCAGTGTCGCTGCAGAACTGACAATAAACAATCCACCACCCAAATTAGACATGTTCTGTGATGTGCTGACCAATAGAGAACAGAGAACCAACAAGGGACTAACAAAAACACAGATGAACTACAGTCTGTAATTGTAAAACTACAAAGTCCATCTATATGGTAAGATGAGGGAATAGACAATGAAGCAAGAAGGAGGTGTGTCCAAACTTTTGACTGCTACTGTATATATATATTGTGAATTGATTCTTTCATCATGATAATACATTTGTGCCATATCACCCAGCTCCAAAAACAACTCATGGCTCTTCAGATCTTATCGAGTTCAATGTGATCAAGATCCCCACATATTTTTTTTTTTGAAGTTTAAAGTGCATTGAAAGATTTCCAGAAGAGTAAAACTTAAAAGCATGTGTGGCACAGAGCATATTTCAGTCACAAAATCAATATCTCAAGGCCTAACTGATAACGAGCTGCTTATGCCTGTTCGCTTTGTGGTAGAAATTGTGACCTCTTCATCCTACATTGTCAATGCAGCTATTAAGATATTACTGCTTCACTGCATTTCCCATGCAATGCATTTTTCATCATCCACAAGTTAAATTCTTTATTAGAAAAAATAATAAAGCATTCAAGCCGCTCTCTGGATTTTCAGGTAGTAATCGCACTAACTGAAGGAACCAATATAAAACATGCCACAGGAAAATTAAGTGCCTGTATAAAATTAAAAGCACAAACAACAAGCTATTTCAAACAAATCGCTTTTTCATCTCTAAGAGCTGATACTCGTATAATGTATATGATTCCAGTCTTTCCTGTGTTTAAAAAAATAAATAATAATAATAATAAAGTATGGGTCTATTAATAGTTGTATCCATATTGTGTATACTATGGAGACAAAATTAACGTTTAAAATATAAAATGCACCTTTACAGTTCTTATTATTTCAGATGCTGTCATTTTGCTCGTTTTCCATGTAATTGTATGTTTAGTGATTTGCATTTGGTTTGTAATCCTACCTCTGTGTCTGCTTTAGGTTTTGACACCTGAAGAGCTCACCTTGGCACAGCGCGCCGTTGCATTCGGTTGCATCAAATATGCCGACTTGTCCCACAACCGTGTCAATGACTACATCTTCTCCTTCGACAAGATGTTGGATGATAGGGGCAACACGGCAGCCTACCTGCTGTATGCCTTCACCCGCATCAGGTGAGCATTACCAGTGAGGGATCTCTGATTGTATGCTGAGTGCTCGACTTCTTAGATGCATTTACTGTGGGTGAATTAATACCCTTTGCTGGTCGAGTTTGGCTTTTAAGGTGTATTTTAACAGGGAATCAGTTGTAAACATGTATATTAAAAGGGTAGTTGGGAAACAGGGAGTTCTCTGTTTGTGTACAAAAGATGCCTTGTTCCATAGAAAACAGTAATAACTGTCATAATTAGAACACACCAATAATTGAATTTTGGTATTTTATTTAGTTACAGGTGTATAGTTAATCCCCTAGCCATGCATTTTAGACAGCTGTATGCTTACACTATTGTGGAAATACATTTTGGTCAAGACCTTTATTTGTTTCACTATAACTGTACCCCAGTGCACATAGCATGTTTCATAAAGGCAAGGTTAAGTTTAGCTTTGAGTGGTTCTTTTAGGTGTCTCAATACTTTTGTCAATTATAGTTTGTCATGATTCAAAAAAAAAATCTAAATCTTATTCTTTCTAGTCAGATCCACTTTATTTTTGCTCGTCCATTTTGGCAAAATTGCTCAACGTCTGTGACAAGTAGATTGTACACTGTTGGTTTACAGCAATTTTCATATCATTGCCGCAGTGTCTCTCCTTTAGCTTTAGACTTGGTTACTTTAATACACTGACATTCCTGCTTTTTAACCTCTATTTAACACTGCTACATGTATGCTCAGTTATTGTGAGTTAAGTTTAAAAATAAACCTATGCTTTACTCTCTGGTCAATAGCAGGCCAGAAAATATTTTCTTAGGTAAACTCTATTTATCCTGCCTTTAACTCTGCAACTTTCCCCCTCATCTGCTTATAATAATAATAACAACAACAACATTCTCCTAGCATGGTGCACATACAGTACCAGTCAAAGGTTATATCCTCCACTTATACGTATACCATAACACCATCTTCCTAACAGTTTCATGTGGATCACTGACGGAGTTTTGTAGTGCACGGTGTATGTGTTTACTGAGTTTTAATCTAACTGAATGAATGGGATGTGAAACGAGTTGGAAGTTCTTATAGAGCAACTGTGATTTGTGTTCAGCAGTTTTATTTGATCTTATAATACAATGAGAAACGATGAACCTATTAAACAGTGCACTTTTAAGGTGTAATGATCCAGTGGAGGGTATTTTATTAGTATCATGGAGGATGTAAAACATAGTTACTTTCTGTGGGTTTTTTTGCTATTTAATATCACCGTGCAGCTTAAGAAGAATCAATAAAACTATTCGGGTGATCCGTGTTCTGCACTGGAAAATCAGACGGCACATTTAAGATGTCATATTATTCATCATATCATTTCCTCCTAATTAATGTTCAACTCATGAAACTGGTAGTTGTGGAAAAACATTGCCTTTTTACATTCAGAAACACTGTTCTGTTTTTCTGCTGTCAACAGAACTTATTCATTTGAGAACTGCTACAGTTAACACCGTCTTTAATAACAATGACTTAAGTTCTCTTATATACAAATATAAAAATATAATACAAATATAAATGTCATTTTGGTTATTTAGCATGGTAAACACAGTATATAGTACAGATGGACCAATAGACATTGAGTTTTTAGATTTTTTATTTTTTATGTGACTAGTTCAGTGTGTGTGTATATATGTGTGTGTGTGTGTGTGTGTGTGTGTATATATATATATATATATATATATATATATATATATATATATATATATATATATATATATATATAATTTTAAATAATAATATTTAATATTATTAGACTCGGTCATTTGATATATTTCTTTTTGTATATGTGCTATAGTACTTTCATCTGTGCTTACAGGCTTATATAGGTGGGCTATGCAGTAAACCCTGCTCCTACTTTGTGTTAATAGAAAGCCTTTTAGAGACAGCATGGGGATTTTTATGGTTAAGTGATGCTTTTGACTCCACATGCTTTTTGTGCACTGCTTAATAATGTAAAAAATGTTGTAATGACATCGTGTACACATTGCCGTCAGTATGATGTTTGCAGAAGTGCTTCTGGAGTTGTAGTGCATGTTTACCTCTGCTCTCTCCCTCTCTGTTAGGCAGTTGGCTTCATGTCAAGAGTTCAGAGTCTGTCATCACACCTCGGCTCAATCCAATGTTGGCCATGGTGCCTTCTCTTGGCTCTGCCTCTCTCCTTTTTTTTTTCAAATTAGACTCAGTATTATAGTGCCACTTCAGTAGTACATGTTTAATATAATCCATCTAACTATATTCCATTCTTATTCTGATTCTAATTTAGCTATAAGTGAGAAGAGCTATTAATGACATAGACCAGTTAACAGATATAATTTTTTTCTTCAGCCTTTATTTTCAATATGCATTTTTTTGGATATTTTTATTTAACACATGATGCACTTAAGCTTGCTTTACTGGTATTTGTCATGCTCTTGTTGAGGATTTTATTGTGAAATACAGATCGATAGCCAGGCTGGCCAACATTGAAGAGGTGGAACTGCGCAAAGCATCGGAGACCTGTGAGATTGTGCTGGAGCATGAGAAAGAGTGGAAACTTGGCAAGTGCATCCTGCGCTTCCCTGAAATCCTGCAGAAAATCCTAGATGACCTGCTGATGCACACGTTATGCGACTACCTCTATGAGCTGGCCACCACTTTCACCGAGTTCTATGACACCTGCTACTGTGTGGAAAAGGACCGCAAGACAGGTGAGGCTCACAGCATGCAGGCAAACATCCGGGTTTAAGGTGCTAAATGCACACCAGCTGGTTCTAATAGCAGCGCTGGGATTGCTTTGTATAAGGATTAAAAAGGGATTTATTCTCCCTTTTATCTGCTTTAATGTCTTTATTCTAAAAAAGGTCTGTATTTACATCAATTTTGGCATGTAGTAATATTCTTATTAGTTGTAGTATTAGTATTATTTAAAACCCTGTTCATTTTTTCTGTTAAAAAGCTGTTTAGACCCAAGGTACCAAATACGGTCTTAACTAACATTGTGTCGGCTAAAAAAATTATAACCCGAATTCGGTGATCCATGGTTATAAACAGAGTTCAGTTTTCCAACTACATTTTGTACAGCTTTCTATCAAAATCTATAGTTTTGCATTGTGTACTGTGAATATGCCTTAGCTTTTAAAAATCCTGAGTAAATTCATAATCCTTCAAATCACAGCTGACATGCAGATGTAGTAAAAATGGAAACTAGACTAGAAAGGAATCTGCTGTAGGTCCTTCAAGACCAGACTTCATTACAGAACCTAATTGCCTTGATAACTAATGACCTTAGCTGACACTGGCTTTGTCCTGTAGATATGTATAAATGGGCAACACTGAATTTTTGTATGGTGAAAAATAAGACCCCAGTCCGGTCTCCTCTCTCAGCACCTTGTGTACTACCGCCAAATTAAATTTTCTCGTTAAGAGCTGGTTACACAGACATTGATGAAGCTAGCTCATCTCAGATTAAATAGCTCTTTTAATATAGACGAATGAAAACTGAGTTTCACAAAAGAGATTAGAAGCCTTGCTGAACTGTGACTGGATAGAAAAAAAAAAGATTGGAAAAAGTTGCTTCCTCACTATGGTGATTAGATCCTCTTTGAACTTCGAAGATCTTAGTTCAGTCATGTTTGACTGAAGATTATAGACCTTCAGACTTGACTCCTTTGCGACAGCATAGAGAATCCTGATTTGAATAAAGAATGTGGGGTGTGTAATAATGGCATTGTTCCCAAAGACCTTTCCTCCCACTGCACCGAATTAACAGTTAATGCAGGTATAGATTAAGTCATTACAGGATTTTGTGAAGTAAATGCCACATAACAGCGAGTGGCTTTGCTGTTTCGACAACATTTTTTTTTTTCAGCGTAATTTTCCTAAATTATTGAATTTAAATGACAAAATACAGTACTGTGCAAAACATTGGAGGAATTTGCACAAATTGCACTCATTTTCCATCAGTCCGTAAGATTTTAATCATATGCCATAAATGGAAATATAGATTAATATAAATACTAAGTGCTTAGCCTATTGTAGCTGTTGTTTATAAATTATGTACTGTAATGTGGCCACTAGATGGCATTTTTTTATTGTTTGAGAAAAGAAGTGAATTTGGGAATATTGGAAAGTGGTTTAATGGGACTTTGTGTTGCGATATACACCTCCTCTTTCCTGTGATTTATTCACAATAATCCATACCCTCTCATGTCTTATTAAGATATGATCGCTGTAGTTTTGACATCCAGTTTTTAAAATGTAATTTCATTTGCTGAATGTCTTGCATTAATAGTTTTGAAAGACTGGCTTGTTAACTTTTCATTATGCTTTTTAGGGGAGGTGGTCAAAGTGAACATGTGGAGGATGCTCCTGTGTGAGGCCACAGCTGCTGTCATGGCCAAAGGCTTTGATATTTTGGGCCTCACCCCAGTGCACAGGATGTAACCTGATCGATGGATTTTCAGCCAGACACTGATGTCCTGTTGTATTTTTATGGTAAACCAAATAAAAGCCAAACAGCTCCTTGTAAAATGTCTGTTGGCTCTATTGCTCATCTTTCTTCATATAAATGTCAAAATTTGCTAGCCAGAGATTAAGCGACGTGCAACCGAGAGCTGCCATTCAGAATCTGTAAAGCTGGAGCTCCAGAGGAGATAGATGATGCCCTGCTGACCATTGGCTAATAATGTTACCTGAAAAAAAAAGCATTTGTTCTTGTCAAAAATTATAACTTACAGATAGATTGCAGTGTATATACCTTTGAAAGCTGCAACGGATGAAGGTTGTAAATGATTAATTGGGCGAGTTTTTGAATGATGTGTACATTTAAGTTTGGTAATAGTACTTTAACAACATTACTGTTCAAGTTAAATTTATCTTTATCAGGTTAAGATCAGCCTGGTATACAATTTAAAGGAACATCAGCTGTTTAATCTTAAAAGGGAACAATTTTATCTTAAGCTTTATTTTTTTTTTTTTTAAGAAATGAAAATGCTTTAAAACTCTAAATGTGCTGATCAAGCAAAAACAATTAAAAATATCACTGTACTTATTACTAAAAATAGAACCTGTTTTTTCTAACTGAATAAAACCTTATTGGGAATATAATGAATCTAATGTTTTGTATTTACTCCATTAGCCTGCTGCACTGAATTACTTGCATGTCATTCTAGCATCATTTATGAGATTATTAAAAAAAGTCATCTAAACAGACTATTGAACATTCATTCAACCTTAATGGGCACACAAGCTTCTTTAAAGAAATAAACACCACATTCGATTTTTTTAGGATAAGCAAATATAGTTCAGCACAACGCTTGCATTTAAATGAACTGCTGATTAATTTTGTGAGTTGGCCTACAATCATAGAGATTAATTGGATAGATTTATCCTTTACAATTTGGTAATTAACAGATAGGTGAGCTGTCATTTACAGATTAGAAAAATATAATAATTAGATATTATGCAAAAGCAAATATCTCAAAGCTTAAATTGCTAAAAATGTTCTGATTTTCATTATAGTATGGCAGTGACAAATTTATTAAAAATGGAACTTAAATAAAATGTATACGCCACAAACTCAATTTCTAAATGTTGACGCTGTCATTTATTTTGACCCTTGACTGTCAAAGATGCAAAGAAATATTTTCATGACCAACTTTATCTAAACCAGTCAGCATTGACCTAAAATAACCCGTGTCTAAATATTTGCCTCATTTTGTAACATAACACTAGTATTTCCCCATTTTCATACCATGGCAGAAGGCATAAATCCAGACAATCTGACTGTTTCAGCACAGACATTAAGTATGGCTTTCTCCTTGCTGCAGCAGTAAACTGTAATAGGTGTATATGTGACATAAAATACTAAACCTACTAAAAAGGAGTTTCAAGAACATTACAAAACAATTTTAAAACCACAGCTATAAGCCACGCTGCTACCACTTAAATACAGTTTTACAGTTGCACAAATACCACATTAAACTAAATACATTACCCTGGCGTGCACTGTAGTAAACCGTCATGCTTATTTTGTAGTTACCAGCACCTTTATTGGTATTTCAGACATTTAGGAGTGGTTACTGACTT